>CM070644.1:16613473-17823473 GCA_036346575.1 Dendrocalamus sinicus
CATGCATTCGATCCATCTGAGTCGGTGTTAAACTTTCCTCAAAATCCAATTCTGACGGGCACTGCAATCTCCATGTATGTGAAATCAAGAGATGAAATAAACTGAGTGGCAAACACCTTGAATGGAATTGACATGCATCATATCTCATTTGGCACGCTTTGAATCCATCCAACCCGACGGTAAACTTTCCTCCAAATTGGGATTCGCTGGGAAATGTAAGCTGCATGCATGCGAAATCGAGTCACGAAATGAAACTGAGTGCCAAATACCCGAATATACTTCAGATGCATCCCCACTCATTTTGGCACACATTTCGAATCCGTCGACTCGTGTTAAACTATCCACCAAATGGATTTCGACAAGTAAGCTCGACTCGTATGAAATCGAGTGACAAATGAAACTGAGTGCCAAACACATCGAATGGACTTGGCATGTGCCCTAACTATTTTCTGCATTTATTTTGAATCAATCCGGCTCAGTGATAAACTATCCACCAAAGTGGTTTCAACGGGTACTACAAACTCCATACAGACAAAATCGAGACACGAAATGAGACTGTGTGCCAAAACCTCGAATGGACTTCATATGTGCCCTACCTCATTTGGCATGCATTCGATCTATCCGAGTCGGTGTTAAACTTTCCTCAAAATCGAATTCTGACGGACACTGCAATCTCCAGGTATGTGAAATCGAGACATGAAATAAACTGAGTGGCTAACACCTTGAATGGACTTCACATGCATCATATCTCATTTTGGCACGCATTTCGAATCCATCCAACTCGACGGTAAACTTTCCTCCAAAATGGGTTTCGACGGGAAATGTAAACTGCATGCATACGAAATCGAGTCACGAAATGAAACTGGGTACCAAATACCCCGAATGGACTTCATATGCGTCCCCACTCATTTTGGCACACATTTCGAATCCGTCGACTCCGTGTTAAACTTTCCACGAAATGGATTTTGCCATTTTACTTCAAGCTCCACTGCATTTAAATTGAGCGACAAAATCAAACTGAGTGCCAAACACATCGAATGGACTTCACATGTGCCATAACTTTTTTCTGCATTTATTTTGAATTAATCCGACTCAGTGTTAAGCATTCCACCAAAGTGGGTTTCAACGGGTACTACAAACACCATACGGACAAAATCGAGACACTTAAAAGAAAGCGTGTGCCAAACACTCGAATGGACATCATATGTGGCCTACCACATTTGGCAAGCATTCAATCCATCCGAAGTCGGTGCTAAACTTTCTCAAAATCGACTGACGCACCGCAATCTCCATGTATGTGAAATCGAGACATGAAATAAACTGAGTGGCAAACACCTTGAATGGACTTGACATGCATCATATCTCATTTTGGCACGCATTTAATCCATCCAACTCGACGTAAACTTTCCTCCAAAATGGGTTTCGACGGAAAGGTAAACTGCATGCATACTGAAATCGAGTCACGAAATGAAACTGGGTACCAAATACCGAATGGACTTCATATGTGTCCCCACTCATTTTGGCACACATTTGAATCCGTATAACTCCGTGTTAAACTTTCCACGAAAAGGATTCGACAAGTTAGCTCGACTGCATTTAAATCGAGTGACAAAATGAACGGAGTGCCAAACACATCGAATAGACTTCGATGTGCCCTAACTATTTTCTGCATTTATTTTGAATCAATCCGACTCAGCGTTAAACTTTCCACCAAAGTGGTTTCAACGGTACTACAAACTCCATACGGACAAAATCGAGACACAAAATGAGACTGTGTGCCAAAACCTCGAATGCACTTCATATGTGCCCTACCTCATTTGGCATGCATTCTATCCATCTGAGTCGGTGTTAAACTTTCCTCAAAATCCAATTCTGACGGGCACTGCAATCTCCATGTTTGTGAAATATAGACATGAAATAAATTGAGTGGCAAACACATTGAATGGACTTGACATGCATCATATCTCATTTTGGCACGCATTTCAAATCCATCCAACTCTACGTAAACTTTCCTCCAAAATGGGTTTTGACGGAAATGTAAACTGCATGCATACGTAAATCGAGCCACAAATGAAACTGAGTACCAAATACCCGAATATACCGTGATGCATCCCCACTCATTTTGGCACAATTTGAATCCGTCGACTCGTGTTAAACTACCCACGAAATGGATTCCGACAAGTAAGCTCGACTGCATTTAAATTGGTGACAAAATGAAACTGAGTGCCAGACACATCGAATGCACTTCGCATGTGCCCCAACTATTTTCTGCAATTATTTTGAATCAATCCGGCTCAGTGATAAACTTCCACCAAAGTGCTTTCAACGGGTACTACAAACTCCATACGGACAAAATCGAGACACGAAATGAGACTGTGTGCCAAAACCTCGAACGGACTTCATATGTGCCCTACCTCATTTGGCATGCATTCGATCCATCCGAGTCGGTGTTAAACTTTCCTCAAAATCGAATTCTGACGGGCACTGCAATCTCCAGGTATGTGAAATCGAGACATGAAATAAACTGAGTGGCAAACACCTTGAATGGACTTGACATGCATCATATCTCATTTTGGCACGCATTTCGAATCCATCCAACTCGACGGTAAACTTTCCTCCAAAATGGGTTTCGACGGGAAAGGTAAACTGCATGCATACGAAATCGAGTCACGAAATGAAACTGGGTACCAAATACCCCGAATGGACTTCATATGTGTCCCCACTCATTTTGGCACACATTTCGAATCCGTATAACTCCGTGTTAAACTTTCCACCGAAAAGGATTCTGACAAGTTAGCTCGACTCGTACGAAATCGAGTGACAAAATGAAACGGAGTGCCAAACACATCGAATAGACTTCGCATGTGCCCTAACTATTTTCTGCATTTATTTTGAATCAATCCGACTCAGCGTTAAACTTTCCACCAAAGTGGTTTCAACGGGTACTACAAACTCCATACGGACAAAATCGAGACACAAATGAGACTGTGTGCCAAAACCTCGAATGCACTTCATATGTGCCCTACCTCATTTGGCATGCATTCTATCCATCCGAGTCGGTGTTAAACTTTCCTCAAAATCCAACCTGACGACACTGCAATCTCCATGTTTGTGAAATATAGACATGAAATAAATTGAGTGGCAAACACATTGAATGGACTTGACATGCATCATATCTCATTTTGGCACGCATTTCAAATCCATCCAACTCTACGGTAAACTTTCCTCCAAAATGGGTTTTGACGGGAAATGTAAACTGCATGCATACGAAATCGAGCCACAAAATGAAACTGAGTACCAAATACCCCGAATATACTTCGTATGCATCCCCACTCATTTTGGCACAATTTCGAATCCGTCTGACTCCGTGTTAAACTACCCACCGAAATGGATTCCGACAAGTAAGCTCGACTGCATTTAAATTGGTGACAAAATGAAATCGAGTGCCGACACATCGAATGCACTTCGCATGTGCCCCAACTATTTTCTGCAATTATTTTGAATCAATCCGCCGTGATAAACTTCCACCAAAGTGCTTTCAACGGGTACTACAAACTCCATACGGACAAAATCGAGACACGAAATGAGACTGTGTGCCAAAACCTCGAACGGACTTCATATGTGCCCTACCTCATTTGGCATGCATTCGATCCATCCGAGTCGGTGTTAAACTTTCCTCAAAATCGAATTCTGACGGGCACTGCAATCTCCAGGTATGTGAAATCGAGACATGAAAGAAACTGAGTGGCAAACACCTTGAATGGACTTGACATGCATCATATCTCATTTTGGCACGCATTTCGAATCCATCCAACTCGACAGTAAACTTTCCTCCAAAATGGGTTTCGACGGGAAATGTGAACGCATGCATACGAAATCGAGCCACGAAATGAAACTAAGTACCAAATACCCCGAATATACTTCGTATGCATCCCCACTCATTTTGGCACACATTTCGAATCCGTCAGACTCCGTGTTAAACTGTCCACCGAAATGGATTCCGACAAGTAAGCTCGACTCATACGAAATTGACTGACAAAATGAAACTGAGTGGCAAACACATCGAATGCACTTCGCATGTGCCCCAACTATTTTCTGCAATTATTTTGAATCAATCCGGCTCAGTGATAAACTTTCCACCAAAGTGCTTTCAACGGGTACAACAAACTCCATACGGACAAAATCGAGACACAAAATGAGACTGTGTGCCAAAACCTCGAATGGACTTCATATGTGCCCTACCTCATTTGGCATGCATTCGATCCATCTGAGTCGGTGTTAAACTTTCCTCAAAATCCAATTCTGACGGGCACTGCAATCTCCATGTATGTGAAATCAAGAGATGAAATAAACTGAGTGGCAAACACCTTGAATGGAATTGACATGCATCATATCTCATTTTGGCACGCGTTTCGAATCCATCCAACCCGACGGTAAACTTTCCTCCAAATTGGGATTCGCTGGGAAATGTAAGCTGCATGCATGCGAAATCGAGTCACGAAATGAAACTGAGTGCCAAATACCCCGAATATACTTCGTATGCATCCCCACTCATTTTGGCACACATTTCGAATCCGTCTGACTCCGTGTTAAACTATCCACCGAAATGGATTCTGACAAGTAAGCTCGACTCGTATGAAATCGAGTGACAAAATGAAACTGAGTGCCAAACACATCGAATGGACTTGGCATGTGCCCTAACTATTTTCTGCATTTATTTTGAATCAATCCGGCTCAGTGATAAACTATCCACCAAAGTGGTTTCAACGGGTACTACAAACTCCATACAGACAAAATCGAGACACGAAATGAGACTGTGTGCCAAAACCTCGAATGGACTTCATATGTGCCCTACCTCATTTGGCATGCATTCGATCTATCCGAGTCGGTGTTAAACTTTCCTCAAAATCGAATTCTGACGGACACTGCAATCTCCAGGTATGTGAAATCGAGACATGAAATAAACTGAGTGGCTAACACCTTGAATGGACTTCACATGCATCATATCTCATTTTGGCACGCATTTCGAATCCATCCAACTCGACGGTAAACTTTCCTCCAAAATGGGTTTCGACGGGAAATGTAAACTGCATGCATACGAAATCGAGTCACGAAATGAAACTGGGTACCAAATACCCCGAATGGACTTCATATGCGTCCCCACTCATTTTGGCACACATTTCGAATCCGTCTGACTCCGTGTTAAACTTTCCACCGAAATGGATTTTGCCATTTTACTTCAAGCTCCACTCGTACGAAATTGAGCGACAAAATCAAACTGAGTGCCAAACACATCGAATGGACTTCACATGTGCCATAACTTTTTTCTGCATTTATTTTGAATTAATCCGACTCAGTGTTAAGCATTCCACCAAAGTGGGTTTCAACGGGTACTACAAACACCATACGGACAAAATCGAGACACGAAAAGAAACTGTGTGCCAAACACCTCGAATGGACATCATATGTGGCCTACCACATTTGGCAAGCATTCAATCCATCCGAGTCGGTGCTAAACTTTCCTCAAAATCGAATTCTGACGGGCACTGCAATCTCCATGTATGTGAAATCGAGACATGAAATAAACTGAGTGGCAAACACCTTGAATGGACTTGACATGCATCATATCTCATTTTGGCACGCATTTCGAATCCATCCAACTCGACGGTAAACTTTCCTCCAAAATGGGTTTCGACGGGAAAGGTAAACTGCATGCATACGAAATCGAGTCACGAAATGAAACTGGGTACCAAATACCCCGAATGGACTTCATATGTGTCCCCACTCATTTTGGCACACATTTCGAATCCGTATAACTCCGTGTTAAACTTTCCACCGAAAAGGATTCTGACAAGTTAGCTCGACTCGTACGAAATCGAGTGACAAAATGAAACGGAGTGCCAAACACATCGAATAGACTTCGCATGTGCCCTAACTATTTTCTGCATTTATTTTGAATCAATCCGACTCAGCGTTAAACTTTCCACCAAAGTGGTTTCAACGGGTACTACAAACTCCATACGGACAAAATCGAGACACAAAATGAGACTGTGTGCCAAAACCTCGAATGCACTTCATATGTGCCCTACCTCATTTGGCATGCATTCTATCCATCTGAGTCGGTGTTAAACTTTCCTCAAAATCCAATTCTGACGGGCACTGCAATCTCCATGTTTGTGAAATATAGACATGAAATAAATTGAGTGGCAAACACATTGAATGGACTTGACATGCATCATATCTCATTTTGGCACGCATTTCAAATCCATCCAACTCTACGGTAAACTTTCCTCCAAAATGGGTTTTGACGGGAAATGTAAACTGCATGCATCTAAATCGAGCCACAAATGAAACTGAGTACCAAATACCCGAATATACTTCAGATGCATCCCCACTCATTTTGGCACAATTTCGAATCCGTCTGACTCCGTGTTAAACTACCCACCGAAATGGATTCCGACAAGTAAGCTCGACTCGTACGAAATTGACTGACAAAATGAAACTGAGTGCCAGACACATCGAATGCACTTCGCATGTGCCCCAACTATTTTCTGCAATTATTTTGAATCAATCCGGCTCAGTGATAAACTTCCACCAAAGTGCTTTCAACGGGTACTACAAACTCCATACGGACAAAATCGAGACACGAAATGAGACTGTGTGCCAAAACCTCGAACGGACTTCATATGTGCCCTACCTCATTTGGCATGCATTCGATCCATCCGAGTCGGTGTTAAACTTTCCTCAAAATCGACTCGACGGCACCGCAATCTCGGTATGTGAAATCGAGACATGAAATAAACTGAGTGGCAAACACCTTGAATGGACTTGACATGCATCATATCTCATTTTGCACGCATTTGAATCCATCCAACTCGACGGTAAACTTTCCTCCAAAATGGGTTTCACGGAAAGGTAAACTGCATGCATACGAAATCGAAGTCACGAAATGAAACTGGGTACCAAATACCCGAATGGACTTCATATGTGTCCCCACTCATTTTGGCACACATTTGAATCCGTATAACTCCGTGTTAAACTTTCCACCGAAAAGGATTCTGACAAGTTAGCTCGACTCGTACGAAATCGAGTGACAAAATGAAACGGAGTGCCAAACACATCGAATAGACTTCGCATGTGCCCTAACTATTTTCTGCATTTATTTTGAATCAATCCGACTCAGCGTTAAACTTTCCACCAAAGTGGTTTCAACGGGTACTACAAACTCCATACGGACAAAATCGAGACACAAATGAGACTGTGTGCCAAAACCTCGAATGCACTTCATATGTGCCCTACCTCATTTGGCATGCATTCTATCCATCTGAGTCGGTGTTAAACTTTCCTCAAAATCCAATTCTGACGGGCACTGCAATCTCCATGTTTGTGAAATATAGACATGAAATAAATTGAGTGGCAAACACATTGAATGGACTTGACATGCATCATATCTCATTTTGGCACGCATTTCAAATCCATCCAACTCTACGGTAAACTTTCCTCCAAAATGGGTTTTGACGGGAAATGTAAACTGCATGCATACGAAATCGAGCCACAAAATGAAACTGAGTACCAAATACCCCGAATATACTTCGTATGCATCCCCACTCATTTTGGCACAATTTCGAATCCGTCTGACTCCGTGTTAAACTACCCACCGAAATGGATTCCGACAAGTAAGCTCGACTCGTACGAAATTGACTGACAAAATGAAACTGAGTGCCAGACACATCGAATGCACTTCGCATGTGCCCCAACTATTTTCTGCAATTATTTTGAATCAATCCGGCTCAGTGATAAACTTCCACCAAAGTGCTTTCAACGGGTACTACAAACTCCATACGGACAAAATCGAGACACGAAATGAGACTGTGTGCCAAAACCTCGAACGGACTTCATATGTGCCCTACCTCATTTGGCATGCATTCGATCCATCCGAGTCGGTGTTAAACTTTCCTCAAAATCGAATTCTGACGGGCACTGCAATCTCCAGGTATGTGAAATCGAGACATGAAAGAAACTGAGTGGCAAACACCTTGAATGGACTTGACATGCATCATATCTCATTTTGGCACGCATTTCGAATCCATCCAACTCGACAGTAAACTTTCCTCCAAAATGGGTTTCGACGGAAATGTGAACGCATGCATACGTAAATCGAGCCACTAAATGAAACTAAGTACCAAATACCCGAATATACTTCAGATGCATCCCCACTCATTTTGGCACACATTTCAATCCGTCGACTCGTGTTAAACTGTCCACCGAAATGGATTCCGACAAGTAAGCTCGACTCATACGAAATTGACTGACAAAATGAAACTGAGTGGCAAACACATCGAATGCACTTCGCATGTGCCCCAACTATTTTCTGCAATTATTTTGAATCAATCCGGCTCAGTGATAAACTTTCCACCAAAGTGCTTTCAACGGGTACAACAAACTCCATACGGACAAAATCGAGACACAAAATGAGACTGTGTGCCAAAACCTCGAATGGACTTCATATGTGCCCTACCTCATTTGGCATGCATTCGATCCATCTGAGTCGGTGTTAAACTTTCCTCAAAATCCAATTCTGACGGGCACTGCAATCTCCATGTATGTGAAATCAAGAGATGAAATAAACTGAGTGGCAAACACCTTGAATGGAATTGACATGCATCATATCTCATTTTGGCACGCGTTTCGAATCCATCCAACCCGACGGTAAACTTTCCTCCAAATTGGGATTCGCTGGGAAATGTAAGCTGCATGCATGCGGAAATCGAGTCACGAAATGAAACTGAGTGCCAAATACCCGAATATACTTCGTGATGCATCCCCACTCATTTTGGCACACATTTCAATCCGTCGACTCGTGTTAAACTATCCACCAAATGGATTTCGACAAGTAAGCTCGACTCGTATGAAATCGAGTGACAAATGAAACCGAGTGCCAAACACATCGAATGGACTTGGCATGTGCCCTAACTATTTTCTGCATTTATTTTGAATCAATCCGCTCGTTGATAAACTATCCACCAAAGTGGTTTCAACGGGTACTACAAACTCCATACAGACAAAATCGAGACACGAAATGAGACTGTGTGCCAAAACCTCGAATGGACTTCATATGTGCCCTACCTCATTTGGCATGCATTCGATCCATCCGAGTCGGTGTTAAACTTTCTCAAAATCGAATTCTGACGGACACTGCAATCTCCAGGTATGTGAAATCGAGACATGAAATAAACTGAGTGGCTAACACCTTGAATGGACTTCACATGCATCATATCTCATTTTGGCACGCATTTCGAATCCATCCAACTCGACGGTAAACTTTCCTCCAAAATGGGTTTCGACGGGAAATGTAAACTGCATGCATACGAAATCGAGTCACGAAATGAAACTGGGTACCAAATACCCCGAATGGACTTCATATGCGTCCCCACTCATTTTGGCACACATTTCGAATCCGTCGACTCGTGTTAAACTTTCCACCAAATGGATTTTGCCATTTTACTTCAAGCTCCACTGCATTTAAATTGAGCGACAAAATCAAACTGAGTGCCAAACACATCGAATGGACTTCACATGTGCCATAACTTTTTTCTGCATTTATTTTGAATTAATCCGACTCAGTGTTAAGCATTCCCCCAAAGTGGGTTTCAACGGGTACTACAAACACCATACGGACAAAATCGAGACACGAAAAGAAACTGTGTGCCAAACACCTCGAATGGACATCATATGTGGCCTACCACATTTGGCAAGCATTCAATCCATCCGAGTCGGTGCTAAACTTTCCTCAAAATCGAATTCTGACGGGCACTGCAATCTCCATGTATGTGAAATCGAGACATGAAATAAACTGAGTGGCAAACACCTTGAATGGACTAGACATGCATCATATCTCATTTTGGCACGCATTTCGAATCCATCCAACTCGACGGTAAACTTTCCTCCAAAATGGGTTTCGACGGGAAATGTAAACTGCATGCATACGAAATCGAGCCACAAAATGCAACTGGGTACCAAATACCCCGAATGGACTTCATACGCGTCCCCACTTATTTTGGCACACATTTCGAATCCGTCTGACTCCGTGTTAAACTATCCACCGAAATGGATTCTGACAAGTAAGCTTGACTCGTACGAAATCGAGTGACAAAATAAAACTGAGTGCCAAACACATCGAATGGACTTCACATGTGCCGTAACTATTTTCTGCATTTATTTTGAATCAATCTTAGTCGGCGTTAAACTTTCCACCATTGTGCTTTCAACGGGTAAAACAAACCCGATACGGACAAAATCGAGACACGAAATGAGACTGTGTGCCAAAACCACCATTGAACTTCATATGTGCCCTACCTCATTTGGCATGCATTCAATCCATCCGAGTCGATGTTAAATTTTCCTCAAAATCGAATTCTGACGGGCACTGCAATCTCCAGGTATGTGAAATCGAGACATGAAATAAACTGAGTGGCAAACACCTTGAATGGACTTGACATGCATCATATCTCATTTTGGCACGCATTTCGAATCCATCCAACTCGACGGTAAACTTTCCTGCAAAATGGGTTTCGACGGGAAATGTAAACTGCATGCATACGAAATTGAGTCACGAAATGAAACTGGGTGCCAATTACCACGAAAGGACTTCATATGTGTCCCCACTCATTTTGGCACACATTTCGAATCCGTATAACTCCGTGTTAAACTTTCCACCGAAAAGGATTCTGACAAGTAAGCTCAACTCGTACGAAATCGAGTGACAAAATGAAACGGAGTGCCAAACACATCGAATAGACTTCGCATGTGCCCTAACTATTTTTTGCATTTATTTTGAATCAATCCGACTCAGCGTTAAACTTTCCACCAAAGTGGTTTCAACGGGTACTACAAACTCCATACGGACAAAATCGAGACACGAAATGAAACTGTGTGCCAAACATCTCGAATGGACTTCATATGTGCCCTACCTCATTTGGCATGCATTGAATCCATCCGAGTCAGTGCTAAACTTTCCTCAAAATCGAATTCTGACTGGCACTGCAATCTCCACGTATGTGAAATCGAGACATGAAATAAACTGAGTGGCAAACACCTTGAATGGACTTGACATGCGTCATATCTCTTTTTGGCACGCATTTCGAATCCATCCAAGTCGACGGTAAACTTTCCTCCAAAATGGGTTTCGAAGGGAAATGTAAACTGCATGCATACGAAATCGAGTCCGAAACAAAACTGGGTACCAAATACCCCGAATGGACTGCATATGTGTCCCCACTCATTTTGGCACACATTTCAAATCCGTCTGACTCCGTGTTAAACTTTCCACCGAAATGGATTCTGACAAGTAAGCTCGACTCGTACGAAATCGAGTGACAAAATGAAACTGTGTGCTAAACACCTCGAATGGACTTCATGTGTGCACTACCTCATTTGGCATGCATTCAATCCATCCGAGTCAGCGTTAAACTTTCCTCAAAATCGAATTCTGACGGGCACAGCAATCTCCATGTATGTGAAATCGAGACATGAAATAAACTGAGTGGCAAACACCTTGAATGGACTTGACATGCATCATATGTCATTTTGGCACGCATTTCGAATCCATCCAACTCGACGGTAAACTTTCCTCCAAAATGGGTTTCGACGGGAAATGTAAACTGCATGCATACGAAATCGAATCACGAAATGAAATTGGGTGCCAAATACCCGGAATGGACTTCATAGGCGTCCCCACTCATTTTGGCACACATTTAGAATGCGTCTGACTCCGTGTTAAAGTTTCCACCGAAATGGATTTTGGCATTTTACTTCAAGCTCCACTCGTACGAAATTGAGTGACGAACTGAAACTGAGTGCCAAACACATCGAATGGACTTCACATGTGCCCTAACTTTTTTCTCCATTTATTTTGAATTAATCCGACTCAGTGTTAAGCTTTCCACCAAAGTGGGTTTCAACGGGTACTACAAACACCATACGGACAAAATCGAGACACGAAATGAAACTGTGTGCCAAACAGCTCGAATGGACTTCATATGTGCCCTACCTCATTTGGCATGCATTCAATCCATCCGAGTCGGTGTTAAACTTTTCTCAAAATCGAATTTTGACAGGCACTGCAATCTCCATGTATGTGAAATCGAGACATGAAATAAACTGAGTGGCAAACACCTTGAATGGACTTGACATGCATCATATGTCAATTTGGCACGCATTTCGAATCCATCCAACTAGACGGTAAACTTTCCTCCAAAATGGGTTTCGACGGGAAATGTACACTACATGCATACGAAATCGAGTCACGAAATGAAACTGGGTACCAAATACCCCGAATGGCCTTCATATGCGTCCCCACTCATTTTGGCACACATTTAGAATCCGTTTGACTCCGTGTTAAACTTTCCGCCGAAATGGATTTTGACATTTTACATCAAGCTCCACTCGTACGAAATTGAGTGACAAAATCAAACTGAGTGCCAGACACATCGAACGGACTTCACATGTGCCCTAACTTTTTTCTGCATTTATTTTGAATTAATCCGACTCAGTGTTAAGCTTTCCACCAATGTGGGTTTCAACGGGTACTACAAACACCATACGGACAAAATCGAGACACGAAATGAAACTGTGTGCCAAACACCTCGAATGGACTTCATATGTGCCATACCTCATTTGGCATGCATTCAATCCATGCGAGTCGGTGTTAAACTTTCCTCAAAATCGAATTCTGACGGGCACTGCAATCTCCATGTTTGTGAAATCGAGACATGAAATAAACTGAGTGGCAAACACCTCGAATGGACTTGGCATGCATCATATCTCATTTTGGCACATATTTCGAATCCATCCAACTCGACGGTAAACTTTCCTCAAAAATGAGTTTCGACGGGAAATGTAAACTGCATGCATACGAAATCGAGTCACGAAATGAAACTGGGTACCAAATACCCCGAATGGACTTCATATGCGTCCCCACTCATTTTGGCACACATTTCGAATCCGTCTGACTCCGTGTTAAACTATCCACCGAAATGGATTCCGACAAGTAAGCTCGACTCGTACGAAATTGACTGACAAAATGAAACTGAGTGCCAAACACATCGAATGCACTTCGCATGTGCCCCAACTATTTTTTGCAATTATTTTGAATCAATCCGGCTCAGTGATAAACGTTCCACCAAAGTGCTTTCAACGGGTACTACAAACTCCATACGGACAAAATCGAGACACGAAATGAGACTGTGTGCCAAAACCTCGAATGGACTTCATATGTGCCCTACCTCGTTTGGCATGCATTCGATCCATCCGAGTCGGTGTTAAATTTTCCTCAAAATCGAATTCTGACGGGCACTGCAATCTCCAGGTATGTGAAATCGAGACATGAAATAAACTGAGTGGCAAACACCTTGAATGGACTTGACATGCATCATATCTCATTTTGGCACGCATTTCGAATCCATCCGACTCGACGTTTAACTTTCCTTCAAAATGGGTTTCGACGGGAAATGTGAACTGCATGCATACGAAATCGAGCCACGAAATGAAACTAAGTACCAAATACCCCGAATATACTTCGTATGCATCCCCACGCATTTTGGCACACATTTCGAATCCGTCTGACTCCGTGTTAAACTATCCACCGAAATGGATTCTGACAAGTAAACTCGACTCGTACGAAATCGAGTGACAAAATGAAACTGAGTGCCAAACACATCGAATGGACTTCGCATGTGCCCCAACTATTTTCTGCATTTATTTTGGATCAATCCGGCTCAGCGATAAATTTTCCACCAAAGTGGTTTCAACAGGTACTACAAACTCCATACGGACAAAATCGAGACACGAAATGAGATTGTGTGCCAAAACCTCGAATGGACATCATATGTGCCCTACCTCATTTGGCATGCATTCGATCCATCCGAGTCGGTGTTAAACTTTCCTCAAAATCGAATTCTGACGGGCACTGCAATCTCCAGGTATGTGAAATCGAGACATGAAATAAACTGAGTGGCAAACACCTTGAATGGACTTGACATGCATCATATCTCATTTTGGCACGCATTTCGAATCCATCCAACTTGACAGTAAACTTTCCTCCAAAATGGGTTTCGACGGGAAATGTAAACTGCATGCATACGAAATCGAGTCACGAAATGAAACTGAGTACCAAATACCCCGAATATACTTCGTATGCATCCCCACTCATTTTGGCACACATTTCAAATCCGTCTGACTCCGTGTTAAACTATCCACCGAAATGGATTCTGACAAATAAGCCCGACACGTACGAAATCGAGTGACAAAATGAAACTGAGTGCCAAACACATCGAATGGACTTCGCATGTGCCCTAACTATTTTCTGCATTTATTTTGAATCAATCCGGCTCAGTGATAAACTTTCCACCAATGTGGTTTCAACGGGTACTACAAACTCCTTAAGGATAAAATCGAGACACGAAATGAGACTGATGAGGACATCCTTTCCATGCGTACAACCATGCCGACTCCATATCAAACTGAAACTATGATACAAGGACCAATGACTAGAGTGCGAGCACGTCAACTTAACCATCAGGTGAATGCGTTCCTAAGTTTGCATACAAATATTTCAAAGAATGGAATACTACTTAATTCTTGTGATGATTTAATTGTCCTTAGGAACCATGGGGAAAAACCACATGAGCTCAAGTATAGAAGTGGAACCGTCAAGCGCAAACCAAGTCCTGTTCACGAGTTTGACTCGGATTCGGCCTTGTTGACAGCGCCTACTTCAAACGGCCATAACTTTTGATCCAGAAGGTTTCTCGGGGCCCGTGAGTACTCGTTGGAAAGCTCGTGAAGTCTACTTTCAGATGGATCCGGCCTCACCTCCAAATTCCATTCGAGTCGACCAGAAACTGCAAAACAATTCACGTTGCTTTTCCAGTCCGAGTCAAAGTGGGCCTTGGGCCTTGTAATTCGAGTCCTATTTGGCTTCCTTGTGTTGTGGCCGACCCTCCACCTTCCGTGACCCTTAAATAGGCAGCCGCACCCTCTTCTAGGGTTTGGGTTTTGTTTAGACTAAGTTGGCTTTTGCTGCTTTGCCTTGTACTCGCGCGTGTCGGCTAGACCGCCCGAATACTTGTCTTCGGAACCCCACCGTTTTCTGTTTTCGATTGAATCTTACATCGTTATTTGCAAAATGAGTTGCTGTTCATCTTGTTCTTGCTTGTTCTTCGATTGCTTGCAGGAACAAGAACCCTCGTGGTTAGGTTGATCGTGCGCCGACAAGGTCACGAACAATCTCTGGAGTTGGTGTATCGATCGCTAAGGCGCAACGTCCTTGGATGGTTGTAGTCGGTCGTCAACGCCATCTCCTTCCCCAATCGAATCTACCACTCATCGAAAGATCGGGACCCTGGTCCTATCGGTTGGTATCGAGCTCAAGGTTGATCGGTGAGAGATCTTATCTAGTCTTTGCATTTTTTACCTACAGTCCAGAAAACCAAAAAAAATAGTAGATCTATTCCCCAAAATCCGAAACAATTTGAGCCTTTATCTATTGCTGCATAGTCTTTGTTTGTTGAGTCTTCGGTTGCATCGTCGTGTCCTTTGCTGGTCTTAGTGTCTAGTTCCTTTAGAGTTTCGAGTTCTGTTCACATCTTGGTATCACCGTTGCAGTTAGATCCGAACTCAGTTTCTAGGGAGGCTTTGCCCTAGTTGGTCTCGGAGTAGGACACAAAGTCGGATTCAGCCGCGTCGTGTGTGTAAAAAAAAGAAAGAAAGAAAAAGAGAGAGAGAAAAGAAGGAACAGGCAGCCGCATTTAGAAAGAGCCGCGGCATAAAAAAAAGAAAAAAAAAGAGAAAAAAAGAGAGAGGAGGGAGAAACAGCTAACTTTTGCATACGACCTCCGATTGAGGCGATTCTTGATCAGTTGGAAAGGAAATCAGAAGAAGAGTCAGGAAAAACTGGAGATTTCAGATCCACGTAAGCCACCAGGCACATACGCGGCAGCTTCGACCCCAAAAAACGTCGTTTAGGCCCTCAAAACGGGCCCGCAAACCGAGGAAAAATCAAGTTTCTCAGAATTCGCTCAAAATTGGCAGAGCCCTTCTACAAGTGATTCTAAGGTTCCCCGCATAGACGGCATCCTTTTTCGAGCTCCGGAACTCCGTGTGCAGTGTCATCTAGTTGTCTTTCTGCGTGGTGTACTCGTTTGTGTTCTAGGCTCGCGTCTCTAGTACGGTCTAGCCTAGGGCCAGCACGGTGCTGTCGTTGAGCAATTATTCAACTTGCTTTGACTAATGTGGTTCTAGTTATCCTTTGTTCACTCTCAGCCCACCTATAGCTCCACAGATTTGGCTACCACATCACAGGGACTAGCGACCGAGGCAGCGATACACCCAATTTCCAGGAGATATTGTCTTGACTTGTCGGCTGCTATCACCTCCTGCTCGCTGTGGTAAGAACTTGTAAGAGCTTGACAGAACAGGTTGAGAGTGTGCGACTTGATTTAACCACATCCCAGTAGTTGTGAGGGCATAACCTGCAGTTTTATTATTCTCTTCTTGGTTTGTTTCTTGTGTTCTTCTAACAATGTCAGGAGAACCAGAGGACCTGCGGGCAGCGCCACATTCCCCTCGGACTAGGGGCATCATACAACACTTTGAGCGCCAATTGAAGCTGCACACTGAAGGACTTGATGAGGATGTACGGGTCACCAACGAACGCCTTGGCCAATTGGAGGCCGCGCAGATCGACACGAACACTACGCTTGCAACATTGGAGGCTTCCGTTGGCACCGTCAACACTTCACTTGCTGAGATTTTGAGACGTCTTGATGAGAGGGGCCGTGCATCTCCCGCTGCACCAACTCAGCGTACTCGTGCCAATACTGGTGTCTTGGGCAGCAGGGTGGACGAAAATGGTGGAGACGAATATGCGGTGACACTGAGATTGATGATGATGAGGACGCCACCGTCATTGTCAACCACGCCGGAATGAGGTACGTGAGAATGATGAATCGCTTGGTAAGATTAAGTTCACTATGCCACCTTTTGATGGAAAATATAACCCGATGCTTATATCATCTGGGAATTGGCTGTTGATCAGAAATTTGCTTGTCATGCATTCCCTGAAAACAAAAGGGTTAGGGCTGCTACTAGTGAGTTTACTGACTTTGCGTCTGTTTGGTGGAGTGAATATTGTAAGAAAAATCCTTTCACCATACCACAAACTTGGGATGCATTAAAAGAATCATGCGAGCTAGATTTGTTCCTCATATTATGCACGTGATTTGTTACATAAGTTGCAACAATTGAGGCAAGGTAGTAAAACCGTAGAGGAATATTTTCAAGAATTGCAAACAGGCATGCTGCGTTGTGACTTAGAGGAAACGAGGAAGCCGCTATGGCTAGGTTTATGGGTGGTTTGAATCGGGAAATTCAGGACATCTTAGCTTACAAGGAATATAATTCTATCACTGCTTATTTCATCTTGCTTGTAAAGCTGAAAGAGAAGTGCAGGACGACGCGCGAGCACTAGGACTAACGTTTCTGCAGGTCGTGGAAACATTTGGTCTCCACGTGCATCTGCCGCACCATCAAGTCAACCCCCTGCACCTTCTTCCTCCAACAGCAAGCCACGGTTCTCATCATCAAATTCGGCATCTCGGGCATCCGAAGCAACAAAGGGGACAGCCCAAGCACATGCAAAGAGCTCTTCGTCCGTTGCATCTATGGGACGAACGAGGGATATCCAATGTCATCAATGCAAGGGGTATGGCCATGTGAGGAGCGAGTGCCCAACCAAGTGTGTTCTGATTGTGAGAGATGATGGTGAGTATTCTTCTGCTAGTGATTTGGATGAGGATACATATGCTATGCTTGCAGCTGACCATGCAGGTAGTGGGAAGGAGCAAGAAGAAGAGCACATTGGTGTTGAAGATGCGGAGCGCTATGAGAGCCTCATTGTGCAGCGTGTGTTGAGTGCACAAATGGAGAGGGCGGAGCAAAATCAGCGGCACATCCTTTTCCAAACAAAGTGCGTCGTGAAGGAACGCTCATGCCGAGTGATAATTGATGGAGGAGCTGCAACAACTTGGTGAGCTCCGATATGGTGGAGAAGCTTGCGTTGAACACCAAACCTCACCCACAACCTTACTACATTCAATGGTTCAATAACAGCGGCAAGGTGAAGGTAACACGAATGGTGAGAGTAAATTTTGCTATTGGTTCTTATCATGATGTTGTAGAATGCGATGTTGTTCCTATGCAAGCATGCTCTATGCTGTTAGGTAGACCGTGGCAATATGATAAAGATTCACTACATCATGGTAAGACAAACCAATATTCTTTTGTGCATCATGACAAGAAAATTGTGTTACATCCTATGTCTCCTGAAGCTATTTTCAAAGATGAGATTGCTAGAGCTAATAGAGAGAAAAATCAGGAGCATAATAGAAGTGAAAATCAGATTGTTGCAAGCGAACTTGAGCAACATAAGAAGAAAAACTCTAAATCTGTTCATGAGACGAAAAATGAGATTAAATTGAAGGGTACATGTTTTCTTGCTACTAAGTCTGATATGAATGAGCTGGATGATAGTACTTCTGTTTGCTATGCCTTACTTTGCAAACAAGCCTTATTTTCATTCGAGGAGGTACCTTCTTCTGTGCCTCCTGCTGTCACTAATCTTTTGCAGAAGTACATGGATGTCTTTCCAAAGGACGTGCCACCAGGGCTACCACCAGTGCGAGGGATTGAGCACCAGATTGATTTGATTCCCGGGGCATCTTTGCCTAATCGTGCGCCATACAGGACCAATCCAGAAGAAACTAAGGAGATTCAGCGTCAAGTTCAAGAATTGCTTGATAAAGGTTATGTGCGTGAGTCTCTTAGTCCTTGTGCTGTTCCGGTAATTTTAGTGCCTAAGAAAGATGGATCATGGCGTATGTGTGTGGACTGTAGAGCGATCAATAACATTACCATTAGATATCGTCACCCTATTCCTAGGTTAGATGATATGCTTAATGAATTAAGTGGCTCTATTGTTTTCTCTAAAGTTGATTTGCGTAGTGGGTACCACCAAATTCGCATGAAATTGGGAGATGAATGGAAAACAACATTTAAAACTAAGTTCGGTTTGTATGAGTGGTTAGTGATGCCATTTGGTTTAACTAATGCACCTAGCACATTCATGAGATTAATGAACGAGGTTTTGCGTGCTTTCATTGGAAAATTTGTAGTGGTCTATTTTGATGATATATTGATATATAGCAGATCACTAGAGGAACACCTTTGCCATTTACGTGCTGTTTTTTATGCTTTATGTAATGCACGTTTATTTGGTAACGTTGAGAAGTGCACATTTTGCACGGATCGAGTCTCTTTTCTTGGCTATGTTGTTACTCCACAGGGCATTGAAGTTGATCAAGCCAAGGTTGAGGCAATCCAGAGTTGGCCAACTCCTAAAACGGTCACGCAGGTGCGAAGTTTTCTAGGACTTGCTGGATTCTATCGTCGTTTTGTGAAGGATTTCAGCACCATCGCTGCACCATTGAATGAACTCACTAAAAAGGGGGTGCCGTTTACTTGGGGGAATGCACAGGAAGACGCCTTCAACACATTGAAAGATAAGTTAACACATGCACCATTACTCCAACTTCCAGATTTTAGTAAGACTTTTGCTAGAATGTGATGCTAGTGGAATTGGATTGGGTGGTGTGCTGTTGCAAGAAGGTAAACCTGTGGCATACTTTAGTGAAAAATTGAGTGGGCCTAGTTTGAACTATTCTACTTATGATAAGGAATTATATGCACTAGTTCGAACTTTAGAGACATGGCAACATTATTTATGGCCCAAAGAATTTTTCATTCATTCTGATCATGAGTCATTAAAGCATATTAGAAGTCAAGCAAAATTGAACCGTAGGCATGCAAAGTGGGTTGAATTCATAGAGTCTTTTCCTTATGTCATAAAACACAAAAAGGGAAAGGAGAATGTTATTGCTGATGCATTGTCTAGGAGATATACCATGCTCTCACAACTTGACTTCAAAATTTTTGGATTGGAAACAATTAAGGAGCATTATGTTCATGATGATGATTTTAAAGACGTGTTGCTGAATTGCAAAGACACAACTAGACTTCAAAATTTTTGGATTGGAAACAATTACGGAGCATTATGTTCATGATGATGATTTTAAAGATGTGTTGCTGAATTGCAAAGAGGGAAAAACGTGGAATAAATTTGTTCTAAATGATGGATTTGTGTTTAGAGCTAACAAACTATGCATTCCAGCTAGCTCCGTTCGTTTGTGGTTGTTACAGGAAGCGCATGGAGGTGGGCTGATGGGGCATTTTGGAGCGAAGAAGACGGAAGACATACTTGATAGTCATTTCTTTTGGCCAAAGATGAGACGTGATGTGGAACGTTTTGTTGCTCGCTGCACAACGTGTCAAAAGGCTAAGTCACGACTTAATCTCACGATTTGAAGCCATACTTGGGAGAAGACGATGAGCTTGAGTCGCGGACGACTCAAATGCAAGAAGGGGAGGATGATGAGGACATCCTTTCCATGCATACAACCATGCCGACTCCATATCAAACTGAAACTATGATACAAGGACCAATGACTAGAGCGCGAGCACGTCAACTTAACCATCAGGTGAATGTGTTCCTAAGTTTGCATACAAATGTTTCAAAGAATGGAATACTACTTAATTCTTGTGATGATTTAATTGTCCTTAGGAACCATGGGGAAGAACCACATGAGCTCAAGTATAGAAGTGGAACCGTCAAGCGCAAACCAAGTCCTGTTCACGAGTTTGACTCGGATTCGGCCTTGTTGACAGCGCCTACTTCAAACGGCCATAACTTTTGATCCAGAAGGTTTCTCGGGGCCCGTGAGTACTCTTTGGAAAGCTCGTGAAGTCTACTTTCAGACGGATCCAGCCTCACCTCCAAATTCCATCCGAGTCGACCAGAAACTGCAAAACAATTCATGTTGCTTTTCCAGTCCGAGTCAAACTGGGCCTTGGGCCTTGTAATTCGAGTCCTATTTGGCTTCCTTGTGTTTTGGCCGACCCTCCACCTTCCGTGACCCTTAAATAGGCAGCCGCACCCTCTTCTAGGGTTTGGGTTTTGTTTAGACTAAGTTAGCTTTTGCTGCTTTGCCTTGTACTCGCGCGTGTCGGCTAGACCGCCCGAATACTTGTCTTCGGAACCCCACCGTTTTCTGTTTTCGATTGAATCTTACATCGTTGTTTGCAAATTGAGTTGCTGTTCATCTTATTCTTGCTTGTTCTTCGATTGCTTGCAGGAACAACAACCCTCGTGGTTAGGTTGATCGTGCGCCGACAAGGTCACGAACAATCTCTGGAGTTGGTGTATCGATCGCTAAGGCGCAACGTCCTTGGATGGTTGTAGTCGGGTCGTCAACGTCATCTCCTTCCCCAATCGAATCTACCACTCTCATCGAAAGATCGGGACCCCTAGTCCTATCAGAGACTGTGTGCCAAAACCTCGAATGGACTTCATATGTGCCCTACCTCATTTGGCATGCATTCGATCCATCCGAGTCGGTGTTAAACTTTCCTCAAAATCGAATTCTGACGGGCACTGCAATCTCCTGGTATGTGAATCGAGACATGAAATAAACTGAGTGGCAAACACCTTGAATGGACTTGACATGCAGCATATCTCATTTTGGCACGCATTTCGAATCCATCCAACTCGACGTTTAACTTTCCTTCAAAATGGGTTTCCGCGGGAAATGTAAACTGCATGCATACGAAATCGAGGCACGAAATGAAACTGAGTACCAAATACCCCGAATATACTTCGTATGCATCCCCACTCATTTTGGCACACATTTCGAATCCGTCTGACTCCGTGTTAAACTATCCACCGAAATGGATTCTGACAAGTAAACTCGACTCGTACGAAATCGAGTGACAAAATGAAACTGAGTGCCAAACACATCGAATGGACTTCACATGTGCCCTAACTATTTTCTGCATTTATTTTGAATCAATCCGGCTCAGTGATAAATTTTCCACCAAAGTGGTTTCAACGGGTACTACAAACTCCATACGGACAAAATCGAGACACGAAATGAGACTGTGTGCCAAAACCTCGAATGGACATCATATGTGCCCTAACTCATTTGGCATGCATTCGATCCATCCGAGTCGGTGTTAAACTTTCCTCAAAATCGAATTCTGACGGGCACTGCAATATCCAGGTATGTGAAATCGAGACATGAAATAAACTGAGTGGCAAACACCTTGAATGGACTTGACATGCATCATATCTCATTTTCGCACGCATTTCGAATCCATCCAACTCGACGGTAAACTTTCCTCCAAAAAGGGTTTCGACGGGAAATGTAAACTGCATGCATACGAAATCGAGTAACGAAATGAAACTAAGTACCAAATACCCCGAATATACTTCGTACGCATCCCCACTCATTTTGGCACACGTTTCGAATCCGTCTGACTCCGTGTTAAACTATCCACCGAAATGGATTCCGATAAGTAAGCTCGACTCATACAAAATCGAGTGACAAAATGAAACTGAGTGCCAAACACATCGAATGCACTTCGCATGTGCCCTAACTATTTTCTGCATTTATTTTGAATCAATCCGGCTCAGTGATAAACTTTCCACCAAAGTGGTTTCAACGGGTACTACAAACTCCATACAGACAAAATCGAGACACGAAATGAGACTGTGTGCCAAAACCTCGAATGGACTTCATATGTGCCCTACCTCATTTGGCGTGCATTCATCCATCCGAGTCGGTGTTAAACTTTCCTCAAAATCGAATTCTGACGGGCACTGCAATCTCCAGGTATGTGAAATCGAGACGTGAAATAAACTGAGTGGCAAACACCTTGAATGGACTTGACATGCATCATATCTCATTTTGGCATGCATTTCGAATCCATCCAACTCGACGGTAAACTTTCCTCCAAAATGGGTTTCGACGGGAAATGTAAACTGCATGCATACGAAATCGAGTCACGAAATGAAACTGAGTACCAAATACCCCGAATATACTTCGTATGCATCCCCACTCATTTTGCACACATTTCGAATACGTCTGACTCCGTGTTAAAATATCCACCGAAAAGGATTCTGACAAGTAAGCTCGACTCGTACGAAATCGAGTGACAAAATGAAACTGAGTGCCAAACACATCGAATGGACTTCGCACGTGCCCTAACTATTTTCTGCATTTATTTTGAATCAATCCGCCTCAGTGATAAACTTTCCAACAAAGTGGTTTCAACGGGTACTACAAACTCCATACGGACAAAATCGAGACACGAAATGAGGCTGTATGCCAAAACCTCGAATGGTCTTCATATGTGCCCTACCTCATTTGGCATTAGTTCGATACATCCGAGTCGGTGTTAAACTTTCCTCAAAATTGAATTCTGACGGGCACTGCCATCTCCAGGTATGTGAAATCGAGACATGAAATAAACTGAGTGGCTAACACCTTGAATGGACTTCACATGCATCATATCTCATTTTGGCACGCATTTCGAATCCATCCAACTCGACGGTAAACTTTCCTCCAAAATGGGTTTCGACGGGAAATGTAAACTGCATGCATACGAAATCGAGTCACGAAATGAAACTGAGTACCAAATACCCCGAATATACTTCGTATGCATCCCCACTCATTTTGGCACACATTTCGAATCTGTCTGACTCCGTGTTAAACTTTCCACCGAAATTGATTTTGACATGTTCTTCAAGCTCCACTCGTACGAAATTTAGTGACAAAATGAAACTGAGTGCCAAACACATCGAATGGACTTCACATGTGCCCTAACTTTTTTTTGCATTTATTTTGAATCAATCCGACTCAGTGTTAAGCTTTCCACCAAAGTGGGTTACAACGGGTACTACATACAACATACGGACAAAATCGAGACACGAAATGAAACTGTGTGCCAAACACATCGAATGGACTTCATATGTGCCCTACCTCATTTGGCATGCATTCGATCCTTCCGAGTCGTTGTTAAACTTTCCTCCAAATCGAATTCTGACGGGCACTGCAATCTCCATGTATGTGAAATCGAGACATGAAATAAACTGAGTGGCAAACACCTTGAATGGACATGACATGCATCATATCTCATTTTGGCATGCATTTCGTGTAATACCCTGATCGTCGATTCGGCGTAAGTTTTAAAATAATCGCGGAGTCACCGGTTTTTCGGTAAATCGCGGGAAGGAAAAAATAAAAATTATAGAACAGTGTAAAATGAATAAAATAAATTAAAAATTATAATAACAATCTCGGATGGGCTATCGGGAGAGTGGGCCGACCACCTTGGGCCGGAGGCCCAAGGGGTGGCCGCACCTCCCCCTCTCCCTCCCCTAAAACCCTAAGCCACTCTCCCCTTTCCCCCACAGCCGCCACCCCCTTTCCCACCCTCTTGGGCGCAGCCCTCCTGGTTGGTGCCCCACCCCCACAAGTGCTGCTGCCATTGGAGCCAAGGAGAGGAAGGAGAAGGAGAAGAAGGAAGGAGAAGGAAGAAGAAGAAGAGGAGGAGGAAAAAAGGGTGATCCATCATCTAGGTAATTTTTCCTCATCCCAAACCCTCTGTTCTATGGAATAATTAGGGTTCTTGGCACGGATTTTGAAGGTAGTTAATAGATTAATTGCCCGATTAGAGATTAGCTGATGTCTGCCTGTAGATTGATTCGCGCAGCGTGTCTGTTCGTGAGGTTTTGACCTAGTAAACGAATTTTCCTGCAGACCTTCCCAAAAGTAAAGTTGTAGAGGACTTCCAGACGCATTTCCTGTATTTGTTTCGGAATTTTATGACTTGTTATCTGGGAGTTACAGTGTCGGGAATACTGCTGTTCGTTAGGCGAGCAGATTGGTACAGACCGACGGTAATCTGGGAATTAGAGGTCGTAAATGATTTTTATGACCATGTCCGTAATTGAGAAAGTTGTAGATAATTTAGAGATATAGCTGATGTATAAAATTCAGAATTTTTAGACCCTTTTACTGATGTTGGGACGCATTTGTTTATTGCTGTCCAATCTGCCAGAACAGAGTTCTTCCTCTGTTTTGGGCATTAAATTACACCTAGCTGTGATCAAAATAAAAATAGGTGTTCTACATGAAAAATGTAGGCTTTTAAGCGATGAATCAAGAGAGATATCGTTTGCTGTAAATGGATCAATATTTTTAAAGTTACGAAATGTTAAGCAGCGCTGCTGCAGAGGGTAATTTGCTGAATTGTTGAGCGGAGAGGAGTTTGTGCGGATTCGGGTTCAAGCGACGTTTTAATTATTAATGTCATGTTTGTATGCTGTAGCTGTGTGCTGAGAGTTACCTTTTGGACAGGTGGTCTTGTCCCTGAGCGCTCTTGATTTTACTTCGCCGTCGGTTTGAGGCAAGTAAACGAGCGGTGGTTGCTACCGCTTAACTTGTTATTCCTTCTACTTGCAGTTTACATTATTATCGTAATTTGATACATTATGCCATGATTGCATGATAATTTAATTGTGGAGATGGTAGCAAGTACTTATCCATTGATATGTTGATAATCTGCTAGTAGCCATGTGGAAATTTTGCTTAATGTTATAATGTGGAACATGAAAATAACATGTGGTGGATGTGGATATGTCGTGAGCATGTTGATGCTCCTTTGAGGATGGATTAATGTGATTTGTGATTATCATATCATATCATGTCATATGCATATGTGGATGTCGCCGCACATAGCCGCGACCGTACCGGTACAACATCGTATATTGCCATAATACGATGCACCTCTTATTCCGCGGGAAGCATCGTATATTGCCGTAATACGATGCACCTCAAATCCTGCCCTGGAAAGAGTGATGTGGAGCATAGCATTCATATGCATTGCATTGTGGAAAGATTCATTTGCATACATATGCAATATGTTGTGGTGAAGTTATTTTGTGGAATATTAAACTCATAGTTGTAATGTGGATTATACAACTTCATAGTTGTAATGTGGAATTGGCTCATGTGAGCTATTTGTGGTATGAGGATTATGGTTGTGGACGTGGAATGGGGTTCATCCCTTGTGTACGGTAAGGGTTGTGATTGTGGCATGAGATTCTTTTCTCTTGTATTAATTGTTGATAACAATTGTGGATGTGAGAAATAATAAAGTGTTGAATAAAACATACATATGTTTTATTGCTTTTGCTAGTGGTAGTGGTTGAGAATTTAAAGTAGTCAAACAAGATTTATTTGTTAATACTTTAACGTCATTGATGGTGATTTGAGGTTGAGGATAATAACATTGTAATTGTGGAAGAATATTGATGATTAACCTATTGTGGTTTGTGGTAGATTAAATGTTTCATTTGCATTTAATTGTGGAAGAATGTTGATGATTAACCTATTGTGGTTTGTGGAAGATTAAATGTTTCATTTGCATTTAATTATGGATAAAATGACTGCATTCATATGCCAATAAAATCTGAAATTGAAGAGGTATGATTCATGGAAGTTTGTGGTGGTTTAATAATTGTGGACATGAATTGTGGTTATAGTTGTATGGAATTATAAATGATGATGTATAATTGTTTGTAGTTTGAATAGCCTGTTAAACAGTTTGCTTGCTGAGATTTTTATCTCACCCTTGTTTCCCCCTCCCTACTGGTGGACTTTGAGCATGCATGGGAAGGGTAGAACGGCACCACACTGATGCACGTGAATCATATTTTTATGCTGTAATAAAGTTGAAAGGATTCTAGACCTTGCATAGCTTTGTTTACATTATCTTAATAATGTTAAATTTGTGAACTATGTTTTAGATTAAAATGTTGGAGGATGTTTTAAATAGTGAATTGCTATCACTATCCTGTTATTCCTTAGTTGTTTATGCTTCCGCTTATACTATCTTGTTTAGTAATTGTTGCCGGTTTATTTTATCTTGTAAATTGGCTCGTTGTAGAGCAGTTTTAGCAGCATCCCAGGGTAATGTGGGTCCTGGGGTGTTACATTTCGAATCCATCCAACTCGACGGTAAACTTTCCTCCAAAATGGGTTTCGACGGGAAATGTAAATTGCATGCATACGAAATCGAGTCACGAAATAAAACTGAGTACCAAATACCCCGAATATACTTCGTTTGCATCGCCGCTCATTTTGGCACACATTACGAATCCGTCTGACTCCGTGTTAAATGATTCTGACATGTACTTCAAGCTCGACTCAAACGAAATTGAGTGACAAAATGAAACTGAGTGCCAAACACATCGAATGGACTTCACATGTGCCCTAACTATTTTCTGCATTTATTTTGAATCAATTCGACTCAGTGTTAAACTTTCTACCATAGTGGTTTCAACGGGCACTACGAACTCCATACAGACAAAACCGAGACACGAAATGAGACTGCGTGCCAAAACGTCGAATGGACTTCATGTGTGCCCTACCTCATTTGGCATGCATTCAATCCATCCGAGTCGGTGTGAAACTTTCCATAAAATCGAATTCTGAGGGGCACTGCAATCTCCACGTATGTGAAATCGAGACATTAAATAAACTGAGTGGCAAACACCTTGAATGGACTTGACACGCATCATATCTCATTTTGGCACGCATTTCGAATCCATCCAACCCGACGGTAAACTTTCCTCCAAAATGCGTTTCGACGGGAAATGTAAACTGCATGCATACGAAATCGAGTCACGAAATGAAACTTAGTACCAAATACCCCGAATGGACTTCATATGCATCCCCACTCATTTTGGCACACATTTCGAATCCGTCTGACTCTGTGTTAAACCTTCCACCGAAATGGATTCTGACAAGTAAGCTCGACTCGTACGAAATCGAGTGACAAAATAAACTGCGCGCCAAACACATCAATGGACTTCACATGTGCCCTAACTATTTTCTGCGTTTATTTTAAATCAATCCGACTCAGTGTTGAACTTTCCACCAAAGTGGTTTCAACGGGTACTACAAACTCCGGACAGACAAAATCGAGACACGAAATGAGACTGTGTGCCAAAACCTCGAATGGACTTCATATGTGCCCTACCTCGTTTGGCATGCATTCAATCCATCCGAGTCGGTGTTAAACTTTCCTCAAAATCGAATTCTGACGGGCACTGCAATCTCCACGTATGTGAAATCGAGACATGAAATATACTGAGTGGCAAACACCTTGAATTGACTTGACATGCATCATATCTCATTTTGGCACGCATTTCGAATCCATCCAACTCGACGGTAAACTTTCCTCCAAAATGGGTTTCGACGGGAAATGTAAACTGCATGCATACGAAATCGAGTCACGAAATGAAACTGAGTACCAAATACCCCGAATGGACTTCATATGCATCCCCACTCATTTGGGCACACATTTCGAATCCGTCGACGTGTTACACTTTCCACCGAAATGGTTTCTGACAAGTAAGCCCGACTCGTACGAAATCGAGTGACTAAATAAACTGTGAGCCAAACACATCAATGGACTTCACATGAGCCCTTACTATTTTCTGCATTTATTTTGAATCAATCCGAATCAGTGTTGAACTTTCCACCAAAGTGGTTTCAACGGGTACTACAAACTCCATACAGACAAAATCGAGGCACGAAATGAGACTGTGTGCCAAAACCTCGAATGGACTTCATATGTGCCCTACCTCGTTTGGCATGCATTCAATCCATCCGAGTCGGTGTTAAACTTTCCTCAAAATCGAATTCTGACGGGCACTGCAATCTCCACGTATGTGAAATCGCGACATGAAATAAACTGAGTTGCAAACACCTTGAATTGACTTGACATGCATCATATCTCATTTTGGCACGCATTTCGAATCCATCAAACTCGACGGTAAACTTTCCTCCAAAATGGGTTTCGACGGGAAATGTAAACTGCATGCATACGAAATCGAGTCACGAAATGAAACTGAGTACCAAATACCCCGAATGGACTTCATATGCATCCCCACTCATTTCGGCACACATTTCGAATCCGTCTGACTACGTGTTAAACTTTCCACCCAAATGGTTTCTGACAAGTAAGCCCGACTCGTACGAAATCGAGTGACAAAATAAACTGTGCGCCAAACACATCAATGGACTTCACATGTGCCCTAACTATTTTCTGCATTTATTTTGAATCAATCCGACTCAGTGTTGAACTTTCCACCAAAGTGGTTTCAACGGGAACTACAAACTCCATACAGACAAAATCGAGACACGAAATGAGACTGTGTGCCAAAACCTCGAATGGACTTCATATGTGCCCTACCTCGTTTGGCATGCATTCAATCCATCCGAGTCGGTGTTAAACTTTCCTCAAAATCGAATTCTGACGGGACTGCAATCTCCACGTATGTGAAATCGAGACATGAAATATACTGAGTGGCAAACACCTTGAATTGACTTGACATGCATCATATCTCATTTTGGCACGCATTTCGAATCCATCCAACTCGACGGTAAACTTTCCTCCAAAATGGGTTTCGACGGGAAATGTAAACTGCATGCATACGAAATCGAGTCACGAAATGAAACTGAGTACCAAATACCCCGAATGGACTTCATATGCATCCCCACTCATTTGGGCACACATTTCGAATCCGTCTGACTCCGTGTTACACTTTTCACCGAAATGGTTTCTGACAAGTAAGCCCGACTCGTACGAAATCGAGTGACAAAATAAACTGTGAGCCAAACACATCAATGGACTTCACATGAGCCCTTACTATTTTCTGCATTTATTTTGAATCAATCCGACTCAGTGTTGAACTTTCCACCAAAGTGGTTTCAACGGGTACTACAAACTCCATACAGACAAAATCGAGGCACGAAATGAGACTGTGTGCCAAAACCTCGAATGGACTTCATATGTGCCCTACCTCGTTTGGCATGCATTCAATCCATCCGAGTCGGTGTTAAACTTTCCTCAAAATCGAATTCTGACGGGCACTGCAATCTCCACGTATGTGAAATCGAGACATGAAATAAACTGAGTTGCAAACACCTTGAATTGACTTGACATGCATCATATCTCATTTTGGCACGCATTTCGAATCCATCAAACTCGACGGTAAACTTTCCTCCAAAATGGGTTTCGACGGGAAATGTAAACTGCATGCATACGAAATCGAGTCACGAAATGAAACTGAGTACCAAATACCCCGAATGGACTTCATATGCATCCCCACTCATTTCGGCACACATTTCGAATCCGTCTGACTACGTGTTAAACTTTCCACCCAAATGGTTTCTGACAAGTAAGCCCGACTCGTACGAAATCGAGTGACAAAATAAACTGTGCGCCAAACAAATCAATGGACTTCACATGTGCCCTAACTATTTTCTGCATTTATTTTGAATCAATCCGACTCAGTGTTGAACTTTCCACCAAAGTGGTTTCAACGGGAACTACAAACTCCATACAGACAAAATCGAGACACGAAATGAGGCGTGTGCCAAAACCTCGAATGGACTTCATATGTGCCCTACCTCGTTTGGCATGCATTCAATCCATCCGAGTCGGTGTTAAACTTTCCTCAAAATCGAATTCTGACGGGACTGCAATCTCCACGTATGTGAAATCGAGACATGAAATATACTGAGTGGCAAACACCTTGAATTGACTTGACATGCATCATATCTCATTTTGGCACGCATTTCGAATCCATCCAACTCGACGGTAAACTTTCCTCCAAAATGGGTTTCGACGGGAAATGTAAACTGCATGCATACGAAATCGAGTCACGAAATGAAACTGAGTACCAAATACCCCGAATGGACTTCATATGCATCCCCACTCATTTGGGCACACATTTCGAATCCGTCTGACTCCGTGTTACACTTTCCACCGAAATGGTTTCTGACAAGTAAGCCCGACTCGTACGAAATCGAGTGACAAAATAAACTGTGAGCCAAACACATCAATGGACTTCACATGAGCCCTTACTATTTTCTGCATTTATTTTGAATCAATCCGACTCAGTGTTGAACTTTCCACCAAAGTGGTTTCAACGGGTACTACAAACTCCATACAGACAAAATCGAGGCACGAAATGAGACTGTGTGCCAAAACCTCGAATGGACTTCATATGTGCCCTACCTCGTTTGGCATGCATTCAATCCATCCGAGTCGGTGTTAAACTTTCCTCAAAATCGAATTCTGACGGGCACTGCAATCTCCACGTATGTGAAATCGAGACATGAAATAAACTGAGTTGCAAACACCTTGAATTGACTTGACATGCATCATATCTCATTTTGGCACGTATTTCGAATCCATCCAACTCGACGGTAAACTTTCCTCCATAATGGATTTCGACGGGAAATGTAAACTGCATGCATACGAAATCGAGTCACGAAATGAAACTGAGTACCAAATACCCCGAATGGACTTCATATGCATCCCCACTCATTTGGGCACACATTTCGAATCCATCTGACTCCGTGTTAAACTTTCCACCGAAATGGATTCTGACAAGTAAGCTCGATTCGTACGAAATCGAGTGACAAAATAAACTGTGCGCCAAACACATCGAATGGACTTCACATCTGCCCTAACTATTTTCTGCATTTATTTTGAATTAATCCGACTCAGTTTTAAACTTTCCACCAAAGTGGTTTCAACGGGTACTACAAACTCCATACAGACAAAATCGAGACACGAAATGAGACTGTGTGCCAAAACCTCGAATGGACTTCATATGTGCCCTACCTCGTTTGGCATGCATTCAATCCATCCGAGTCGGTGTTAAACTTTCCTCAAAATCGAATTCTGACGGGCACTGCAATCTCCACGTATGTGAAATCGAGACATGAAATATACTGAGTTGCAAACACCTTGAATTGACTGGACATGCATCATATCTCATTTTGGCACGCATTTCGAATCCATCCAACTCGACGGTAAACTTTCCTCCATAATGGGTTTCGACGGGAAATGTAAACTGCATGCATACGAAATCGAGTCACGAAATGAAACTGAGTACCAAATACCCCGAATGGACTTCATATGCATCCCCACTCATTTGGGCACACATTTCGAATCCGTCTGACTCCGTGTTACACTTTCCACCGAAATGGTTTCTGACAAGTAAGCCCGACTCGTACGAAATCGAGTGACAAAATAAACTGTGCGCCAAACACATCAATGGACTTCACATGTGCCCTTACTATTTTCTGCATTTATTTTGAATCAATCCGACTCAGTGTTAAACTTTCCACCAAAGTGGTTTCAACGGGTACTACAAACTCCACAGACAAAATCGAGACACGAAATGAGACTGTGTGCCAAAACCTCGAATGGACTTCACATGTGCCCTACCTCGTTTGGCATGCATTCAATCCATCCGAGTCGGTGTTAAACTTTCCTCAAAATCGACTCGACGGCACCTGCAATCTCCATGTATGAGAAATCGAGACATGAAATAAACTGAGTGGCAAACGCCTTGAATTGACTTGACATGCATCATATCTCATTTTGGCACGCATTTCGAATCCGTCCAACTCGACGGTAAACTTTCCTCCAGAATGGGTTTCGACGGAAATGTAAGCGCATGCATACGTAAATCGAGTCACGAAATGAAACTGAGTACCAAATACCCCGAATGGACTTCATATGCATCCCCACTCATTTGGGCACACATTTCGAATCCGTCTGACTCCGTGTTACACTTTCCACCGAAATGGTTTCTGACAAGTAAGCCCGACTGCATTTAAATCGAGTGACAAAATAAACTGTGAGCCAAACACATCAATGGACTTCACATGAGCCCTTACTATTTTCTGCATTTATTTTGAATCAATCCGACTCAGTGTTGAACTTTCCACCAAAGTGGTTTCAACGGGTACTACAAACTCCATACGCACAAAATCGAGACACGAAATGAGGCGTGTGCCAAAACCTCGAATGGACTTCATATGTGCCCTACCTCGTTTGGCATGCATTCAATCCATCCGAGTCGGTGTTAAACTTTCCTCAAAATCGAATTCTGACGGGCACTGCAATCTCCACGTATGTGAAATCGAGACATGAAATAAACTGAGTTGCAAACACCTTGAATTGACTGGACATGCATCATATCTCATTTTGGCACGTATTTCGAATCCATCCAACTCGACGGTAAACTTTCCTCCATAATGGGTTTCGACGGGAAATGTAAACTGCATGCATACGAAATCGAGTCACGAAATGAAACTGAGTACCAAATACCCCGAATGGACTTCATATGCATCCCCACTCATTTCGGCACACATTTCGAATCCGTCTGACTCCGTGTTACACTTTCCACCGAAATGGTTTCTGACAAGTAAGCCCGACTGCATTTAAATCGAGTGACAAAATAAAGCGTGAGCCAAACACATCAATGGACTTCACATGAGCCCTTACTATTTTCTGCATTTATTTTGAATCAATCCGACTCAGTGTTGAACTTTCCACCAAAGTGGTTTCAACGGGTACTACAAACTCCATACAGACAAAATCGAGACACGAAATGAGACTGTGTGCCAAAACCTCGAATGGACTTCATATGTGCCCTACCTCGTTTGGCATGCATTCAATCCATCCGAGTGGGTGTTAAACTTTCCTCAAAATCGAATTCTGACGGGCACTGCAATCTCCACGTATGTGAAATCGAGACATGAAATAAACTGAGTTGCAAACACCTTGAATTGACTGGACATGCATCATATCTCATTTTGGCACGTATTTCGAATCCATCCAACTCGACGGTAAACTTTCCTCCATAATGGGTTTCGACGGGAAATGTAAACTGCATGCATACGAAATCGAGTCACGAAATGAAACTGAGTACCAAATACCCCGAATGGACTTCATATGCATCCCCACTCATTTCGGCACACATTTCGAATCTGTCTGACTCCGTGTTACACTTTCCACCGAAATAGTTTCTGACAAGTAAGCCCGACTCGTACGAAATCGAGTGACAAAATAAACTGTGAGCCAAACACATCAATGGACTTCACATGAGCCCTTACTATTTTCTGCATTTATTTTGAATCAATCCGACTCAGTGTTGAACTTTCCACCAAAGTGGTTTCAACGGGTACTACAAACTCCATACAGACAAAATCGAGACACGAAATGAGACTGTGTGCCAAAACCTCGAATGGACTTCATATGTGCCCTACCTCGTTTGGCATGCATTCAATCCATCCGAGTCGGTGTTAAACTTTCTCAAAATCGACTCGACGGCACTGCAATCTCCACGTATGTGAAATCGAGACATGAAATAAACTGAGTTGCAAACACCTTGAATTGACTTGACATGCATCATATCTCATTTTGGCACGCATTTTGAATCCATCAAACTCGACGGTAAACTTTCGTCCAAAATGGGTTTCGACGGGAAATGTAAACTGCATGCATACGAAATCGAGTCACGAAATGAAACTGAGTACCAAATACCCCGAATGGACTTCATATGCATCCCCACTCATTTCGGCACACATTTCGAATCCGTCTGACTACGTGTTAAACTTTCCACCCAAATGGTTTCTGACAAGTAAGCCCGACTCGTACGAAATCGAGTGACAAAATAAACTGTGCGCCAAACACATCAATGGACTTCACATGTGCCCTAACTATTTTCTGCATTTGTTTTGAGTCAATCCGACTCAATGTTGAACTTTCCACCAAAGTGGTTTCAACGGGAACTACAAACTCCATACAGACAAAATCGAGACACGAAATGAGACTGTGTGCCAAAACCTCGAATGGACTTCATATATGCCCTACCTCGTTTGGCATGCATTCAATCCATCCGAGTCGGTGTTAAACTTTCCTCAAAATCGAATTCTGACGGGACTGCAATCTCCACGTATGTGAAATCGAGACATGAAATATACTGAGTGGCAAACACCTTGAATTGACTTGACATGCATCATATCTCATTTGGCACGCATTTCGAATCCATCCAACTCGACGGTAAACTTTCCTCCAAAATGGGTTTCGACGGGAAATGTAAACTGCATGCATACGAAATCGAGTCACGAAATGAAACTGAGTACCAAATACCCCGAATGGACTTCATATGCATCCCCACTCATTTGGGCACACATTTCGAATCCGTCTGACTCCGTGTTACACTTTCCACCGAAATGGTTTCTGACAAGTAAGCCCGACTCGTACGAAATCGAGTGACAAAATAAACTGTGAGCCAAACACATCAATGGACTTCACATGAGCCCTTACTATTTTCTGCATTTATTTTGAATCAATCCGACTCAGTGTTGAACTTTCCACCAAAGTGGTTTCAACGGGTACTACAAATTCCATACAGACAAAATCGAGGCACGAAATGAGACTGTGTGCCAAAACCTCGAATGGACTTCATATGTGCCCTACCTCGTTTAGCATGCATTCAATCCATCCGAGTCGGTGTTAAACTTTCCTCAAAATCGACTCGACGGCACGCAATCTCCACGTATGTGAAATCGAGACATGAAATAAACTGAGTTGCAAACACCTTGAATTGACTGGACATGCATCATATCTCATTTTGGCACGTATTTCCAATCCATCCAACTCGACGGTAAACTTTCCTCCATAATGGGTTTCGACGGGAAATGTAAACTGCATGCATACGAAAACGAGTCACGAAATGAAACTGAGTACCAAATACCCCGAATGGACTTCATATGCATCCCCACTCATTTCGGCACACATTTCGAATCCGTCGACTCGTGTTACACTTTCCACGAAATGGTTTCGACAAGTAAGCCCGACTGCATTTAAATCGAGTGACAAAATAAACTGTGAGCCAAACACATCAATGGACTTCACATGAGCCCTTACTATTTTCTGCATTTATTTTGAATCAATCCGACTCAGTGTTGAACTTTCCACCAAAGTGGTTTCAACGGGTACTACAAACTCCATACAGACAAAATCGAGACACGAAATGAGACTGTGTGCCAAAACCTCGAATGGACTTCATATGTGCCCTACCTCGTTTGGCATGCATTCAATCCATCCGAGTCGGTGTTAAACTTTCCTCAAAATCAAATTCTGACGGGCACTGCAATCTCCACGTATGTGAAATCGAGACATGAAATAAACTGAGTTGCAAACACCTTGAATTGACTTGACATGCATCATATCTCATTTTGGCACGCATTTTGAATCCATCAAACTCGACGGTAAACTTTCGTCCAAAATGGGTTTCGACGGGAAATGTAAACTGCATGCATACGAAATCGAGTCACGAAATGAAACTGAGTACCAAATACCCCGAATGGACTTCATATGCATCCCCACTCATTTCGGCACACATTTCGAATCCGTCTGACTACGTGTTAAACTTTCCACCCAAATCGTTTCTGACAAGTAAGCCCGACTCGTACGAAATCGAGTGACAAAATAAACTGTGCGCCAAACACATCAATGGACTTCACATGTGCCCTAACTATTTTCTGCATTTGTTTTGAATCAATCCGACTCAATGTTGAACTTTCCACCAAAGTGGTTTCAACGGGAACTACAAACTCCATACAGACAAAATCGAGACACGAAATGAGACTGTGTGCCAAAACCTCGAATGGACTTCATATATGCCCTACCTCGTTTGGCATGCATTCAATCCATCCGAGTCGGTGTTAAACTTTCCTCAAAATCGATTCGACGGACTGCAATCTCCACGTATGTGAAATCGAGACATGAAATATACTTGAGTGGCAAACACCTTGAATTGACTTGACATGCATCATATCTCATTTTGGCACGCATTTGAATCCATCCAACTCGACGGTAAACTTTCCTCCAAAATGGGTTTCGACGGAAATGTAAATCTGCATGCATACGAAATCGAGTCACGAAATGAAACTGAGTACCAAATACCCCGAATGGACTTCATATGCATCCCCACTCATTTCGGCACACATTTCGAATCCGTCTGACTCCGTGTTACACTTTCCACAGAAATGGTTTCTGACAAGTAAGCCCGACTCGTACGAAATCGAGTGACAAAATAAACTGTGAGTCAAACACATCAATGGACTTCACATGAGCCCTTACTATTTTCTGCATTTATTTTGAATCAATCCGACTCAGTGTTGAACTTTCCACCAAAGTGGTTTCAACGGGTACTACAAACTCCATACAGACAAAATCGAGGCACGAAATGAGACTGTGTGCCAAAACCTCGAATGGACTTCATATGTGCCCTACCTCGTTTAGCATGCATTCAATCCATCCGAGTCGGTGTTAAACTTTCCTCAAAATCGAATTCTGACGGGCACTGCAATCTCCACGTATGTGAAATCGAGACATGAAATAAACTGAGTTGCAAACACCTTGAATTGACTTGACATGCATCATATCTCATTTTGGCACGCATTTGAATCCATCAAACTCGACGGTAAACTTTCCTCCAAAATGGGTTTGACGGAAATGTAAACTGCATGCATACGAAATCGAGTCACGAAATGAAACTGAGTACCAAATACCCGAATGGACTTCATATGCATCCCCACTCATTTGGCACACATTTGAATCCGTCGACGTGTTACACTTTCCACGAAATGGTTTCGACAAGTAAGCCCGACTGCATTTAAATCGAGTGACAAAATAAACTCGTGAGTCAAACACATCAATGGACTTCACATGAGCCCTTACTATTTTCTGCATTTATTTTGAATCAATCCGACTCAGTGTTGAACTTTCCACCAAAGTGGTTTCAACGGGTACTACAAACTCCATACAGACAAAATCGAGGCACGAAATGAGACTGTGTGCCAAAACCTCGAATGGACTTCATATGTGCCCTACCTCGTTTAGCATGCATTCAATCCATCCGAGTCGGTGTTAAACTTTCCTCAAAATCGAATTCTGACGGGCACTGCAATCTCCACGTATGTGAAATCGAGACATGAAATAAACTGAGTTGCAAACACCTTGAATTGACTGGACATACATCATATCTCATTTTGGCACGTATTTCGAATCCATCCAACTCGACGGTAAACTTTCCTCCATAATGGGTTTCGACGGGAAATGTAAACTGCATGCATACGAAATCGAGTCACGAAATGAAACTGAGTACCAAATACCCCGAATGGACTTCATATGCATCCCCGCTCATTTTGGCACACATTTCGAATCCGTCTGACTCCGTGTTAAACTTTCCACCGAAATGGATTCTAACAAGTAAGCTCGACTTGTACGAAATCGAGTGACAAAATAAACTGCGCGCCAAACACATCAATGGACTTCACATGTGCCCTAACTATTTTCTGCGTTTATTTTAAATCAATCCGACTCAGTGTTGAACTTTCCACCAAAGTGGTTTCAACGGGTACTACAAACTCCAGACAGACAAAATCGAGACACGAAATGAGACTGTGTGCCAAAACCTCGAATGGACTTCATATGTGCCCTACCTCGTTTGGCATGCATTCAATCCATCCGAGTCGGTGTTAAACTTTCCTCAAAATCGAATTCTGACGGGCACTGCAATCTCCATGTATGTGAAATCGAGACATGAAATAAACTGAGTGGCAAACACCTTGAATTGACTTGACATGCATCATATCTCATTTTGGCACGCATTTCGAATCCATCCAACTCGACGGTAAACTTTCCTCCAAAATGGGTTTCGACGGGAAATGTAAACTGCAAGCATACGAAATCGAGTCACGAAATGAAACTAAGTACCAAATACCCCGAATGGACTTCATATGCATCCCCACTCATTTGGGCACACATTTCGAATCCGTCTGACTCCGTGTTACACTTTCCACCGAAATGGTTTCTGACAAGTAAGCCCGACTCGTACGAAATCGAGTGACAAAATAAACTGTGAGCCAAACACATCAATGGACTTCACATGAGCCCTTACTATTTTCTGCATTTATTTTGAATCAATCCGACTCAGTGTTGAACTTTCCACCAAAGTGGTTTCAACGGGTACTACAAACTCCATAGAGACAAAATCGAGGCACGAAATGAGACTGTGTGCCAAAACCTCGAATGGACTTCATATGTGCCCTACCTCGTTTGGCATGCATTCAATCCATCCGAGTCGGTGTTAAACTTTCCTCAAAATCGAATTCTGACGGGCACTGCAATCTCCATGTATGTGAAATCCAGACATGAAATAAACTGAGTGGCAAACACCTTGAATTGACTTGACATGCATCATATCTCATTTTGGCACGCATTTCGAATCCATCCAACTCGACGGTAAACTTTCCTCCAAAATGGGTTTCGACGGAAATGTAAACTGCATGCATACGAAATCGAGTCACGAAATGAAACTGAGTACCAAATACCCCGAATGGACTTCATATGCATCCCCACTCATTTGGGCACACATTTCGAATCCGTCGACGACGTGTTACACTTTCCACCGAAATGGTTTCGATAAGTAAGCCCGACTCGCACGAAATCGAGTGACAAAATAAGCGTGAGCCAAACACATCAATGGACTTCACATGAGCCCTTACTATTTTCTGCATTTATTTTGAATCAATCCGACTCGGTGTTGAACTTTCCACCAAAGTGGTTTCAACGGGTACTACAAACTCCATACTGAGACAAAATCGAGGCACGAAATGAGGCGTGTGCCAAAACCTCGAATGGACTTCATATGTGCCCTACCTCGTTTGGCATGCATTCAATCCATCCGAGTCGGTGTTAAACTTTCCTCAAAATCGAATTCTGACGGGCACTGCAATCTCCACGTATGTGAAATCCAGATATGAAATAAACTGAGTGGCAAACACCTTGAATTGACTTGACATGCATCATATCTCATTTTGGCACGCATTTCGAATCCATCCAACTCGACGGTAAACTTTCCTCCAAATGGGTTTCGACGGGAAATGTAAACTGCATGCATACGAAATCGAGTCACGAAATGAAACTGAGTACAAAATACCCCGAATGGACTTCATATGCATCCCCACTCATTTGGGCACACATTTCGAATCCGTCTGACTCCGTGTTAAACTTTCCACCGAAATGGTTTCTGACAAGTAAGCCCGACTCGCACGAAATCGAGTGACAAAATAAACTGTGAGCCAAACACATCAATGGACTTCACATGAGCCCTTACTATTTTCTGCATTTATTTTGAATCAATCCGACTCAGTGTTGAACTTTCCACCAAAGTGGTTTCAACGGGTACTACAAACTCCATACAGACAAAATCGAGGCACGAAATCAGACTGTGTGCCAAAACCTCGAATGGACTTCATATGTGCCCTACCTCGTTTGGCATGCATTCAATCCATCCGAGTCGGTGTTAAACTTTCCTCAAAATCGAATTCTGACGGGCACTGCAATCTCCACGTATGTGAAATCCAGATATGAAATAAACTGAGTGGCATACACCTTGAATTGACTTGACATGCATCATATCTCATTTTGGCACGCATTTCGAATCCATCCTACTCGACGGTAAACTTTCCTCCATAATGGGTTTCGATGGGAAATGTAAACTGCATGCATACGAAATCGAGTCACGAAATGAAACTGAGTACCAAATACCCCGAATGGACTTCATATGCATCCCCACTCATTTGGGCACACATTTCGAATCCATCTGACTCCGTGTTAAACTTTCCACCGAAATGGATTCTGACAAGTAAGCTCGAATCGTCCGAAATCGAGTGACAAAATAAACTGTGCGCCAAACACATCGAATGGACTTCACATCTGCCCTAACTATTTTCTGCATTTATTTTGAATCAATCCGACTCAGTGTTGAACTTTCCACCAAAGTGGTTTCAACGGGTACTACAAACTCCATACAGACAAAATCGAGACACGAAATGAGACTGTGTGCCAAAACCTCGAATGGACTTCATATGTGCCCTACATCGTTTGGCATGCATTCAATCCATCCGAGTCGGTGTTAAACTTTCCTCAAAATCGACTCGACGGCACCGCAATCTCCATGTATGTGAAATCGAGACATGAAATAAACTGAGTGGCAAACACCTTGAATTGACTTGACATGCATCATATCTCATTTTGGCACGCATTTCGAATCCATCCAACTCGACGGTAAACTTTCTTCCAAAATGGGTTTCGACGGGAAATGTAAACTGCACGCATACGAAATCGAGTCACGAAATGAAACTGAGTACCAAATACCCCGAATGGACTTCATATGCATCCCCACTCATTTCGGCACACATTTTGAATCCGTCTGACTCCGTGTTAAACTTTCCACCGAAATGGATTCTGACACGTAAGCTCGACTCGTACAAAATCGAGTGACAAAATAAACTGTGCGCCAAACACATCAATAGACTTCACATGTGCCCTAACTATTTTCTGCATTTATTTTGAATCAATCCGACTCAGTGTTAAACTTTCCACCAAAGTGGTTTCAACGGGTACTACAAACTCCATACAGACAAAATCGAGACACGAAATGAGACTGTGTGCCAAAACCTCGAATGGACTTCATATGTGCCCTACCTCGTTTGGCATGCATTCAATCCATCCGAGTCGGTGTTAAATTTTCCTCAAAATCGAATTCTGACGGGCACTGCAAGCTCCATGGATGTGAAATCGAGACATGAAATAAACTGAGTGGCAAACACCTTGAATTGACTTGACATGTATCATATCTCATTTTGGCACGCATTTCGAATCCATCCAACTCGACGGTAAACTTTTTCTCCAAAATGGGTTTCGACGGAAATGTAAATCTGCATGCATACGAAATCGAGTCACAAATGAAACTGAGTACCAAATACCCGAATGGACTTCATATGCATCCCCACTCATTTTGGCACACATTTCGAATCCGTCGACTCAGTGTTAAACTTTCCACCGAAATGGATTATGACAAGTAAGCTCGACTCTTACGAAATCGAGTGACAAAATAAATCTGGCGCCAAACACATCAATGGACTTCACATGTGCCCTAACTATTTTCTGCATTTATTTTGAATCAATCCGACTCGGTGTTAAACTTTCCACCAAAGTGGTTTCAACGGGTACTACAAACTCCATACAGACAAAATCGAGACACGAAATGAGACTGTGTGCCAAAACCTCGAATGGACTTCATATGTGCCCTACCTCGTTTGGCATGCATTCAATCCATCCGAGTCGGTGTTAAACTTTCCTCAAAATCGAATTCTGACGAGCACTGCAATCTCCATGTATGTGAAATCGAGACATGAAATAAACTGAGTGGCAAACACCTTGAATTGACTTGACATGCATCATATCTCATTTTGGCACGCATTTCGAATCCATCCAACATGACGGTAAACTTTTTCTCCAAAATGGGTTTCGACGGAAATGTAAATGCACGCATACGTAAATCGAGTCACAAATGAAACTGAGTACCAAATACCCGAATGGACTTCATATGCATCCCCACTCATTTTGGCACACATTTCGAATCCGTCGACTCGTGTTAAACTTTCCACCGAAATGGATTATGACAAGTAAGCTCGACTCTTACGAAATCGAGTGACAAAATAAATCTGGCGCCAAACACATCAATGGACTTCACATGTGCCCTAACTATTTTCTGCATTTATTTTGAATCAATCCGACTCGGTGTTAAACTTTCCACCAAAGTGGTTTCAACGGGTACTACAAACTCCATACGAGACAAAATCGAGACACGAAATGAGACTGTGTGCCAAAACCTCGAATGGACTTCATATGTGCCCTACCTCGCTTGGCATGCATTCAATCCATCCGAGTCGGTGTTAAACTTTCTCAAAATCGAATTCGACGGCACCGCAAGCTCCATGGATGTGAAATCGAGACATGAAATAAACTGAGTGGCAAACACCTTGAATTGACTTGACATGTATCATATCTCATTTTGGCACGCATTTCGAATCCATCCAACTCGACGGTAAACTTTTTCTCCAAAATGGGTTTCGACGGAAATGTAAACTGCATGCATACGAAATCGAGTCACAAATGAAACTGAGTACCAAATACCCGAATGGACTTCATATGCATCCCCACTCATTTTGGCACACATTTGAATCCGTCGACTCCGTGTTAAACTTTCCACCGAAATGGATTATGACAAGTAAGCTCGACTCTTACGAAATCGAGTGACAAAATAAATGTGGCGCCAAACACATCAATGGACTTCACATGTGCCCTAACTATTTTCTGCATTTATTTTGAATCAATCCGACTCGGTGTTAAACTTTCCACCAAAGTGGTTTCAACGGGTACTACAAACTCCATACGAGACAAAATCGAGACACGAAATGAGACTGTGTGCCAAAACCTCGAATGGACTTCATATGTGCCCTACCTCGCTTGGCATGCATTCAATCCATCCGAGTCGGTGTTAAACTTTCTCAAAATCGAATTCGACGGCACCGCAATCTCCATGTATGTGAAATCGAGACATGAAATAAACTGAGTGGCAAACACCTTGAATTGACTTGACATGCATCATATCTCATTTTGCACGCATTTGAATCCATCCAACATGACGGTAAACTTTTTCTCCAAAATGGGTTTCGACGGGAAATGTAAACTGCACGCATACGAAATCGAGTCACAAAATGAAACTGAGTACCAAATACCCCGAATGGACTTCATATGCATCCCCACTCATTTCGGCACACATTTCGAATCCGTCTGACTACGTGTTAAACTTTCCACCGAAATGGATTATGACAAGTAAGCTCGACTCTTACGAAATCGAGTGACAAAATAAACTGTGCGCCAAACACATCAATGGACTTCACATGTGCCCTAACTATTTTCTGCATTTATTTTGAATCAATCCGACTCAGTGTTAAACTTTCCACCAAAGTGGTTTCAACGGGTACTACAAACTCCATACAGACAAAATCGAGACACGAAATGAGACTGTGTGCCAAAACCTCGAATGGACTTCATATGTGCCCTACCTCGTTTGGCATGCATTCAATCCATCCGAGTCGGTGTTAAACTTTCCTCAAAATCGACTCGACGCAGACCGCAATCTCCATGGATGTGAAATCGAGACATGAAATAAACTGAGTGGCAAACACCTTGAATTGACTTGACATGCATCATATCTCATTTTGGCACGCATTTCGAATCCATCCAACACGACGGTAAACTTTTTCTCCAAAATGGGTTTCGACGGGAAATGTAAACTGCATGCATCTGAAATCGAGTCACAAAATGAAACTGAGTACCAAATACCCCGAATGGACTTCATATGCATCCCCACTCATTTTGGCACACATTTCGAATCCGTCTGACTCCGTGTTAAACTTTCCACCGAAATGGATTATGACAAGTAAGCTCGACTCTTACGAAATCGAGTGACAAAATAAACTGTGCGCCAAACACATCAATGGACTTCACATGTGCCCTAACTATTTTCTGCATTTATTTTGAATCAATCCGACTCAGTGTTAAACTTTCCACCAAAGTGGTTTCAACGGGTACTACAAACTCCATACAGACAAAATCGAGACACGAAATGAGACTGTGTGCCAAAACCTCGAATGGACTTCATATGTGCCCTACCTCGTTTGGCATGCATTCAATCCATCCGAGTCGGTGTTAAACTTTCCTCAAAATCGAATTCTGACGGGCACTGCAAGCTCCATGGATGTGAAATCGAGACATGAAATAAACTGAGTGGCAAACACCTTGAATTGACTTGACATGTATCATATCTCATTTTGGCACGCATTTCGAATCCATCCAACTCGACGGTAAACTTTTTCTCCAAAATGGGTTTCGACGGGAAATGTAAACTGCATGCATACGAAATCGAGTCACAAATGAAACTGAGTACCAAATACCCGAATGGACTTCATATGCATCCCCACTCATTTTGGCACACATTTGAATCCGTCGACTCGTGTTAAACTTTCCACCGAAATGGATTCGACAAGTAAGCTCGACTCTTACGAAATCGAGTGACAAAATAAATCTGTGCGCCAAACACATCAATGGACTTCACATGTGCCCTAACTATTTTCTGCATTTATTTTGAATCAATCCGACTCGGTGTTAAACTTTCCACCAAAGTGGTTTCAACGGTACTACAAACTCCATACAGACAAAATCGAGACACGAAATGAGACTGTGTGCCAAAACCTCGAATGGACTTCATATGTGCCCTACCTCGTTTGGCATGCATTCAATCCATCCGAGTCGGTGTTAAACTTTCCTCAAAATCGACTCGACGGCACCGCAATCTCCATGTATGTGAAATCGAGACATGAAATAAACTGAGTGGCAAACACCTTGAATTGACTTGACATGCATCATATCTCATTTTGGCACGCATTTCGAATCCATCCAACACGACGGTAAACTTTTTCTCCAAAATGGGTTTCGACGGGAAATGTAAACTGCACGCATACGAAATCGAGTCACAAAATGAAACTGAGTACCAAATACCCCGAATGGACTTCATATGCATCCCCACTCATTTCGGCACACATTTCGAATCCGTCTGACTCCGTGTTAAACTTTCCACCGAAATGGATTATGACAAGTAAGCTCGACTCTTACGAAATCGAGTGATAAAATAAACTGTGCGCCAAACACATCAATGGACTTCACATGTGCCCTAACTATTTTCTGCATTTATTTTGAATCAATCCGACTCAGTGTTAAACTTTCCACCAAAGTGGTTTCAACGGGTACTACAAACTCCATACAGACAAAATCGAGACACGAAATGAGACTGTGTGCCAAAACCTCGAATGGACTTCATATGTGCCCTACCTCGTTTGGCATGCATTCAATCCATCCGAGTCGGTGTTAAACTTTCCTCAAAATCGAATTCTGACGGGCACTGCAAGCTCCATGGATGTGAAATCGAGACATGAAATAAACTGAGTGGCAAACACCTTGAATTGACTTGACATGTATCATATCTCATTTTGGCACGCATTTCGAATCCATCCAACTCGACGGTAAACTTTTTCTCCAAAATGGGTTTCGACGGGAAATGTAAACTGCATGCATACGAAATCGAGTCACAAAATGAAACTGAGTACCAAATACCCCGAATGGACTTCATATGCATCCCCACTCATTTTGGCACACATTTCGAATCCGTCTGACTCCGTGTTAAACTTTCCACCGAAATGGATTCTGACAAGTAAGCTCGACTCTTACGAAATCGAGTGACAAAATAAACTGTGCGCCAAACACATCAATGGACTTCACATGTGCCCTAACTATTTTCTGCATTTATTTTGAATCAATCCGACTCAGTGTTAAACTTTCCACCAAAGTGGTTTCAACGGGTACTACAAACTCCATACAGACAAAATCGAGACACGAAATGAGACTGTGTGCCAAAACCTCGAATGGACTTCATATGTGCCCTACCTCGTTTGGCATGCATTCAATCCATCCGAGTCGGTGTTAAACTTTCCTCAAAATCGAATTCTGACGGGCACTGCAATCTCCATGTATGTGAAATCGAGACATGAAATAAACTGAGTGGCAAACACCTTGAATTGACTTGACATGCATCATATCTCATTTTGGCACGCATTTCGAATCCATCCAACACGACGGTAAACTTTTTCTCCAAAATGGGTTTCGACGGGAAATGTAAACTGCACGCATACGAAATCGAGTCACAAAATGAAACTGAGTACCAAATACCCCGAATGGACTTCATATGCATCCCCACTCATTTCGGCACACATTTCGAATCCGTCTGACTCCGTGTTAAACTTTCCACCGAAATGGATTATGACAAGTAAGCTCGACTCTTACGAAATCGAGTGACAAAATAAACTGTGCGCCAAACACATCAATGGACTTCACATGTGCCCTAACTATTTTCTGCATTTATTTTGAATCAATCCGACTCAGTGTTAAACTTTCCACCAAAGTGGTTTCAACGGGTACTACAAACTCCATACAGACAAAATCGAGACACGAAATGAGACTGTGTGCCAAAACCTCGAATGGACTTCATATGTGCCCTACCTCGTTTGGCATGCATTCAATCCATCCGAGTCGGTGTTAAACTTTCCTCAAAATCGACTCGACGCACCGCAAGCTCCATGGATGTGAAATCGAGACATGAAATAAACTGAGTGGCAAACACCTTGAATTGACTTGACATGTATCATATCTCATTTTGGCACGCATTTCGAATCCATCCAACTCGACGGTAAACTTTTTCTCCAAAATGGGTTTCGACGGGAAATGTAAACTGCATGCATACGAAATCGAGTCACAAATGAAACTGAGTACCAAATACCCGAATGGACTTCATATGCATCCCCACTCATTTTGGCACACATTTGAATCCGTCGACTCCGTGTTAAACTTTCCACGAAATGGATTACGACAAGTAAGCTCGACTCTTACGAAATCGAGTGACAAAATAAACTGTGCGCCAAACACATCAATGGACTTCACATGTGCCCTAACTATTTTCTGCATTTATTTTGAATCAATCCGACTCGGTGTTAAACTTTCCACCAAAGTGGTTTCAACGGGTACTACAAACTCCATACAGACAAAATCGAGACACGAAATGAGACTGTGTGCCAAAACCTCGAATGGACTTCATATGTGCCCTACCTCGTTTGGCATGCATTCAATCCATCCGAGTCGGTGTTAAACTTTCCTCAAAATCAATTCGACGGCCTTCGCAATCTCCATGTATGTGAAATCGAGACATGAAATAAACTGAGTGGCAAACACCTTGAATTGACTTGACATGCATCATATCTCATTTTGGCACGCATTTCGAATCCATCCAACACGACGGTAAACTTTTTCTCCAAAATGGGTTTCGACGGAAATGTAAACGCACGCATCTGAAATCGAGTCACAAATGAAACTGAGTACCAAATACCCGAATGGACTTCATATGCATCCCCACTCATTTCGGCACACATTTCGAATCCGTCTGACTCCGTGTTAAACTTTCCACCGAAATGGATTATGACAAGTAAGCTCGACTCTTACGAAATCGAGTGATAAAATAAACTGTGCGCCAAACACATCAATGGACTTCACATGTGCCCTAACTATTTTCTGCATTTATTTTGAATCAATCCGACTCGTGTTAAACTTTCCACCAAAGTGGTTTCAACGGTACTACAAACTCCATACAGACAAAATCGAGACACGAAATGAGATCGTGTGCCAAAACCTCGAATGGACTTCATATGTGCCCTACCTCGTTTGGCATGCATTCAATCCATCCGAGTCGGTGTTAAACTTTCCTCAAAATCGACTCGGAGACGCACCGCAAGCTCCATGGATGTGAAATCGAGACATGAAATAAACTGAGTGGCAAACACCTTGAATTGACTTGACATGTATCATATCTCATTTTGGCACGCATTTGAATCCATCCAACTCGACGGTAAACTTTTTCTCCAAAATGGGTTTCGACGGAAATGTAAACTGCATGCATCTGAAATCGAGTCACAAATGAAACTGAGTACCAAATACCCGAATGGACTTCATATGCATCCCCACTCATTTTGGCACACATTTGAATCCGTCGACTCCGTGTTAAACTTTCCACCGAAATGGATTATGACAAGTAAGCTCGACTCTTACGAAATCGAGTGACAAAATAAACTGTCGCCAAACACATCAATGGACTTCACATGTGCCCTAACTATTTTCTGCATTTATTTTGAATCAATCCGACTCAGTGTTAAACTTTCCACCAAAGTGGTTTCAACGGGTACTACAAACTCCATACAGACAAAATCGAGACACGAAATGAGACTGTGTGCCAAAACCTCGAATGGACTTCATATGTGCCCTACCTCGTTTGGCATGCATTCAATCCATCCGAGTCGGTGTTAAACTTTCCTCAAAATCGAACTCGACGGCACCGCAAGCTCCATGGATGTGAAATCGAGACATGAAATAAACTGAGTGGCAAACACCTTGAATTGACTTGACATGTATCATATCTCATTTTGGCACGCATTTCGAATCCATCCAACTCGACGGTAAACTTTTTCTCCAAAATGGGTTTCGACGGGAAATGTAAACTGCATGCATACGAAATCGAGTCACAAATGAAACTGAGTACCAAATACCCGAATGGACTTCATATGCATCCCCACTCATTTTGGCACACATTTGAATCCGTCGACTCGTGTTAAACTTTCCACCGAAATGGATTATGACAAGTAAGCTCGACTCTTACGAAATCGAGTGACAAAATAAACTGTGCGCCAAACACATCAATGGACTTCACATGTGCCCTAACTATTTTCTGCATTTATTTTGAATCAATCCGACTCAGTGTTAAACTTTCCACCAAAGTGGTTTCAACGGGTACTACAAACTCCATACAGACAAAATCGAGACACGAAATGAGACTGTGTGCCAAAACCTCGAATGGACTTCATATGTGCCCTACCTCGTTTGGCATGCATTCAATCCATCCGAGTCGGTGTTAAACTTTCCTCAAAATCGAATTCTGACGGGCACTGCAAGCTCCATGGATGTGAAATCGAGACATGAAATAAACTGAGTGGCAAACACCTTGAATTGACTTGACATGTATCATATCTCATTTTGGCACGCATTTCGAATCCATCCAACTCGACGGTAAACTTTTTCTCCAAAATGGGTTTCGACGGGAAATGTAAACTGCATGCATACGAAATCGAGTCACAAAATGAAACTGAGTACCAAATACCCCGAATGGACTTCATATGCATCCCCACTCATTTTGGCACACATTTCGAATCCGTCTGACTCCGTGTTAAACTTTCCACCGAAATGGATTATGACAAGTAAGCTCGACTCTTACGAAATCGAGTGACAAAATAAACTGTGCGCCAAACACATCAATGGACTTCACATGTGCCCTAACTATTTTCTGCATTTATTTTGAATCAATCCGACTCAGTGTTAAACTTTCCACCAAAGTGGTTTCAACGGGTACTACAAACTCCATACAGACAAAATCGAGACACGAAATGAGACTGTGTGCCAAAACCTCGAATGGACTTCATATGTGCCCTACCTCGTTTGGCATGCATTCAATCCATCCGAGTCGGTGTTAAACTTTCCTCAAAATCGAACTCGACGGGCACTGCAAGCTCCATGGATGTGAAATCGAGACATGAAATAAACTGAGTGGCAAACACCTTGAATTGACTTGACATGTATCATATCTCATTTTGGCACGCATTTCGAATCCATCCAACTCGACGGTAAACTTTTTCTCCAAAATGGGTTTCGACGGAAATGTAAACTGCATGCATCTAAATCGAGTCACAAATGAAACTGAGTACCAAATACCCGAATGGACTTCATATGCATCCCCACTCATTTTGGCACACATTTGAATCCGTCGACTCCGTGTTAAACTTTCCACGAAATGGATTCGACAAGTAAGCTCGACTTACTTACGAAATCGAGTGACAAAATAAATCAGGCGCCAAACACATCAATGGACTTCACATGTGCCCTAACTATTTTCTGTATTTATTTTGAATCAATCCGACTCAGTGTTAAACTTTCCACCAAAGTGGTTTCAACGGGTACTACAAACTCCATACAGACAAAATCGAGACACGAAATGAGACTGTGTGCCAAAACCTCGAATGGACTTCATATGTGCCCTACCTCGTTTGGCATGCATTCAATCCATCCGAGTCGGTGTTAAACTTTCCTCAAAATCGAATTCTGACGGGCACTGCAATCTCCATGTATGTGAAATCGAGACATGAAATAAACTGAGTGGCAAACACCTGGAATTGACTTGACATGCGTCATATCTCATTTTGGCACGCATTTTGAATCCATCCAACTCGACGGTAAACTTTCCTCCAAAATGGGTTTCGACGGGAAATGTAAACTGCATGCATACGAAATCGAGTCACGAAATAAAACTGAGTACCAAATACCCTGAATGGACTTCATATGCATCCCCACTCATTTCGGCACACATTTCGAATCCGTCTGACTCCGTGATGAGGACATGACCCCTATGGATACAACCATATTTGCTATACTTGTTGTCCTAATTACAAGAGTTCCTACGCATCGCTTAATTTATAAGGTGAGCTCGTTTCAAAGAGGTTTCACTTTGTTTGACAAAGAACTTATGATATTACATAATGAGAGTTTGTTGCGTTTGTTATTATGTACCGACATTTATGATGAAGATCATGCAATACGTGAAGCTACACATATGCTAAAACCGAGGACGGTTTTCTATCAAGAAGGGGAGGATGATGTGACCACGCCACAAACACATACGATAATAGCGCCCAATATCAAGATTGAACTAAAGGTGAATTCGTTTCTTCAGCCTTCATATGTTACTAAGAATAGACCGCTACCTAATGCAAGTGATTTAATTGTGCTTAGGAACTTGGGAAAGGATGAAGGAAAGAGACATGGAGTCCTGGACATGCATGGAAGGAATAAGGGAGGTCACCACGTCACTTTGGGACCAAGAAGCACGAATTCGAGTTGGACACGTTTTGGAATCAGACTCGGACTGCTGCGATGGTACCAAGTTCAAACGGGCATAACTTCCTCATACAGACTCCGTTTGGGACGTTCTTGTACTTCATGGAAAGCTTATGAAGTCCACTTTCGAACGGATCCAACCTCATCTTCAAATTCTATCCGAGCCGGCCGCAATCGTTAAAAGAGTCCACGTTGGTCACGTACTGGAATCGGATTCGGACTGCTGCAATGGTGCAAGTTTAAACGGACATAACTTCTTCATACGGACTCCGTTTGGGACGTTCTTGTACTTCATGGAAAGCTTATCAAGTCTACTTTCCAATGGATCCAACCTCATCTTCAAATTCCATCCGAGCCGGCCGGAATCATCAAAACAATCCACGTAGGTTTCTGAGTCCGAGTCAAAAGGGTGCTGCGCCACCTCCACTTGGGCCCATGGGCCTTGTAACCCTAGGGTGTACCCTTTGGGACGCCTCCCCTGGTTGTTTTCACTATATAGGAGCCGCCGCCTCTGTTTCTAGGACTTAGGTTTTGTTTAGATCAGTTTAGCCCCTTGTGCAAACTCCACGTTCTCTTGTGTCGGCTAGACCAACAGATTCGTGTTACAGAACCTCAACTATCCTTGTGCGACTTTTATATCTAGCAAGATTCAGGTTGCTCACTATCCTTGTTCTTGCTTGTTCTTCGATTGCATGCAGGAATAGACCTTCGTGGTCAGGTCAACCGCGTTCTTGGCACGGTTGATAACATCTTGGGGTTGGTTCAGCGATTGCTAAGGCGCACGTGACGTCTCGTACGGTTGTAGTCGGATCGCAAGAGTCATCTCCACCGAAATCGATAGTTATCATCCTATCGGAAGATCGGGACCCCATCGCCTCATCACTCCGTGTTAAACTTTCCACCCAAATGGATTCTGACACGTAAGCTCGACTCGTACGAAATCGAGTGACAAAATAAACTGTGCGCCAAACACGTCAATGGACTTCACATGTGCCCTAACTATTTTCTGCATTTATTTTGAATCAATCCGACTCAGTGTTAAACTTTCCACCAAAGTGGTTTCAACGGGTACTACAAACTCCATACAGACAAAATCGAGACACGAAATGAGACTGTGTGCCAAAACCTCGAATAGACTTCGTATGTGCCCTACCTCGTTTGGCATGCATTCAATCCATCCGAGTCGGTGTTAAAATTTCCTCAAAATCGAATTCTGACGGGCACTATAATCTCCATGTATGTGAAATCGAGACATGAAATAAACTGAGTGGCAAACACCTTGAATTCACTTGACATGCATCATATCTCATTTTGGCACGCATTCCGAATCCATCCAACTCGACGATAAACTTTCCTTCAAAATGGGTTTCGACGGGAAATGTAAACTGCATGCATACGAAATCGAGTCACGAAATGAAACTGAGTACCAAATACCCCGAATAAACTTCCTATGCATCCCCACTCATTTTGGCACACATTTCGAATCCGTCTGACTCCGTGTTAAACTTTCCACCGAAATGGATTCTAACAAGTAAGCTCGACTCGTACGAAATCGAGTGCCAAAATAAACTGTGCGCCAAACACATCAATGGACTTCACATGTGCCCTAACTATTTTCTGCATTTATTTTGAATCAATCCGACTCAGTGTTAAACTTTCCACCAAAATGGTTTCAACGGGTACTACAAACTCCATACAGACAAAATCGAGACACGAAATGAGACTGTGTGCCAAAACCTCGAATGGACTTCATATGTGCCCTACCTCGTTTGGCATGCATTCAATCCATCCGAGTCGGTGTTAAACTTTCCTCAAAATCGAATTCTGACGGGCACTGCAATCTCCATGTATGTGAAATCGAGAAATGAAATAAACTGATTGGCAAGCACCTGGAATTGACTTGTCATGCGTCATATCTCATTTTGGCACGCATTTTGAATCCATCCAACTCGACGGTAAACTTTCCTCCAAAATGGGTTTCGACGGGAAATGTAAACTGCATGCATACGAAATCGAGTCACGAAATAAAACTTAGTACCAAATACCCTGAATGGACTTCATATGCATCCCCACTCATTTCGGCACACATTTCGAATCCGTCTGACTCCGTGTTAAACTTTCCACCGAAATGGATTCTGACACGTAAGCTCGACTCGTACGAAATCGAGTGACAAAATAAACGGTGCGCCAAACACGTCAATGGACTTCACATGTGCCCTAACTATTTTCTGCATTTATTTTGAATCAATCCGACTCAGTGTTAAACTTTCCACCAAAGTGGTTTCAACGGGTACTACAAACTCCATACAGACAAAATCGAGACACGAAATGAGACTGTGTGCCAAAACCTCGAATAGACTTCGTATGTGCCCTACCTCGTTTGGCATGCATTCAATCCATCCGAGTCGGTGTTTAACTTTCCTCAAAATCGAATTCTGACGGGCACTATAATCTCCATGTATGTGAAATCGAGACATGAAATAAACTGAGTGGCAAACACCTTGAATTGACTTGACATGCATCATATCTCATTTTGGCACGCATTCCGAAAATATCCAACTCGACGGTAAACTTTCCTCCAAAATGGGTTTCGACGGGAAATGTAAACTGTACGCATACGAAATCGAGTCACGAAATGAAACTGAGTACCAAATACCCCGAATAAACTTCATATGCATCCCCACTCCTTTTGGCACACATTTCGAATCCGTCTGACTCCGTGTTAAACTCTCCACCGAAATGGATTCTAACAACTAAGCTCGACTCGTACGAAATCGAGGGACAAAATGAAACTGAGTGCCAAACACATCGAATGGACTTCACATGTGCCCTAACTTTTTTTTGCATTTATTTTGAATCAATCCGACTCAGTGTTAAGCTTTCCACTAAAGTGGGTTTCAACGGGTACTACAAACACCATACGGACAAAATCGAGACACGAAATAAAACTGTGTGCCAAACACCTCGAATGGACTTCATATGTGCCCTTCCTCGTTTGGCATGCATTCAATCCATCCGAGTCGGTGTTAAACTTTCCTCAATATCGAATTCTGACGGGCACTGCAATCTCCATGTATGTGAAATCGAGACATGAAATAAACTAAGTGGCAAACACCTTGAATGGACTTGACATGCATCATATCTCATTTTGGCACACATTTCGAATCTATCCAACTCGACTGTAAACTTTTCTCCAAAATGGGTTTCGACGGGAAATGTAAACTGCATGCATACGAAATCGAGTCACAAAATGAAACTGAGTACCAAATACCCGGAATAGACTTCATATGCATCCCCACTCATTTTGGCACACATTTCGAATCCGTCTGACTCCGTGTTAAACTTTCCACCGAAATGGATTCTAAGAAGTAAGCTCGAGTGCCAAAATAAACTGTGCGCCAAACACATCAATGGACTTCACATGTACCCTAACTATTTTCTGCATTTATTTTGAATCAATCCGACTCAGTGTTAAACTTTCCACCAAAGTGGTTTCAACGGGTACTATAAACTCCACACAGACGAAATCGAGACACGAAATGAGACCGTGTGCCAAAACCTCGAATGGACTTCATATGTGCCCAACCTCATTTGGCTTGCATTCAATCCATCCGAGTCGGTGTTAAACTTTCCTTAAAATCGAATTCTGAGGGGCACTGCAATCTCCATGTATGTGAAATCGAGACATGAAATAAACTGAGTGGCAAACACCTTGAATTGACTTGACATGCATCATATCTCATTTTGGCACGTATTTCGAATCCATCCAACTCGACGGTAAAGTTTCCTCCAAAATAGGTTTCGACGGGAAATGTAAACTGCATGCATACGAAATCGAGTCACGAAATGAAACTGAGTACCGAATACCCCGAATATACTTCATATGCATCCCCACTCATTTTGGCACACGCTTCGAATCCGTCTTACTCCGTGTTAAACTTCCCACCGAAATAGAATTTGACAAGTACTTCAAGGTCCACTCGTACGAAATTGAGTGACAAAATGAAACTGAGTGCCAAACACATCGAATCGACTTCACATGTGCCCTAACTTTTTTCTACATTTATTTTGAATCAATCCGACTCAGTGTTGAGCTTTCACCAAAGTGGGTTTCAACGGGTACTACAAACACCATACGGACAATACCGAGACACGAAATGAAACTGTGTGCCAAACACCTCGAATGGACTTCATATGTGCCCTACATCATTTGGCATGCATTGAATCCATCCGAGTCAGTACTAAAGTTTCCTCAAAATTGAATTCTGACAGGCACTGCAATCTCCATGTACGTGAAATCGAGACATAAAATACACTGAGTGGCAAACACCTTGAATGGAATTGACATGCATCATATCTCATTTTGGCACGTATTTCGAATCCATCCAACTCGACGGCAAACTTTCCTCCAAAATGGGTTTCGACGGGAAACGTAAACTGCATGCATACGAAATCGAGTCACGAAATGAAACTGAGTACCGACCCCGAATATACTTCATATGCATCCCCACTCATTTTGGCACACGCTTCGAATCCGTCTGACTCCGTGTTAAACTTCCCACCGAAATGGAATTTGACAAGTACTTCAAGGTCCACTCGTACGAAATTGAGTGACAAAATGAAACTGAGTGCCAAACACATCGAATGGACTTCACATGTGCCCTAACTTTTTTCTGCATTTATTTTGAATCAATCCGACTCAGTGTTGAGCTTTCCACCAAAATGGGTTTCAACGGGTACTACAAACACCATACGGACAAAACCGAGACACGAAATGAAACTGTGTTCCAAACACCTCGAATGGACTTCATATGCGCCCTACACCATTTGGCTTGCTTTGAATCCATCCGAGTCAGCGCTAAACTTTCCTCAAAATCGAATTCTGACGGGCACTGCAATCTCCATGTATGTGAAATCGACACACGAAATAAACTGGGTGGCAAACACCTTGAATGGACTTGATATGCATCATATCTCATTTTGGCACGTATTTCGAATCCATCCAACTCGACGGTAAACTTCCCTCCAAAATGGGTTTCGACGGGAAATGTAAACTGCATGCATACGAAATCGAGTCACGAAATGAAACTGAGTACAAAATACCCCGAATATACTTCATATGCATCCCCACTCATTTTGGCACACGTTTCGAATCCGCCTAACTCCGTGTTAAACATTCCTCCGAAATGGATTCGGACAAGTACTTCAAGGTCCACTCGTACGAAATTGAGTGACAAAATGAAACTGAGTGCCAAACACATCGAATGGACTTCACATGTGCCCTAACTTTTTTCTGCATTTATTTTGAATCAATTCGACTCAGTGTTGAGCTTTCCACCATAGTGGGGTTCAACGGGTACTACAACACCATACGGACAAAACCGAGACACAAAATGAAACTGTGTGCCATACACCTCGAATGGACTTCATATGTGCCCTACATCATTTGGCTTCATTCAATCCATCCGAGTCGGTGCTAAAGTTTCCTCAAAATCGAATTCGGACGGGCACTGCAATCTCCATGTACGTGAAATCGAGACATGAAATGAAACTGAGTACAAAATACCCCGAATATACTTCATATGCATCCCCACTCATTTTGGCACACGTTTCGAATCCGCCTGACTCCGTGTTAAACTTTCCACCGAAATGGAATTTGACAAGTACTTCAAGGTCCGCTCGTACGAAATTGAGTGACAAAATGAAACTGAGTGCCAAACACATCGAATCGACTTCACATGTGCCCTAACTTTTTTCTACATTTATTTTGAATCAATCCGACTCAGTGTTGAAATTTCACCAAATTGGGTTTCAACGGGTACTACAAACACCATACGGACAATACCGAGACACGAAATGAAACTGTGTGCCAAACACCTCGAATGGACTTCATATGTGCCCTACATCATTTGGCATGCATTGAATCCATCCGAGTCGGTGCTAAAGTTTCCTCAAAATCGAATTCTGACGGGCACTGCAATCTCCATGTACGTGAAATCGAGACATAAAATACATTGAGTGGCAAACACCTTGAATGGAATTGACATGCATCATATCTCATTTTGGCACGTATTTCGAATCCATCCAACTCGACGGCAAACTTTCCTCCAAAATGGGTTTCGACGGGAAACGTAAACTGCATGCATACGAAATCGAGTCACGAAATGAAACTGAGTACCAAATACCCCGAATATACTTCATATGCATCCCTACTCATTTTGGCACACGCTTCGAATCCGTCTGACTCCGTGTTAAACTTCCCACCGAAATGGAATTTGACAAGTACTTCAAGGTCTACTCGTACGAAATTGAGTGACAAAATGAAACTGAGTGCCAAACACATCGAATGGACTTCACATGTGCCCTAACTTTTTTCTGCATTTATTTTGAATCAATCCGACTCAGTGTTGAGTTTTCCACCAAAATGGGTTTCAACGGGTACTACAAACACCATACGGACAAAACCGAGACACGAAATGAAACTGTGTGCCAAACACCTCGAATGGACTTCATATGCGCCCTACATCATTTGGCATGCATTGAATCCATCCGAGTCAGCGCTAAACTTTCCTAAAAATCGAATTCTGACGGGCACTGCAATCTCCATGTACGTGAAATCGAGACACGAAATAAACTGGGTGGCAAACACCTTGAATGGACTTGATATGCATCATTTCGCATTTTGGCACGTATTTCGAATCCATCCAACTCGACGGTAAACTTCCCTCCAAAATGGGTTTCGACGGGAAATGTAAACTGCATGCATACGAAATCGAGTCACGAAATGAAACTGAGTACAAAATACCCCGAATATACTTCATATGCATCCCCACTCATTTTGGCACACGTTTCGAATCCGCCTAACTCCGTGTTAAACATTCCTCCGAAATGGATTCTGACAAGTACTTCAAGGTCCACTCGTACGAAATTGAGTGACAAAATGAAACTGAGTGCCAAACACATCGAATGGACTTCACATGTGCCCTAACTTTTTTCTGCATTTATTTTGAATCAATCCGACTCAGTGTTAAGCTTGCCACCAAAGTGGGTTTCAACGGGAACTACAAACACCATACGGACAAAACCGAGACACGAAATGAAACTGTGTGCCAAACACCTCGAATGGACTTCATATGTGCCCTACATCATTTGGCTTGCATTGAGTCCATCCGAGTCAGCGCTAAACTTTCCTCAAAATCGAATTCTGACGGGCACTGCAATCTCCATGTACGTGAAATCGAGACATAAAATAAACTGAGTGGCAAACACCTTGAATGGAATTGACATGCATCATATCTCATTTTGGCACGCATTTCGAATCCATCCAACTCGACGGCAAACTTCCCTCCAAAATGGGTTTCGACGGGAAATGTAAACTGCATGCATACGAAATCGACGGGAAATGTAAACTGCATGCATACAAAATACACCGAATATACTTCATATGCATCCCCACTCATTTTGGCACACGTTTCGAATCCGCCTGACTCCGTGTTAAACATTCCTCCGAAATGGATTCTGACAAGTACTTCAAGGTCCACTCGTACGAAATTGAGTGACAAAATGAAACTGAGTGCCAAACACATCGAATGGACTTCACATGTGCCCTAACTTTTTTCTGCATTTATTTTGAATCAATCCGACTCAGTGTTGAGCTTTCCAACAAAGTGGGGTTCAACGGGTACTACAACACCATACGGACAAAACCGAGACACGAAATGAAACTGTGTGTGCCAAACACCTCGAATGGACTTCATATGTGCCCTACATCATTTGGCATGCATTCAATCCATCCGAGTCGGTGCTAAAGTTCCTCAAAATCGAATTCGGACGGGCACTGCAATCTCCATGTACGTGAAATCGAGACATTAAATGAAACTGAGTACAAAATGCCCCGAATATACTTCATATGCATCCCCACTCATTTTGGCACACGTTTCGAATCCGTTTGACTCCGTGTTAAACTTTCCACCGAAATGGAATTTGACAAGTACTTCAAGCTCCACTCGTACGAAATTGAGTGACAAAATGAAGCTGAGTGCTAAACACATCGAATGGACTTCACATGTGCCCAAACTTTTTTCTACATTTATTTTGAATCAGTCCGACTCAGTGTTAAATTTCCACCAACGTGGTTTCAACGGGTACTACAAACTCCATACGGAGAAAATCGAGACACGAAATGAGACTGTGTGACAAAACCTCGAATGGATTTCATATGTGCCCTACCTCATTTGGCAGGCATTCAATCCATCTGAGTCGGTGTTAAACTTTCCTCAAAATCGAATTCTGATGGGCACTGCAATCTCCACGTATGTGAAATCGAGACATGAAATAAACTGAGTGGCAAACACCTTGAATGGACTTGACATGCATCATATCCCATTTTGGCACGCATTTAGAATCCATCCAACTCGACGGTAAACTTTCCTCCAAAATGGGTTTCGACGGGAAATGTAAACTGGATGCATACGAAATCGAGCCACGAAACGAAACTGAGTACCAAATACCCCGAATATACTTCGTATGCATCCCCACTCATTTTGGCACGCATTTCGAATCTGTCTGACTCCGTGTTAAACTTTCCACCGAAATGGATTTTGTCATGTACTTCAAGCTCCACCGTACGAAATTTAGTGACAAAATGAAACTGAGTGCCAAACACATCGAATGGACTTCACATGTGCCCTAACTTTTTTCTGCATTTATTTTGAATCAATCCGACTTAGTGTTAAGCTTTCCACCAAAGTGGGTTTCAACGGGTACTACAAACACCATACGGACAAAATCGAGACACGAAATGAAACTGTGTGTCAAACTCCTCGAATGGACTTCATATGTGCCCTACCTCATTTGGCATGCATTCAATCCATCCGAGTCGGTGCTAAACTTTCCTCAAAATCGAATTCTGACGGGCACTGCAATATCCATGTATGTGAAATCGAGACATGAAATAAACTGAGAGGCAAACACCTTGAATGGACATGACATGCATCATATCTCATTTCGGCACGCATTTCGAATCCATCCAACTCGACGGTGAACTTTCCTCGAAAATGGGTTTCAACGGGAAATCTAAACTGCATTCATACGAAATCGAGTCACGAAATGAAACTGAGTACCAATACCCCGAATGGACTTCTTATGCATCCCCACTCATTTTGGCACACATTTCGAATCCGTCTGACTCCGTGTTAAACTTTCCACCGAAATGGATTTTGACATGTACTTCAAGCTCCACTCGTACGAAATTGAGTGACAAAATGAAACTGAGTGCCAAACAAATCGAATGGACTTCACATGTGCCCTAACTGTTTTCTGCATTCATTTTGAATCAATCCGACGCAGTGTTAAGCTTTCCACCAAAGTGGGTTTCAACGGGTACTACACACTCCATACGGACAAAATCGAGATGCGAAATGATACTGTGTGCCAAAACCACGAATGGACTTCATATGTGCCCCACCTCATTTGGCATGCATTCAATCCATCCGAGTTGGTGTTAAACTTTCCTCAAAATCGAATTCCGACGGGCACTGCAATATCCACGTATGTGAAATCGAGACATGAAATAAACTGAGTGGCAAACACCTTGAATGGACTTGACATGCATCATATCTCATTTTGGCAGGCATTTCAAATCTATCCAACGCGACAGTAAACTTTCCTCCAAAATGGGTTTCGACGGGAAATGTAAACTGCATGCATACGAAATCGAGTCACGAAATGAAACTGAGTACCAATACCCCGAATGGACTTCATATGCATCCCCACTCATTTTGGCACACATTTCGAATCCGTCTGACTCCTTGTTAAACTTTCCACCGAAATGGATTCTGATAAGTAAGCTCGACTCGTACGAAATCGAGTGACAAAATGAAACAGAGTGCCGAACACATCGAATGGACTTCACATGTGCCCTAACTATTTTCTGCACTTATTTTGAATCAATCTGACTCAGTGTTAAGCTTTCCACCAAAGTGGTTTCAACGGGTACAACAAATTCATACGGACAAAATCGAGACGCGAAATGAGACTGTGTGCCAAAACCTCGAATGGACTTAATATGTGCCCTACCTCAATTGGCACGCATTCAATCCTTCCGAGTCGGTGTTAAACTTTCCTCAAAATCGAATTCTGACGGGCACTACAATCTCCATGTATGTGAAATCGAGACATGAAATAAACTGAGTGGCAAACACCTTTAATGGACTTGACATGCATCTTATCTCATTTTGGCACGCATTTCGAATCCATCCAACTCGACGGTAAACTTTCCTCCAAAATGGGTTTTGACGGGAAATGTAAACTGCATGCATATGAAATCGAGCCACGAAACGAAACTGAGTACCAAATACCCCGAATATATACTTCGTACGCATCCCCACTCATTTTGGCACACATTTCGAATCTGTCTGACTCCGTGTTAAACTTTCCACCGAAATGGATTTTGTCATGTACTTCAAGCTCCACCCGTACGAAATTGAGTGACAAAATAAGATTGAGTGCCAAACACATCGAATGGACTTCACATGTGCCCTAACTTTTTTCTGCATTTATTTTGAATCAATCCGATTCAGTGTTAAGCTTTCCACCAAAGTGGGTTTCAACGGGTACTACAAACACCATACGGACAAAATCGAGACACAAAATGAAACTGTGTGCCTAACACGTCGAATGGACTTCATATGTGCCCTACCTCATTTGGCATGCATTCAATCCATCCGAGTCAGTGCTAAACTTTCCTCAAAATCAAATTCTGACGGGCACTGCAATCTCCATGTATGTGAAATCGAGACATGAAATAAACTGAGTGGCAAACTGTAACATCCCAAATTCTGGAAGTTCAAAAATGTGGAGGTTTTAAAATTTTTCTTGCATTTTGCTAGCACTCAAGTTTCTTCTGAGTATCTATTGAAATCTTTTTGGGTTTTGAGCCATACAAATTAATAATCAAGAGTACTCCCAAATACAAATAATAAAAATGGAACAGATTATGAATTCAAAAAAAATACCAACATCCTGAACTCAAATTCTGGTCAATAAATTGAATCCAAAAAGAATATTAGAATACACCTATAAAAATCTAAACCAAAAAATCCAAGGTTGAATATTCAAGTTTTATACGTATATATATGTATATATATAATTCATAACAAAATAATAGAAACATCGACATCCGAGGGCAAATTAAATAACATAGAGAATAGGAAAATATTGGGTTTTGGTATCTAAATATTTGAACCAAGGCTTTAATCAAAAACCCCAAAATTAGTAAACCCTAAATATAAATTAGAAATTTAAAGTAAAAATCCAAATTTAAAGGTGTTCCCTGTTTTCCCCCTCATTTCCTTCTTTCCTTCACACTGCCATGTGGGCCCCCCTCTTCTCCTCTCTCTCCCGATTTCCCCTTCTGCGGACCCGTTTCCCCTCCTCTCTTCTTTCACCGCCAGTGGCCCGCCTCCTCCTTTTCTTTTCCCTGCAGCAAGCCTCTTCTTCCCTTTTCTTTTCCCGTCACCTCATTGCTCTCGCCGGCTCGTCACCGCCCGCCCTTGTCGCCAATCGCTCCCATCATCGCACGCCGCCGCTCCGCGTCACCAAGCTCGCACTCGCACGTCGTTCCATCGCGCGCGCACGCCGCCACGCCCCCCTCCGTCGTCGGGTCGGCCACACCGCCGCCCATGCGCGCGATCGTGACTCGATCGTCGGCACTAGTGTCGCCACAGTGCACCCCTCTGCGGCTACAAGTAGGCCCCGACCTCCCCTTGCTCCCCACGCCATCTTCCTTCCTTACCCGGCCGCCCTCCTCCCTCACCCGAGCACCAGCCGCCGCACGCCTCCCACGTCGCCAGCCCCGCTCCGCCTCTTATAAAGCCAGTGGTGGTGCCCAACGGACTCCCCGCACCTCCCTCTTGCTATAACAGAAAGCAATCGGGTTCTCGTGTTCCACAGCTCGCCGGAGCTCATCTCTTCTCCAACTCCGGTGATCAAGCTCATCGCCGATTGGCTCCACCCCAGTCCGATTCCTCTCGGTGAGAGCGACACCGGAGCTCGCCGAACCCATTCCAACCCTCGGTCGAAGCCCAACGCCGCCCGAGCTCGCCGGCCACGATGACTCCCACTGCGCCGCGCCTGTGTTCGCCGTCGGCCCGTCCCGAGGCTCCCCGGACCCTGCCGACCCTTCCACCAGCATCCCCTGCCCCCGAGCGATGCATATTTGCCGTCACTATCCCCACTCCGATCGCCCCTCGCCGGCGCCACCGTCGGCCATGGCTGCCCCGAGAATCCTCTGCTCCAACGCCCACACTATTGGTTCAAGGGGTTTCTTTGGCCTCTTGCTATCAGGTAATACAGTCCAACCGAGTGGCTAGCAGCGCTGAAACTCACTCCTCTCTCCCGCGTTCGAATCCTTCTGGCCGCAATTTAGAAATAGGTTTTTGCATATTTTTGCTAGCACATCCAGTGGAGGAAAAAGGCAAACAAAAATCCGAAAATAATTTGTAAAATTTCAAAAATTTATTAGGATACAAATGAACTATAAAATATAAAATCATGTATCAGATATCATAAGTTAGTGACTACGGTACTATTAGTAATTGCTCTAAAAGCCTAGCTATTAACCAAAGGCATTATTAATAAATTGAGTAATTAGGGTAAATCTTTACCAATTAAAAGTATCAATGGGATTATAATATAAATAAATGCTCACATGGAATGAACATGGAATGATACCCTAACAAATAAAAGTTCTTACACAATGAATCATGAACCCTTGCACACTAGAGAATGATGTAGAAATTAACCATTTGCAAAGTTAGGCCATAAAATATTGACTTTACTCCTAGCGACTAGAATAAACTTTCATTGTTAAATAATGAAAAACCTAAGCCAAATAACAACTAAAGTGCAAAGACTTTCTGAGTGTATAAGCACCTATATGTATGTGTAAATAAGTGGTTAGCAAAATGCAGGTGACATGTACTCGGCTTACTAGTAAATATAACAATACAATTTTGCGTTCACCGTAGACCCCACTAAAATATATAAATGCTATCATTAATACACTGCCAGTCATAAAATCGTAAATGGTAGCTTTAGTTAATAATGATGACAAAATGTACACATGTATAGCAGGCTCGACTTGTAAAAAGATAAAATATCAGTATCAGTAGTTTTCAGAGAGTATTCAAATCAAAATGTCATGATGATATACAGGTGCTAAAATATAGTAGCCCTAGGCCCTCAAATACCAAAATGATCTCATAGACCTATACACACCCTAAAGTAAACATTTAGCCATTAACTTGAGTAATTAGGGTTACCTAAAATGATACATATCAAGTATTACTCAGATTGCTAACTTTAGACTAAAATTAGAAATAACATTAAGTATAACAGTAACTAAAAGCCTAGATAAAATAATAATGGTACCATTAATTAAATCTTAATACTAGATTTGAAAAATAATAATGATGAGCGTGAAATAACCAGATATGGCCCATACAATTGAATCCTAATTCAAGATTGAAAAAGGCTTAGTAAAACTGAGGATACATAAAATAACACCCCATAAAGTGCTGTACACCTAGACCCCAAAATTAATTTGGTAAGCCAAAATGACCCGAATATTAGCGCTCGACAACAACAAAGCTCAGCTAAAACTTGTATACCGAATCATAGGTCTAACCTAGCTCATGGAACTTCCTTGATAAATGTAAATGAATTAAAAGAAAGGTGTCAAGTAAAAGATCGAACCTCGCCTTTCTCCAATCGGCTATGTTTGGCCACTTCTTTTCCAAAGCCAATAATTCCTGTAGATACTTCCTCACTTTTGAACTCTTATTATCCCAAAATTTTCCCTCACGGTAAAGCTATTCAAATAACTCGAACTCTTGCTCAAATCCAGCTACCACTGTGTTGGCAACACATTAAACCGAATCATCCTTCTATTCTCAAATCGTAATAAGTGTATAAATTAAATTAAACCTGGCATTTAAAGTATTTGGATTTATTTGGATCTCTTGAGTTATTTGCTTTTATTTGGATTCAGTCGCTTATCGCATAGTTAGAAACTGGAGCCCCGAAGAATCAATGGATCGAGTGTGATCAAGAGCAAGGTGCAGATAAGGACCCGAAGCTCAAAAACATCCTAGGAGAAAGCTTTGAGTGAACTCAAGACCGCGGTAAACCGCGCCAGGCGAGTCAATACTTTGATCATGTTGAACCTACATTTTTGCAAATTATTTTTGTTTAAATTATCAAATTGCATGTTGTTAATTTATATACAAATACATGTTTAATTTAGAATTCTAGTTAATTGCCTGTTATCTAACTTGATTAATATTGCCCCTCCTTTGGAATATTTGAACATGAGAACCTTGTCGCCCTAGCAAAATTATAATAGTAACCTTTCGAAAATAAGTCCGTAGTTATATGCCATGCTTAGTATTGTTTAGATACTCATGGGCGCGAGAGCGCCCAAGCATCACTTTTAATCCTGAGAAAAATTGGTTGGGCAGTCATGGTGGTAATGACTGGTGTATGTTGGATATGGCTATTTTATATTCCCAAAAATCTCAAATTGCTTATTTGTCTGGGCGGATGGTTCGGGGGTATGGTGCAGGTGTGCACGAGAGTGTGGTTTGTGGTAGAACCGCCCAGATAACCCTAAGGACTGAATCTTGTCATGACCTCCTGTGTAAAACAAGTACAACCACAAGTCTGTAAAGTACAACTTGGCCTAGTAAATTCTTGGACCCGAAAGTCATCATCATCGGTGGAGGAGTGAAGTGGTGCAAGCGGTGTCTGTGTGTGTCGCTTGAATGGGACACCGCGGAGGGTGAGGTTCTCTGTGGCGTGCTAGCGGTGTGGTAGTCATCGCTAGGCGTTCAAAAGGAGAACATCCCGCTGCGTATGGGACCCACCGCAAATGGGAACGACCCATAGGGTGAGATGATGGAAGGGGCGAGGTACTTTGAACGGTTACTGTGATGGTTTGCTCAACCGCACGGCTAAGGAATCGTGTGGGGCAACGAGTGAACTGTCTCTTGTGGGTAAAGTGTGCAAACTCTGCAGAGTCAAAACTATTCGAATAGCCGTGCCCACGGTCAAGGGCGGACATGGGAACTTAACTAGATATAGTTCTATTTCAAAAACTTTGTGGGTGGGAATGGAAAAGTGGAGGGCAGCGGAAAGCCCTGATTTGAGTTGTCCTGGGTGTCGTCTCAGTGGTAAGTTAAGCGGCTATAACGCTGAAAGATGGCATATGGTGTGATGCCATATGTATGGAAAAATTATGGTGATATTAGGCATATGGTGTGATGCCATATGTATGGAAAATCATGTTAATATTCCTTGAACATTATGTTTTGTTCCAAAGCTGCTAGGTCTCAGAAAATTTTATGTATTGTATTTCAAATAGTGGCATTTCTATCCTTACCAAATAAAATATGGAAAGAATAAGCAGGATCGTGAGTAAGGGAAATAGATGTTTGTAGTGTACACATAAAGGTATTGGTGAATTCATGTCGATCATAAATAGGAAATGATAGTGTGGGTTCTGGGAGAAGTAAATTGGTGGAGTCTAGCTGAATAGATAGGCTAAATAGATGATCTAATTGAATTTTCGGGAATTTGGAGGATTAATACAAGTATTGGATTATAGTTCTTGTTTAGTGATTTACTTGGTGGGAGGATAATGGTAGATCATAGAATTGATCAATGGTATTCCCGGTGGATATATAATATTGAAACGTAGGTTTGATCAATGATATTCTTGGTGGATTTGAATCAATAATAAAAAGGATTGGATTATTAGAAAATCTTGATGAGAATGTTCAGTGGATTAATTAGGTGATGTCACTCGCTGTTTGGAGATTAGACAGCAATCAATTTGGAAAGAGTATGTTTGGTGGAATATCTAAATAATATCACACGCTGTTTGGAGTTTTAGACAGCAACCATTACAGAAAGAATATGATCGGTGAATTGAATAGAGGATGACACATGCTGTTTGGAGTTTAGACAGCACTCAATAAAGGAAGTGTAATTTCGGTGGATTAAGTCAATTATGGCAATCGCTGTTGGGAGTCTTAGACAGCAGTTAATAAAGAGCGTGAGTCTTTGGTGGATTAAGTCAATGATGTCATTTGTGGTGAGGAGTCTTTAGGTCACAAAAACAACAATATGATATAATAATAGAAATGCTACTAATCGCGTTTTATGGCAAATAAAATAACCCGAGCCTCTCCTTTGATAAGCCATGCATACTATTTATTTACATTCTATGTATTGGCTCGCGGAGCACGGGGTCGGAGTGCTCACGCTCGCTTTTGCGACAAAATACAGAATCAGAAATCAAATCACCTCGCCTCAGCAATAAGATTGGACAAGCTGGCAAAGAAGATGAAGATGTCAAGGGCTAGGTCGCGCACCACCAGTTGGCTGCCTGTGGGCATGTCCGGAAGGTCCCACTTGTGTGCTTCATTCCGCTGCTGCAATTTATTGATTTCGGCCTAATCGGCCCATGACTAAGTTTACTATTATATTTACGCTTCCGCATGATATGTATTTTTGATATTCATTACTGTAACTGTGAGCACTATCTACTGATCCAGGGAATAGTGGGGTGGAATCACAAAGGGTGCCGGATTGTATAATTGGGCCCCTACACAAACACCTTGAATGGACTTGACATGCATCATATCTCATTTCGGCACGCATTTCGAATCCATCCAACTCGACGGTAAACTTTCCTCGAAAATGGGTTTCGACGGGAAATCTAAACTGCATGCATACGAAATCGAGTCACGAAATGAAACTGAGTACCAATACCCCGAATGGACTTCTTATGCATCCCGACTCATTTTGGCACACATTTCGAATCCGTCTGACTCCGTGTTAAACTTTCCACCGAAATGGATTTTCACATGTACTTCAAGCTCCACTCGTACGAAATTGAGCGACAAAATGAAACTGAGTGCCAAACAAATCGAATGGACTTCACATGTGCCCTAACTGTTTTCTGCGTTCATTTTGAATCAATCCGACGCAGTGTTAAGCTTTCCACCAAAGTGGGTTTCAACGGGTACTACACACTCCATACGGACAAAATCGACACGCGAAATGAGACTGTGTGCCAAAACCTCGAATGGACTTCATATGTGCCCTACCTCATTTGGCATGCATTCAATCCATCCGAGTCGGTGTTAAACTTTCCTCAAAATCGAATTCCGACGGGCACTGCAATATCCACGTATGTGAAATCGAGACATGAAATAAACTGAGTGGCAAACACCTTGAATGGACTTGACATGCATCATATCTCATTTTGGCACGCATTTCGAATCCATCCAACTCGACGGTAAACATTCCTCTAAAATGGGTTTCGACGGGAAATGTAAACTGCATGCATACGAAATCGAGTCACGAAATGAAACTGAGTACCAATACCCCGAATGGACTTCATATGCATCCCCACTCATTTTGGCACACATTTCGAATCCGTCTGACTCCGTGTTAAAGTTTCCACCGAAATGGATTCTGACAAGTAAGCTCGACTTGTGCGAAATCGACTGACAAAATGAAACAGAGTGCCGAACACATCGAATGGACTTCACATGTGCCCTAACTATTTTCTGCATTTATTTTGAATCAATCCAACTCAGTGTTAAGCTTTCCACCAAAGTGGTTTCAACGGGTACTACAAACTCCATACGGACAAAATCGAGGCGCGAAATTAGACTCTATGCCAAAACCTCGAATGGACTTCATATGTGCCCTACCTCATTTGGCACACATTCAATCCTTCCGAGTCGGTGTTAAACTTTCCTCAAAATCGAATTCTGACGGGCACTGCAATCTCCACGTATGTGAAATCGAGACATGAAATAAACTGAGTGGCAAACACCTTCATTGGACTTGACATGCATCATATCTCATTTTGGCACGCATTTCGAATCCATCCAACTCGACGGTAAACTTTCCTCCAAAATGGGTTTTGACGGGAAATGTAAACTGCATGCGTACGAAATCGAGCCACGAAACGAAACTAAGTACCAAATACCCCGAATATACTTCGTATGCATCCCCACTCATTTTGGCACACATTTCGAATTTGTCTGACTCCGTGTTAAACTTTCCACCGAAATGGATTTTGTCATGTACTTCAAGCTCCACCCGTACGAAATTGAGTGACAAAATGAAATTGAGTGCCAAACACATCGAATGGACTTCACATGTGCCCTACCGCATTTGGCATGCATTGAATCCATCCGGGTCGGTGCTAAACTTTCCTCAAAATCGAATTCTGATGGGCACTGCAATCTCCATGTATGTGAAATCGAGACATGAAATAAACTGAGTGGCAAACACCTTGAATGGACTTGACATGCATCATATCACATTTTGGCACGCATTTCGAATCCATCCAACTCGACGGTAAACATTCCTCCAAAATGGGTTTCGACGGGAAATGTAAACTGCATGCATATGAAATCGAGTCACGAAATGAAACTGAGTACCAATGCCCCGAATGGACTTCATATGCATCCCCACTCATTTTGGCACATATTTCGAATCCGTCTGACTCCGTGTTAAACTTTCCACCGAAATGGATTTTGACATGTACTTCAAACTCCACTCGTACGAAATTGAGTGACAAAATGAAACTGAGTGCCAAACAAATCGAATGGACTTCACATGTGCCCTAACTATTTTCTGCATTCATTTTGAATCAATCCGACGCAGTGTTAAGCTTTCCACCAAAGTGGGTTTCAACGGGTACTACAAACTCCATACGGACAAAATCGAGACGCGAAATGAGACTGTGTGCCAAAACCTCCAATGGACTTCATATGTGCCCTACCTCATTTGGCATGCATTCAATCCATCCGAGTCGGTGTTAAACTTTCCTCAAAATCGAATTCCGACGGGCACTGCAATATCCACGTATGTGAAATCGAAACATAAAATAAACTGAGTGGCAATGATAGGACTAGGGTCCCGATCTTTCGATGAGAGTGGTAGATTCGATTGGGGAAGGAGATGACGTTGACGACCCGACTACAACCATCCAAGGACGTTGCGCCTTAGCGATCGATACACCAACTCCAGAGATTGTTCGTGACCTTGTCGGCGCACGATCAACCTAACCACGAGGGTTCTTGTTCCTGCAAGCAATCGAAGAACAAGCAAGAACAAGATGAACAGCAACTCAATTTGCAAATAACGATGTAAGTTTCAATCGAAAACAGAAAACGGTGGGGTTCCGAAGACAAGTATTCGGGCGGTCTAGCCGACACGCGCGAGTACAAGGCAAAGCAGCAAAAGCTAACTTAGTCTAAACAAAACGCAAACCCTAGAAGAGGGTGCGGCTGCCTATTTAAGGGTCACGGAAGGTGGAGGTTCGGCCAAAACACAAGGAAGTCAAATAGGACTCGAATTACAAGGCCCAAGGCCCACTTTGACTCGGACTGGAAAAGTGACGTAAATTGTTTTGCAGTTTCTGGTCGACTCGAATGGAATTTGGAGGTGAGGCTGGATCCATCTGAAAGTAGACTTCGAGAGCTTTCCAACGAGTACTCACGGGCCCTGAGAAACCTTCTGGATCAAAAGTTACGGCCGTTTGAAGTTGGCACTGTCAACAAGGCCGAATCCGAGTCAAACTCGTGAACAGGACTTGGTTTGCGCTTGACGGTTCCACTTCTATACTTGAGCTCATGTGGTTCTTCCCCATGGTTCCTAAGGACAATTAAATCATCACAAGAATTAAGTAGTATTCCATTCTTTGAAACATTTGTATGCAAACTTAGGAACGCATTCACCTGATGGTTAAGTTGACGTGCTCGCGCTCTAGTCATTGGTCCTTGTATCATAGTTTCAGTTTGATATGGAGTCGGCATGGTTGTATGCATGGAAAGGATGTCCTCATCATCCTCCCCTTCTTGCATTTGAGTCGTCCGCGACTCAAGCTCATCTTCTTCTCCCAAGTATGGCTTCAAATCTGCAATGTTAAAGGTGGGACTAACCCCAAAATCTGCAGGCAACTCCAGTTTATATGCATTGTCATTAATCTTTTCCAACACTTTGAAAGGACCATCAGCTCTAGGCATCAACTTAGACCTCCTCAATTCAGGAAATCTTTCTTTTCTCAAATGCAACCAAACTAAATCACCCGGTTGAAAAGTTAAATGCCTCCTTCCTTTACTACCAGCAAGTTTATATTTAGCATTCATGCGTTCAATATTTTCTTTGGTTATCTTATGCAATTTCAACATCAAGTCAGCACGCTGTTTAGCATCAAAATTTAACTTCTCCGAAGATGGAAGTGGTAGCAAATCAATAGGAGCACGGGCACAAAGCCATAGACAATCTCAAAGGGCACAACTTTGTAGTAGAATGCAGCGAACGATTATAAGCAAATTCAATATGAGGCAAGCATTCTTCCCACATTTTAATGTTCTTTTCAAAACAGCCCTAAGCATGGTAGATAAAGTTCTATTCACAACTTCAGTTTGCCCATCAGTTTGGGGATGACACGTAGTCGAAAATAACAGCTTAGTCCCCAATTTAGCCCATAAAGTTCTCCAAAAATGGCTAAGAAATTTAGTGTCACGATCGGAAACTATTGTATTTGGTACACCATGCAAACGAACAACTTCACGAAAGAACAAATCAGCAATATTGGTAGCATCATCACTTTTATGACATGGTATGAAGTGTGCCATCTTAGAAAATCTATCCACAACAACAAATATGCTATCCCTCCCTTCTTTGTCCTAGGCAGTCCTAAAACAAAGTCCATAGAAATATCTTCCCAAGGCACACTAGGAACAGGTAGAGGCATATACAAACCGTGAGGATTAAGTCGTGACTTAGCCTTTGACACGTTGTGCAGCGAGCAACAAAACGTTCCACATCACGCCTCATCTTTGGCCAAAAGAAATGACTAGCAAGTATGTCTTCCGTCTTCTTCGCTCCAAATGCCCCATCAGCCCACCTCCATGCGCTTCCTGTAACAACAAACAAACGAACGGAGCTAGCTGGAATGCATAGTTTGTTAGCTCTAAACACAAATCCATCATTTAGAACAAATTTATTCCACGTTTTTTCCTCTTTGCAATTCAGCAACACGTCTTTAAAATCATCATCATGAACATAATGCTCCTTAATTGTTTCCAATCCAAAATTTTGAAGTCAAGTTGTGAGAGCATGGTATATCTCCTAGACAATGCATCAGCAATAACATTCTCCTTTCCTTTTTGTGTTTTATGACATAAGGAAAGACTCTATGAATTCAACCCACTTTGCATGCCTACGGTTCAATTTTGCTTGACTTCTAATATGCTTTAATGACTCATGATCAGAATGAATGACAAATTCTTTGGGCCATAAATAATGTTGCCATGTCTCTAAAGTTCGAACTAGTGCATATAATTCCTTATCATAAGTAGAATAGTTCAAACTAGGCCCACTCAATTTTTCACTAAAGTATGCCACAGGTTTACCTTCTTGCAACAGCACACCACCCAATCCAATTCCACTAGCATCACATTCTAGCTCAAAAGTCTTACTAAAATCTGGAAGTTGGAGTAATGGTGCATGTGTTAACTTATCTTTCAATGTGTTGAAGGCGTCTTCTGTGCATTCCCCAAGTAAACGGCACCCCTTTTAGTGAGTTCATTCAATGGTGCAGCGATGGTGCTGAAATCCTTCACAAAACGACGATAGAATCCAGCAAGTCCTAGAAAACTTCGCACCTGCGTGACCGTTTTAGGAGTTGGCCAACTCTGGATTGCCTCAACCTTGGCTTGATCAACTTCAATGCCCTGTGGAGTAACAACATAGCCAAAAAAAGAGACTCGATCCGTGCAAAATGTGCACTTCTCAACGTTACCAAATAAACGTGCATTACGTAAAGCATCAAAAACAGCACGTAAATGGCAAAGGTGTTCCTCTAGTGATCTGCTATATATCAATATATCATCAAAATAGACCACTACAAATTTTCCAATGAAAGCACGTAAAACCTCATTCATTAATCTCATGAATGTGCTAGGTGCATTAGTTAAACCAAATGGCATCACTAACCACTCATACAAACCGAACTTAGTTTTAAATGCTGTTTTCCATTTATCTCCCAATTTCATGCGAATTTGGTGGTACCCACTACGCAAATCAACTTTAGAGAAAACAATAGAGCCACTTAATTCATCAAGCATATCATCTAACCTAGGAATAGGGTGACGATATCTAATGGTAATGTTATTGATCGCTCTACAGTCCACACACATACGCCATGATCCATCTTTCTTAGGCACTAAAATTACCGGAACAGCACAAGGACTAAGAGACTCACGCACATAACCTTTATCAAGCAATTCTTGAACTTGACGCTGAATCTCCTTAGTTTCTTCTGGATTGGTCCTGTATGGCGCACGATTAGGCAAAGATGCCCCGGGAATCAAATCAATCTGGTGCTCAATCCCTCGACCTTTGGTGGTAGCCCTGGTGGCACGTCCTTTGGAAAGACATCCATGTACTTCTGCAAAGATTAGTGACAGCAGGAGGCACAGAAGAAGGTACCTCCTCGAATGAAAATAAGGCTTGTTTGCAAAGTAAGGCATAGCAAACAGAAGTACTATCATCCAGCTCATTCATATCAGACTTAGTAGCAAGAAAACATGTACCCTTCAATTTAATCTCATTTTTCGTCTCATGAACAGGTTTAGAGTTTTTCTTGTTATGTTGCTCAAGTTCGCTTGCAACAATCTGATTTTCACTCCTATTATGCTCCTGATTTTTCTCTCTATTAGCTCTAGCAATCTCATCTTTGAAAATAGCTTCAGGAGACATAGGATGTAACACAATTTTCTTGTCATGATGCACAAAAGAATATTGGTTTGTCTTACCATGATGTAGTGAATCTTTATCATATTGCCACGGTCTACCTAACAGCATAGAGCATGCTTGCATAGGAACAACATCGCATTCTACAACATCATGATAAGAACCAATAGCAAAATTTACTCTCACCATTCGTGTTACCTTCACCTTGCCGCTGTTATTGAACCATTGAATGTAGTAAGGTTGTGGGTGAGGTTTGGTGTTCAACGCAAGCTTCTCCACCATATCGGAGCTCACCAAGTTGTTGCAGCTCCCTCCATCAATTATCACTCGGCATGAGCGTTCCTTCACGACGCACTTTGTTTGGAAAAGGATGTGCCGCTGATTTTGCTCCGCCCTCTCCATTTGTGCACTCAACACACGCTGCACAATGAGGCTCTCATAGCGCTCCGCATCTTCAGCACCAATGTGTTCTTCTTCTTGCTCCTTCCCACTACCTGCATGGTCAGCTGCAAGCATAGCATATGTATCCTCATCCAAATCACTAGCAGAAGAATACTCACCATCATCTCTCACAATCAGAACACGCTTGGTTGGGCACTCACTCCTCACATGGCCATACCCCTTGCATTGATGACATTGGATATCCCTCGTTCGTCCCGTAGATGCAACGGACGAAGAGCTCTTTGCATGTGCTTGGGCCGTCCCCTTTGTTGCTTCGGATGCCCGAGATGCCGAATTTGATGATGAGAACCGTGGCTTGCTGTTGGAGGAGGAAGGTGCAGGGGGTTGGCTTGATGGTGCGGCAGATGCACGTGGAGACCAAATGTTTCCACGACCTGCAGAAACGTTAGTCCTAGTGCTCGCGCGTCGTCCCTGTACTTCTCTTTCAGCTTTACAAGCAAGATGAAATAAACGAGTGATAGAATTATATTCCTTGTAAGCTAAGATGTCCTGAATTTCCCGATTCAAACCACCCATAAACCTAGCCATAGCGGCTTCCTCAGTTTCCTCTAAGTCACAACGCAGCATGCCTGTTTGCAATTCTTGAAAATATTCCTCTATGGTTTTACTACCTTGCCTCAATTGTTGCAACTTATGTAACAAATCACGTGCATAATATGAGGGAACAAATCTAGCTCGCATGATTCTTTTTAATGCATCCCAAGTTTGTGGTATGGTGAAAGGATTTTTCTTACAATATTCACTCCACCAAACAGATGCAAAGTCAGTAAACTCACTAGTAGCAGCCCTAACCCTTTTGTTTTCAGGGAATGCATGACAAGCAAATTTCTGATCAACAGCCAATTCCCAAGTGATGTAAGCATCTGGGTTATATTTTCCATCAAAAGGTGGCATAGTGAACTTAATCTTACCAAGCGATTCATCATTCTCACGTACCTCATTCCGGCGTGGTTGACGATGACGGTGGCGTCCTCATCATCATCAATCTCAGTGTCAGCCGTATATTCGTCTCCACCATTTTCGTCCACCCTGCTGCCCAAGACACCAGTATTGGCACGAGTACGCTGAGTTGGTGCAGCGGGAGATGCACGACCCCTCTCATCAAGACGTCTCAAAATCTCAGCAAGTGAAGCGTTGACGGTGCCAACGGAAGCCTCCGATGTTGCAGGCGTAGTGTTGGTGTCGATCTGCGCGGCCTCCAATTGGCCAAGGCGTTCGTTGGTGACCCGTACATCCTCATCAAGTCCTTCAGTGTGCAGCTTCATTTGGCACTCAAAGTGTTGTATGATGCCCCTAGTCCGAGGGGAATGTGGCGCTGCCCGCAGGTCCTCTGGTTCTCCTGACATTGTTAGAAGAACACAAGAAACAAACCAAGAAGAGAATAATAAAACAGCAGGTTATGCCCTCACAACTACTGGGATGTGGTTAAATCAAGTCGCACACTCTCAACCTGTTCTGTCAAGCTCTTACAAGTTCTTACCATAGCGAGCAGGAGGTGATGGCAGCCGGCAAGTCAAGACAATATCTCCTGGAAATTGGGTGTATCGCTGCCTCGGTCGCTAGTCCCTGTGATGTGGTAGCCAAATCTGTGGAGCTATAGGTGGGCTGAGAGTGAACAAAGTGATGAGGACATCACTTCTATTGATATGAACACCCCTCTTACTGCTTCCATGAATGATGGGCAAGGTCCAATCACTCGGGCACGTGCTCGTCAACTCAACTATCAGGTAAACTCGTTTTTAGGAGTCAATAATATTTCCGCTGAGCATTCGATACTTCCTAAGACTTGTGATTTTCTTGTCCTTAGGAACCATGGAGAAGAACCACGCGAGCTCAAGTATAGAAGTGGAACCGTCAAGCGCAAGCCAACTCATATTCGCGAGTTCGACTCAGATTCGGACTGCTGGACAGCGCCTACTTCAACTGACCATAACTTTTGATCTAGAAGGTTTCTCGGGGCCCGTGAGTACTCGTTGGAAAGATCTTGGAGTCTACTTTCAGATGAATCTGGTCTCACCTAGAAATTCCATCCGAGCCGATCAGAAACTGCAAAACAAGTGGCGTCACTTTTCCAGTCCGAGTCAAAGTGGGCCTTGGGCCTTGTAATCACACTGAGACTATTTGGGCCTGCACTAATCATGGGTGTACTGTTCACGTGAACAGTACCCATGAATAGTACCACATCCCCTTTTGTTAGATAAGTGCGGCCTCCCCCACTCCTATTTAAGGAGGTCGCACCCCTTTAGTTTTCCTCGGGTTTTTCTTAAGAGTTTATTCTGCTTAGCAGTTTCGCCGCATGTTCGGTTTGAGGGAACCCCAACTTGTGAACTTAAACATTATTCGCAATTTCAGATTGCATCTTTTACTCTCTTGCTTGTGTTCTCGATTCGCTTGCAGGAGATAGCCTTCTTGGCGAGGTCAATCGTGTTCGGCACGGTTGATAACCAACGGAGCAGTGGTGTAGTGATTGCGAGGGGTTCGATCTGTTTTGGTCGGAGCCTTTGGATCATCAACGTCGAGATCTCCACAATCGACCTATCAGTACCTCCGGAAGATCGGGCCATCGTCACATCAGTTGGTATCAGAGCAACGGTTGCCCGTGAGGTAATTCTTGTATCCCTAGTTAGTAGATTGGTTTTTATTTCCTATAGTCCAGAAAAAAAAATTGCCCCACAAAAAGAGTTAATTTCGCTGTCCAAACCCGTTGTGCCTTTCAATCTGTTAGTTTTGGTTTGCTAAATTGAATTTGTGTCCGTCATAGTATTGTCTAGTTGCTGGTCATATCTTTGTTCCATTGAAAATCCAAAAAAATTCCCAACCCAAACCCTAATTTCCAATTTGGCTGATCTTTCCTTCCTCTGCAGCCGCCACGAAAAACATCATATCTTTTGATTCCGAGATTATTTTTTGAGTGGGACCACCGCCATTAGATTCAAAATTTCCTTATCCATCTATCTGTAAAATTTCACGTCATTCCAGCCAGGCAGTTAAGAGATATGTGCGGTGAAAGTTGACCTAATTATCTGTTGTGAATCTGCAATAGTCAGCAGTTGTGATTTTTGTGCGAATTTCTGTGTTGGGATTCAGAAGTTGGCCCCAAAACAAAATCTGTAGAAAAAGCCGTCAGAAAACAGTAAAAAAAAGAATCAGTGAAAAAGAGGCATCTGACAAAAAGTTACGGCCGAATTACCAACGTGCTGTCCAGTGGACAGAAATCTGAAGTTTTCAGTTTTGGGTCAATCCTTGTGTTCTTCAATTCCAGTTTGAATTGGATTGAATTATCTTGTATTTACCACTCCTACACTTTGCCATACACTTATTCTTAGCCTTCTTCCATCCTTGGTTGATCAGCAACATAGGCTAAGTGCTAGATACGAACTATAATTCAATTCTATGCAATTCTGAAATGAACTGATTGTTCTCCATTGCTACCATATTGTGCCTTCCAAGCTACACCTACTCTTGATCAGAACAGGTTCCCTCTTGCAATCGTACCCACGCTCGACACGGTGTCACAAACCAGCCACCGGTTGTACCACCTGCTACATTGGTAAGAACACTTGTAAGAGTGTGATAAGACGCTTGAGAGTGTGTGATTCTACTTCTCGCCACCTAGTAGTTGATAGGGATAATACCTTTGTGTTGTCTTTTGTTTGCTACTAACCATGGCAGGTGAGACGTCTGATGCGCAAGAGTGTGTTTTAAAGGAGAGCTCATGACGCTTTTGGATGAACAACGCGCTGCCATTACTGATGACATCGATAGGAAGATGGATACAATGCAACTTTCCATCAATGAGAGCATTGCAACACTCACTACACGCCTTGAAAGAATGGTGAATCGGCCACCAAACAATGGAGGCCAAGATCATGAGGACGGAGATGATAATGAGAGACAAAACCGTGACGCCGGTGCTGCACGGCCACGACACCATCCTCATCAGAACCGTCATGGTATGGGAGGTAACAATAATTTTCAGTATCACAATGCTCATGTTCATGATGACCCGTTTGCTAAAGTTAAATTTTCCATACCATCTTTTGCGGGTACCTATGATGCCGAAACTTATCTAGATTGGGAGATGACAGTTGAACAAAAATTTAATGCTCATCTAGTTCCTGAAGTGCATAGAGTCAGACAAGCTACTAGTGAATTTAAAGATTTTGCTATCATTTGGTGGACTCAAGTAGTTAATTCTGGCTTAGCCCCTGATACATGGGATAGATTGAAGGTAGCTATGCGTGCTAGATTTGTTCCTCCTGCTTTTAAACGTGAAATGCGTAAGAAATTGCAGCGCTTAGACCAAGGTAATAGATCTGTTGAGGAATATTATCAAGAACTGCAAATAGGCATGCTGCGTTGTAATGTTGAAGAGGATGAGGAGGATAAGATGGCTCGTTTTATGGGGATTAAGGCGTGAAATTCAGGACATAATTGATTACAAAGAGTATAATGATATCAATAGATTGTTCCAGCTTGCTTGTTTGGCAGAGAAAGAATTGCAGGGTAGACAACAAAGGACAAGGAGCAATTTTGGAGGTACGTCTACATCGAGACCAACACAGGAGCAACCCAAGACAGCCCCACCTCCTGTTTTTCGAGCTGCTGCCCCCTCTGTGAGTAGGGCGCGTTCAGCAGCACTGCCACCACCATCACGAGCACCCGAGGCGAGCAAATCTACTAGTGTGCAAGCACCAGCAAAGAGCTCTTCATCGGTTGCTTCCACGGGCCGTACGACGGGCATTGTGTGCCACCGTTGTAAAGGGATGGGCCACGTAATGAGAGATTGCCCAAGTCAGCGGGCGTACATTGCGACAGAAGATGGTGGTTATGTAAGTGCTAGTGATGTTGAGGATGAATATGCTCTTGCAGCTAACCTTGCAGGTGATGATGATGATCATGAGACAGATAGTGATGGTGAGGAGATTTTAGGTGCCGCTGCTACGGCGAGTTATAGAACCATAATTGTGCAGCGAGTACTGAGCACTCAAAGAGAGCAAGAGGAGAAGCTACAACGTCATAATTTGTTTCAGATGTTCCTCATCGTCAAGGATTGCCGTGTTTGTGTTATAATTGATGGCGGGAGCTGCAATAACTTGGTGGATTCAGGATTGGTCAAGAAGCTTGGCTTGACCACACGTGCGCATCCTCACCCATACCACATTCAGTGGTTCAACAACAGCGGTAAGGTGAAGGTAACACAATCTGCGAGAGTGTAATTTTCCATTGGTTCCTATCATGATGTTGCTGATTTCGATGTAGTACCTATGCAAGCATGCTCACTTTTATTAGGTCGCCCATGGGAATTTGATACCGATGCAACTCATCATGGTAGAAGTAATAAATACTCTCTTGTGCACAAAGGAAAGAAAAAATAACTTTGCTACCTTTGACACCCACTGAAATTGCTAATTGTGATAAAGAGCTAGCTGAAAATAAGAAGAAAGAACTTGAACATGAATATGAAAATCAGCAAGTAGTGAAGGATGTTTTCCCACCTAAGAAAGAGAGGTTGCCATCTAGTTCTAGGACCGAGGGAATTAAATTAAAGGGTTGTGTCATGCTTGCAACCAAATCTGATCTTGCTGAAATTTGTCATGATGAAATGCCATGCTATGCTTTGATATGCAAAGATGCTTTATTTTCACTTGATGATATATCTAGCTCTTTGCCGTCTGCTGTCACTAACCTTTTGCAGGAATTTGAGATTGTGTTTCCTACTGAGATACCCCCAGGGCTGCCACCAATTAGGGGTATTGAACATCAAATTGATTTGATTCCAGGAGCTTCCCTACCCAACCGTGCGCCATACCGAACCAACCCGGAGGAGACTAAGGAGATTGAGCGTCAAGTGCGAGACTTGCTTGACAAAGGGTACGTACGTGAGAGCCTTAGTCCATGTGCTGTTCCTGTACTTTTGGTTCCAAAGAAAGATGGGTCGTGGCGTATGTGTTGATTGTAGAGCTATTAATAATATTACCATTAGATACCGTCATCCTATTCCTAGGTTAGACGACATGCTTGATGAATTAAGTGGCTCTACAATGTTTTCTAAAGTTGACTTGCGTAGTGGATACCACCAAATTAGAATGAAACTTGGAGATGAATGGAAGACGGCATTTAAAACTAAGTTCGGGTTATATGAGTGGCTAGTGATGCCTTTTGGTTTAACTAATGCCCCTAGCACTTTCATGAGATTAATGAACGAGGTTTTACGTGCTTTCATTGGTAAGTTTGTGGTAGTTTACTTTGATGATATATTGATTTACAGCAAGTCACTAGATGAACATCTTGAACACTTACGTGCTGTTTTTGTTGCTTTGAGAGATGCACGTTTGTTTGGTAACCTCGAAAAGTGCACCTTTGCACCGATCGAGTTTGTTTTCTTGGCTGTGTTGTTACTCCGCAGGAATTGAGGTTGATCAAGCCAAGATCATCGCTATCGAGTTGGCCGCCTCCTAAAGCGGTCACACAAGTGCGGAGTTTTCTCGGGCTCGCTGGTTTCTATCGGCGCTTTGTTCGGGATTTCAGCACCTCGCTGCACCATTGAATGAGCTTACAAAGAAGGGTGTTCCTTTTACTTGGGCCACCAATCATCAACAAGCTTTCGACACTCTCAAAGATAAGTTAACACATGCCCCTTTGCTTCAACTTCCTGATTTCAGCAAGACTTTTGAATTAGAATGTGATGCTAGTGGCATAGGTCTTGGGGGTGTGTTAATGCAAGAAGGAAAACCTGTTGCTTACTTTAGTGAAAAGTTAAGTGGTCCTAGTTTGAACTATTCTACCTATGATAAAGAATTATATGCTCTAGTTCGAACTTTGGAAACATGGCAGCATTATTTATGGCCCAAAGAGTTTGTAATACATTCTGATCATGAATCCTTGAAACATATTCGAAGTCAAACCAACCTGAACCGTAGACATGCTAAGTGGATTGAGTTTATTGAATCTTTTCCCTATGTCATTAAATATAAAAAGGGGAAAGAAAATGTGATAGCTGATGCGTTGTCTAGGAGATATACCATGCTTTCATAACTTGATTTCAAAATCTTTGGGTTAGAGACAATAAAGGAGCAATATGTGCATGATGCTGATTTTAAAGACGTGTTGCTAAATTGTCAAGAGGGAAAGGGTTGGAATAAATTTATTGTGCATGATGGTTTCATATACCGTGCTGGCAAGCTATGCATTCCTGTTGGCTCCGTTCGTCTTTTGTTGTTACAGGAGGCGCATGGAGGAGGATTGATGGGCCACTTCGGCGTGAAGAAGACTGAGGACATTCTGTTCCACCATTTTTATTGGCCAAAGATGAGGCGTGACGTCGAACGCTTCATTTCTCGCTGCACCACGTGCCAAAAAGCTAAGTCACGACTTAATTCTCATGGTTTATACATGCCTCTTCCTGTTCCAATCGTACCTTGGGAAGATATTTCTATGGACTTTGTTTTAGGGCTTCCTAGGACAAAGAAGGGGAGGGATAGTATTTTTGTTGTCGTGGATAGATTCTCTAAGATGGCTCATTTTATACCATGTCATAAAAGTGATGATGCTACACATGTTGCTGATTTGTTCTTTAAGGAAATTGTTCGCTTGCATGGTATTTCGAATACGATAGTTTCAGATCGTGATGCTAAATTTCTTAGTCATTTTGGAGAACCTTGTGGGGAAAGTTGGGAACTAAACTGTTATTTTCCACTACTGTCATCCCCAAACTGATGGACAAACCGAGGTAGTCAATAGAACATTGTCTACTATGCTTAGGGCTGTGCTTAAAAGAACTTAAAAATGTGGGAGGAATGTTTGCCTCATGTGGAATTTGCTTATAATCGTTCGCTGCATTCTACCACGAAGAAATGCCCTTTGAAATTGTTTATGGTTTCATACCTCGTGCACCTATCGACTTGTTGCCTCTTCCGGCTTCAGAAAAAGTAAATTGTGATGCACAACAACGTGCTGATTTCATACGTAAGATGCATGAGACAACTAAAGAGAACATTGAGATTATGAATGCTAAATATAAAGTTGCTGGTAGTCAAGGACGCAAGCATATTACTTTTGAACCGGGTGATCTTGTGTGGTTACACTTGCGTAAAGAACGATTTCCTGAATTGAGAAAGTCTAAACTCATGCCTCGTGCAGATGGTCCTTTTAGAGTGCTTGAACGTATTAATGATAATGCATATAAGTTAGACTTGCTGCAGATTTTGGGGTTAGCCCCACCTTTAACATTGCAGATTTGCGACCTTGCTTGGGCGTGGAAGATGAGCTTGAGTCGAGGACGACTCCAATTCAAGAAGGGAGGATGATGAGGACATCACTTCTATTGATATGAACACCCTCTTACTGCTTCCATGAATGATGGGCAAGGTCCAATCACTCGGCACGTGCTCGTCAACTCAACTATCAGGTAAACTCGTTTTTAGGAGTCAATAATATTTCCGCTGAGCATTCGATACTTCCTAAGACTTGTGATTTTCTTGTCCTTAGGAACCATGGAGAAGAACCACGCGAGCTCAAGTATAGAAGTGGAACCGTCAAGCGCAAGCCAACTCATATTCGCGAGTTCGACTCAGATTCGGACTGCTGGACAGCGCCTACTTCAAATGACCATAACGTTTGATCTAGAAGGTTTCTCGGGGCCCGTGAGTACTCGTTGGAAAGATCTTGGAGTCTACTTTCAGATGAATCTGGTCTCACCTCGAAATTCCATCCGAGCCGATCAGAAACTGCAAAACAAGTGGCGTCACTTTTCCAGTCCGAGTCAAAGTGGGCCTTGGGCCTTGTAATCACACTTAGACTATTTGGGCCTGCACTAATCATGGGCGTACTGTTCACGTGAACAGTACCCATGAATAGTACCACATCCCCTTTTGTTAGATAAGTGCGGCCTCCCCCACTCCTATTTAAGGAGGTCGCACCCGTTTAGTTTTCCTCGGGTTTTTCTTAAGAGTTTATTCTGCTTAGCAGTTTCGCCGCATGTTCGGTTTGAGGAACCCCAACTTGTGAACTTAAACATTATTCACAATTTCAGATTGTATCTTTTACTCTCTTGCTTGTGTTCTCGATTCGCTTGCAGGAGATAGCCTTCTTGGCGAGGTCAATCGTGTTCGGCACGGTTGATAACCAACGGAGCAGTGGTGTAGTGATTGCGAGGGGTTCGATCTGTTTTGGTCGGAGCCTTTGGATCATCAACGTCGAGATCTCCACAATCGACCTATCAGTACCTCTCGGAAGATCGGGCCATCGTCACATCACAAAGGATAACTAGAACCACATTAGTCAAAGCAAGTTGAATAATCGCTCAACGACGGCACCGTGCTGGCCCTAGGCTAGACCGTACTAGAGACGCGAGCCTAGAACACAAACGAGTACACCACGCAGAAAGACAACTAGATGACACTGCACACGGAGTTCCGGAGCTCGAAAAAGGATGTCGTCTGTGCGGGGAACCTTAGAATCACTTGTAGAAGGGCTCTGCCAATTTTGAGCGAATTCTGAGAAACTTGATTTTTCCTCGGTTTGCGGGCCCGTTTTGAGGGCCTAAACGACGTTTTTTGGGGGTCGGAGCTGCCGCGTATGTGCCTGGTGGCTTACGCGGATTTGAAATCTTCGCTCTATCTTTGGATTTCCTTTCCAACGGATCAAGAATCGCCTCAATCGGAGGTCGTATGCAAAAGTTAGCTATTTCTCTCTCCTCTGTCTTTTTTTTCTTTTTTTTCATGCCGCGGCTCTTTCTAAACGCGGCTGCCTGTTCCTTCTTTTCTCTCTCTCTTTTTTTTTCTTTCTTTTTTTTTTACACACACGACGCGGCTAAATCCGACTTTGTGTCCTACTCCGAGACCAACTAGGGCAAAGCCTCCCTAGAAACCGAGTTCGGATCTAACTGCAACGGTGATACCAAGACGTGAACAAAACTCGAAACTCTAAAGGAACTAGACACTAAGACCAGCAAAGGACACGACGATGCAACCGAAGACTCAACAAACAAAGACTACGCAGCAATAGATAAAGGCTCAAATTGTTTGGATTTTGGGAATAGATCTACTATTTTTTTGGTTTTCGGACTGTAGGTAAAAATGCAAAGACTAGATAAGATCTCTCACCGATCAACCTTGAGCTCGATACCAACTGATAGGACTAGGGTCCCGATCTTTCGATGAGAGTGGTAGATTCGATTGGGGAAGGAGATGGCGTTGACGACCGACTACAACCATCCAAGGGCGTTGCGCCTTAGCGATCGATACACCAACTCCAGAGATTGTTCGTGACCTTGTCGGCGCACGATCAACCTAACCACGAGGGTTCTTGTTCCTGCAAGCAATCGAAGAACAAGCAAGAACAAGATGAACAGCAACTCAATTTGCAAATAACGATGTAAGTTTCAATCGAAAACAGAAAACGGTGGGGTTCCGAAGACAAGTATTCGGGCGGTCTAGCCGACACGCGCGAGTATAAGGCAAAGCAGCAAAAGCTAACTTAGTCTAAACAAAACCCAAACCCTAGAAGAGGGTGCGGCTGCCTATTTAAGGGTCATGGAAGGTGGAGGTTCGGCCAAAACACAAGGAAGCCAAATAGGACTCGAATTACAAGGCCCAAGGCCCACTTTGACTCGGACTGGAAAAGCGACGTGAATTGTTTTACAGTTTTTGGTTGACTCGAATGGAATTTGGAGGTGAGACCAGATCCATCTGAAAGTAGACTTCAAGAGCTTTCCAACGAGTACTCACGGACCCCAAGAAACCTTCTGGATCAAAAGTTACGGCCATTTGAAGTTGGCGCTGTCAACAAGGCCGAATCCGAGTCAAACTCGTGAACTGGACTTGGTTTGCGCTTGACGGTTCCACTTCTATACTTGAGCTCATGTGGTTCTTCCCTATGGTTCCTAAGGACAATTAAATCATCACAAGAATTAAGTAGTATTCCATTCTTTGAAACATTTGTATGCAAACTTAGGAACGCATTCACCTCATGGTTAAGTTGACGTGCTCGCGCTCTAGTCATTGGTCCTTGTATCATAGTTTCAGTTTGATATGGAGTCGGCATGGTTGTATGCATGGAAAGGATGTCCTCATCAGGCAAACACCTTGAATGGACTTGACATGCATCATATCTCACTTTGGCAGGCATTTCAAATCCATCCAACGCAACGGTAAACTTTTCTCCAAAATGAGTTTCGACGGGAATGTAAACTGCATGCATACGAAATCGAGTCATGAAATGAAACTGAGTACCAATACCCCGAATGGACTTCATATGCATCCCACTCATTTTGGCACACATTTCGAATATGTCTGACTCCGTATTAAACTTTCCACCGAAATGGATTCTGACAAGTAAGCTCAACTCGTACGAAATCGACTGACAAAATGAAACAGAGTGCCAAACACATCGAATGGACTTCACATGTGCCCTAACTATTTTCTGCATTTATTTTGAATCAATCCGACTCAGTGTTAAGCTTTCCACCAAAGTGGTTTCAACGGGTACTACAAACTCCATACGGACAAAATCGAGACGCGAAATGAGACTGTGTGCCAAAACCTCGAATGGACTTCATATGTGCCCTACCTCATTTGGCACGCATTCAATCCTTCCGAGTCGGTGTTAAACTTTCCTAAAAATCGAATTCTGACGGGCACTGCAATCTCCACGTATGTGAAATCGAGACATGAAATAAACTGAGTGGCAAACACGTTGAATGGACTTGACATGCATCATATCTCATTTTGGCACGCAATTCGAATCCATCCAACTCGACGGTAACGTTCCTCCAAAATGGGTTTTGACGCGAAATGTAAACTGCATACATACGAAATCGAGCCACGAAACGAAACTGAGTACCAAATACCCCGAATATACTTCGTATGCATCCCCACTCATTTTGGCACACATTTCGAATCTGCCTGACTCCGTGTTAAACTTTCCACCGAAATGGATTTTGTCATGTACTTCAAGCTCCACCCGTACGAAATTGAGTGACCAAATGAAATTGAGTGCGAAACACATCGAATGGACTTCACACGTGCCCTAATTTTTTCTGCATTTATTTTGAATCAATCCGACTCAGTGTTAAGCTTTCCACCAAAGTGGGTTTCAACGGGTACTACAAACACCATACGGACAAAATCGAGACACAAAATGAAACTGTGTGCCAAACACCTCGAATGGACATCATATGTGCCCTACCTCATTTGGCATGCATTCAATTCATCCGAGTCGGTGCTAAACTTTCCTCAAAATCGAATTCTGACGGGCACTACAATCTCCATGTATGTGGAATCGAGACATGAAATAAACTGAGTGGCAAACACCTTGAATGGACTTGACATGCATCATATCTCATTTTGGCATGCATTTCGAATCCATCCAACTCGACGGTAAACTTTCCTCGAAAATGGGTTTCGACGGGAAATCTAAACTGCATGCATACGAAATCGAGTCACGAAATGAAACTGAGTACCAATACCCCGAATGGACTTCTTATGCATCCCCACTCATTTTGGCACACATTTCGAATCCGTCTGACTCCGTGTTAAACTTTCAACCGAAATGGATTTTGACATGTACTTCAAGCTCCACTCGTACGAAATTGAGTTACAAAATGAAACTGAGTGCCAAACAAATCGAATGGACTTCACATGTGCCCTAACTGTTTTCTGCATTCATTTTGAATCACTCCGACGCAGTATTAAGCTTTCCACCAAAGTGGGTTTCAACGGGTACTACAAACTCCATACGGACAAAATCGAGACGCGAAATGAGACTGTGTGCCAAAACCACGAATGGACTTCATATGTGCCCTACCTCATTTGGCATGCATTCAATCCATCCGAGTCGGTGTTAAACTTTCCTCAAAATCAAATTCCGACGGGCACTGCAATATCCACGTATGTGAAATCGAGACATGAAATAAACTGAGTGGCAAACACCTTGAGTGGACTTGACATGCATCATATCTCATTTTGGCAGGCATTTCAAATCCATCCAACGCGACGGTAAACTTTCCTCCAAAATGGGTTTCGACGGAAAATGTAAACTACATGCATACGAAATCGAGTCACGAATTGAAACTGAGTACCAAATACCCCGAATGGACTTCATATGCATCCCCACTCATTTTGGCACACATTTCGAATCCGTCTGACTCCGTGTTAAACTTTCCACCGAAATGGATTCTGACAAGTAAGCTCGACTTGTACGAAATCGACTGACAAAATGAAACAGAGTGCCGAACACATCGAATGGACTTCACTTGTGCCCTAACTATTTTCTGCATTTATTTTGAGTCAATCCGACTCAGTGTTAAGCTTTCCACCAAAGTGGTTTCAACGGGCACTACAAACTCCATACAGACAAAATCGAGACGCGAAGTGAGATTGTGTGCCAAAACCTCGAATGGACTTCATATGTGCCCTACCTCATTTGGCATGCATTCAATGCATCTGAGTCGGTGTTAAACTTTCCTCGAAATCGAATTCTGACGGGCACTGCAATCTCCATGTATGTGAAATCGTGACATGAAATACACTGAGTGGTAAACACCTTGAATGGACTTGACATGTATCATATCTTATTTTGGCACGCATTTCGAATCCAATCAACTGGACGGTAAACTTTCCTCCAAAATGGGTTTCGACGGGAAATGTAAACTGTATGCATACGAAATCGAGTCACGAAATGAAACTGAGTACCAAATTCCTCGAATGGACTTCATATGCATGCCCACTCATTTTGGCACACATTTCGAATCCGTCTGACTCCGTGTTAAACTTTCCACCGAAATGGATTCTGACAAATAAGCTCCACTCGTACGAAATCAAATTCTGACGGGCACTGCAATCTCCATGTTTGTGAAATCGAGACATGAAATAAACTGAGTGGCAATCACCTTGAATGAACTTGATGTAATACCCTAGAAGCGATTCGAGAGTTAATTGATTAATTAGAGTGAGTGACCATATAGAAAAGATTTAAACAATGATTTTAGATGGGAATTTCTGAAAAATCCCGGCAACCTGGGCCTGGGCCTTGGCCCATGTGGAGGCCGGCCAAAAAGGGGGAGGTGCCCCTCCCCCCAAACCCTAGCTGCCACCCCTATTCCTCCCTCCTCTCTTCCCCCTGGCCGCACCCCTCCCTGCCCTGCGCCTCCAGCAGCCCCTCCTCCTTCCCCCTTCTCCATTGAAGCCCCTACTACCGGTGAAAAAGATCCCCTTTGCTGCCGGTCGAGCGGAGGAAGGGATCAATCGCAGCGAGATGTTTTTGATCCGGAAGGAGGAGAGGAAGGGAAAAAGGGAAACGGAAGGGGAAGGAGATTGCGTGGTGTTCATCGTAATCTACATCGGTTTTTCAAGGTAACCCCGTTGTTCCCCAATTGGATGCATTTTTATTAGTTGTTACAATATCGGTATTCTGGACTGCCTGGATAGAATGTGTTAGGCGGTCATTTTGGGGTAATTTCGTGTGGATTCAGATCTGGACTTCTCGTAGAGAGTTGTAGAGGACGTCGTTATCTTTCCGTGAAGTGCTAGAACGTGTCATTCCGACCCTTGTAGCAGAAGTTATGATTTTTCTAGTAAGACTGTTCTGCAGATCGGGAGATTTCTATCAGGTTTTGGTAGATTGGATTGGGCGATTAGAAAACGGGAGAATCAGAGGATCTCCATATTATTAAAGTTGTATATAATTTCCTTAGCTTTCCAGGAAGGTCAAGAAATCATGATTCTAACACTTGGGCTGAAAGTTATGGCAATTTTAGTGCTCTGTCCAGAGAACCCGACGTGAAATTGATGTTTTAGAAAAATTGGATGGTGCGGGTAGAAGATGGCTGAATCAGGGAGGCTCACCAACAAGATTTAGTTAGATAATTTAATTGTATTTCCAGAAAGTCTAAGAACACCCTAGTCGGACTCCTGTACCAATAGATATGAATTTTTGAAGTTGACTATCCACAGAAGGGGGCGGGATGACCTGTATGATTTGGGAATTGGAACCAAGTTAGACGAATTTACTAGTTCGTGATTGTTTTTATTTGAGCAAAGGTCTGCTACTGTTATCTTAGCAAATATTATAATTATTATTCAGGTGGAGGACGGATCCCAGAGGCGGCACCTTCTGCACGTCCCCCGTTTTCTCGCGGTTATGGCAAGTATAATGATGGTTTAAAAATTGATAGTGTGGAATGTCGATGTTTGATCTATAATATGAATATATGTGTTCATGGTTGTGGTAAGAATGTATTGGTGCTGTTTATGGGTGATTGCAATTTACCGTGTTCACGAGTATTTCTGGTGCATGGATAATGTGAATGCAAGATTTATTTTATTGAGACATTCACGCATATGCATCATGTTGATCTATTGAAGTCTTGGTCACGAGAAGACTAAGCGCCGTGGTCCCCGTCATGTTGATGACATGATGGGCTAAAGGTCCCCATACTTGTGGAGTATAGGCAATTGGTCCCTGTACCAGGTGGTACAGGCATGGGTGTGCATCGACAGATGCACACTTTGCATTACTGGTAAAATGCAAAAGAGAAAGAGATAAAGAGATTTTTGATTATCTTGCATAGCATGGCTTGTTTATATGATTGATGGATGGATTTGTGAAGTGATGTTCATAAATGTACTTGTTACTATCTATTATATTTGCTGAGTCATTGGACTCTTGCTGTTGTTGTGTTTGTTTTAGGTACCATTATGTGATCGGCATGCATGGGGAAAAGGACAGATTAGTATTATTGCACTTTGCACGATCTATCCACAATGGAAGAGGGGAGAAAATAAAATGCTATTTGCTTGAATTACTTAAGTAGTAGATGATTATTGATTGTCGGACATAAATTGTAATAAAGGATTAGATTTCTTTTATGATACTTCTGTTCTTTATTAAATTATTATTTCTATGAATGCTTTAGTAAACTTAAACCATTTTGCTTAGATTTTAATATATTCTTGATGTTATTCATTTCATCTATTTATGCTTGTTGCAATCTCTGTCTTGAACTACAATACAGGGGAGGTTCTGCCGAATTTTGTATGGTGTAGTTAGTTTATCCTTGTTTTATTTCTAGATTGGTAGCATTCCAGTTCATTGTTTGGCTGGGGTGTTATAGTTGGTATCAGAGCGGGCTGTAGGTCTGTGGTTAACGAAATATTAATTTTGACACACTAAGCACTGTAGGTGGGAATGTCGTTTGTATTGCATCTACGTTTCCGTCGGTTATCATAGTTGAATGTGTGCTTAATGTTTGACTTTGTACGTGTTATGAGATGATCTTTTGTGCCTATGATTTGATTATATGATTGTTATGTGTGTTGATAGTTGATGTCGAGAGATAGAGATCACAGTGTGGCCATTGGCATGGCCAGGTTATATCACTATTCGTGGTAATGAAATGGTGAAGGATTTTTCCTTGAGCAACTTAGTTTCAGAGGTTAGGAATGAGTTCTTTAAAAAAGTTTCTCTCTTCCTTGAGTTGAATTTGGTCAATTCTTATCCTGTGGTGGTGGATGAATTTATTTGGGCTCGTGGTTCATTGCAGTTGAGGGTTTTCAATTGGTTTCTACCTGTTCTTTGAAGCAATTATTGCTTTTCGGACTGTTGAGACACTTTTGCTACCTGTGAGCATTGTGGATTTGCATGGTTGGTCCCCTTGCGGGAGTTTGTCTTGTTGTGAAACATGTCTCATTTGTTTGCTTGGTATTTTTGTTAATGAAAGTTTTATGTTGCAAATTCTTTAACATGTGAAAGCTTTGGCTTTATATAATTCTTTTGGATTATTCTAAGTGTTGAAGTTTAATACCTCTCTTTTCTGAAGGGAGGTGTTAAAATCCTTTTGTGATGTCTTGGGTTATGGTTAAGTCAGAGATTGTAATCAAATAAATTGATATGGTATGAGTATCCTTGGAAGTGAAACCGAATAAGTTGATGTTGTCTTCTTGTAGTTGTTCATGAACTATGTTTATGAATAGGGCTATTCCTAATGAAATCAATAGAGTTACTAAGAGGTGTGGAACTTTGATGAACTGGTTGATCAATAAGAGAGACAAAATTAGTAAACTTTTGGGATAAATTGGATTAACTGGTCTCAATGGATTAATCTAACCATTTAGGATAGTTAAATTCAGAAGGTGTTGGATTACTGTATTAGTGGATATTGGTCTTGGAGTTATCTTTGTGGATACTTAGTGTTAGTATGTAATTGCTAAGTGCAACTGTTGTGTAATGAAGTTTGGTGTTATGCATCAATAAGAGAGCAATGGATGGGGTTTAAAATGTGAGCTATAATTACATAATGGTGGGATTGTTAGATGATATTATGTCTTTGATGGAAGAGTTTTGGTAGAATCATTAAAATTGTGTAGTAGATCTCCTCTAATTTAAAGCGGTTGTCGTAGTGAGGTTGTAAGGTTTTGAAATACTTTCAATTTGAGGATGGGATGATAAAGTAGCATGGAACTATTTGATGAGATTTTGGAGGGCTTTATAATGGAAGGGTAGACGATAACGATTCTTGTTAAGAGTGCATTATTCTTGATGTTAGTAAGATTGTTGCAATCTTATTGGAAAAAACACTTTGAAATAAGTTATTGTGTTCTTTTGGAAATGTTTATGATGCGCTGGTAGGCTATGATGATTCATGCTAAGAATATATAATGATGAAGTTAGTAAAACTGAGTATGAGATGATGAGGGTAGTTTTGATTCTTTTAGAAGTAAAGGAATTTGTTCGTCTTCCGTGATGTCAGTTAAATGAAATGTTTGGAGTTGTGCATTCATAATCCTATGGGAGTTCATGAATTATTGTGGTTGTCGTAGCTACAGACTAGACAGGAAGAGAGGGGGATCGATAGGAGAGGAAGAGAGCCAGATTTGGAGAGGTGGTGGGAATGAAGGAGATCCCCCCCTTTGCCCCCTCCTGGGGGCTTATATATATGTGAGTGGGGTAGAATGGGAAATCCCCATCCTACCCCTTAGTATTTTACAAAGGATGGGGGTACACTGGTATATTTACACTGTTATATTCCTCTACACTATTGGGCCTATTACATGTTTGACTAGTTGCACGGCCGGACACGGGGTTGGGCCACCCCTACAACGATACTCCTCGACAAAGAAGCGCCGAGGTCCCGATGGCGGCCGCGCGATCAACCACCCCACCCCGTTCACGACGGCAAGCACGAGGTGCCGATGCAAGCGATAGCTCGCGAGACCCTAGAAGGGCGGTGAAGCGCCGAGACGTCGTTGACCGTCGAAGACGTGCCCCCCGCCGAGGCGATGCCTACCAGGCGGACGGCGGAGTGGAGCGCCGAAGACGTGCCGTCGAGCGCCGAAGACGTGCCGTCGAGCGCCGAAGACGTGCCGTCCCGCCGAGGCGATGCCTACGAGGCGACGGCGGTCGAAGCGCCAAGACGCGTGCCGCCCCACCGAGTGATGCCTACGAGGCGACGGCGGAGTCGAGACGGCGGCGCGTCGTCGAGCGCCGAAGACGTGTCGTCGAGCGTCGAAGACGTGCCGTCCCACCGAGGCGATGCCTACGAGGCGGACGGCAGAGTCGAGCACCGAAGACGTGTTGTCGAACGCCGAAGACGTGCCGTCTCGCCGAGGCGATGCCTACAAGGCGGACGGCGGAGTCGAGCGCCGAAGACGTGCCGTCGAGCGCCGAAGACGTGCCGTCCCGCCGAGGCGATGCCTACGAGGCGGACGGCGGAGTCGAGACCGAAGGCGCGTCGTCGAGCGCCGAAGACGTGTCGTCAAGCGTCGAAGACGTGCCGTCCCCCCGAGGCGATGCCTACGAGGCGGACGGCGGAGTCGAGACCGAAGGCGCGTCGTCGAGCGCCGAAGACGTGTCGTCGAGTGCCGAAGACGTGCCGTCCCACCGAGGCGATGCCTACGAGGCGGACGGTGGAGTCGAGCGCCGAAGACGTGTTGTCGAACGCCGAAGACGTGCCGTCTCGCCGAGGCGATGCCTACAAGGCGGACGGCGGAGTCGAGCGCCGAAGACGTGTCGTCGAGCGCCGAAGACGTGCCGTCCCGCCGAGGCGATGCCTACGAGGCGGACGGCGGAGTCGAGCGCTGAAGACGTGCCGTCCCACCGAGGCGATGCCTACGAGGCGGACGGCGGAGTCGAGACCGAAGGCGTGTCGTCGAGCGCCGAAGACGCGCCGTCGAGCGCCCAAGACGTGCCGTCCCGCCGAGGCGATGCCTACGAGGCGGACGGCGGAGTCGAGCGCCGAAGATGTGTCGTCCCGCCGAGGCGATGCCTACAAGGCGGACGGCGACGTCGAGCGCCGAAGACGTGCCGTCGAGCGCCGAAGACGCGCCGTCGAGCGCCCAAGACGTGTCGTCCCGCCGAGGCTATGCCTACGAGGCGGACGGCGGATTCGAGCGCCGAAGACGTGTCGTCGAGCGCCGAAGACGTGCCGTCCCGCCGAGGGGATGCCTACCAGGCGGACGGCGAAGTCGAGCGCCGAAGACGCGCCGTCGAGCGCCCAAGACGTGCCGTCCCGCCGAGGCGATGCCTACGAGGCGGACGGCGGAGTCGAGCGCCGAAGACGCGCCGACACTGTTGTTCTCCTACCTTCGAAAAGGAGGGCCCACGGAGAGCGGGCGCTTGGAGCGTAGGCCGAAGGCACTACGCACGCCGAGGTAGGGAGGCGGGACCGCCGTTCCCCTACCTTCAAAACGGAGTGCCCACGGATAGCGGGCGCTTGGGGCGTAGGCCGACGGCACTACGCACACCGAGGTAGGGAGGCGAGACCGCCGTTCCCCTACCTTCAAAACGGAGTGCCCGCGGAGAGCGGGCGCTTGGGGCGTAGGCCGACGGCACTACGCACGCCGAGGTAGGGAGGCGAGACCGCGCTCCCTACCTTCAAAGCGGAGTGCCCGCGGATAGCGGGCGCAGGCGCGAGGCCGACGGCACTACGCACGCCGAGGTAGGGAGGCGAGACCGCCGCTCCCTACCTTCAAAGCGGAGTGCCGCGGAGAGCGGGCGCTGGCGCGTAGGCGAAGGCACACGCACGCCGAGGTAGGGAGGCGAGACCGCCGCTCCCCTACCTTCAAAACGGAGAGCCCGCGGATAGCGGGCGCTTGGGGCGTAGGCCGACGGCACTACGCACGCCGAGGTAGGGAGGCGGGACCGCCGTTCCCCTACCTTCAAAACGGAGTGCCCGCGTAGAGCGGGCGCTTGGAGCGTAGGCCGAAGGCACTACGCACGCCAAGGTAGGGAGGCGAGACCGCCGTTCCCCTACCTTTAAAACGGAGTGCCCGCGGAGAGCGGGCGCTTGGCGCGTAGGCCGAAGGCACTACGCACGCCGAGGTAGGGAGGCGGGACCGCCGCTCCCCTACCTTCAAAACGGAGTGCCCGCGGATAGCGGGCGCTTGGGGCGTAGGCCGACGGCACTACGCACGCCGAGGTAGGGAGGCGGGACCGCCGTTCCCCTACCTTCAAAACGGAGTGCCCGCGGAGAGCGGGCGCTTGGCGCGTAGGCCGAAGGCACTACACACGCCGAGGTAGGGAGCCGGGACCGCCGTTCCCCTACCTTCAAAAAGGTGTGGCCGCGGATAGCGGGCGCTTGGGGCGTAGGCCGAGGTCACTACGCACGCCGAGGTAGGGAGGCAAGACCGCCGTTCCCCTACCTTCAAAACGGAGTGCCCGCGGATAGCGGGCGCTTGGGGCGTAGGCCGACGGCACTACGCACGCCGAGGTAGGGAGGCGAGACCGCCGTTCCCCTACCTTCAAAACGGAGTGCCCACGAGAGCGGGCGCTGGGGCGTGGGCCGCGGCACTCACGCACGCCGAGGTAGGGAGGCGAGACCGCGTTCTCCTACCTTCAAAGCGGAGTGCCCGCGAGAGCGCGGCGGCGCGTAGGCGAAGGCACTACGCACGCCGAGGTAGGGAGGCGAGACCGCCGCTCCCCTACCTTCAAAACGGAGTGCCCGCGGATAGCGGGCGCTTGGGCCGTAGGCCGACGGCACTACGCACGCCGAGGTAGGGAGGCGGGACCGCCGTTCCCTACCTTCAAAACGGAGTGCCCGCGGGGAGCGGGCACTTGGGGCGTAGGCCGACGGCACTACGCACGCCGAGGTAGGGAGGCGAGACCGCCGTTCTCCTACCTTCAAAACGGAGTGCCCGCGGAGAGCGCGTGCTTGGCGCGTAGGCCGAAGGCACTACGCACGCCGAGGTAGGGAGGCGAGACCGCCGCTCCCCTACCTTCAAAACGGAGTGCCCGCGGATAGCGGGCGCTTGGGCCGGAGGCCGACGGCACTACGCACGCCGAGGTAGGGAGGCGGGACCGCCGTTCCCTACCTTCAAAGGAGTGCCGCGGGAGCGGGCGCTGGGGCGTGGCCGGCGGCACTACGCACGCCGAGGTAGGGAGGCGAGACCGCGTTCCCCTACCTTCAAGCGGAGTGCCCGCGGAGAGCGGGCGCTGGAGCGTAGGCGAAGGCACTACGCACGCCGAGGTAGGGAGGCGCGACCGCCGTTCCCCTACCTTCAAAACGGAGTGCCCGCGGATAGCGGGCGCTTGGGGCGTAGGCCGACGGCACTACGCACGCCGAGGTAGGGAGGCGGGACCGCCGTTCCCCTACCTTCAAAAAGGAGTAGCCGCGGATAGCGGGCGCTTAGGGCGTAGGCCGAGGGCACTACGCACGCCGAGGTAGGGAGGCAAGTCCGCCGTTCCCCTACCTTCAAAACGGAGTGCCCGCGGAGAGCGGGCGCTTGGAGCGCAGGCCGACGGCACTACGCACGCCGAGGTAGAGAGGCGAGACCGCCGTTCCCCTACCTTCAAAACGGAGTGATACACTCCCTGGTGCCACGCGCTCGAAGGTGCGACATCCGGGTGCCGCATCACGAAGGCGAGGCACTCCCTAGTGTCTCGGCCATTGCGTAATTTTTATACTCCGTGGAGTGCGTGAGGATAACTGGTGCGTGCGGAGGCGAACCTCGACGCTACGACTTCCTCTATTGCGTGCGGAGCTAGGCTCGACGCTACGTCTTCTTTATACTCCGTAGAGTGCGCACGAAGGCGTCCCCCCACTGCGTCTTATTTATACTCCGTAGAGTGCGTGCGGAGCTAGGCTCGACGCTACGTCTTATTTAGAGTCCGTGGACTATGGCGCGCAGAGCAGAGCTCGATGCGACGCCTTCTTTATAGTCCGGAGACTCGCGCGTGCGGAGCTAGGCTCGACGCTACGTCTTATTTAGAGTCCGTGGACTATGGCGCGCAGAGCAGAGCTCGATGCGACGCCTTCTTTATAGTCCGGAGACTCGCGCGTGCGGAGCTAGGCTCGACGCTACGTCTTATTTAGAGTCCGTGGACTATGGCGCGCAGAGCAGAGCTCGATGCGACGCCTTCTTTATAGTCCGGAGACTCGCGCGTGCGGAGCTAGGCTCGACGCTACGTTTATTTAGAGTCCGTGGACTACGCCGAGGCGCAAAAGCCGTCGTGCGATTTAAACCAAAATCGAGGATCAAAACAGAGGCATCAAAGAAAAGGCCGAAGGCTTGCAACAACAAAATGCTCCAGAATGCAGTACTGGAAAAGCATTAGATGCTACGGAAGCCCCAAAACAGGTCAAAACTGGAGAAGCAAATACACGGCCAAATCCCACGCTCTCAGAATGGAACTATAGCCTCAATGAATAATACGGTGCACAACCATTTTCTTAAAGCCATGCACGCAAGAAATGCAGCAGTGATTATTAAAGCTTCGCACATAATCACATGCAGCACATACCTGGCGGGACCGTCCTGGCGTGGGATAGGCTTCGTAGGTGCGGGGACCTAAGAATCTGCTTGCCTCCTGCGTCCCCTCGTGAATGCACCGGGGCCGAGGCGAAGCAGCGCAGACAGGCACAGGTGTTGTGGGAGCTGCCTGCGCGACGTTCCCTCCAGACGCGATGCAGACTTGGAATTCGAAGACTCCAAAAAGCCTTCCCGCGATCCCGCCGAGGAGCGCAACCCACCTCGGAGACCTCGCTGGGCCCTCCTCCGCGGATCCAGGACTTTGCCAGGACCATGCTGACACCCCATGTCTGCACGCTGGCGCGTTGAGGCGGAGTCTGCATGCATGTCGAGGTGGCTTCGGGGGCGACCACGGCTGCGCGGAGGGGTCCCACTCCCTAGTGGCGTTTGACGCGGAGGCCGGGAAGTCGACGAAGCCATGGGGGTGTTCGCCAGCTCGAGCAGCGCAGACTGCAGCAGCCGGCGGAGACGGCCACCGGAGATGCGCTCCTCGTCAACCTGCTTGGTGCATATGTATAGGAGGCCGTCGGCTGCAGCTTCGCGCGCGCGCCCGCGTTGCCGCACCTGCAACTTGGACAACCTCGGCTTGACGTGCGTGGCTCCGGCTCCGCGCCAGACTTCGCGCGTGCGCCGCCTGGGTCTCCGCTCGGCCTGCCGAGCGCTTGCCTCCGCGTCAAGTCGTGGTTACGTCGGGACGGTGCTCCCTTTCCGCGTGAGCTGGTCTTCGGGGTGCCCGAAGTCCGCCATGGAGCTCGCCGACGCGGAGGCCGTGGGAGGCTGGCGCGGAGCTTCGGTCTGTAGCGAGCGCGGAGACTCGTTCGATGCGCGTGTGACCGAGGACCTGGTGACGCTTCGCGGGGGCCTGATGCGGGGATTAGTGGCGTGCGAAGTCCTGGGGCGCGAGGTCGAGCTCGCGGAGGCAACTGCAACCGGAGCCCCTTCACTCCGCGGAGGGTCGATCTTCGACCAAGAGACGAGGGCTTGGGGTGGACTCCATCGACCCACATAGTTCGCCAGGACCTGCAGACATGGGGCCAAGGTCGAGGACATTGGCGCGGAGTCGAAGGTCGACGTTGCGGAGCCCGGAGTGGCGTCCTGCATCGCGGGGCCCGCTACGTGAAGCCCGTGGCGAAGGTCGATGCCACGAGGCAGGCGAAGGTCGGAGCCCATCCTCGGCTGAACGGAGTCCTGCAATGTCTTGCATGGAGGCTACGCGAGGTCGGGAGCTCGGTGGAGAGCGGGGCGGAGAAGCGAGGCGCCGAACCGACGGGCCCCCTACAGTGCTGTACGACTCTGGAGGCCAGGCGGAGTCTCGTGCCGAAGCGACGCGGCACAACGGCCAGGCGCGAAACCGACGGAGAGACCTGCGATGCGTGCGGAGAGAGGGCTTGTGCATGCATGGAATAGCGGCTTCCTCGGAGCGAACGCCGGTGAAGTCCCCGCGGTGTCAAGGCGAAGGCTTCGCGCAGCTTCCGCGGGATCGGGGCGAAGGCCGGCGAAGTCGTCGCGGAGGCGAGACGAGGGCTTCGCGTGGAGGACGGCGGCCTCCGCGGGCGCCAGACGAGGTGGAGCCCTCAGCTGATACGGAGTCCGGCGTCGCGGAGGTCCACACGTTCCTGGGGCAGTGGCAAGAGGTGGCCGGTGGCTTCGTCGACGCTCTCGGCACCGTCGACGGGGCGCTACGTCACGAGCTCGTCCGCCTCAACATAAACCAGAAGCTGCGTGCAACCCTCGGCGTCCCCTGCCGACCCTGGATACATGAATGGGGGCGCAGGGGGAGACGGAGCTGCGGAGGAGGCTTCGACAACGGCTGCACTTCGTCGCCTAAGCAAGCTGTAGGAAGCCGAAGACGCCGAGGCGGAGGCCAGAGCTATAGCCCTGCGCGTGGAGCCGAGTTTTTCCTGCATGGACATATAGAAACTTGTGCATGCATGGATTGCGTGCATGAGGAATTTTCGTGGATGGCTTGCATGCATGGGGTATTTACGTGCATGGCTTTTTTGAATGCATGTACGAACGGATAAAGCACAGTGTAAGCACGGATGAATAAACCACTTCCCGTATGCATGGATGAGTGATGCACTTCATGCATGCGGGGACTTCGAGCCAGACTTCGGGCGGGAGGCTCCGACTGCGAGCTGCGCGTGCGAAGTCCGTCTCCCGGAGGCGACGTACTGCAAGGAGCCGGGCACGCGGAGGCGATGTAACGCCCGCGCAGCCTCGGAGCATGCAGCGGAGCCAGGCGACGCGCGGAAGCACCGTGCTTGCATGGGCTCGCGAGCGAAGACTAGACTGCAGAGGCCGCAGGCGAGGAAGCTCCAAGGCGACTTTCGACGATGCGGAGTCCGCGGTTGCGCGGAGATGAACCAGTGCGGCACGAGGGCGTGTTTGGCGAAGTGGACAAGCCGAAGACACGTCACGTGTATCCCGCTGGCCAGAAAGGTCACACTCCCATGCCATCCAAGATATAACTTCCCTGCATGAACACCTCCAGCAGAGCGGAGATAGCAGCGATATGAGAATGGATAGTTCCGCTAGATCTATTCGACATACCGCCTACGAAACATGGTGAAGGATACGGGCAAAACCCACACGACCAGATCTATTCAGGATGGGTAAATTTTTTAGCAAGCAAGCTACTTATCTGTCGCTGACGCCCCGCCAGATGGTACAGCCACCATGAGTGAAGCAGTACGATAGGCAAGATCTACATAACTGTTGTTCTTGTTGAATGCCGGAGAAATTTCTTCCATGTGCAGCTTCTCGTCGTCCCCACGGACGGCGCCATCTGTCGTAGCTATAGACTAGACAGGAAGAGAGGGGGATCGATAGGAGAGGAAGAGAGCCAGATTTGGAGAGGTGGTGGGAATGAAGGAGATCCCCCCTTTGCCCCTCCTGGGGGCTTATATATATGTGAGTGGGGTAGAATGGGAAATCCCCATTCTACCCCTTAGTATTTTACAAAGGATGGGGGTACACTGGTATATTTACACTGTTATATTCCTCTACACTATTGGGCCTATTACATGTTTGACTAGTTGCACGGCCCAGACACAGGGGGTTGGGCCACCCCTACAACAGTGGTATTTGAAATTAGTTTGCGCAGAGTGAGTATTGGAAGATTCAATCGGTTCTTAAGTGATTCATGTGATTTGAACTTAAAGAATCGATTGCTTGAAGTTGGTAAAGTGATGTTTCCATTAAAGAAAATTATGTCCTTTGTTAAATTGAAGGGTGTAGTAGAGGTATTCGCGGTTGGATTCAAGTTTTGTACCTTGCAGCTTATTGAAGCATGCTTAACCTTGTTGGCTTGCCACAAAGGAATCCCTCAAGTTTCCAAAAGCAGTGCTTTATTTATTTATTTATGTTCGGCTGAAGTTTGATACTCTCTTCTTGTGGGACTTGTGCACTGAACTGTGGTCTCGTCTTTTATTTTCCAAATCTTGGCTATTTGACCTTTTTTCCTTGGTCTCGTGTCTACGGTGAGTGGTAAACGTTTTTCTATGTGCTGAAAATTGTTCTATCTATATCTTCTTCTGAGGAAGGATTAACCAATCCATGTTGCAAAGCCTTTTAGGTTGTATGATGGCAACTTGATAGTGGTGGTCAAGTAGATGATTTTGGTGAGATTGTAGGTGTCAAGTTGTTTGAGATTCATTGAGTGATAAATTGATTTCTTGGAATAATTATCGGTGAGGATTTGATTTAAATAGAATGTTTGTCTTTGGAGCTAACTGATTTCATGGTTGCAATTAGTAGAACCTATAGTAGATTGTGATTCAAGAATGTTTCGATCATTTTGATGGAACATTAGAATTATCAAGAGTATGAGAATCTTGATCAATCTTATTAGAGTATCGTGATTGGGCACTTTGCAAGGTTTAGTAGGAGGATTATGGTGGTGTAGTTAATGAGATTATAATTGTGAAGAAGTCTAACCGTTCTGGGAATCATTGGGATAGTAGGGATTGTTGAATTATTGCCATGCATGACTTGGCTTCAGTGAGTAACCCTCTAGGAGTTAGAATCTTCTTAAAGATAGTTAGGTTGAGAATATGTTTTTATGTGGTTGTTAATGATTAAGTATGTACGATTATGGGAATTTTAGTCATCGAATTCGAGAGTCTTTGTATCAATTATATCAAAGTACATATATAGGAGCCCCGGAGATGGAAATTTTGGGTTTGGTGTTCCATGCTAGGACCTTGGAGGCTAATGATGTTGTGTGAGAATAGTGGAAGGAGTGGATTCTAAATAGTGTGATGTTCCTTGATAGTATCCTTTGGGTGTAGTGAATGAGTGTGTGTGCTGAGAATTTCAAGTTGATTATCCTTAAAGAATTGTGGTGAAGTGATTGTGGGTGAAAATAATGATGAGGTGCATTGGAAATTATATTCATTAAAGTAACCTGTTGGCAGCGAAGTTGACTGGAGTATGTTATTGAGAGAACAGTAGAGTCCCTCTACAAGGGTGTGGTGGATGCACTTGGTTTGAGCATAGAGTTGATGTTGCCAATTTAAGAGAAATGAGTTAGTGTGGTGTGTGGTGATTTGGAATCTTGCGAATCAAGAGAAAGTTATTCCTAGAAGAAAAAAAACAATAGTTTCTCGGGTAGTAAAATGCTCTTTGATTCTTGTTTAAGCTATGTGATGATAGAAAAAGTCTTTTGTGGTTTGAGTTGGCTTTATGTTGGCATGTGTGGCTTTTTCCAGTTTAGAAAAAATAATGGACGGGTTTGATATTTGAGTGATTCTCCTTTGACTTATTTGTTGTTTATTTGCAAACTACCTACATAGAATGTGGAAAGGTTCTCGTGTTGAATCCTTGTTTTTTTCTCTTTTGATTTGACCCTTCTGATGGGGAGTTGGTGATGTGTGGTTGCGATGAGAATCCCTTATTTTCAGTTGAATTCTATTTGTAAAGGAGTTGGTTTTCAATGAGCACTGTTGTGCGTCCGTAGTTAAAGGAGGTACTCCTTATTAAGGTAAAAAGATCGATTGAGAGTTGGAACGAGAGTTACATATGTTGTGCAGGTTGTGTGGGTTGATACCAAAGGGAATGATAACCCAAGGTATAGTCAGTCGCTTCTGTTAGTTGCAAGGATTCGGAGGTTGGTGTATCATTAGGACCACCTTGGGTCCTAGAGTGGGGTACACACGTTTGGTACGACCCGGTATCGAGGGAGTGCTTGAAAGATCTGGAGTGTGGGTTTCCATTAAAGCCGTTGACCAACGAGTAGGATCAGCTACCTTTAGCGGAGTTGCTTATAATAACAGCTACCATTCCAGAAATTAAAGCTGCACCATTCGAAGTGTTGTATGGGCGTAGATGCAAGTCATCCCTTTGCTGGGAAGCGGTGGGTGAAAAGGCAGTCTTGGGCCCGGATTTGGTCTAGAAGACAGTTGAACGAGTGGCCCTGGTATGCAAATGTGAGAAGAAGGGATCTAGAATTTGAGGTGGGGGAATTAGGTGCTCTTGAGAGTACCCCCACCAAGGGTGTGGTGAGGTTCAGTACCAAAGGCAAGCTTAGCCCGAGGTACGTCAGGCCTTTCATGATCATGGCTCAGATCGGGAAGTTGGCATACCGCTCGGATTTTCCAGCATCTGTGCGCGAGGTGCAAGCTTGGAGGAATAAAAATTTTAAAGTATGTCAAGGTGCTTTGGTTGCAGCACAGAGAGAGAGAGGCCACATGGGAATTGGAGTCTCGCATGCGTGAGCAATATCCGAAATTATTCACAACAGGAGTGTGTTAATATGGTTAAGTTTTTAGCTGAGGTTTAAACTTGGTGTAAGTGTGGATAGAATTCGGGGTCGAATTCCGTTTAAGGGGGGTAGAATGTAATACCCCAAAAGCGATTCGAGAGTTAATTGATTAATTAGAGTGAGTGACCATATAGAAAAGAATTAAACAATGATTTTTAGATAGGAATTTCTGAAAAATCCCGGCAACCTGGGCTTGGGCCTTGGACCAAGTGGAGGCCGGCCACAAAGGGGGGGAGGCGCCCCTCCCCCCAAACCCTAGCCGCCATCCCTATTCCTCCCTCCTCTCTTCCCCCTGGCCGCACCCCTCCCTGCCTTGCGCCTCCAGCAGCCCCTCCTCCTTCCCCCTTCTCCATTGAAGCCCCTACTACCGGTGAAAAAGATCCCCTTTGCTGCCGGTCGAGCAGAGGAAGGGATCAATCGCAACGAGATGTTTTTGATCTGGAAGAAGGAGGAGAGGAAGGGAAAAAAGGGAAACGGAAGGGGAAGGAGATTGCGTGGTGTTCATCATAATCTACATCGGTTTGTCAAGGGTAACCCCTGTTGTTCCCCAATTGGATGCATTTTTATTAGTTGTTACAATATCGGTATTCTGGACTGCCTGGATAGAATGTGTTAGGCGGTCGTTTTGGGGTAATTTCGTGGGGATTCAGATCTGTACTTCTCCCAGAGAGTTGTAGAGGACGTTGTTATCTTTCCGTAAAGTGCTAGAACGTGTCATTCGGACCCTTGTAGCAGAAGTTATGATTTTTCTAGTAAGACTGTTCTGCAGATCGGGAGATTTCTATCAGGTTTTGGTAGATTGGATTGGGCGATTAGAAAATGGGAGAATCAGAGGATCTCCATATTATGCAGGTTGTATATAATTGTCTTAGCTTTCCAGGAAGATCAAGAAATCATGATTCGGACACTTGGGCTGAAAGTTATGGCAATTTTAGTGCTCTGTCCAGAGAACCCGACGTGAAATTGATGTTTTAGAAAAATTGGATGGTGCGGGTAGAAGATGGCTGAATCAGGGAGGCTCACCAACTAGGTTTAGTTAGATAATTTAATTATATTTCCAGAAAGTCTAAGAACACCCTATTCAGACTCCTGTACCAATAGATATGAATTTTTGAAGTTGACTATCCACAGAAGGGGGCGGGATGACCTGTATGATTTGGGAATTGGAACCAAGTTAGATGAATTTACTAGTTCGCGATTGTTTTTATTTGGGCAAAGGTCCGCTGCTGTTATCTTAGCAAATATTATAATTATTATTTAGGTGGAGGACGGATCCCAGAGGCGGCACCTTCTGCACGTCCCCCGTTTTCTCGCCGTTAAGGCAAGTATAATGATGGTTTAAAAATTGATAGTGTGGAATGTCGATGTTTGATCTATAATATGAATATATGTGTTCATGGTTGTGGTAAGAATGTATTGGTGCTGTTTATGGGTGATTGCAATTTACCGTGTTCATGAGTATTTCTGGTGCATGGATAATGTGAATGCAAGATTTATTTTATTGAGACATTCACGCATATGCATCATGTTGATCTATTGAAGTCTTGGTCATGAGATGACTAAGCGCCGAGGTCCCCGCCATGTTGATGACATGACGGGCTAAAGGTGGTACAGGCATGGGTGTGCATCGACGGATGCACACTTTGCATTACCGGTAAAATGCAAAAAAGAAAGAGATAAAGAGATTTTTGATCATCTTGCATAGCATGGCTTGTTTATATGATTGATGGATGGATTTGTGAAGTGATGTTCATAAATGTACTTGTTACTATCTATTATATGTGCTGAGTCGTTGGACTCACTCTTGCTGTTGTTGTGTGTGTTTTAGGTACCATTATGTGATCGGCATGCATGCGGAAAAGGACAGATTAGTATTATTGCACTTTGCACGATCTATCCACAATGGAAGAGGGGAGAAAATAAAATGCTATTTGCTTGAATTACTTAAGTAGTAGATGATTATTGATTGTCGGACTTAAATTGTAATAAAGGATTATATTTCTTTTATGATGCTTCTGTTCTTTATTAAATTATTATATCTATGAATGCTTTAGTAAACTTAAACCATTTTGCTTAGATTTTAATATATTCTTGATGTTATTCATTTCATCTATTTATGCTTGTTGCAATCTCTATCTTGAACTACAATACAGGGGAGGTTCTGCCGAATTTTGTATGGCGTAGTTAGTTTATCCTCATTTTATTTCTAAATTGGTAGCATTCCGGGTCATTGTTTGGCTGGGGTGTTATAGTTGGTATCAGAGCGGGCTGTAGGTCCGTGGTTAACGAAATATTAATTTTGACACACTAAGCACTGTAGGTGGGAATGTGGTTTGCATTGCATCTACGTTTTCGTTGGTTATCATAGTTGAATGTGTGCTTAATGTTTGACTTTGTACGTGTTATCAGATGATCTTTTGTGCCTACGATTTGATTATATGATTGTTATGTGTGTTAATAGTTGATGTCGAGAGATAGAGATCGCAGTGTGGCCATTGGCATGGCCAGGTTATATCACTATTCGTGGTAATGAAATGTTGAAGGATTTTTCCTTGAGCAACTTAGTTTCAGAGGTTAGGAATGAGTTCTTTAAAAAAGTATCTCTCTTCCTTGAGTTGAATTTGGTCGAGTTCTTATCCTGTGGTGGTGGATGAATTTATTTGGGCTCATGGTTCATTGCAGTTGAGGGTTTTCAATTGGTTTCGCATTTTGAACCTTGATTTTCTATTAATTAAATATGTTTGCTTCTTCTTGATCCTTTTAACTTTTGGAACCTTCACCAAATTTCTCAGAAAAACATCATAAACTCCGAATTCAAATAAAACATAGCGCAAAAATAATTCAAAAGCTTCACATTTTCAAATTTCAATATTTTGGGATATTACAAACCTACCCCCCTTAAAAAGAATCTTGACCCCGAGATTCCAGTAGAGCAGAAGGAATGGAGGTGGGTTATATTGGCTCGCAAAAGGTTTCTGGGTGTTGCTTGATCTAGAGTCCCTTAGCTCCACAAATAGACGAAAATCTGCACAATAGGGGTTAACGCGTGGAGAAGTCAAAAGGGAAGAGAGAAACCTAGTTCTTTCGGATAAGTCGTAGACTTCCAAATACTTGTTCTTTGACGTTGTTGTCTTCACGTCATCGTAGAATGGAGTAGTTGCATCGTCTATTGGACATACGGTTGTAGAATTTTATATTGATAGGTGGGTAGCAATTGTCTGTGTCCCAGGGGTTGAGGGCCTTAGGAATGCAGAGGTGACGATGCACATTTCTATATGGCGGTCTTTTGTCCTCATCACTATAAGGCTCCCGGTGTCTGCAAATCTTCTCGTACTGGCTCGATTAGCTCTGAGTCCAGGTTATCGCGCCTCCAAAGCATACGTCGCGGTAGTGCTTCGACCTGTTTATCTCTTAATGCTACCCCCCTTAAATAAATGACAATTGTCATTATTTATCTATAGTATTCTTAGCTGTCTTGATCAACAACAGATTTGAGGAGCAATTCATGGGGCAAGGGTCTTGTCCTTCACAGAAACAGGTGACCCTGCTCTGTGGGCTCTCTCCTGGCGGGCGGTCTTGTTCATAGTGATGTTGTTTTCCTTAAATACTGGGAGGTTGAAAAGTCTTCGCTTCTTCTTGATTGCCCTGGTTTTTGGGTTACTTGTTATTTTGTTCCCTTGGATCTGATGGGGTTTTCAGCAAGGGGTGAGAGGGAATAGCATGAGATGAGGATTTAATCGCGGAGATAAGGTGTTCTAACCCATTTAACTTTAAAGGAAATTACCCCAGAAGCTGGGGTGATACAGGACCACACAAATTTTAAAAGCAAGATTTCCCTGTGACTGCGAAATAGGACGCCCGTGGGCAAGAGGCAGTGCACAGAGCCAAATAAAATCTTGCAATGATACAACGTCTACTCGGGGAGAACACATAAGATGCACAGGGTTCATTTGCCTAGTTCGTTTAGAACGAGACCACCTTGTCTTCATGATCATCTTCGACGGTCCTAACCTTAATTTTTTTGGAGTAGGGGTATGAGAAAAGGATCAAAATTTTCCTTTTGTAATTAATAGAAAGAAGAGGGAAGTATTTGAGGTATTTTGAGTGATATCAACACTCATTCTTGTTTTATCAGTTTGAATTCGGGATAAGAGCTTTAGACGTATAAATGGCTAGGGCAGCATATAGACAAGAGGGAATCGCCTAAGAGAGATGAGAATGAGCATTACTACTTATATCTTTTGATATATAATTTTTAAGAAATAACTCTAGTCATGAAACTAACGGCCAGGCTAACTAGGTCACGACCTGCAGTCGATATGCTCTGATACCATCCCTGTAGGACCCCAGATTTTTCAATCCGGATTCCTCTGTGATTACTGCACTATTCCCTGGATCAGTAGATAGTGCTCACAGTTACAGTAATGAATACCAAAATACATATCATGCGGAAGCGTAAATTTAGTAGAAGACTTACTCATGGGCCGATTAGGCCGAAATCATTAAATTGCAGCAGCAGAAGAACGAAGCACACAGGTGGGACCTTCAGGACATGCCCACAGGCAGCCAACTGGAGGTTCACGACCTAGCCCTTGACATCTTCATCTTCTTTGCCAGCATGTCCAGTCGTGTTGCTGAGGCAAGGTGATCTGATTCCTGATCCTGAATTTTGTCGCAAAAGCGAGCGTGAGCACTCCGACCCCGTGCTCCGCGAGCCAATACATAGAATGCAAATAAATAGTATGCATGGCTTAACAAAGGAGAGGCTCGGGTTATTTTATTTGCCAAAAATCGCTTTCAGTAGCATTATTACTCTTATTTAATCAAAGTGTTATTATTGCTACCTGACTCCACACTACTATTGCCAAAATTGACTTAATTCACCGAAAATGCACTTTCTTTATTGACTGCTGTCTAAAACTCCAAACAGCAAGTGTCATCATTTATTTAATCCACCGATCATACTTTGTATTTTGAATTACTAATAATCCAATCCTGCCATTACTATTCATCAGCTCCTCCCCTCTGAATTCTAATAATTCTCCAACATAATTACTTTCAAATCCACCAATATCATTCGCATTCAATCCTTTTCATCATTGATTCAAAACCATAATCCAATAATCAATCTCATTTTCCATTATCTATCACTAGCTAATCCACAAATATACCTCCATCGAAAATTCAATTTACCAAGATTATAATCCAAGACTCGTATTATTCCTCTAAATTCCGGAAAATTCAATTAGATCATTTATCTAGCCGATCCATTCAACTGGACCCCACTAATTTATTTCTCCCAGAATGCACACTATCATTTCCCATTCCTGATCGACCTGAATCCACCAATACCTTTAAGTGCATACTACAAACATCCATCTCCTTTACCCACAACCCTGTTTATTCCACCCATATTTTAGGTTGTAAGATTAGTAATGCCACTATTCGAAATACAATACATAAAATTTCCTGAGACCTAGCAGCTTTGGAACAAAACATAATGTTCAAGGAATATTAACAAGATTTTCCATCCATATGGCATCACACCATATGCCTAATATCACCATAATTTTTCCCATACTTATGGCATCACACCATATAACATCTTTCAGCGTTATAGCCGCTTAACTTACCACTGGGACGACACCCAGGACAATTCCGAAACCAGGGCAGTCCTTCGCCCTACAAGTTTCCCTTCTCCCAAGTTCCAATTATTTTTGTAAACAGAACTATATCTAGTTACGTTCCCATGTCCGCCCTTGACCGTGGGCACGGCTATTCGAATAGTTTTAGACTCTGCAGAGTTTGCACACTTTACCCACAAGAGATAAATCCACTCGTTGCCCCACATGATTCCTTAGCCATGTGGTTGAATAGACTATCACAGGGCCTTTACAATGCATAGTCCACTGTGGTTACGCCCGCTAAGGTCAACCTTCCGTAGTAATATTACACATACCGCGGGAAGGGTCCCTCGTGAGCCATCACGGGCAAAGGCGGGGAATATTACGCATCCATCCCTTTGCTCGTGGTCATACCTTCACATAACCACCTTGGAGCTACAAAATTAGTTTACCCTGCCTACATTTTGCCAACTTGTGGTTGTACTGATTTACATGGGTTGGCATGACAAGATTCAGGCCTTAGGGCTATCTGGGCGGTTCTACCACAAACCACACTCTCGTGCACCACTGCACCATACCCCCAAACCATCCGCCCAGATAAATAAGCAAGTTGAGGTTTTTTGGAGCATAAAATAGTTATACCAAGATGTACCAGTCATTCCCACCATGACTGCCCAAACCAGTTTCTCATGATTTAAAATGACAATGATATTTGGGGCATTTCAGCGCCCCCTGAGTGTCTATGCAGCACTAAGCATAGCGTATAATTAGAGACTTATTTTCGAAATGTTTCTATTATAATTTTGCTAGGGCGACAAGGTTCACACATTCAAATATTCCAAAGGAGGGGTAATATTATTCAAGGTAAACAATCGGCATATAACTAGAATCTTAAATTAACATGTATTTGCATATAAAATAACAGCATGCAATTTAATAATTTAAAATAAATTAATTTGCAGAAAATGTAGGTTCAACATGATCAAAGTATTGACTCGCCTGGCACGGTTTACCGCGGTCTTGAGCTCACACAATGCTTTCTTGAGCTTCTGGTCTCCATCTTCACTTTGAACTTGACCTCGCTTGATCCACTGAATCTTCACGACTCCCAATTTCTAATTACGCGCTAGACGACTGAATCCAAATAAAAGCAAATAATTCAAAAGATCCAAATAAATCCGAATAAACTCAATTTAGTTTTATTATGAGTTAATGGGTGATTTTGGGTGATTTGAGGCCAGGTCGGTGTAGGATATGATAACTTAGTCTTTTTATTAATAATCTTTTTTTTTATAATTTTTGTATTTATCAAGGAAGTTCCATGAGTTAGGATGGACTTATGAGTAGGTGTACAAGTCCAACTGGGTATCACTTTGTTGAGCGTTAATCTTCCAGGCACGTGTTATATATAGCGTTGTATTTAAATTTTTGGGTTTACCAAATAAATATTAGAGTCCGATGTCATAGCATTTTATGGCTCAATATTTTCTGTGGAATGTTAATCTAAACGCCAACTGCCATTATTAACCAAAGCTAGCATTTGAGATTTATTTATCGGCGAGGTACTATTGGTGGGGTTTATAAATCATGACTTTCTAATTTAAACATATATTTCATTTTTAAATGACTTTGGCATATCGTTTACTCTTGTGAAACTGCTGGAGTTATGATTTAATCGAATCTACTATTAAGATTTATTTTATGGCTTCATACCAAATGTTATGGCATATATTTAATTATAGTTTAAGGGTGCCCTTGATATTAAGTTTGGTCATTTAAACAAAGTCATTTAATGGTCAAGAAGAATTCCCACAACTTCTAGGACATAGAGATAATAGTTATGGTTTAACCCATGTAGTGGCTAATTAATCTACAATCTTACTAACTTGCAAGGATTTATGATTTATTCTTTAGAGAATTTTCATTGGCTAAATCGTCATTCCATGAGAGCTTAAACCTAAACAACATCCTTTCTAAATTTCTTACTATGCCCTTGAGTATTAATTAGTCTTTTAATTCATTTATCCAGACCACATTAATTATCCATATGCTGTTTGATCTAGGACTAAACATTTACTAAACTCGTCTCTATCTTGAAAAACTTTAGTATTATCTGCGGATTAGTCCCATACTCTTAATATTTGTTGCTTAACAGTATTCAATCTCCAAGATTTATTGAATGACAATGTGCTAGATATTGAATCACGTATTTCATTTATGACTAAGGGTACTTTTACTAAATTTGGAACATTTAACCAATGCCGCTTTTCTTTATGAAATTTCAAATAATTAACCGAAGTCATCTTTTATTAACACCTTTAATTAAAACTTAGTCTTTTGTTAAATGTTCCAATTACATTAGCTACTCATGCAGTAATTAACCAGACATTAAATATGGAGTAACCTTATTCTACATCCCATCTAAACTTATTTTGTTTCCTAGATTATTCTCCAATTTTTCTATAATTTTTACTAATTAGAATGAGGTACAAAACTTGAAATGAAATAAAATGGAAAAAGGGATGGTCGGTGGGATCGAACCCGGGACCTTACTGTTGGAATTCGAACACTGACGCGGCTAGCCAAGTGGGCACACTGCCTGGGCTGACAGAGGGAGGCTTATTGTTGAATTATTCTGAGCGGCTAGGGAGGGACAGAACAGAGGAAGGTGAGGCCGGCGCAAGGGCAGCCTTGCCGGCGGTGAGCGGCGCCCGGAGAGGTGGCAGCGACCGGTAAAACGGGATCTCCCCGAGGTGGGGATGCCTCAGGGGGTGGCGGCTTCGGCCAGGAAGCGCGGTGGCGGGCCAGCGGCGGTGGAGAGCGGACGGCGGGGAAGGTCGCTAATGGCGATGGCGGCTGGAGGGGGAAAGGAGTGGAGTAGGGCGAGCATGAGCATTAGTGTGCCAAGGGGAGCTCACCGCAAGCGTTGGTAGGGTCGGAGAGCAGCCGTGGCGTGCCGGTGACGGGAGCCGGGGGCAGGCGGGGGAGGCCACCGTGGAGGGGGAGCTCGGGTGGCGGAGGGCATCGGCCGACGGTTGGAGGAGCTTCGGGGCCACACGGTGGTGCTCCACACCCGAAGAATCGAGAAGCCGTGCTCTGAGTCGGAGATGACGACGAAAATGGCGGTTTTGGCCGGCGGTGGGGAGGAAGTCGACTCCGGCGAGCTCGACGCACGAAAATCCGAATGGGTGGAAGGGGAGGGAGAGGAGGAGTGGGGACGCGATTTGGCGCGGTGCTCTTGGCCGGAGATCGTCGGAGCGGCCAGGACGGCGTGGAGGCGCTGCGGCCGGCGCATGAGCGGAAATGGAAGAAGAGGCAGGGGAAAATAATGGAGTGGTGCGGGAGCTTCTTATGGCCACGGGGAGGCTATGGAAACGGTGGGCGGCGCGGGGGAAACCGTGGGCGACGGCAGCGCATGGATGCCGCGTGGAGGAAGGAAGCTGAGCGCGGGCAGAGAGGTGACGCGGGCGCATGGGGGGAAGCGGGTTTTGACCGAGCGAAGCAGAGGAGGGGCAAGCGGTCCCGCGCGGCAGAGAAAGAGAAGGAGAGGATGCGGGCGGGGCGCGGGCCAGCGGGGCCAGAGAGAGGAAGTGCGGGGGCCAGCTGTCAACGAGGAGGGCGCGGGGTGGAGACCCCGCGTGACAGAGGCTGAGCGAGGGAGCAGGCTGGGTCGGCGCGCGCGCACGGGGAGAGGCTGGGCTGGGGTGACGGCCGGCCCGGCTCCTTTTATTATTATTTTCTTTTCTTTTTCTTTTTATTTTTGGCTTATGCATTGGGGTATGTATTTGTGTGTGTATATACATCCATATATAAAATTCTGGATTTATTTATTTCCCTCCTTGCTAACCTAGCTTTTATATTTATATGTATATATATATTTTTTGTCATTAAATTTGTAGGCACAAGATTTTTAATATACATCTATTCATATATGTATATACATATATGTGGGTATTTATTTGATTGCTTCCATGGGTGTTCATGCTATTATTGTTTTAGAAAATGAGATTTTATGTTTAAACCCAATTCTCTCCCTGTCTTTTATGGATAATCTTTTCAGATTCGCATTTTGAACCTTGATTTTCTATTAATTAAATATGTTTGCTTCTTCTTGATCCTTTTAACTTTTGGAACCTTCACCAAATTTCTCAGAAAAACATCATAAACTCCGAATTCAAATAAAACATAGCGCAAAATAATTCAAAAGCTTCACATTTTCAAATTTCAATATTTTGGGATGTTACATTTATTCTCATGTTTCTTATCATCAAGCACTCTCAATTTCTTCTCAATCTGACGTTCAACATTACAAGCAAGTATAAACAAATGAGGGAGAGAATTATATTCTTTGTGAATGAGAAGGTCCTGAATTTCTTTATTAAGCCCACGTAAGAATCTAATCTCAGTAGCTTCAGCATGTTCTCTAAGCCACAACGCAATAAACAAGTTTTTAAATCATGATAATATTCCCTTACAGTTCTACTTCGTTGTTTTAAACGTTGCAATCTAACTAGCAAATCATCAGCATGATATTTAGGAACATGGTGATCTCTGAAAAGTTTCTTTAATGCATGCCACGTTTGAGGCACTCTTCCAAGTCTACTTAAGTATTTTCACCAAAGCATTGCATCATCAATAAAAACACTAGTGGCAGCTCTAATCTTTTGCTTATCAGACCAATCATGATATTCAAAATCTTTATCTAGCGCTATCTCCCAGTCAATATAGGCATCAGGATCAAATTTACCAGCAAAGGATGGTAAAGTGATTTTAGTTTTACCGAACGCACTATCACGATCATATACCTCCCATGGTGAAGAAGCTTGTCTTAAGCGTGCATCTTCCTCGTGAATTTCTTTGCGCTCCCGGCCAATGGCTCGAAGAAGATATGGATCTATCTCGTAATCATCCCGTGAACCTGCCATGGTTAGTAGCAAACAAGGAAACAAATCACAAGTATATGTTTCTATCAACTGCTAGAATATGGAGGCTCAATTCAAGTAATGCATCTCTCAAGCTCTTACCAAATTCTTACAAGTTCTTACCAAGCAAACAGGTGGTGCAACCGGTGGCTAGTTCGTGATAAATCTAACTCAAGTGATGCGTAAAGCGATTGCAAGGTACAGCGAGACCTGTTCGGTTAGTAGAAAAGTGGAGCTTGGATAGGCTATGTATTTTGTAGCAAAGGAAAACAATCAATTAATTTCAGAATTTGCACAGAATTGAATTATAGTTCGTATTTAGCACTTAGCCTATGTTGCTGATCAACCAAAGATGGAAGAAGGCTAAAATAAGTATATGGCAATGTATGGGAATGGTAAATACAAGATAATTCAATTGAATGCAATCTGGAATTGAAGAATACAAGGATTGATCCAAAACTTGAAAACTGAAGATTTCTGTCCACTGGACAGCACGTCGGTATTTCGGCCGTACCTTTTTTCTTCGTTTCCTGATGACTTTTTCTATAACTTTTGTTTTGGGGCCAAGTTCTGAAAATCGACCGAAAAATTCGCACAAAATTCACAAATGCCGACTGTTGCAGATTCAATCTGGAATTTTAGGTCAACTTGCATCGCAGATATCTTTTTACTGCCATACTGGATTGAAACGAAATTTTGAAGGACGATAGATAGTAAAGTTATGAATCTAATGGCAGTGGTCTCACTCAAAAAAGGATCACGGAATCAAAAGTTATGGCTATTTTGGTGGCGGCTGCAGAGAAAGAAAAATCAGCCGAATTGGAATTTGGGTTTGTGATATGGGAATTTTTTTGTTTGGATTTTTATGGAATTAAGGATATGACCAGAAACTAGACAAAGCTAAAACGGACACAAATTCAATTTAGCAAACCAAAACTAATAGATTGAAAGTCACAACGGGGTTTGGACAGCGGACATTAACTCTTTTTGTGTGGCAATTTTTTTCTAGACTATAGGAAATAAAAAACCAATCTACTAATTAGGGATACAAGAAATTCCTACCGGTCAACTGAAGCTCCGATACCAACTGATGAGACGATGGTGTCCCGATTTCCCGATAGGATGATAACTATCGATTTTGGTGGAGATGACCCTTGCGATCCGACTACAACCGAACGACGTCGCTTGCACCTTAGTAATCACTGAACCACACTACAAGTTGTTATCAACCGTGCCAAGAACGCTGTTGACCTAACCACGAAGGTCTATTCCTGCATGCAATCGAAGAACACGCAAGAACAAGATAACAAGCAATATGAAATTGCAAATATATAAATTGAGATCAAAAGGTGGGATTCTGACGGCTGTCTTAACAGGTGGTCATCCGACACAACTGAAGAACAGAAGTTTGCACAAGGGCTAAACCTAAACTCAACGAAATCCTAGAAAACTAGAAGGGTGCAGCCTCCTTAAATAGGGGTGGGAAAGCCACACAAAACTAAGGAAAAAGGGGTGGTACTGTTCACAGCACTGTTCACATAAATAATAACCCATGAACAGTATGGGCCTAGGAGGGGAGGCACCTCCCCTTTGGGCCCAAACATTACAAGGCCAAATTTGACCCAAATAGGTGACACAACACATTCTTTGAGTGATTGCGGCAAGCACAAGAGGAATTTGTAGATTAGGCTAGATCCATTGGAAAGAAGACGAGAAAAGCTTTCCATCGAGTATTCGTGGATCACAAACGGACTCCGTATGTGAAAGTTATGCACATTTGAAGTTGGGCCGTCAAGCTGAATCCGAACTGATCTGGAGGTCGAATTGGATTCCAAAATGTGTCCAAGTTGAACTCTTGCTTGAATTGGTGCAAACGTGATGTGGTGCTTTAGTTCAATCTTGATATTGGGCGCTATGGTTGTATGTGTTGGTGGCGTGGTCACATCAATTTTGGCACGCATTTTGAATCCATCCAACTCCACGGTAAACTTTCCTCCAAAATGGGTTTCGACGGGAAATGTAAACTGCATGCATACGAAATCGAGTCACGAAATGAAACAGAGTATCAAATACCCTGAATGGACTTCATATGCATCCCCACTCATTTTGGCACACATTTCGAATCCGTCTGACTCCGTGTTAAACTTTCCACCGAAATGGATTCTGACAAGTAAGCTCCACTCGTACGAAATCGAGTGACAAAATGAAACTGAGTGCCAAACACATCGAATGACTTCACATGTGCCCTAACTATTTTCTGCATTTATTTTGAATTAATCCGACTCGGTGTTAAGCTTTCCACCAAAGTGGGTCTCAACGGGTACTACAAACTCCATACGGGCAAAATCGAGACACGAAATGAAATGGACTTCATATGTGCGCTACCTCATTTGGCATGCATTGAATCCATCCGAGTCGGTGTTGAACTTTCCTCAAAATCGAATTCTGACGGGCACTGCAATCTGCATGTAAGTGAAATCGAGACTTAAAATAAACAGAGTGGCAAACACCTTGAATGGACTTGACATGCATCATATCTCATTTTGGCACGCATTTCGAATCCATCCAACTCGACGGTAAACTTTCCTGCAAAACGGGTTTCGACGGGAAATGTAAACTGCATACATACGAAATCGAGTCACGAAATGAAACTGAGTACCAAATACCCCGAATAGACTTCATATGCACCCCACTCATTGTGGCACACATTTCGAATCCGTCTGACTCCGTGTTAAACTTTCCACCGAAATGGATTCTGACAATTACTTCAAGCTCCACTCGTACGAAATCGAGTGAGAAAATGAAACTGAGTGCCAAACACATCGAATGGACTTCACATGTGCATTAACTATTTTATACAATTATTTTGAATCAATTCGACTCAATGTTAAGCTTTCCACCAAAGTGGGTTTCAACGGGTACTACAAACTCTATACGGACAAAATCGAGACACGAAATGAAACTGTGTGCCAAAACCACAAATGGACTTCATATGTGCCCTACCTCATTTGGCATGCATTAAATCCATCCGAGTCGGTGTTAAACTTTCTGAAATCGAATTCTGACGGGCACTGCAATCTCCATGTATGTGAAATCGAGACATGAAATAAACTGAGTGGCAAACACCTTTTATGGACTTGACATGCATCATATCTCATTTTGGCACGCATTTCGAATCCATCCAACTCGATGGTAAACTTTTCTCCAAAATGGGTTTCGACGGGAAATGTAAACTGCATGCATACGAAATCGAGTTACGAAATGAAACTGAGTACCAAATACCCCGAATGGACTTCATATGCATCTCTACTCATTTTGGCACACATTTCGAATTGTCTGGCTCCGTGTTAAACTTTCCACCGAAATTGATTCTGACATGTACTTCAAGCTCCACTCCTACGAAATCGAGTGAGAAAATGAAACTGAGTACCAAACACATCGAATGGACTTCACATGTGCCCTAACTATTTTCTGCATTTGTTTTTGAATCAATTCGACTCAGTGTTAAGCTTTCCACCAAACTGGGTTTCAGCGGGTACTACAAACACCACACGGACAAAATCGAGACACGAAATGAAACTATGTGCCAAAACCTCGAATGGACTTCATATGTGCCACCTCATTTGGCACGCATTGCATCCATCCGAGTCGGTGTTAAACTTTCCTCAAATCGAATTCTGACGGGCACTGCAATCTCCATGTATGTGAAATCTTGACATGAAATAAACTGAGTGGCAAACACCTTTTATGGACTTGACATGCATCATATCTCATTTTAGCATGCATTTCGAATCCATCCAACTCGACGGTAAACTTTCCTCCAAAATGGGTTTCGACGGGAAATGTAAACTGCATGCATACGAAATCGAGTCACAAAATGAAACTGAGTACCAAATACCCCGAAGGGACTTCATATGCATCCCCACTCATTTTGGCACACATTTCGAATCCGTCTGACTCCGTGTTAAACTTTCCACCGAAATTAATTCTGACATGTACTTCAAGCTCCACTCGTACGAAATCGAGTGAGAAAATGAAACTGAGTGCCAAACACATCGAATGGGCTTCACATGCGCCATAACTATTTCCTGCATTTGTTTTTGAATCAATCCGACTCAGTGTTAAACTTTCCACCAAAGTGGTTTCAACGGGTACTACAAACTCCATAAGGACAAAATCGGGACACGAAATGAAACTATGTGCCAAACACATCGAATCGACTTCATATGTGCCCTACCTCATTTTGCATGCATTCAATCCATCTGAGTCGGTGCTAAACTCTCCTCAAAATCGAATTCTGATGGGCCCCGCAATCTCCATGTATGTGAAATCGAGGTATGAAGTAAACTGAGTGGCAAACACCCAGAATGGACTTGACATGCATCATATCTCATTTTGGCTCGCATTTCAAATCTATCCAACTCGACGGTAAACTTTCCTCCAAAATGGGTTTCGACGGGAAATGTAAACTACATGCATACGAACTCGAGTCACGAAATGAAACTGAGTAACAAATACCCCGAACGGACTTCATATGCATCCCCACTCATTTGGCACACATTTTGAATCCGTCTAACTCCGTGTTAAACTTTCCACCGAAATTAATTCTGGCATATACTTCAAGCTCCACTCGTACGAAATCGAGTGACAAAATGAAACTGAGTGCCAAACACATCGAATGGACTTCACCTGTGCCCTAACTATTTTCTGCATTTGTTTTGAATCAATCCGACTCGGTGTTAAACTTTCCACCGATGCGGGTTTCAACGGGTACTACAAACTCCACACGGACAAAATCGAGACACGAATTGAAACAGTGTGCCAAACACCTCGAATGGTCTTCATATGTGCCCTACCTCATTTGGCATGCATTGAATCCGTCCGAGTCGTTGTTAAACTTTCCTCAAAATCGAATTCTGACGGGCGCTACAATCTCCATGTATGTAAAATCGAGACATGAAATAAACTGAGTGGCAAACACCTTGAATGGACTTGACATGCATCATATCTCAATTTTGCACGCTTTTCGAATCCATCCAACTCAACGGTAAACTTTCCTCCAATATGGGTTTCGACGGGAAATGTAAACTGCATGCATACGAAATCGCGTCACGAAATGAAGCTGAGTACCAAATACCCCGAATGGACTTCAAATGCATTCCCACTCATTTTGGCACACATTTCGAATCTGTCTGACTCCGTGTTAAACTCTTCACCGAAATGGATTGTGACGGGTACTTCAAGCTCCACTGGTACGAAATCGAGTGACAAAATGAAACTGAGTGCCAAACACATCGAATGGACTTCACATGTGCCCTAACTATTTTCTGCATTTATTATCAATCAATCCGACTCAGTGTTAAACTTTCTACCAAAGTGGTTTCAATGGGTACTACGAACCACATACGGCCAAAATCGAGACACAAAGTGAAACTGTGTGCCAAACACCTTGAATGGACTTCATATGTTCCCTACCTCATTTGTCATGCATTGAATACATCCGAGTCAGTGTTAAACTTTCCTCAAAATCGAATTCTGACGGGCACTGCAATCTCCATGTATGTGAAATCGAGACATGAAAAAACTGAGTGGCAAACACCTTGAATGGACTTGACATGCATCGTATCTCATTTTGGCACGCATTTCAAATCTATCCAACTTGACGGTAAACTTTCCTCCAAAATGGGTTTCGACGGGAAATGTAAACTGCATGCATACGAAATCGAGTCACGAAATGAAACTGAGTACCAATGCCCCGAATGGACTTCAAATGCATTGCCACTCATTTTGGCACACGTTTCGAATCCGTCTGACTCCGTGTTAAACTCTCCACCGAAATGGATTCTGGCAGGTACTTCAAGCTCCACTCGTACGAAATTGAGTGACAAAATGAAAATGAGTGCCAAACACATCGAATGGACTTCACATGTGCCCTAGCTATTTTCTGCATTTATTTTGAATCAATCTGACTCAGTGTTAAACTTTTCACCAAAGTGGGTTTCGACGAGTACTACAAACTCCATATGGACAAAATCGAGACACGAAATGAAACTGTGTGCCAAACACCTTGAAAGGACTTCATATGTGCCCAACCTCATTTGGCATGCATTAAATCCATCCGAGTCGGTGTTAAACTTTCCTCAAAATCGAATTCTGACGGGCACTGCAATCTCCATGTGTGTTGGGTGAAGCACAATCTATGTAGTATTCACTCTCTTGGCCACATCACAATTCTTGGTGAATTTAGAATACGATCACGTATTTGTGTGACAATTTCTCTAATCAGTAAGGCTTTGAACTCTAGACTACCTTACCTAATATATGAAGAAAAGCAGCAGTGTTATTTTATCAAAACTATTTACTTCAAGTAAACGCATACGTATCAATAATATATTATGCTCTGTGATCTCCAAAATTCAGAATATATGCTCCTTTTATTAGCCAATTAGGCTTATTTTGTCATTTAAATGCTGGTGGAATTATACTTTAAACTGAGCAATGTATGGAGATCAAACTATTATCTCTTAACATGAACAATGTAATCAAGCCAAAGGATAATATGCTAAATTGAGCACAAGAATGAGCATTCGTAATTAACATAATGCACAGAATACTCAATCTGACAAGTTATCCTCAAGTAATGATAAATATTAGCAGAATACTCTCTCATTAGTCAAAGTGATCTTAATCTGACAAGTTATCCTCATCAAGCGTTCACAAAGCCCACATTCTATTATGCAAAATCCCAGTGCTACACCTTATGAGGAGGGCCGCCGGAGTTGGGGGAGGCGACAATGGCGTCGAGGGAGGTGGCGACGAGCTTAGGAGTAGGAGGAGGGGCGAGGGGCTTAGGGGAGGAGGGCAACGGGGTCTTGTGAGGAAGGCCGCCGGAGTCGAGGGAGGTGGCGATAGCATTAGGGGAAGCGGTGACGGGCTCAGGAGGAGGAGGAGGGCAACAGGCTCGAGGCAAGGTGGGGTGTTAGTGGTATTACAGTAGGGACAAACCCTAGTGCGCAATATATAGGGGAATAATCACAGACGGTTCTATTTAAGAACTATCTATGATATTTACCATCATAGACGGTTTTTATTTAAAACTATCTATAATAAAAAGTGTCACAAACGGTTTTAATATAGAACCATCTATGAATATATATATGGTTTTATTTTAAAACCATCTGTGATGTTCCCTACTGAGATATCACATATTCTCATATACATAAATGCAAATTCATACACACACACATATATCACACATTCTCATATACATAAATGAAAATTCACATATATATCACGCATTCTTATATACATAAATGCAAATTCACATATATATCACACATTATCATATACATATATAAATGCAAATACAGAACAAATGTCACATAAACATTTTATTCATTAGTCCACTTGCTTATTTCCTTTAAAAATTAGCACTTCATGATGATCAACACGTATGTAGCTACTGTCGTCATGCTTACCCTTATTGATGTGGCCAAGAGTGTGAATACTACATTGATTTGTGCTTCACCCATGCAATCTGAAGTTACAAGGCTTAGTTGCTCTGAATTGCGTAAGGAGAAAGAACCAATCGGTTATGGGAGAATGAAGAATTTCCTGATTCGTGAGGATGCTTATGTGATTTTCCTCTTTTGCGTAATGTAAACAAGCCAACAATGCAACGAATTAGAGATGTGGATGGTAAAGAAAGAAAGTTAGTTTGGGTAAAGAGGAAGACACAAATCAATCAAGTTCTCGTGATTGCAGTTCTGTCCACAATGTTCATGAAGATTGCAATGCCAATTCTGAGATTTCTAATGCACACAAAATATTTGGAAAGCTAATGAAGTCTACTTTCCAATGAATCAAACAGCGCATGATTTGGAGCTTCCTACACAAAGTTTTGGCAACTTCATTGCTTGCTGCACGGGCTGTCCAGAGAGACGCGCGAGAGTTGCCAAACATAGAGCGTTCGAGTATTGCAATACAAGTAAGGGTAAAATCCGACAATACCATGGCTTTCCAAAGGATGAGAAGGACTCCTTTTCAGGTTTCAAACGGATTTGGAAGCCCCTTGAATAAGAAAAGAAAACCTATAAAGATTTGAATTCATTTCGGATTCGGTTCGGGACAAACAGGAAGTCCAACATTAAAACGCCTATAACTTTCACAAACGGAGTCCATTTTGGCATTCTTAGACTCGTTGGAAAGCTATTTCGAAGCCCCATACAATGGATGAGGTTCCAGCCACGGAATCCTCATGGTCATGTCGCAAATCGAGAGAATCCAGAGGTAACAGTTTACGTATTTCCTTTTTAGTTCGTATTGGAGTTTGTTTCGGCCTTAGGCCAGGTTGTGCGTGAGTTTTAGTCAAGTCCGTGCATTGTGCACCAATATAAGGATAGGGCCTCAGCCCCATTGTGACTTAGGCTATGATATGATAAGTTTTTATGCTTGAGAAATAAAGGAGAAAATCGTCATGATGGTTGTTGGCGGCCAGATTGCGTGATTGAAAGGTTTTCTCGTTTGGAGTTTGTTGAGTTGGTGCAAGGCAAGAATAGGAGATTCTTGAGATTGCCTGTCGAATCTACAAGGTTCATCTCTTCTAATTCGTGTCTTCTTGTTGAATTCACGGTTTGGGGAGTTCGGTGGATTGCTTTTAGGTTGCACCTTGCATACTAGTGCGAATTGCCCTTATCAAGATTGTTGCCTGTGTCAAGACAAAGAGAAGGAATGTTGCTAAATGTACCAGGAAAGATCAGGCCATCCCTGCGCATCAACTAATCCTTAGTTGGTCCATATCACTTATGCTATTTCCGAAAGGAGGTAACTCATCAAATTGATTGTATTTTTCCTTGTCTACTACATTCTCAACTCAGATAATCTTTCTTTTTCCATAAAAAACTATGTAGCGCTTTTCTTATGAACCTGATCGGTTACATAGAAAACTTGAACAACTTGGTTAACGAGTATGAATGGTTTGTCTTTGTATCTGACACATTTGAGGTCCACGCTAGTGACACCGTACTTGTTAATCTTCACCTGTGGGAGATGGACCCAATGGCACTGAAACAAGGGGATATTGAAAAGCACGTAGTCGAGCTCCCAAATCTCCTTTATGAACCTATAGTAGGAGTTCCTCAACCTATCGATACTAAACGCATCTATGTGGACATTGCTGTTCTGGTAAGTGCTCTTTACATCCTTAGCCTGCATATAGAATGTGTACCCATTTATGTTATATTGTTGCCATGTCACACCTGTTAATGTTAGCCCTTTCGCCAACCATGTCAGCATATCACTTGATGAGCTCCTAGCGAATCGCTCCTTCAACTATTGGTTAACCCAACTGTTGTGTTGTCTCATGATCTAAATATCTGGCCGCTCTAGATTCAATTGCTGAAGCATGCCCTTGTGCTGGTCGATATACGGGGACACTTTAGTCATGTGTTGCAAGACCATGAAATGGGCTTGAACATATGCATCCATATCTAGAGTGATTGCTTTCCTTCCGATGGTCCCGATACCCTTGAGCCTCTCCTCATGGCAAGATAGAGGCACACCTATCGGTTCAAACTGAGCCATGTAATCAACACAGAACTCAACGACCACTTCGGTCGCATAACCTTCGATGATGCTACCCTCCAGCCGAGTTCGATTCCGTACAAAGGACTTGAGAATTTCCATGAATCTCTCGAATGAGTACATGTTACGTAGGAACATGGGCACACATATTTTTATCTCCCACACAATGTGAATAATGAGATGGACCATGATACCAAAAAACAATGGAGGGAAATACATCTCAAGCTAACATAGAGTCATCACCACCTCGTCTTACAAAGCATCTAGTCCTTCGGGATCGATGACCTTCTAAGCAATTGTGTTAAAGGAATAACACAGCATCATGATTGTCTCTCGGACCTTGATCAGCAAAATACTTCTAATTGCAATAGGGAGCATCTATGTCATCAACACATGATAATCATGAGACTTCATACCAATTAACTTCAAATCTTTCGTCGAAATAAGTTTCTTCATGTTGGCGGAGTAACCAGATGGAACTTTCACAATATGCAAGCACTAGCACAGTTCAATTGTGTCGGCCTTGGGAAGGTAATTTTATCTTTTATCGATCTTTGTCGGTGCTAACTCGGGCCTGATATCTATATCAACCAAGTCAAGTCGTAAGTTGACACCATTCTTTGTTTTATCATAAATGCTCAGTAAGAGACCAAACAGCTGTCACATACATTCTTCTTTACGTTCATGACGTGGATGCACTGATGAACTTCAAGGTGCTCCCAATAAGGTAAGATCTAAAATATTGATTTAAATACTTAACAATATCATAGATCTCTTTTCCGTTTAAATGCCTTAGAGCTGAACTATTCTTGTTCTCTGCGTTGAATTGTTTCTTCATCCTACGGTATGGGTGATGAGAACATCCCTTCCATAGATACAACTCATCCACAGCATGTGTTTCAAGGACCACTTACTCGAGCTCGTGCTCGTCAACTTAATTACTAGGTGAACTCATTCCTAGGTTCATATGTTACTGAGAATAGACCGCTATCTAATGCAAGTGATTTAATTGTGCTTAGAAACTTGGGAAAGGATGAAGGAAAGGGACATGGAGTCATGGACATGCATGGAAGGAATAATGGAGGTCACCATGTCACTTTGGGACCAAGCCAAGCACGAATTTGAGTTGGACACGTTCTGGAATCAGATTCGGACTGCTGCGATAGTACCAAGTTCAAACGGGCATAACTTCCTCATACGGACTCCGTTTGGGATGTTCTTGTACTTCATGGAAAGCTTATGAAGTCTACTTTCCAACGGATCCAACCTCATCTTCAAATTCCATCTGAGCCGGCCGAAATCATCAAAATAGTCTACATTGGTTTCTGAGTCCGAGTTGCTGCGCCACCACCACTTGGGCCCATGGGCCTTGTAACCCTAGGGCGTGCACTTGGATGCCATCAATGCTTCAATATTATTCGCAATATTAGATTGCTTACATCTTATTATTGCTAGTTTTTCGATTGCTCGCATGGATTGAACTTCGTGTTCAAGTTGATCGCGCTTCCAGCTAGATCAATAACATCTCGGAGTTGGTTCAGCGATTGCTAAGGCGCAAGCATCGTCGTACGGTTGTAGTCGGATCGTGAGGGTCAACTCCACCGAAATTGATAGTTATCAATCTCATCGAAAGATTTGGCACCTTGTCTTCATCAAGTGGTATCAGAGCCTAAGGTTGCTCGGTGAGAATTTCCAGTTTACCTAGAGTACACAAAACCAAAAAAAATTAGCAGTAGATCATCCTGTCCAAACCAGTCTTAGCCTCACAATTTTTCTTTTCAGTACATTGCATTGTTGAACTTTCGGTTGCATCGTCGTGTCCTTTGCTGGTCTTAGTGTCTAGTTCTCTAGAGTTTCGAGTTTTGTTCACGTTTTGGTCTCACCGTTGCAGTTAGATCCGAACTGCCATGGTGAGGGTAGAAAAGGAGGAGGACTCGGTTTCTAGGGAGGCTTTGCCCCAGATGGACTCGGAGTAGGATTCAGTTTCTAGGGAGGCTTGCCCTAGTTGGAATTGGAGTAGGACTCGGTTTCTAGGAAGGCTTTGCCCTAGTTGGACTCGGAGTAGGACTCCATTTCAGATTCAACCGCGTCGTGTGTGTGAAAAAAAAGAGAGAAAAAGAAAAAAGTGTAACTTTTGCATACGACCTCCGATTGAGGCGTTTCTCGATCCGTTGGAAAGGAAATAAGAAGATAGAGTGAAAAAAAGAAGACCGGGAAATCTGGAGATATTAGATCTGGGTAGGCCTCTAGGCACACGCGCAGCAGCTTCGATCCCAGAAAACGTCGTTTAGGGCCTCAAAACGGGCCTGCAAACCGAGAAAAATTCAAGTTTCTCAGAATTTGCTCAAAATTGACAAGAACCTTTTACAAGTGATTCTAAGGTTCCCTGTACAGACGGCATCCTTTTTCGAGCTCCTGAACTCCGTGTGCAACTTCATCTAGTTTCTTTCTGCGTGGTGTATTCGTTTGTGCTCTAGGCTCACGTCTCTAATACGGTCTAGCCTAGGACCAGCACCAACCGGTGTTGAACGATTTTTCAGCTTGCAATTTCTGAATTGATTATTGCTACTCCTTGCTACCAAATTGAGCCTTCCCAGCTACACCTTTTCTACACCGTACAGGCTGAGCTTCACCTGGCAATCGCACCATCCAATCTTCGCAGATATATTGTCATCGCTGGTTGCCGATCGCCCCTGTGTACATGGTAAGAATTCGATAGAAGGTTTGAGTGCGAGCGACTTTTGAACCACCATACCCTAGTACTTGTTAGGAACACCTTGTGTTTTTGCTAACAATGGCAAGTTCTGGAGAGTTTACAGATCAGGATACATCTCATACTCCTCGTACGAAGGGAATTATACAACATTTCACTCGCGAAATGAATCATCGTACGGAGGGCCTTGAGGAGGATGTGTCTGTCGGACCTCGGGTTAGTAAACCCAGATCCTCCGTGATTCCACCGCACTATTCCCTGGATCAGTAGATAGTGCTCACAGATACATTACTGTATATCAAAAACATAGCATGCGGAAGCGTAAATAATACAGTAATACTTACTCATGGGCCGGTTAGGCCGAAAACGATAAAATACAGCAGCCGAAACTTCACACAGGTGGGACCCGTAGGACTTGCCCACAGGCAGCCTACTGGGGTTCGCGACCTAGTCCATGGCCTCTTCATCTTCCAGCTCTGTCGACCCCTTTTTAGCATCGCAGGGCTTGGCATTCCTGATCTCTCTGACTGAGTGATGGTAGTTAAGCAAGAATGAGTATGATGATACTCAGCAAGCCACCACACAGGATGCAGTAATAATAGATGCAAAGCTGTCAAGGGAGGCTTGAGTTTCTTTTATTTGCTAAAAGCATTGTTTTGGAATTACAATAAGTAAGAAAAAAACTCCTGAGACGTAGCAATTTTAACTGAAACATGTTTTATGAAATTGACTGTGAGAATGCGATAATAATTGTAGTGTAGGTTACATCCACCTTTTTACAGTGTATGGTTACCTCCACCAATGCTAGTTTTCGCCGCTGGAGTACATCTCTCTAGGAAAAGTTCATGGTCAGAGTACATCTCTCTGATAGGTTTTATCCCACCCACAAATGCTTTTGGAAATAGAACTAACTCGAGTGGGTTCCTATGTTCGCCCTTGAGTGTGGGCACGGCTGCTCGAACAGTTTTACACTCTGCAGAGGTTGTACACTTTCACCACAAGAGATAAGTCACCTTAATAGCCAACATGCTTCCTTAGGCATGAGACCCAGATGATTTATCACAAAGCCTTTACCTTACTCTGATTTAGCTAGACACCACCCCGCTGAGGTTTCACCGCTGAAGGGCTCTATCCACCACAGTTAGAGGCCCCCTCTTGCGCCGTATGGGTACAGTCGATCCCTGTATCCCACTGTGAGTAAACCAGTATGTCCTGGCACCCACTTTCCGTGATGATATCTAAACTAAACCTTTGTAAGTTAATCAGCTAGGTCGTACCCATATAGACTTGTGGTTGTACTGTTTTACACAAGGGGTTAGCACAAGATTCAGTCCTTAGTTTGTCCAAGCGGTTCATTCCACAAACCACGGGTTCTCGTGCGACATCAGCACCAGCCACTCTCACTAACTGCCCAGACAGGTGTAGCAGGTTTTTAGGGTTTTGAGAAGCATAAAACAGTTGTAACAAGATACTCAGCCACGTACATCCCATGACTGTCCCCAAAACAAGTACTTATGTTTTAAAGATTGATGATCAGGGCAACTAGTGCCCTGGATTTGACAAGACTAGCATGGCATTTAATATGACTTATAGCTAGTAGAGATTATCATTAATTTCTATGGTGACAAGGATCAAGTGATTCAAGTGTCAAGAAATGACATATTAGATTTAATTCAATAGCAAGTGGGCATGTAGCTACCTTAAGCTTTGACATACATTTGCATAATAAATTAGGCATGCAAGTTGATAATTTAAAGGAAAATAATTTTGCATAAAATGTAGGATCAATATGATCAAAGTGATGACTTGCCTTGCTTGGTGTACCACAGCCTTGACTGACCTAATTCAAAGCCTTCTCAATCAGTGCTCTTAATTTTCTAGTCCTCGCTTTTACCCGAGTCTTGATCTTGTTCAAGTCTGTCGCCTCGTCGAGTCTTCAGATTCTAATACGCGGCCAAGAAAAGAAAGACTAAATAAATCCAAACACTTTAAATGCCCAAGTTAATTTAAATTATACATTTATTACGATTTGAGAACAGAAGGATGATTCGGGTTAGTGTGCCGCAAGCACAGCGGGGGATGAATTGGGCGAAGGAATGAGGTGGCGGAATAGCTTTACCGTGAGGGAAAATTAAGATAAGAAGGGATCCGAGGTGAAGGAGTATTTTACAGGAATTACCTGCTTTGGGAAAGAAAGTGGCCAAACACAGCCAATTGGGGAAGGGCGAGGCTCGATCTTTTATTTGGTGACTTTCTCTTTATTACTTTATATTTATCAAGGAAGTCCTGTGAGTCAGGCAAGACTTACGGACATATAAAAAGGGGTTAGCGAAGATAGCAAAGAGGGACAGAGCTTTGTGACTTTAGGATACGGATACGTAAGGTGAGTATAATTAAATATGCGGTGTAAATTCGATATTTTATGCGGTAATACTTATTTGAGATTGCAGTAGCCAACTTAATAAATCATTATGTTAACGACTTAAGTAAATGATGGGGTTGGCCATTTTAGTCTAATCGTTATCATGAGCAAAGTTAATTATTCTGCTTGGTGAACAAAGTTATTACAAATGGCCAACGGTTGTGATTTGCCAGAAGGGAGAGTTATGATTTTTACAAGGATCTTCTTGATAAGGCTAGTTCTTTTATTATTAATTATTTTCGACCATTGAATTTGAAATCCCAAGATACTGATTAGAGATTTGGATATGAGGCAAAGACTAATGGTTTCTTACTTATTTTTTAGGTGTATTAATTATAGAGGACTTTACCGATAATTATTTTAAACACTAATAAGAGAGATGGTATGATTTTAGAGATGAGCAATTTATCGTTAATATTTTATGTGGCATCCTGATGATTTCTGAGAGATAACTTTAACGAGCGGGGTAGTTTCAAATTCTTGCTATTGAAATGTTATATCTGAGGATACATTCATTCAAATTAATCACCTTCATTTCCATTGTCTTATTTGTCATATATTTAGACAAGATGAGAAGGTACAATTCCTAAGCTCCATAATTAAATCATTTAGCCATGATATTGTTGTTGTTATTATTATTAACTTCATGCTAGTTTCTTGATAATAGGAAAAGAGGTCAAGGCATAAGCTTACTTTAATTAACCTTCTACTTGAGGGTTAATGTGTAAATCTTGATGGGCATACAATTGAACAATGTTAGGTTTTTAATTTGAGTGCATAAATCTTTTTATTATGGATTTATAAATGATTTCTTATCCTTGTTACTTATCCCCAATGTATTTCAATGTATGCTTGATCAGTGCACATGGATCCACCATTTAGCCAAAGGGTAAAAACTTTATAACCTTTCCCTGTTGGGCCCACATGATAGCCACCGAGAGAGCTACCCTCGGCTAGCTCAGAACAGAGCAGGGCTACAGTGGAGGGAAACAGGGGAGCGGGAGTGGTGGTGGAGCCGTGCGGCGTCGCCGGCGGGGAGTGGCCGGGGAGGCGACGGCGACCCGCAGAATGGGATGCCCAGGCGACGAAGGAGCTCGGGGAGGCAACAGCTCTGGCCGGGGAGGCGCAAGGCGTGATGGCGGCAGCGTTAGGCGGCCGGTGATGAGGGGGAAAGGGGTGCCGGTGGCCGGATGGGAGAGGGAGGGGAAAAAGGTGCGTGTGCGCAAGAGAAGGAGGCCTAGAGCTCACCTGAGCGATTGGCCTGACCGGAGGAAGGCCCAGGCGGGCTGGCGGCGAGCTCGGGCAGCGGCGCAGTCGGGTTGCCGTGGCGGGAATACTTGGGCGGTGGAGGGCACCAGCCGACGGTGGGGGAGGCTGCAGGGTGCCGAGGAGTAGCTCCCAGCGAGCGGAATCGGCCCGGGGCCGACTGGGGTGGAGGCGACGGCAGGAATGGCGCTGGCCGGCCGGAATGGGGAAAAGGGTTGGCGCGGCGAGCTCGGGCGGTGGCGTTGCAATCAACCGCGTAGGGAGGCGAGGGAGGCACCGGAGGCTAAAGCCTTCGTATAGGCGAGCTCGAGGGCGCCGGCTCGGGAAAGAGCACAAGGTATCACTAACTCTTCTTTGGCAGATATTATGGCGTGCCTTGAGGAGATTGCCCAAGCTTCAGCTACTGTTCCCCCTGCTGTGACGGTAGAGGGACAAGATGAATTTGACGATGTGGGTGATTCCGAGGCAGATGGCAAGGCTAACCACAACGACGATTGAGCTCATCAACAATTGCGTTTTAACCGCCAAGGTATGCGAAGAGAACACCCACGACATGAGGTACGTGACCACGATGATGCTTTTGCTAAGGTTAAATTCACTATGCCCTCTTTTAATGGTAAATATGATCCTGATGGTTATCTTGATTGGGAACTAGCTGTTGATCAAAAATTTGCTTGCCATGATTTTCCTGAGAATAGACGAGTTAGGGCTGCTACTAGTGAATTTACCGACTTTGCTTCTATTTGGTGGAAGAAAGAACATTGCCGTCAACAACCCAACAACATACCTAACACTTGGGAGGCATTAAAATTGTTTATGCGCTATCGATTTGTTCCCTCATATTATGCTCGTGATTTGTTAAATAAACTGCAACGCTTACAACAAGGTGCAAGGTCTGTGGAAGAATACTATCAGGAATTACAAATTGGTATGTTGCGCTGTGGGTTAGTTGAGAATGAGGAGGCATCAATGGCAAGGTTTTCGGGCGGGTTGAATCAAGAAATTCAGGACATCCTTGATTACAAAGATTACAATTCCATGACTAGATTGTTTCATCTTGCTTGCAAAGCTGAACGTGAATTGCAGGGACGCCAGGTGAGAACACGTCTAATTCTTCTGCAGGTCAAACGAGCTCATGGACACCACGCACCACTACTGCCTCGTCCGCTGTGATACCACCACCACCATCCTCCAACCACAAGCCACAGCGTCCTACAACTTCAAATTCAGCGCCACGAGTTTCCAAAGCACCCAAATCAGCACCACAACTTTCTGCAAAAACTTCCTCTTCGGTTGCTTCGACAGGACAAACGAGGGACGTTCAATGCCATCGTTGCAAAGGCTATGGACACATGATGCGGGACTGTCCAAGCAAGCGTGTATTGATTATACGCGATGATGGTGGGTATTCCTCTGCTAGTGATTTTGATGATGAAACACATGCTATGCTTGCAAATGACGCTGCATGACATGATAATGAATTTGATCATGAGGAGGAGCATGTTGGCATCGAAGATGCCGACAAGTATTTGAGCATTATAGTGCAACGCGTACTAAGTGCTCAAGTGTCTCGTGCTGAGCAAAATCAGCGCCATAATTTGTTCCAAATCAAGGGTGTTGTCAAGGAATGCTCGATTCGCATAATTGTTGATGGTGGGAGTTGCAACAATTTGGCGAGTATGGATATGGTGGAGAAGCTTGCTTTGTCAACTAAACCTCATCCCCACCCATACCATATTCAATGGTTCAACAACAATGGTAAGTTGAAGGTAACACGGATGGTGAGAGTACATTTTTCTATGGGTTCATACCATGATTATGTTGATTGCGACGTTATTCCTATGCAAGCTTGTTCATTGTTATTAGGAAGACCTTGGCAATATGATACTGATTGTGTACATCATGGTAAGAAAATCGATACTCTCTCATATTCAAGGGAAAGAAAATTGTACTGCATCCTATGACTCCTGAACAAATTGTTAAAGATGACCTTGCTAGAGCTAGAAGAGAGAAAAGTCAAAGAGCGAAAATCAGATTGTAGCAAAAGAGCTTGAGCAACATAAAAAGAAAGAACCTAAATCTGTTCATGACAAGAATAAAGAAATTAAATTGAAAGGTGCTTGTTTTATTGCTACCAAATCTGATATGACTGAACTGGATGCTAGTAATTCTGTTTGCTATGCATTAATTTGCAAAGAAGCTTTGTTTTCATTTGAGGATATACCTTCTTCTTTGCCACCTGCAATCACTAACATTTTACAGGAGTACAAAGATGTCTTTCCAAAGGACATACCGCCGGGACTGCCACCGCTTCGTCGGATTGAGCATCAAATTGATTTAATCCCCGGTGCATCATTGCCCAACCGAGCACCATACAGGACCAATCTAGAAGAAACTAAAGAAATCCAGCGCCAAGTTCAAGAGTTGCTTGATGAAGGGTATGTGCGCGAATCTCTTAGCCCTTGTGATGTTCCGGTCATTTTAGTACCAAAGAAAGATGGATCATGGCGTATGTGTGTGGATTGTAGAGCAATCAATAATATCACCATTAGGTATCGTCATCCTATTCCTAGGTTAGATGACATGCTTGATGAATTTAGTGGCTCTATTGTCTTTTCCAAGGTTGATTTGCGTAGTGGTTATCATCAAATCTGCATGAAATTAGGTGATGAATGGAAAACAACATTTAAAACTAAGTTCGGGTTATATGAGTGGTTAGTAATGCCTTTTGGTTTAACTAATGCACCTAGTACCTTCATGAGACTAATGAACGAGGTCTTGCGTGCTTTCATTGGTAGATTTGTGGTGGTTTATTTTGATGATATATTGATATATAGCAAATCATTAGAGGAACATCTTGACCATTTACGTGCTGTTTTTAATGCTTTACGTGGTGCACGCCTATTTGGTAACCTTGAGAAGTGCACCTTTTGCACCGATCGAGTCGTGTTTCTTGGCTATGTTGTTACTCCACAGAGAATTGAAGTTGATCAAGCCAAGGTTGAAGCAATATAGAGTTGGTCGACTCCTAACACGGTCACACGCGTGCGGAGCTTTTTAGGACTTGCTGGGTTTTACCGCCACTTTGTGAAGGATTTCAGCACCATCGCCGCACCATTGAATGAGCTTACCAAGAACGGCGTGCCATTTGTTTTGGGGCACCGCACAGGAGAACGCCTTCACCACATTGAAAGATAAGTTAACACATGCACCTCTATTCCAACTCCCTGATTTCAATAAGACTTTTGAGCTAGAATGTGATGCAAGCGGAATTGATTTAGGTGGTGTGTTGTTACAAGAAGGCAAATCTATAGTATACTTCAGTGAGAAATTGCGTGGGCATAGTTTGAACTATTCTACTTATGATAAGGAGTTATATGCCCTCTTTTGAACCTTAGAAACTTGGCAACATTATTTATGGCCCAAAGAATTTGTTATACATTCTGATCATGAATATTTAAAACATATTCGAAGTCAAGGTAAGCTGAACTGTAAACATGCAAAGTAGGTTGAATTTATTAAGTCTTTTCCCTATGTCATAAAACACAAGAAGGGAAAGGAGAATGTTATTGCTGATGCTTTGTCTAGGAGATATGCCATGTTATCACAACTTGACTTCAAAATTTTTGGATTAGAGACTATTAAAGAGCAATATGTGCACGATGCTGATTTTGCGGAAATACTATTGAATTATAAAGAAGGAAAAATGTGAAATAAATTTGTCATTAATGATGGGTTTATGTTTAGAGCCAACAAGTTGTGCATTCCTGCTAGTTCTGTTTGTCTGTTGTTGTTACAGGAAGCATATGGAGGCGGGTTGATGGGACATTTTGGTGTGAAGAAAACGGAGGACATACTTGCTGATCATTTCTTTTGGCCAAAGATGAGACGGGACGTCGAACGCTACGTTGCTCGTTGCATTACATGTCAAAGAGCTAAGTCACGACTTAATCCTCATGGTTTATATATGCGTTTACCTGTTCCTAGCGTGGGAAGATATTTCGATGGACTTTATTTTAGGATTGCCTAGGACAAAAAAGGGGAGGGATAGTATATTTGTGGTTGTTGATAGATTTTCTAAGATGACCCATTTTATACCATGTCATAAGAGCGATGATGCTACCAATATTGCTGATTTATTCTTTCTGAAGTTATTTGCTTGCATGGTGTGCCTAATATTATAGTTTTAGATCATGATGCTAAATTCCTTAGCCATTTTTGGAGAACTTTATGGGCTAAATTGGGGACTAAGATGTTATTTTCTACTACTTGTAATCCCCAAACTGATGGATAAACTGAGGTTGTGAATAGAACTTTGTCTACCATGCTTAGGGCTGTGTTGAAAAAGAATTTAAAAATGTGGGAAGAATGCTTGCCTCATGTTGAGTTTGCTTACAATCGTTCATTGTATTCTACTACAAAGATGTGCCCTTTTGAAGTTGTTATGGTTTTGTGCCTTGTGCTCCTATTGATTTAATGCTCATTCCATCTTCGGAGAAAGTGAACCCTGATGCTAAACAGCGTGCTGAATTGATTTTAAAAATGCATGAGACAACTAAGGAGAATATAGAGCGCATGAATGCTAGATATAAACTTGCTGGTAGTCAGGGGAGAAAACATTTAACTTTTGAACCTAGGGATCTTGTTTGGTTGCACTTAAGAAAAGATAGGTTCCCCGAATTGAGAAAATCAAAATTGATGCCAAGAGCTGATGGTCCTTTCAAGGTGTTAGAAAAGATTAATGATAATGCATACAATCTTGACCTGCCTGTAGATTTGGGGTTAGTCCTACTTTTAACATTGCAGATTTGAAGCCTTACTTGGGAAAAGAGGACGAGTTTGAGTCACGGACGACTCAAATGCAAGAAGGGGAGGATGATGAGGACATCCCTTCCATGGATACAACTCATCCACAGCATGTGTTGCAAGGTCCACTTGCTCGAGCTCGTGCTCGTCAACTTAATTACCAGGTGAACTCATTCCTAGGTTCATATGTTACTGAGAATAGACCGCTACCTAATGCAAGTGATTTAATTGTGCTTAGGAACTTAGGAAAGGATGAAGGAAAGGGAAATAGAGTCATGGACATGCATGGAAGGAATAATGGAGGTCACCACGTCACTTTGGGACCAAGCCAAGCACGAATTCGAGCTGGACACGTTCTGGAATCAGATTCGGACTGCTGCGATGGTACCAAGTTCAAACGGGCATAACTTCCTCATACAGACTCCGTTTGGGACGTTCTTGTACTTCATGGAAAGCTTATGAAGTCTACTTTCCAACGGATACAACCTAATCTTCAAATTCCATCTGAGCTTACCGCAATTATCAAAAGAGTTCACATTGATTTCTGAGTCCGAGTCAAAAAGGGTGCTGCACCACCACCACTTGGGCCCATGGGCCTTGTAACCCTAGGGTGTTCACTTGGATGCCACCCCTGGTCATTCTCCCTATATAGGAATTGCCGCCTCCCTTACTAGGATTTGGATTTCGTTGAGTTTAGGTTTAGCCATTGTGCAAACTTCTGTTCTTCAGTTGTGTCGGACGACCACCTGTCAAGACAGTTTTTCGGGATCCCAACATTGCTTTCATCTATGTTTCAATATTATTCGCAATATCAGATTGCCTACATCTTATTCTTGCTAGTTTTCGATTGCTCGCAGGGATTGAACTTCGTGTTCAGGTTGATCGCGCTTCCAGCTGGATCAATAACATCTCGGAGTTAGTTCAGCAATTGCTAAGGCGCAAGCGTCGTCATACGGTTGTAGTCGGATCGTGAGGGTCAACTCCACCAAAATCGATAGTTATCAATCTCATCGAAAGATCGGGCACCTCGTCTTCATCAATGGGTGAGAAACTTACGGCGACGCATGTATAGGGTTTTGTGCGAGTACTTCAACCACATACTTTCGATATCATCTAAGCAGTGAGTACAAGATTTGACCCTTTTGTACTCTGGCCCAACAGGTTAGTAAGGGTAGGATAATTATTTATGGTGTAGAACAACAAGAAGCGTAAAGTGAAGTTCTCTCATTTGTATGCATCCCCATACCTGTACCCCATCGATCTACAATATTTTAGATCTTCCACTAATGGTGCTAGGTACACATCAATATCGTTCCCAGGTTGCCTCACCCCTTGGATAAGTATCAACAGCAAAATATACTTTCACTTTATACACAACCAAGGAGAAAGGTTGCAGACACAGAGAGCCATGGGCCAGGTGCTATATTGGCGACTCATGTTACCAAAAGGATTCATTCCATCTGTACTCAATCCGACCTTATATTCCTCAGTTCTCCACTAAAGTCTGTAAACCTCCTACCGATGTTTCTCCACTGGGCAGAATTAGCAAGGTATCTTAGCATTCTATCTTTCTTACGCTCTTCCAAGTGCCAACACAACAGTTTTGCTTCCTTTGGGTTCGCAAAAACCACTTCAAACAGGGAATTACATGAAGACACCATGCCACCTTAGTAGGATGTCCTCTCTTCACCTCTATTCCCTTGCCATCATCTGATTGATTCTTATGCTTGTATCGGGATCCATTGCATACTGGACATACATGTATGTTTGCATATTCTTTACGGTAGAGGATATAGTCATTTAGACATGCATGTATTCTTTTTACTTCCATTCTCAATGGACAAAGAACCTTCTTGGCTTGTAGGTGATTTTGGGCAACTCGTTTCCCTCCGGAAGCATGTCCGCTAAAAGATCTAACAGTGCCGTGAAACTCTTGTTAGACCAACCATTGCTTGCCTTTACTTTTAGCAGTTCAAGTACGGCTGATAACCTCGTGTACTTTGACTTACAGCATGTAAACAAAGGTTTTTCTGAGTTCACCATCAAGCTCCGGAATTTAACATACTCCCTCTCATCATAATTCCCTTCTGCATCGCGAACCATCAGATCCAGATTGTCATTATTGTTGGTGATATGCCCTAGAGGCAACATGGAGATGTTGAATATATCACATACTATGTTTATGATACATTGCTTTGTTCCTTGAAATAGACATTATCATTATTGATCAATGAGTATGTGACTTATTCATGAGACTCTTAATGCCAAAATGTTGCTATTTCTAAATGATCCCTGGTCATATATCATATGAGGAACAAATATGATTCAAAGATCAGCATATGTATTGATTGATGATCATGTCTCATGGATCATGGTATGGAGATACCAAATCAATAATATGGACATGTGTTAGTGAACATATGTTGGATAGACCCGCCATGAGACACTGCAGAGATTCCATGTGTCATTAGTTGGTCTCAAGTAGTGTTTATGTAGAATCCTTAGACTTGAGATCATCATGGTTCCCAACATGCGTAGTAGCCTATTTTGGGACTACCAACCACTACTCCGTAATCTGGGTAGTCATAAAAGTAGTCTTCGGGTTTGCTATGAAACATGTAGTGGGATGTGAATGATCAAGATAGAATTTGCCCTCCTTATGGGAGAGATATCTCTGGGCCCCTCGATGTAATGGATTATGAAAGTGCATGGCCATGCCAATGTGATTGAGGAGTCAATCACAGGTTTATAATCTATCACGAAATCGAGAGAGTGATTGAGCTTTTAAGAGGATGACACAGGTCTCGCTTGAGCTTAATCTATATCGTGAGGCAAAGGGATTCGTACATGAGAACATTACAGGTTCAGCCGATATGATCTTTACGTATACTTTGGGGTTAATATGTCTTGCTAGAGGCCGGTATTAACAGGTGACCGGAAAGGTGTTTCCGGTCGCGACCAAGTATACGTGAACCTACAGGGTCGCACACTTAACGGGTTGGAACACTAATTCGAATATGATTCGGATGTGGGCTCAATTCGGATAGAGATCCGGATAGACTCCTATTGGGCCTCGGTCCACGAGGCCCAAGTGAGGAGGTCTATATATTTGGAGGCGGGGGGCTGAGGGATGTACGCATCTGTTCCTCCCGAGCAAAACCCTAGCCGCCACCTCCCGAGCGAAACCCTAGCCGCTCGCGAGTGCTGGTACACTCGCGATCGGCGTTCCAGCCCCGGACGTGTGGATACCGGTAGAGGCGCTGCTCGTTGCGGCGTTGATCGGCATCAACAAACTACAGATTGGAACGGACTCGTGGTGTGGTTGATCGCGTGGAGGAGACGATCTGTTCGGGACGATCGGCTACTTCCACTACTACCTCGACGCGCGTGGTTGGATCGGCTTCTCCAACTCATCTTCCGCTGCGCTGCGCGTCTAGTGGTAACGATCTATGATCCCTCCTTAGCATGATGTCCTGGTGTGCGCGGTAGAAATTTTTATTTTCTGCTATCGTAGCCTACGCGCGTTCCTTCAGTGGTATCAGAGCCATCTTGCTTAGTTTGCGATCTGGATCAGCGCATATGTTGATATGCGGTTGTAGTAGATTGGATCTATTACAGTCTAGATCAATCGGTTCATGTGATGAATCGATGGTAGCACGGGTTGATGAGATCAATCGGTGAATCGGGGTTAGATGAGGCGCAGATTGTATTACTACTAGTGCCCTAGAGATTGTCTCGGATCGGCATAAGGTGGTTATGTCGAATACAAGTAGGATATGAATCTGATAGCCTCGGGCCAATAAAAAAAACTAGAATACTACTTCACAGTTAAATGTGTTTATCTGTGATATTATCTATCTTATTCTTATGCAATGTTTTTGTGATATGTTGCTTTGGTAGAATAGAATCCCTCATAAAATTAGGTGTTCATGCCCTTCCATATGTTGCACCAAAAGATAATGATCACCGCATGGTAGGTCTACCAAAGTAGAGTGCCGTCGATTATCATCATTATTTGGGGTAGATGTCGGACATCTACATGCGGAAGCATTTGGTTTACTTAACAAGGTTATCAAAACAGTTTTGGACCTTGGGGCATAGGTTGGGGCAGGGCACATTGATGTCACCCAACAAGCAAGAGTCACATAGAGATGTGATTAGCAAGGTGTTGCTTACCCATGTCACTAGTTTTCTAGCCGTGATGCCAAAGCTCACTAGGAATTTGTGAAATGAGGATCTTGACCCACTATGTGACTTAGAGGGAGTTTTGTTGCAAAACACATAGTGGGAGTCTTTTGTTAAATAGTTTAATAAAAGATGAACATAAACATAGTGCTAAACTTTGCATATTCTTTGTTGTAGATCATGTCAACTAATGCCGCATCCAGTTCTTTTAATTTACGATCTATTCTTGAGAAAGAAAACTCAATGGAACGAACTTTATGGATTGGTATCGCAACTTGAGAATTGTTCTCAAGCAAGAGCGCAAGGAGTATGTCCTTGAGTCTCATTATCCCGATGACTTGCTGATAATGCTACTGCGGCTGCACGAAGAGCTTATGAGAAGCAAACGAATGATTACCTTGATGTGAGCTGTCTCATGCTTGCCACAATGTCCTCTCGAGCTTGAAGCAATATGAGAACACAGATGCCTACAATATCATTGTGGGGTTGCGTGGTATGTTTGAGAACCAAGCAAGGGCTGAGAGGTTCAACACTTCAAAGTCCTTGTTTGCGTGCAGGCTTGCAGAGAGGAATCCCGTCAGCCCTCATGTGATTAAGATGATTGGCTACATTGAGAGTTTGGAAAAGCTTGGTTTTCCCTTAGCCAAGAGTTGGCTACTGATGTGATTCTCCATCGCTCCCGAGCTTTGAGCCATTCATACTGAACTATCACATGAACAACATGGATAAGACCTTGGCTGAGTTGCATGGGATGCTAAAAGCTGCCGAGGAAAGCATTAAGAAAAGCAGCAATCATGTGATGATGATGCAGAAAGGCAAGGGCAAGCCCAATGTCAAGAAAGGCGCGGTCAAAAGAAAGTTAGCTCCCGATGAGATCGCGAGCAGTTCTAAGGCCAAGCAAGTCAAGAAGGGCGCTGCTCCTAATGCAGATTGTTACTACTGTAAGCAATCAGGTCATTGGAAAAGGAACTGCCCAAAGTACTTGGAGGATCTTGAGAAGAAGAAGGGAAGTACGACTTCCTCTCCAGGTATAAATGTTATAGAGATCAATCTTGCTACTTCATCCACTGATTCTTGGGTATTTGATACCGGATCGGTTGCTCACCTTTGCAAATCGTTGCAGGGGCTAAGAAGAAGTAGAAGTTTGAGGAGGAGCGAAGTGGATCTTCGCGTTGGCAATGGAGCAAAAGTTGCTGCGGTCGCTGTTGGCACCATGCCATTGTCTTTACCTTCAGGATTAGTTTTGGAATTGAATAATTGTTATTGTATTCCATCTCTTTCCAAGAACATTATTTCTGCTTCATGTTTGCAAGCAGAAGGTTATGACTTTAGATCTGTGAACAATGGTTGTTCTCTTTATTTCAAAGATATGTTCTATTCTCATACTCCATTGGTGAATGGGTTATATGTTCTTACTCTTGAAGAGTCACCGGTCTATAACATTAATGCAAAGAGGCAACGTTCGAATGATTTAAATCCCACGTTTATTTGGCACTGTCGCTTAGGTCACATAAATGAGAAACACATGGAGAAGCTCCATAGAGATGGTATTCTGCACTCATTTGATTTTGAATCATTTGAGACATGCGAATCTTGTTTACTTGGCAAGATGACAAAGGCACCTTTCACCAGTCAAGGTGAACGGGCAAGTGACTTATTGGCACTCGTACATTCTGATGTATGTGGACCAATGAGCTCAATAGCCAGAGGGGGTTTTCAGTACTTCATAACTTTTACTGATGACTTTAGTAGATATGGGTATATCTACCTGATGAAGCATAAGTCTGAATCCTTTGAAAAGTTCAAAGAATTCCAAAATGAAGTGCAAAATCATTTAGGCAAGACAATCAAGTTTCTACGATCTGATCGTGGAGGCGAGTATTTGAGCCATGAGTTTGGCAATCATCTGAAGGATTGTGGAATTGTTTCACAATTGACTCCGCCAGGAACACCTCAATGGAATGGGGTATCTGAACGGAGAAATCGCACCTTATTAGATATGGTGCGCTCCATGATGAGCCAAAGTGATCTTCCGTTGTCTTTTTGGGGGTATGCTCTTGAAACAGCCGCTTTCACACTAAACAGGGTTCCATCAAAATCAGTAGAAAAGACACCATATGAGATGTGGACAGGACAACGTCCTAGCTTGTCTTTTCTTAAGATTTGGGGATGTGAGGCTTATGTAAAACGTTTACAATCTGATAAGCTCAGTCCTAAATCTGATAAATGCTTCTTTATCGGGTATCCTAAGGAAACAAAAGGATATTACTTCTATAATCAAGGAGAAGACAAAGTGTTTGTCGCCCGGCATGGTGTCTTCTTAGAGAAAGAGTTTCTCTCAAGAAGGGATAGTGGAGCACGGTGCAACTTGAAGAAATTCGAGAAACACACTGAAAACGTTTCAGCTCCTACAGAACCACAACAGGATGAACAAACTGTTGAAGAACCTATTGTGGACACACCGCACCACGAGGTCGAGAGGTCACGTCGTGCACTGAGAGGTACATGTTCTTGATTACTCAACAACGGGACATATTGTTGTTAGACAACGATGAGCCTAAGACCTATGAAGAAGCGATGGTGGGACCAGACTCTGAGAAATGGCTTGAAGCCATGAGATCTGAAATTGAATCCATGCACAGTAATCAAGTTTGGAACTTGGTTGATCCTCCTGATGGTGTTAAAACCATTGAGTGCAAATGGATTTTCAAGAAAAAGATAGACATAGATGGAAATGTTCACATCTATAAAGCGCGATTGGTGGCCAAAGGTTTCAAACAAATTCAAGGTGTTGATTATGATGAAACTTTTTCGCCCGTCGCAATGCTAAAGTCTATTCGGATAATTCTAGCGATTGCTGCATATTTCGACTATGAAATATGGCAAATGGATGTCAAAACAGCTTTCCTTAATGGAAATCTGAGTGAGGATGTGTACATGACACAGCCCACGGGTTTTGTCGATCCGCAATCAGCTGGAAAGATATGCAAGCTGCAAAGATCCATTTATGGATTAAAGCAGGCATCTCGGAGTTGGAACATTCGTTTTGATGAAGTAATCAAAGGGTTTGGTTTCATCAAGAACGAAGAAGAGCCTTGTGTTTACAAAAAGGCTAGTGGGAGCGCACTCGTGTTCCTGGTCTTATATGTGGATGACATATTACTGATCGGAAATGACATTCCTATGCTCGAATCTGTTAAGTCTTCATTGAAAAATAGTTTCTCTATGAAAGACTTAGGAGAGGCGGCATATATTCTGGGCATCAAGATCTATAGGGATAGATCAAGAAGGCTAATTGGATTAAGCCAAGATACGTACATTGACAATGTGTTGAAAAGGTTCAACATGCAGGATTCCAAGAAAGGCTTCCTACCTATGTCACATGGTATAAATCTTAGCAAGAGTCAGTGTCCTAGTACACCTGATGAGCGGGATAAAATGAATGCGATTCCATATGCTTCGGCTATGGGATCCATTATGTATGCCATGCTTTGTACACGTCCAAATGTCTCGTATGCTTTAACCAGTCAGATCCAGGTGAAAGTCACTGGATTGCCGTAAAGAACATCTTGAAGTACTTGAGAAGAACTAAAGATGTGTTCCTCGTCTATGGGGGTGAGGAAGAGCTCGTTGTAAATGGTTACACCGATGCTAGCTTCCAAACTGACAAAGATGATTTTAGATCGCAATCTGGATTTGTGTTCTGCTGAATGGCGGTGCGGTGAGTGGAAGAGTTCCAAGCAGAGACGTTGCTGATTCTACAACGAAGCCGAGTACATAGCAGCTTCTGAAGCTGCTAAAGAGGCTGTTTGGATCAAGAAATTTGTTTCGAGCTTGGTGTGGTGGCTAGTGCCTCCAGCCCAATGGACCTCATTGTGACAATAGTGGGGCCATTGCGCAAGCCAAGGAGCCTAGATCGCACTGAAGTCCAAGCACATTCTACGGCGATTTCATCTCATCCGCGAGATTGTGGAGAGAGGCGATGTGAAGATATGCAAAGTACAAACAGATTTGAACATTGCAGATCCGTTGACAAAGCCGCTTCCCACCAAAGCATGAGGCTCACACTAGGGCAATGGGTATTAGATACCTACATGGTTGACTCTAGTGCAAGTGGGAGACTGTTGGTGATATGCCCTAGAGGCAACATGGAGATGTTGAATATATCACATACTATGTTTATGATACATTGCTTTGTTCCTTGAAATAGACATTATCATTATTGATCAATGAGTATGTGACTTATTCATGAGACTCTTAATGCCAAAATGTTGCTATTTCTAAATGATCCCTGATCATATATCATATGAGGAACAAATATGATTCAAAGATCAGCATATGTATTGATTGATGATCATGTCTCATGGATCATGGTATGGAGATACCAAATCAATAATATGGACATGTGTTAGTGAACATATGTTGGATAGACCCGCCATGAGACACTGCAGAGATTCCATGTGTCATTAGTTGGTCTCAAGTAGTGTTTATGTAGAATCCTTAGACTTGAGATCATCATGGTTCCCAACATGCGTAGTAGCCTATTTTGGGACTACCAACCACTACTCCGTAACTGGGTAGTCATAAAAGTAGTCTTCGGGTTTGCTATGAAACATGTAGTGGGATGTGAATGATCAAGATAGAATTTGCCCCTCCTTATGGGAGAGATATCTCTGGGCCCCTCGATGTAATGGATTATGAAAGTGCATGGCCATGCCAATGTGATTGAGGAGTCAATCACAGGTTTATAATCTATCACGAAATCGAGAGAGTGATTGAGCTTTTAAGAGGATGACACAGGTCTCGCCTTGAGCTTAATCTATATCGTGAGGCAAAGGGATTCGTACATGAGAACATTACAGGTTCAGCCGATATGATCTTTACGTATACTTTGGGGTTAATATGTCTTGCTAGAGGCCGGTATTAACAGGGTGACCGGAAAGGTGTTTCCGGGTCGCGACCAAGTATACGTGAACCTACAGGGTCGCACACTTAACGGGTTGGAACACTAATTCGAATATGATTCGGATGTGGGCTCAATTCGGATAGAGATCCGGATAGACTCCTATTGGGCCTCGGTCCACGAGGCCCAAGTGAGGAGGTCTATATATTTGGAGGCGGGGGGCTGAGGGATGTACGCATCTGTTCCTCCCGAGCAAAACCCTAGCCGCCACCTCCCGAGCGAAACCCTAGCCGCTCGCGAGTGCTGGTACACTCGCGATCGGCGTTCCAGCCCCGGACGTGTGGATACCGGTAGAGGCGCTGCTCGTTGCGGCGTTGATCGGCATCAACAAACTACAGATTGGAACGGACTCGTGGTGTGGTTGATCGCGTGGAGGAGACGATCTGTTCGGGACGATCGGCTACTTCCACTACTACCTCGACGCGCGTGGTTGGATCGGCTTCTCCAACTCATCTTCCGCTGTGCTGCGCGTCTAGTGGTAACGATCTATGATCCCTCCTTAGCATGATGTCCTAGTGTGCGCGGTAGAGATTTTTTATTTTCTGCTATCGTAGCCTACGCGCGTTCCTTCAATTATGCAGCCTATTCGAATTGAAACCACAATTGACATGGTCATCTGAATGGTAATCTGATGGCACACCATTGACTTCATCGGTGATGTCATTATTACTACCTTGCTATGTAATCTACTCTTCACCATGACTGGTCCAACATGTATACCGTTTTTTGAAAACCCTTCGAATCAAGTGTGCTTCAATCTGCACTCGGCTCTTAAACATCTTTAGATTCTCGCAGTCAATGCATGGACAATACATATATTTCACCTCCTTATTCAACATATCCTCCTCGACAACTCTTGTAAAAGCGAAAACACCATTAATGTACTCTTTACTCACACGGTTCCCAATGTACATCTAGTTTCAGTCCTATATTACGCATATAACAATTTATTATAATATATTCAATAAATTAATTACAATACTTTATATGTATGATCTAAATTAAGTAGCTATATGTAGCAATAATAAGTAATTGAATTGAATTACGTAGAAATAGACTATGAATTGACTAAACCCTAAACCATGCTAGATGTAAAATAATCTTCTCCCTACATGATGAGGACATCCTTTCCATAGATACAACTGTGCCGATTCCACAACAAGCTCAACAAACTGAAACTATGATACAAGGACCAATGACTAGAGCGCGAGCACGTCAACTCAACCATCAGGTGAATGCGTTCCTAAGTTTGCATATAAATGTTTCAAAGAATGGAATACTACTTAATTCTTGTGATGATTTAATTGTCTTTAGGAACCATGGGGAAGAACCGTCAAGCGCAATCCAAGTCCTGTTCGCGAGTTTGACTCAGATTCGGCCTTCCTAACAGTGTCTACTTCAAACGGCTATAACTTTTGATCCAGAAGGTTTCTCGGGGCCCGTGAGTACTTGTTGGAAACCTCTTGAAGTCTACTTTCAGATGAATCTGGTCTCACCTCCAAATTTCATCTGAGCCAGTCAGAAACTGCCAAACAAGTCACATCACTTTTCTAGTCCGAGTCAAAGTGGGCCTTGGGCCTTGTAATCGAGTCATGTTTGGCTTCCATGTTTTTTGGCCGACCCTCCACCTCCCGTGTCTCTTGAATAGGCGGCCGCACCCTCTTCTAGGGTTTGGGTTTTGATAGACTAAGTTAGCTTTTGTAACTTCGCCTTGTATTCGCGCGTGTCGGCAAGACCGTCCGAATACTTGTCTTCGAAACCCCACCGTTTTTCAATTTTCAATTGAAACCTACATCTTTTATTCGCAATTGAGTTGCTGTTTATCTTGTTCTTGCCTGTTCTTCGATTGCTTGCAGGAACAAATACCCTCGTGGTTAGGTTGATTGTGCGCCGACAAGGTCACGAACAACCTCTGGAGTTGGTGTATCGATCGCTAAGGCGCAACGTCCTTGGATGATTGTAGTCAGGTCATCAACATCATCTCCTTCCCCAATCGAATCTACCACTTTCATCGAAAGATCAGGACCGCTAGTTCTATCACTACATCAAGCTAGCTAGATCAACCATCTTCAATCTCCTTTCACCAAAAGCTACAAATGTAAATTATAATGCAATTAGGAACAAATTACTAACCATAGGTAGTCAAAAATTTAATGGATCTACAATTACTCTTACCAAATAGTCTCCTTTCACCAAATTGCCTTAAAGCCCTGCCTCCAGCTCAAAGTAGCAGTGTAGATTTAAAATTTAAGACAAAGGGTCAGTAGGTCTATGCGCAATTAATATAGTGGAATTATCACAGATGGTTTTATCATAAACGGTTTTTAATACAAACCATTTGTGGTAACTTAATTATCACAAACGGTTTTTAATACAAACCGTCTGTGAAGTATCACAGACGGTTTAAATAAAAACTATCTGTGATATTTGAAAATATCACAGATGGTTCTTGGAAATAACCATCTGTGATACTTCATAGACAGTTTTAACCACAAACTGTCTTTGATATTTTCTCTTCACATACGATTTTTCAGGCTGGCAGCAATACAAACGGTCTCTAAACTAAAACCATCTGTGATTGTATTTAATACAGATGGTTTTGTGGAAATGTCTATGATGTGACATCTAATATACTGCTTTTTGTACTAGTGTAATGACAATATTGTGTTTGAGATTAACATGTGTGTTATGATGTGCTAAAAGGTTTAGTCCTGAATTATGGATGACAATGCAACAATGGCATACAAAGATGAAAATGGATCGACATGGCTCAAGACAAAGACAAAATTTAGCTTTAAGATCCCTTTTAATTTTTCTGGACTCGATGTTTGGAGAAAAGACTGGATTTGTAGGCTAAACACAATACTATAAAGGGGATCATCGCTAGTAGCTTGGGAATTAATTTTGTGCCATTGTGATCAACAAAGAGTCATACATGCATCTAATATCAATTTTAGAAACCTCTATCAGGAAAATTGGTAGCACCACACAGGAGTGCGGTCTACCGGTCGATGATAATACCATTGTTATAGAGTAGTACTACTACGGTGCGGTAGTACTGATTTTTCCTACGGTACATGTTGTAGGGGTGGCCCCTACCTAAGCCTAGCTGGCCTGCTAGAGGGTTGTAAGGCCCAAAATGGGACATGTGTAATGGCGTAAATGCCCTTGAAAGGGATGCTTGAGTGTAAGGGTATAATTGTAAAAGCACTCCCCAAGTGGATATATATACAACACAGGCCACGGGTGGAACCCTATGCACTTGCTCACCTAACTCTCCACTACCATACTCTCTCTCTGTTTGGTCTGTAACCACAACAGTTGGCGCCATCCATGGGGAAGACGAAGAGCAAGCCTCAAGATCCGAAGAAGGATGGCACCGAAGAAACCTTCATCGTTGGCGGCGAAAAAGAAGAAGGCAGGAGTGACGGAGTCTCGCGTCAACACCAGGGCGTCGACGTCGGCAGCCACAGGCGTGGACGGCGGCGCGGGCGCGGCAGCGACGAACGCCGATGCGCACACCACGACGACCGACCCCGCCACCGCTGCCGCGACGGCCAACCCCGCCACCGCGGCCACGACAGTCGACACCGCCCCGCGCAGGACGAGTGACCCCGCCATAGGCACGGTGTTTACCGCTGGCAACGCCAACCGGGTGGTCGGGGGCGTTAGTGCTGGTGCCCAGGCTGGTACGGCGAGCGGTTCCGGCGGCAACGTGGGCCTCGTCATTGACTCCAGGGTTCACCACGCCACCACGGCAGGCAATCCAGGAGCGCAGGCCGTGATCGCCACAGTTCCGGCCGTGCGGCCAGGTGCACCGGGTGCTCCGGCCACGACTACAGTGGAGAATGCCCTGCTAGCGGCCCTCAGCACATTCCAGCAGGAATTGGCGGATCTCCGCAGGGCCGTGCAAGATATGCAAGAGGCTCGGAGCCAGCAGACTCCGCCAGCAATCGCGCCGGAGCCCTCGCCGGAACGGGCGGACAGCCGCGATGCCCCCACGTCCAGCCGCGTCCCGCTGAGACGCGTGGACCCGGACTCCCCGCTCTCCGTAGGCCTGCAGTAGGCGGCATGGCCGGAGGACTTCAAATTTTTGAGCGCCATCGAGTCGTACAAAGGTGACACGGACCCACAGGAGTTCGTGCATGTGTACAAGACCGCCATCGAAGCCGCCGGCGGAGACGACACCATGAAGGCAAAGGGGCTCGCCCTCGCATTGCAAGGGGTGGCGCTCTCTTGGTTCTTCACTATCGAGCCAAATTCCATCTACGCGTGGGAGCAGATCCACGATCGGCTCTACAATAATTTCCAGGGGAACTACGTCGAGCACGTCGACGTTGATCAGCTCTTCGCAGTCAAGCAGAAACCCTCGAAGAAGCTCCGGGACTACTTCAAGCGCTTCACGAAGGTATGCTGCCAGGTCAAGGATGTCAACGAAACAACCATCATCAACGCAGCAAAACAGGGTCTTCGCCCGGGGCCGCTGGCCGAATACAACGCACGGAAGCCAATCAAGATGGTGGCGAAGCTCTTCGACAAGATGGAAGAGTACGCCAGAGCGGAAGAGGACGCGCGGCGTCGATAGGGTGACGACTCCGACACCAATCAGGCGGAGGGCTCGGCGAAGAACGAAGGCTCACCGAAGGAAGCCTCCCTGAAAGGTAAGCATAAGTCGGAGCTGTCGAAGGACGCCTCTGAGCGCAAGGATGCCCACCACAAGGACTCCTCGGGCGACAAGCCCAAACGCGGCCAGCAGAAGTCTCGGAGAGCCCGTTATGTCTTCGACATCGAGGGCGGCTCCGAAGATAATGCCCCCACTGGCCGCAGCGGTAGAGGATGTCGGGGCCGGGGGCAGGGGCGCGGTCGGGGTCATGAGGATAGAGTCCGCGGAGATTACGATGACCAGCACCACGGGCTGTGGTGCGAGGTCCATGGTCGTGGCAGCCACAACACGCACGCGTGCACTACCATCGCGGAACTTCGGAAAAGCGTCGCTAGGGACAAAAACCTTGAGGCGCACCCGCCTGTCGTGGCTCACGTCCAGCAACCCCTGGAAGACCCCATGCGGGTCCAGGAGCAAGGGATGCAGCCCCAAGAGGGCCACCTACGGATCCAAGCTCATGTGCAGCAACCTCGGGAGGGCCTCCTGTAGCTGCAAGCCCAGAGGGAGCCCAGCGCAAGGTCCTAAACATCATCTCTGGGGGTTCCTCGCTGGAGTTCGCCTCGGCGCAGCAGCGGAAGGCCTATGCGAGGTGGCTACACCATGTGGCGGCATACCCGGCGCAGGCACCGCCAGAATGGGCGCAACATGAGATCACCTTCACGCCCGCCAACGCTGAGGGCGTGGAGTTCCCAGCACCTCCGGTTGAGGGGCGAAGTCTACTAAGCTCGGGCGCGTGGCGTCCGCGACGGTAGTTTCGGGAGCGTCGGACGCCCCTCTCAAAGGAACATCCCCGCGCCCCGATGATCGCCTGTCCTCCGGGATGAGTGCCGCTGAAAGGAGGCGTACCGGTTAGAGTCCTACGAGAGCAATGCAAAGCTATGCCAAGCTATGCCAAGATAGTCTACCCTCGGTGGCAGTCGGTGGACTTCGGGGCGTCCCCCCAGCCTCGGACGGGATAACAGAGACGCCAGCGCCCTCAGATGACGTCGGCACTGGGGGCCGGGGAGTCTCCATGTCGGGGTCCAACACCAGCAGCTCCCGCGCCTCGGCCGTCGTGGCCCGGGAATGGGCCGGGGGGATGCTGGACCTAGGGGCTTCGACGTCGGAGTCAGAGTCCCACAAGCTCCCAACACTGGCCGCCACGGCGAACCCCCTCGAAGTCCGGTGAGGAGGAGATCGTAGGCGTGATCGCTTCGCCTTGGGACAAGAAGGCAAGGACCCTGCGTCGGTAACTACCGCAGGAGGGGGCTCCACAGCAGCAACGTTCGCGGGTAGGGGCCCCACTTCAGTAACCTCCGCGGGGGGCAACTCTGCCTCGGCAACCATCATGGGCGGAAGCTCCGTTCTCCAAACCCCCATGGAGGGCAGCTCCGTCATTGTCGTCGCCGCAGGCGGGGACTCCGCCCCTGTGTCGCCAGTGGATGCTAGCCCCACCTCAGCGATCACCGCGAGCGACGAAGCTTCCCCCTCCCGATCGTCCATGGCGCACTCTCGGTCCCCGGCGCCACCCAGAGACCCCTCGCCTTCGTCATCCGCGCCCGTCTCCAGGTCCAAATTGGTGTACTTCGCCGAATCAGACTCAGCGTCCGCCGCATCAACAGGAGCGACGGCAGCCACCGCGCCGGGCGCGGCCGCAGAAGTCCGAGCCGTCCCGCGAGACGGCGCCTTTTTTTCTTTGGCACCATCATCCCGATGTCGAGGCTGGCTCAGGGCCGGAGGGGTGCGCTCTGGCACACGAATGCCCAGGGCCTCGCACACGCGGTTTATCCGCCCCAGCTCCGCCTCCGCGGTTGCAACTGTGCGCAGGTCATGCTCCCTGGCCGTATATGTCCCAAGGAACACGCTCACTGCGCGTTCCGTGTCCTCCAGGTGAATTCCTATACACGATAAGAGGCAAGGTTAAACACGGCACAGCGGGCAGAAATGAGTTTTCACCATGGAAAAACTAATCAAACGAAATCCAAAGAGTTCAAAGGGGGTAGAGGGTGAATATATGAGTTGGAGAAGAGAGAGGGGTGGCCAAGGGTTGTCCTAGGGTTGTACACTCACCCTAAAAAAATTACAAAGCCGTTGGGCCCAATGGAGGTGGCGCAGCACCTTTAGACTCGGATTCAGAAATAGTCCTGATTTGTTTTGGTGATATCTTTCCGCACAGAAAGAATTTTGAGGTGACGCCAGATCCATTGGAAAGAAGATAAGATTTCCATAAAGTACTCACCCATCCCAAAGGTTTCTGAAGTTGTGGCCTTACCCATTGGATGAGCCTTGGAATAAGCTTTCCAACAAGTACAAGAACACCTAAATCGGACTCCGTTTGTGAAAATTATAGCCGTTTTATTACAGGCCTATCTGGCTGTCCCGAACCGAATCCGAATGGAATTCTGAGTTGATTCCGAGTTTGATTAAGGTTGGGCTTGAGGAAATTCTGATTTGGGCTTGGAAACCTCATCCAAAATATGGGCTTTAAGTTCTTGGACCTCTCCCCTTTTGCCCTCCCACTGCATGGCTTCTTCTTGGCATTCTTCTTCCTTGTTTCTCTCCATTGATTTGGCCCCGACCTCCTTCTTCCCCTCGGTTCAAAAGTCTTCCATTTGTCAAACCTAAGAATGTACAAAGTAGTGACATAAGGTATTACTCCATTCTCATGAATAACATTAGTAGGAATAGATAGAAATGAATTCACCTTTTGTTCAATCTTGATATTGGGTGCTATGGTCATATATGTTTGTGACATGGTCACATCATCCTCCCCTTCTTGACAGAAAACCGTCCTCAGTTTTAACATATGTGTAGGCTCACGTATTGCATGATCTTGATCATAAATCTCGGTACATGATAACAAATGCAACAAACCCTCATTATGTAATATCATAAGTTCTTTATCAAACAAAGTAAAACCTCCTTGAAACGAGCTTACCTGATAATTTAAGTGATGTGTAGGAGCTCTTGTAATTCGAACAACAAACATAGCAAATATGGTTGTATCCATAGGGTACATGTTCTTATCAGCATCTCATGAATAATATCAGAAGTGATTCCAACACTAGTGTGAGATTTGTTTGAATCCTTTAGAAGGAGTGAAGTATGAACTTCCTTTAGCTCCTCATAAGAATCTTTTAGAGATAGATATTCTCTCTTTAAACCTTAAATTTTGACTTCTCTTTTTAAGATATTCATCCAAATCTTCAAGCATATCCATTAATTCATCATAGGAGGGTTCATCATCGTCAAGTGATTTTACTTTATCTCCTTTTGCCATGAGACATGTAGAAACACGAAGAGTGATGAACCCTCCTTAATGATGATGCCGCCAAGCTCCCTTTTCTTGGAGGACTCATCATCATCAAAGTCGGAGTCGGTATACTCCTCATCGGAGTCCCATTCTCCAATAATATAGGCTTCATTTTTGCCATCCTTTTGAAGCTTCTTAAAAAGCTCTTGGATGATTTGCCCTTATCATACTTCTTTGTTGGGCAATGTGCCTCTTCTCACCGTACTCATAGTAATGGATATGCTTGAAGCACTTGTTGTCATTGTAAGAGCACCCCTTCTTATTCTTGTCATGGCTAGCGCTTCGGTTTGAGCGCTTTCTCATGAAATTTTTTATTTTTCTCATGAGGAGAGCCAATTCCTCCTCAGAGTCATGTTCTTCACCTTCTGACTCATAGCTTGATACCACTTTAGCTTTGAAAGCAGAAACATTCCTGCTCTTAGAGGAGAATTGCTCTAAAAGATCCTCCTTATCTTTCTTGTACAACTCATTAGTTATGAGGTTGCTCAAGAGTTAAGTCGGTGTCATCTTTGATAGCTCGGATGAATTGAGAAAGGCAGTCACCAATGTCTCACATTTCTCTGGTAAGGCCCTAATTATTTCTCTCACAATATCAATATCAGTTAGTGAAGTGCCTAGGCCCTTAGCATATTTCAATGTTGTTGAGACATGCAAATATTTCATTCATGTTCTCATGAGGCAATATTGCAAATGTCTCATATTTGATTCAGACTCTATGCAATTTGGCCTCTTCGATCGTGGGTGTTCTCTTATGGATTTTCGAGAGGGTTGTCCATATCTCATAAGTGGTTTTCAAATTGCTCACATGATTGAACTCATCCGTGTTCAAAACTCCAAAAAGAGTGTTCATCGCTTGAGCATCTAAATGAGTATTGCGCTTCTCAAGTTCCATGGGATAGTGTGGATCAAGAGGCACATCTTAACCCTCATTTATGATTCTCCATATACTTAGGTTCACGATTTAAATAAATTGACATTCTAATTTTTCCAATAGACATAATTTGAGCCATCAAATAGAGATACCTTTTCTATAGCAATACCCTCACTAGCCATTCTTTTCTCTCTTAGACAGTTAAGTCTAAATAAATGAGAGACACACGTGATGTTTTTCCTGTGATATCAAAGATTTGTTGATCTTCACTAGTCCACACTGAGATAACTCCAAACGAATTGGACCAGCTCCACGAATTAAGCCTAACGACATCAAATCCACTAGGGTTGCTCTTGCTCCACTTCGGATATGGCAAGCACCACACCACTCACAATTGGTGTCAGGCCTCTTCATAATCTTCTTTAAGAGATCACCACACAATCTTCTTCCAAGTTGTCTAGGTGCCGGGCAAACACCAAGAGTAATGAATCACAGAGTTTGCTTCAGGAGAAATAAGTGCCAAGAAAAATCAACAAATGATGCAATGCACTTCAATGCTCTCAACTACTCAAAAATATGAAATGTGAGTAAATAAGTAGAGGAAAGTGCACTAATGGCTCTAGTTTATTCAATGAGGTCCAAGGTTAATGCCATGGTGCTGGTGAGGAGGGATTTATAACCCCTAACCACATATTCGACCATTTAGAACATATATATAAAAAATTAGTAGGTACGGTACCACCACTATGTATGGCTGGTACTGCCACGCCTACTTTTCAACGGCTATTTTATATGCATTTAATGCATCTGAACAAGCCGTTGAACTGACAGTGTGGTACTACCGCCAACTAGAATCGGTACTACCACACGGCAATAATACCGTATGTTGGGATCGGTACTACTGATTTCTAGAGCTTCAAGAATTGTCTAAAAGCATGCTCTTTGGAAAATGTACTGTTGTGGTTACAAACCAAACAGAGAGAGGGAGAGTATGGTAGTGGAGAGTTAGGTGAGCAAGTGCTTAGGGTTCCCCCCGTGGCCTGTGTTGTATATATATCCACATGGGGAGTGCTTTTACAATTATACCCTTACACTCAAGCATCCCTTTTAGGGGCATTTACGCCATTACACATGTCCCATTTTGGGCCTTACAACCCTCTAGCAGGCCGGCTGGGCTTAGGTGGGGCCAGCCCTACAACGGGAGCCTCTCATGGTGACGGGCTTCATGGGCCGAAGCCATGTTGTCGAGCCATTTGGCCCCCTCCATCCCTGCGGCCTGTGAACTTCTGAATTGTTTGGTGGGTTAACTGCTTGGTATAACCTTTGCCTCTCCGCGAGGGTATGTTGCTGGGTGAATTGCCGAGGTCATCCTTACCCTCAGGGCCCTCGGTAGCGAGGTCGAAGTCGAAGCCGCAGCGAAGGCGTGTGCTTGTCGCGAAGTCGAAGGCGCTGGCGGAGTTGAAGGTGTCGGCGGAGATGCCTGGGCGGTCGGAGTCGGGCATCTTCGGCGGGCCTACCGGCGAAGTCCAAGACGTGGCCCCGACCTGGTTGCCCGGGCCACCCTTGGCTGTATGTTCCTTGGGTGGCGAAGTCGAAGTCGGAGCGGAGACGATCCTTGCGCCCCCGGAGTCCTCTGGGTGTGGGTTGACTGAGGGGCTCCGCCTGGTCTGACGATGTCGGGCGACTTCGCGGTCCTGTAGTGCGCCTTAATGGCAGCGAGAATCGCGTCGACCCCCTGGATTGTCAGGAACAGGCCGCTGCCACCGTACGCGCTGTCCCAACGGGAGGGTACACGCGGCGGGCCACGATTGGTGCGTCGTGGGTTGTCAGCAGTCGCACGGCCACAGCCACTCGCCCCTTTTCTAGAGGGGCGGGACGCGTGGCAGGATGCTATCGGTGCGTCGTGCGCTGTTGGCCCGCCGGCGGTCGCGTTCCTTGGTCACAGGGATCTGAACCGTCAGGCACCCGCTGGTTGCATTCCCGTCGATTCGAATGCCGCCGGTCACGCTTTCCTTCGGTTCGGGGCGCAGCGGGTATATATGCGTCGTCTTCCTACGCCGTCTTGCATAGTGTTGTGGCCGGGTACGGCTAAAATGACCTTGGTTTCGAAGATAGGCTTCCTCTGTTCGTCTGCATTCTTTGAAAGGACTGTTCTGTAGCCTGGTTAGCGCTGATGGACGCGATCATAGAATGTTGTGAACAGAAGGATGCCTATCTTTGAGTTTTGGAAGAACTTATCTTTGACCCGGTGATTGCATTGTTCTGTCGCACACGGTTAGCTTCTCACAAGTAGGACTACTTTTATTCGTCTGCGTTTCATGATTACGTGTGCTGACGCTAGTATTAACCAGCGTTGACGAACAAAAAGCAGCCTATTTCTGAGAACACGTCCAAGTTTGTTGCGGATTGGCAATCGAGCTCCCCGGTTATGGGGGCGCGGGGGATTTGCTACCCGAACCTCATGTGAGGTGGCTATCAGTGCTGCTGCTTGGCTTGGTCGGAGCCCACCCTGGAGTCTTCGCACGTATTTGGGGCCAGACGGCCAGGCGGTGCTTGGGTGGCACTGCAGGTTAGACCGGCGCCTGCTTGTCTCCGCATTCGGCCCACCCTTCGTCGTGGGGCCGAGTTGGAGGCCCGGCTGGGCCCCAAAGCATATGCAAAGGAGGCGGCGGCCCGTCTTGGGCCGTCGAAACTGAGGTGGTATGCGGGCTTGCCGCACGGGTCAATGTGACGTAGCGAAGTGCCCCCTCGCGGGGCGGGGCCGGAGTAGAAGCCAGGGTCTCTCTGCTAAAGCGGAGACTCTGGCGTAGCTGCTGTCGAAGTTGGCTGGGCCCTATCTAGCCGTTGCTGCATCGACGGTCCTGAAAACTGTGCCGACACGCGTCGGGAGGTGCACCACGTCCCGCAACCTGTATTTATTCCTGATGGTGCGGACGCGTGGCGGGATGCTATTGGTGCGTCGTGCGCTGTCAGGCCGTTGCATGACTGCGATCGTGCACGACGCGCATGGGCGGTTGTGGTGCTTCGGCATTGGTCGTGGGGAGGTGAGCGGTTCGTCTCCCGTCGGTTACGCTCACCGGTGGTGCGGGAGGCGAAGGGGCTTTAAATAGCCCCTATGGCCCTGCGTCTACACCTCCTCCGCATGCCTCTTGGTCCCTCTTCTCGACTCCCGCTCTTCTTGCCTCCCTTGCCGCCGCACTGCCCCTCGCTGTCGTTTAGGTCCCGGATAGCGATGGCGCCCGGCGGAGAACTCGTCCAGGTGGTCGGTGACAATGCCGTCTCCCAGCGGTCGTTGCCGCTGGAGGTGGAGTACACGCTCGAGAGGCGTAGTTCAACAGCGGTGGACAAATGGTGGGTGGCGACGGAGAAGGAGGGCCCGTGTTCTAGCGTCTTGGGCCCCACGCTCGTGACGGAGGAGACGATCCGTACACTACTGCGCGAGGGGAAGCTATCAGACTGCCGGGAGGTGCAGTTGCCCGACAATGACGAGACAGAACCGCGACCCGAGGAGTCGGAGGCGATCGTTTTCGTTGCCTACTTCGAAGTCGGGCTTCGCATCCCAGCCGCCATGATTGTTCGCGATGTGCTACGGACCTTCGGGCTGGAGCTAGCACAGTTGACTCCGAACGCGCTGGCTCGCCTTGCTGTGTACAGCTGGGCCTTGCGCACGGAGGCATGTGGGCCTAGTGCCTCGATGTTCGTGTTTCTTCACGATGCGCGATGCCAGCCGAAGGGATGGAAAGACGGGTTGTTCTCCAACTTCGGCAGCGTCAACTTCGTCCTGCGATCATCGTGCAGGAAGACCTTCCCCACCAACTCAACCCGGCTGAAGTGGGAGCCAAACTGGATGAGACGGTGGTTTTACCACCGAGTGGCGAGCGGTAGTGTCCTCGAGTGCTCAGGCCAGCCAATGGCATTCAACACCACGCCCGGCGTACCGATCGACAACGAAGACAGGCGAAGAGCGCGAAGGCTCGTGGGGATCACCGCACGCTTCAACATGCGCGACCTCGCCGAGGAGTTCGTTATGTACGGCGTGGCGCCGCTCGCCCATAACTGGTGCATCGTTGCCGGGAAACTTCGGGGAGAACCTTCGCTTGCATCAATTTATATATTTGCAATTTCAGATTGCTTGTTATCTTGTTCTTGCATGTTCTTCGATTGCATGTAGGAATAAACCTTCGTGGTCAGGTCAACCGCGTTCTTGTCACGGTTGATAACGACTTGGGTGTGGTTCAGTGATTGCTAAGGCGCAAGCGACATTGTACGGTTGTAGTCGGATCGCAAGAGTCACCTCCACCAAAATCGATAGTTATCATCCTATCGGAAAATTGGGACCCCATCACCTCATCAGATGCCTAACGTAGAAATTGCTTCAAATAAAATTTCTAAAACTAACACATCTACTTGTGATGATTTGTTATCTATACCATGTTGTTCTAAAATTAATTCATATGCCATGTTGTTCTAAAATTAATTCAAATCATGGTAAGGCTAAGTCTTGTTATGCAAAGCTCATTATTGAAAACAATGAGTTAAAGGAGCAAGTTATCTAGCTAAGCAAAATCTTGAAAACATATTTCAAGGGAAATGCCACCCTTGACAAGGCATTGAGTGAGAATGGTGCTCCTTCAATAAAGGGGGACTTGGGCTTGTACCCAAGAAAGGTAAGAAACCGGTTTACAAGCCCACGTGGTGTATTGCCATAAGTGCCAAGGTGTGGCACTTGCCACAAACATGTCCCATTCATAAGATTCTATCTATAGGTATCTATGATTCATACTATATGCTTAGAAAACAAGGGATGGCAAGGTCATTACAAGATTTACTGGCACTTCAATTTTAGGCACTAAAAAGAATGCTATTTGGGTGCATAAAATCTTGGTCACAACCTCCAAGGTCTCAAGCAAATTTCGGTACCTAAAAAAACTTGATTTTTTCTTTTGTAGGTAAACTTCAAAACCAGTGGAAGGCATTGGATCTTGATAGTAGATGCACTCAACATATGACCTAAGACCAGAAGATATTCATCACCTTTAAAAATGGCAACAATGAGAAAATTATATTTTGAGACAATAGCAAAGGAAATTTACTTGGTTTGGGTAAATTCTCTATCTTAAATGACCTTTCAATGTGTAATGTATCTCTAGTAGAAAGATTAAATTTTAATTTGCTATCCATTGCTCAATGGTGTGATCTCTGTCTCACTTGCACATTCTCTAGAGATAGAGTTATCATTTCAAAGGAAAAAAATGAGTTAGTTTTCAAATGTTTTAGATTTGGAAACCTTTATTCGATTGATTTCTCTACTAGTGGTTCTTGCTTAAAAACTTGTTTAATTGCAAAAATTCTTTGGGGTAGTTTCAAAGATGGAGTTATCATGTGGGAATGATTCAACTCAAAAAGCTTTTCAAACAAATTGTGCAGCGTTTGCCAAGCTGGAAAGTAAGCTGCAAATGCCCATCCTTTCAAAAGTATCATGTGACTTGAAAGACGTGAAGTTTGAGAAAAATATATTATATAGGGCTTGTCAAGCTAGAAATCAAATTGCAAATTATCATTCTTCCAAAAATATCGTATCAACTTCTAGGCCACTGGGGCTCTTACATATAGATTGTTTGAGCCAACAACCTACAAGAGCATCGGAGGCAATAACTATTGTTTAATCATTGTACATGATTTCTCAAGATATCCTTGGGTGTTCTTTTTACATGACAAAGCCAAAGTCTCTGATATTTTCAAATGTTTTGCAAAAAGAACCTAAAATGAATTTGATTTCAAAATTACGAAAATCTGTAGTGATAATGGTTCTGAGTTTAAGAGTACTAAAATTGAAGATTTTTGTGATGAAAATAGAATAAAATATGAACTTCCATAACCTATACTCTGGAGCAAAATGGAGTGGTAGAAAGAAACAAATGAATATGAATTGAAATGCCTAGGACAATGCTTGAAGAATATAATATTTCTGATCATTTTTGGGCAGAAGCGATCAATACCACTTATCATACCATAAATTGCCTTTGTTTGCACTGTCTTTTGAAATAGATGGTGTATGAGCTTCTCATTGGAAGAAAACCGAATATCTTATGTTTTCGTGTTTTTGGTTGCAAATGTTATGTTTTGATAAAAGGTGTTCAGCTTTCAAATTTTCTAAGTCGTTGTAATGTTGGATTTTTGCTTGGCTACTCATCAAATAGTAAAGCATATCGTCCTTCAACAAAACTCCAGTTTAGTTGAAAAATTTTGTGATATTCTATTTGATGAAACTAACGGCTCTCAAGAAGAGCAAGATAATTTAGATGATGTAGGTGACGAAGGATTGAGGCAAGTCATGAAGAACAGGTAAATTGGTGATATCATGCCAAAAGAAAATTCAATTGACTCACCATCATCTACTCTAGTCAAGCCTCCTACCTCTTCCACAACAAACAATAATCAAACAGGAGATGTAAAAGAAAAATAAGAAGAGCAACCATCAACTCTACCTCCAAGGATCCACAACGCAATTGCAAATATTGGGTGACGTGAGTAAGCGTGTTCAAACTCGATCTCGTGTTGCTTTATTTTATGACAATTTCTCATTTGTCTCCTCTCTTAAGCCCAAATATATAGATGAAGCATTAAATGATCCAGACTAGGTGAATGCTATGCATGAAGAATTAAACAACTTCACCCGAAACGAAGTTGGACATTGATGGAATGACCAAGGACCGCAATGTATTTGGTATATAATGGGTCTTCTAGAATAAGCAAGATGAAAGCAGAGTTGTGGTATGAAATAAGGCAATCGGTCAAGATTATACTCAAGTGAAAGGTTTGGATTATGATGAAATATTTGCTCCCGTAACTAGACTTAAGTCCATTCACATATTACTTTCCTTTGCATCAAGTTTTGATTAAAAAACTTATTTCAAATTGATGTTAAAAGTGCTTTCCTAAATAGAAAAATAACCGAACTTGCTTATGTGGAATAATCACCCAGTTTTGAAAATCCAAAGAATCTAAATCATGTGTATAAACTCTCCAAGGTGTTATGTGGTCTTAAACAAGCACCTAGAGTATAGTATGAGCGCTTTCGAGATTTCCTACTCTCAAAAGGATTCAAAAATGGAAAGGTTGACATAACATTATTTAAAAAAAGTATAGATGATAAATTTTTTATTTGTCATATTTATGTTGATGACATGATGTCTACAAAAAAAATCAAGATTTTTGCAAAAACAATTGGTGACATGATGTCTACAAAATTTGAGATGACCATGATAGGAGAGCTTAGCTACTTCCTTCAACTTCAAATTAAACATCTCAAGGACGGGATGTTCGTGAGCCAAACAAAGTACGTAAAGACTTATTCAAGAAATTTGGCACAGAAGACGATAAGCCCATCAAGACTCCTATGGCGACAAACGGTCATCTCGACCATAATAAGAGAGGTAAAATAATATATTTAAAGGTTTATAGATCAATGATTGGTAGGTTGCTTTATCTTACCGCATTTAGGCCTGATATCATATTTAATGTTTACATGTGTACACAGTTTTAAATATCACCAAAGGAATATCATTTGGATACCGTAAAGAGAATTATTAGATATTTCAAACATTCATCTAGCATTAGCTTATGGTATCCCAAATAGTGATGGCAATGTGTACCCGAAACCCGATACCCGGTGGGTTTTTACTCTATTAGGGCATGGGTCTAAGTCAATTTCCTAAGCCATGGGTCTCTTAATGCGCAAAAAGCTCAACCCATCGGGTCTGCCGGGTTTGGGTACGTTCCTATAGTACCCAAACCCGTGAACCCATGGGTAATATAAACCCGATCCATAGGAGTTATAAACCCAGGCTCCCAGCCTCCCAGGCAAACCAGCCCAGCCCATAGCCCATTAGCCATTTAGCCCCAAGCCCCCAATGCGGCAATGCCCCATACGGCCATACGGTATAACCCTAGCTAGCACTCAAACTCACTCCGTCACTCGGTCACTACTCACTCCTCCCCACCCCAATTCAACAGCCACCGCAGCGGCGGCGCATCTGGCGCTCCGCGCTTGGTCTCCGGCTCTCCGCTCGCTCTCCACGCTCGCCCTCCCATCCCGCTCCTGCTCCTGCCACTCTCGCCTCACGCTCGTTCTCCCGCACGCCCTCGCCTTCGCCTTCCAGTTGTGAACTATGAACTTGTAATGATATGCTATGCTAGTGAACTATGAACTGAGAATTGATGAAGTGAACTAGTGATGTGCATTGTGGATTTGTCATTACTTGTTTCATGCATAGTAGCATATAAATTGAACTTATTGTTGACTTGCTAAGCACTGCACTGTCTGCAATCTGCACAGCTGTTGTTAGGCACGGGCGACCCGTGGGTACCCGTTACCCGAGTGGGCACGGGTCTGGGCAAAAATCTGCACCTGTCACGGGCATGGGTTTTTAGCGGGCACGTCCAACTTTCATGGGCACGGGTTTGGGATAGCAAAACCCAGCGGGTTTGTGCCCGTTGCCATCTCTAATCCCAAAGATGCTAAATTTGATTTAGATGGATATTCGGATTTCGATTATGTGTATTGCAATATGGATAGAAAAAACATCTCAGGTAGTTGTCAACTCTTAGGAAGATCATTAGTCTTGTGGTCATCCAAGAAACAAAACTCTGTAGCACTTTCCACCACCGAAGTCGGATATGTTTCCGCAGGTAGTTGTTATGCACAATTGTTATGGATGAGGCAAACATTGGTGGATTATGGGATATATTTTGACAAAATGCCTATTTTGTATGATAATAATAATGTCATGAAGATAGCCAATAACCTGGTCCAACACTTAAGAACCAAGCATATACGAACCAAGAGATCATATGATCTCTTGGCTAAAGGAGACGTGGTCTTTAGCCACATACAGACCAAAGACCAATTACCCAATATCTTCACAAAACCTTTAGATGAAAGCTGATGGGAACGGGGTCCCGATCTTCCAACAGGTTCTGGATACGTTCGATTTGGTGGAGGCGCGACACAAATCGATCCGGCTTCCGAACGACACGTTCCGAACCCCGCAATCGCAGCACCACGTCTCCTCGGGTTATCAACCGTGCGCAGCCGGTTGACCTCGCCAAGAAGGCTAATCCTTGCCTGCGAATCGAAGAACACAAGCAAGAACAAGGAAGAACACAACTGAATTGCAGATGTATTGATTCAGCACTCGAAAGTTGGGGTCTCACAAACCGATGAACGGCGAAACTGTTCAAAGACAGAATTGATCTAAGCAAAACCCAAACCCTAATGGTGGGGGTGGCGGCTGGATATAAAGGAGTTAGGGGCGTGCAAAACCCCTGGACGCGCCCCTAATGGGCTCCAACACGATACAAAATTACAAAGCCGATCGGCCCAAAAGACGGTGGCGCAGCACCCTGACAGATTCTGAACACCCACTTGTTTCGACGATTCCCGTTGACTCAGAAGGAATTTTTACATGGGACCAAAGCCATTGGAAAGGTGGTCTTCTCAGCTTTCCATACATATGTGGAACGTCCAAAACGGAGTCCGGATGCGATCTGGGCGTCCGTTTTAGTGCGGTCTGGTCCTGGACTCCGAATTGGATTCGAAGTCGGTTTGAGTTGGGCCTCCAACATGATTCGACCGCCCTTGCTGGACTTGTGCGTCTTGTAGCCCTTCTCCAAGTACTTCCAGGTCCTCTCCATGGTTCCTAATCATAATTAAATCATTAGGTAGCAATCTGTTCTCGAATGAACAAAAGGAAGTACTTAGGAACGAGCTCACCTGTAAATTCAATTGTCGGGCGCGAGCTCTAGTGATTGGTCCTTGAATGTCAAGTGGAGGAGTGTTGTATGTATCCGAAGAAGTGATGTCCTCATCATCCTCCCCCTCTTGAAGCGGAGTTGTCCTCAACTCAGCCTCATCTTCTTGGAATACGCGATGGATGACAGCTAGGGTTTGTATGAGAGGTGGCGGAAGCAAGATAACCGGAAACAAAACACGATCTAAACCAGCAACACAACTCGACTAAGGACACAAACTCAACACTACGGACTCTGAAATTAAATTGTGCAAAAGGCTAAACAAGATCTGGGACAGGAAACAACCTACGACTACAAAATTTTTTGTAGGGCTTTTCTTGGACTCTAGGATGAAACGAAAACAACAAAGGTAGGGTATTCTCGAACCTGAAGGAACACCTGAAGCTCTGATTACCACTTGATGGGAACGGGGTCCCGATCTTCCAACAGGTTCTGGATACGTTCGATTTGGTGGAGGCGCGACACAAATCGATCCGGCTTCCGAACGACACGTTCCGAACCCCGCAATCGCAGCACCACGTCTCCTCAGGTTATCAACCGTGCGCAGCCGGTTGACCTCGCCAAGAAGGCTAATCCTTGCCTGCGAATCGAAGAACACAAGCAAGAACAAGGAAGAACACAACTGAATTGCAGATGTATTGATTCAGCACTCGAAAGTTGGGGTCTCACAAACCGATGAACGGCGAAACTGTTCAAAGACAGAATTGATCTAAGCAAAACCCAAACCCTAATGGTGGGGGTGGCGGCTGGATATAAAGGAGTTAGGGGCGTGCAAAACCCCTGGACGCGCCCCTAATGGGCTCCAACACGATACAAAATTACAAAGCCGATCGGCCCAAAAGACGGTGGCGCAGCACCCTGACAGATTCTGAATGCCCACTTATTTCGACGATTCCCGTTGACTCAGAAGGAATTTTGACATGGGACCAAAGCCATTGGAAAGGTGGTCTTCTCAGCTTTCCATACATATGTGGAACGTCCAAAACGGAGTCCGGATGCGATCTGGGCGTCCGTTTTAGTGCGGTCTGGTCCTGGACTCCGAATTGGATTCGAAGTCGGTTTGAGTTGGGCCTCCAACATGATTCGACCGCCCTTGCTGGACTTGTGCGTCTTGTAGCCCTTCTCCAAGTACTTCCAGGTCCTCTCCATGGTTCCTAATCATAATTAAATCATTAGGTAGCAATCTATTCTCGAATGAACAAAAGAAAGTACTTAGGAACGAGCTCACCTGTAAATTCAATTGTCGGGCGCGAGCTCTAGTGATTGGTACTTGAATGTCAAGTGGAGGAGTGTTGTATGTATCCGAAGAAGTGATGTCCTCATCAAAAGCTACTTTTGCAAATTGAGGAATGAGTTAAATGTCACAGATTATTCCAATGTTGCTTGAAATCATACATCATGTCATTTACTCTTATTTGGACTTCTTGAAGTTTATAAGAAAAACTAATTTGAAAATATTTTCATAAAAATCCCTATGTTGATAAAAACTATTTTATTTGGGTGTTAATTGCAAATTCAATGCATAGTGATCCTAAAAAATTTTGATTGTGTTCAAATTAAGGATCATTTGCATTTTCCTAATCTACCCATGCAAATTCAGTCAAATCGGTAGTACCGATTTGAATCTGCAATACTATCAGTCGACAGTAATACTAGAAGATGGTAGCAGTACTATCGCATTCTAACGGGTGGCCCCAAATTTTCTAGTAACTGATGTCATGTATCTTCCCTTATACCCCTTTCAGCCTCTTCCTCTCTAAATCACCAGAAAAATGTTCGAAGTCCTCAAATTCTCTCTCCCTTTCTCTCACACACCCCTCAAAACCCATCTCAAATCCTCTCCACAAATCTTCTATTTTTGCAATGATTTTGTGGAAACTTTGTCAGATCCAAGTATCTATGATTGTTTCCTATCCATCCCTCAAGCTAATCTCATCAAAATCCTCCCTTATCACCTTTTGGCACTCAAGATAAATTTCTAAGGTTTGGGGATAATGTGGCTTACCTCAGGTTAGAAGTACGAATGGGAGAAGGCAGTACTATCGATTTTGCTGAAAAATCATCAACTAATTTTTGTATATTAGTTCCAATCCATTCCTGCTGTCCTAATTATCCTCTTTGTTCCTTTTCAAGATGCCAAGGACCAAAACCTTTGTTCACAAGAACCTAGCATCTAAAGGCGAACCAATGGATCGATATGACCCCTTTCCATCAAAGTTGGACCTTCTTGATGAAAGGTGGCCTCTCGTAAGGAAGCCTCTGTCCAAGCCCCCTCAAGGGAGAACAGTGACTCAGAGACTTACTCCTTCCTCCAAGCCATGATGGGACAAGGCACAAGCCCTTATGGAAGAAGAGGAAGAAAGTGCAATTGAGATAGAAGAAGACGAAGAATATGAGAAAAGTGAAGAGGATGGTGATGAGGAAATGAACGAAGCTACAGAGCAAACTGTAAACTTAAGACTAATCACAAGTGAGGAGTATGCCATACTCTGCCACCCAAATTAGTTTACCAAGCCAAGGACATCTAGTGATCCTCGTTTTCACACCAAGTTCTAGCAAGATGTCTACACTCAGCTCTATGACCAACACCGGCAGTTTGTCAACCACAAGTACGTGGATGGGCATATCTCGACACCATTGATTGCTACGCTAGTGCCTACCAGCTCTTCTTTACAGTGAGACTACATGACATAGTCGCACTTCAGTGTGATTATCATGAGGAAATGATTAGGCAGTTATATGCGACTGTGGCCGTATGAAAGCATCTAGGCCCCTAAAAATGGTTTTGGTATTTAATGAATTTATGTGAATATGGGACTAACATGTTTAACGAGTATGCAAAGGTTAAGTCCATATGTTGGTGACAAGATGCAAGCCAAAGGATAAATATGAAGATCAAAAATGGCTCAAGGCAAAGGTATACTTAGAATAGGATCCCTTTTATTTTTATCGGTCTTAAGGAGAAAAGGTGGAAGACCAGATTATAGGGTAGATAATCGTACCATAAAGAGGGATCATGGAAAGTAGCTTGATAGCAAAAATTATGTGCCATTTGGATCAAATTAGACACATGCATTCATCAAAAATCAGATTTTAAACCAAAATTGTGCTCTGTCTGGAAGAGCGGTAGTTCCGCAGATTTCAACGTCAGAACTACCGCAGGACGGCAGTTCCGCTAGTAAAATCGGAACTACCGGCGATCGAAAGCTCCGGAACCCGAGCGGAGTCTTTTTTCCAGAGAGCACCCTCCGGGTGTACCCGAGTCTTTGCGGGATCGCAAGTACCGGCGCTTTCAATGCTGGAACTACCACAGGGTGCGGTAGTTCCGCATTTTGGAGCGGTACATCCGGAGCCCGGAAGCTCAGGAGGATGAGCAGAACCTTTTTTCCAGAGAGCACCCTCTGGATACAATCTGAGATTTTGCGGAGTGGAAGTACCGGCGATTTCAATGCGGGAACTACCGCAGGGTGCGGTAGTTCCGCTATTTAGAGCGGTACCTTCGGAGCCCGGAAGCTCCAGAGGCAGAGCGGAGCCTTTTTTCCAGAGAGCGCCAAACTTGGGACTTTTGAAAGTTCGGCTCAAGCGGTAGTACCACGCCGACTTTGCGGAACTACCGGAGAGCGGTAGTACCGCAAGTTTCAACAGTGGTAGTACCGCACCGACATTCCAACGGTCATTGCAGAGCTCTGACATAGCTGTTCTGCAGCGCCAGAAATAGGAGCGGTAGTACCGGCCTTATAACGACGCTAGTACCGGTCACTCTGAATTTTTCTGGAATTTGTTCCAAACGGCTAGTTTTGGTTGGTGGAGGGTATAAATACCCGTACCACTACTCAAGGACAGTAAGAAGAGACCCATTGAACATTTCTTGAGTATAGAGCATTCACTCCACCCCTTGTTCTCACTTGAGGATTCAATTTGAGGTGGTTGGGCAAATTTAGTGCATTGCATTCATTAGTTGATCCTTGGCACTAGTTTGCAAATCAAGTGAAGCCCAGGTCTATTACTCTTAGTGTTTGCTGGCACCTGGACGATTGGGAGGTGATTGATCGGTGATCTTCTCAAAGGAGATTGTGAGAAGACCCGACGTTCGTGTGAAGGTTGGAGCTCACCTACTCGGAGCGGGGAAGAGCTACCACTAGTAATCGAGGTGCTTTGGCTTAATTCGTGGAGCCGGTCCAATTCGTTTGGGCTAACCTCAACGTGGATTAGGGGAAATCGGTAAGTTTCCGAACACCACGATAAAAACATCGTTTGTGTTCATCTTTCACTTGCTTTCTTCTAGCTCTTGTTTAATTACTTTATTGTGATCATTTTCTTGATTTAGAGCTAGCATTGTTATTTACTTGACTAGAATTGTGTAGAATTAATTGCTTTACATTCTTGCTATTAAAATTGTAAAGAATTATTAAGTAGAGAAAAATTTTAAAACCTCCTATTCACCCCCCTCTAGTCGGTATCTTGATCCTACAAGTGGTATCAGAGTTTGGTCTCTCATTTTTAGACTTAACCATCTAGAGAGAAAGGATGGCTAGTGAGGGGTTTGCGATAGGCAAGGCACCTTTCTTTGATAGCTCAAATTATGCATATTGGAAAATTAGGATGTCAATTTATTTAAAGGCCATGAGTCCTCATATTTGGAAAATTGTAAATGAGGGCTACATCATGCCTCTTAATCCATTGCACTTAACGGAACAAGACGGGCGTAACGCTAATTTAGACGCCCAAGCCATGAATGCCTTATTTGGGGCTTTAAACGCGGACGAATTCAATAGGGTGAGCAATTTAGAAACGGCTCACGCTATATGGACAACCTTTTCCGAAATTCATGAAAGGACGTCCACAGTTAAAGAAGCAAAATTGCATCGGCTTAGGATCAAATATGAGACATTCATAATGTTGCCTCACGAGGACATCAATGAGATGTACACACGGCTCAACAACATTGTGAATGAGCTCAAAGGCCTTGGAACTAACCTTTCCGATCTTAATATTGTGAGAAAGATGCTTAGGGCCTTACCGGAGAAGTACAAGACGTTGGTAACGCTCTTCCTCAACTCACCGGAGTTGGCGAGAATGACGCCTACACAACTCTTGCGTAATCTAATTACCAATGAGTTGTACAAGAAGGATAAGGAGGAGCTTTTGGAGCAATCCACCTCCAAAGAGAAGAAGATCACTGCTTTCAAAGCCAAGGCGGTGGTGAGTGAGGAATCTGAAGAGGAAGAGGAGGATTCCGAAGAGGAGTTGGCCCTTCTAGTAAGAAGGATGAACAAATTCATGAGGAGGCGCTCAAATCGAAGCGCAAATCATGAAAAGGCCAAGAAAGGGCACTCCTCCTCCAACAAGAAGTATAGCAACATCCGTTGCTATGAATGCGACAAGAAGGGGCATATTGCTTCACAATGCCCCACCAAGAAAGATGACAAGGAGAAATCATCAAAGAAGAAGAGCTATCACGGTAAGAAGAAGCTTTTCAAGAAACTTCACAAGGATGGCAAAAAATGAAGCCCACATTGGCGAATGGGATTCCGAAGCGGAGTATTCGGACAACAACTCAAGCGAGGACGAGTCTCCCAAGAAGAAGGGGCTCATGGGCATCGCTATTAGACCGAAATGGCGACAGAGGGGGGTGAATGTCGACTTTAAAAACAATTCCCTAAAAACTCCACTTAAAGAACTGCCTCTCCTATAGCTACGAAAAGCTATGAAGTGGACAAGCTAGACTCTCTGAAAACTCAAGCACTTAGAGGAAAAGATACTGCAAATCGGGAAGCCAACAAGGAGTCGAAACTCATCAACAAAAGCATGTATCACAGGCTGGCTAAAGGGGGGCCGGTCAGACCTCAAAGGGCCGGGCGGTCAGACCGGAGAAGACAGACCGGTCTGACCGGTTGCACAGGGGCAGTCTAACCGCCATTTCCACACCGGTCAGACTGGTGGCAAGGGTCCGCTCTGACCGCTTAGCCTGACCGAGGCTGCGCAGACAAGCAGAAAATTTAGATTGAAAAACCTAGAAACTTGAAACTGAAGATTCCAATGAAATTTGAGACTAGGAAATGAAATCCTCAGACTACAGGCTCTGGAATAGAAACCAAATAGCAAATAAAACTCAGGAAACAATCTAAATCATTCTAAAGGCAGGAGATTTGGATTTGAGCCAAAAATCTGAAAATGAAGTAGATGAGAGTGGTAATTTTCAGATTGCCCATTGTTCACCCATCATTTCTCCAAGAAATTTTGCACTTGAGTTAGCAACTATCTCAGGAGATTATGCACCAAATTTCATGACCACTTACAAATAGAAAAGAAATATTCAAGAAACTTCTGTATCCAAACCCTAGAAAATTCAACAACCTGAAAAACTACAGAGAGGAGTACCAAAACCCAAATTTCTCTTCAATCCTTGAACCTTGACTCATGAAACTTTGAGAATGACTAATAGATAGCCTCAGGACTCTAGATACCAAGTTTCATGCCATCACACGAAGGGAATCAAGAATAGCACCAAAACCCTAGAAGTGACAGAAAGAGAACAGAGGAAGCCCAAAACCCAAATCTGAAATTAAATGAGGTTTGCTCTTGGGAAAATCGATCAAATGATCTTGAGGCATCATTCCAACAGAGAGCAACCCATTTTGGGCCTTCCCAGCAAGAAACAACAATAAATCAAAAACTCAAGAACTCATGAAGAGGAGGCATCGAAGGCAAAACAGGAGCACGAGAGATAAACTTTAGAAATTTCATTTCCAATCAACTAGGATTACAAGGAATCCTCATACGCATGGACATTAGAACAAGGGATGATTACATGGACATCAACTCCTCTCCTCCCACTCCCAACCTCAAGAACACATGAACACAAGTGGTGAGGAGACTACAGAGTAACACGCTCAGAGAGGAGATGCTACGATGGAGACAAAGCCTCTGCCCACACCAACTCTCCAACCACTAAAGCCTAAAGCCAAAACAAACTCTCAAAGCTTCTTTTGACTCTAGCAAACCCTAACTCTCTCCCAAAGCCATGCACTCCCTCACAAGACTTGCATGAGCAATGAGACACCCTCTCCTATTTATAGCCTTTGGCTAACGGGTTTCCAACCTGTTACGCCCGCTAAATCCGAACGGAACTGTCTCCCGCTTGTGCAGCCTTGCGAAATTACCAATTCGCCCCTCTTGCACCTTCCGGGAAGCTTCCGCGCTCCTTGTCATCCACAACTCGCAACCACCTCGAGTTCACGCCGTCTTAGACACATCCGACCGTTCTGACCTCAACGCCACCTGCTTCTAGTCCGGTCACCTCGTGTCTCGCCACGACTCCGCCTCGACGTCCTGCAGCCATCACAGACAAGAAACACATCAAATAGCACCGCTCGATACATGTAAGCATAAATGCATTAATGAAACCACATTAAGCATGAAATAGCCCAAACCTGCCAAGTCAACATAATATGCATCCTAACCACTTTGACCAGGTTTGACCAAGTCTGACCAAGCCCGATTGCACCACGCAACGTCAAGGTCCGAACCAACCAAATCAAACTCGACTTTCCTAAACCGATGTCAATTACTCATCACACACATGGGATGACCTCCACATGGTCTCTCAATCTCCCCCTTGATGAGTATATTGACAAACCTAGAAAAAGCGCAAAGTTGAGTTTGAAATGCAAGAAAGAAGTCAAACATGGTCCAAAGGAGGGAAATAAAGCTAACGACCATGTCGACAGAAGGAAACACTAGAGCAACAACTGAAAGAGCAAACTATTCTCCAAAGCTCTAAAATGTTCCCAAATGGCTTTTTCTCCTCTATTCTCCCCCTTGTGGCAATAAACACATCAAGGATGCAAAAGAGAGAATATAACATGGTTTTGGATGAAATGGCTGAAGTTTGTTTATTTTAAGCATTTAGAGCCATGAAGATTATCCAAAAATGACCATTAAGTATTACACCAAGCCATAACTCAATAAAAGGCTATCTAGATCATGACAAGATATGTATAAACTAGCTAGAACAAATAGATGATGATCTGAAATGTAGTGCATTTTGTGAGCATGCCAACTCATCAATAAGCAAAGTCTAGCTAGAGATATCCAAGGATGATGCAGGCCATGTCAATAAGCTAAGCGGAACCAAGACGCTAGTGTTGAGTCAATATAAAGTGCTACAAGTTCTAGAATGAGACATTTGTTCAAGTACTTGTATTCTTTGTAATTTTAGCAAATTGGGCACATTTGATAAGTTTTTCTTATGAAATCTCATGATTGTTGCCAACCAGATTTTTGTTTTATCATGTGCTAGATCTCAAGCCTTATGCGACCACTCCAAGCAAGAAGCTTAAGAAGATGATCTTGGTCATCCAAAACTCCCCCTGAGTTCATGCCTTGTGCAATGGCAAGCCGTCTCATGAGAAAGAATTGGTGAGATCAGCTTTTTCGCACAAAAGAGATCTTTTTGTATTTTCATGAATGTAAGACATGTACTAACTCATGTGTCATCAAGAAACTAATATAGCTCAAACTAACGCTCAACAAAGATTCAATACTCAACTCAGCCTATTTGACATGGCATGAATCATAAGTGGATAACTAAAGAAAGACTAGTCTAGAGAGCTAACATGACAAGTCTTAATTCAAGTTGAGCAATTTTAATGAACTCATCATGGCAAAAGCTAGTCTACACATATAAAGTCATGATCAATCTAGCAATGAAGCATAAATCATGGCAGGATGTAAAGCAATGTACACATGTCATAAATGGATAATAATCAAGGATCCATATAATTATATTACAATACGAAATGCTGAAATGTAAGAAAATCCAGCTCCCCCTCAACATGAGATGCCACTTTTAGTTCAAGTTGAGTTAAGTCAATATTAAGCTCCAGAAGCTCCCAAATGAACCCCCCTGAACCAAAGCAATAAATACGAGAAGCTGGCAATAAAAACAGAAAGGGCAGTCCTTAAAGCATAGATAAGATAAAGAGGAAACTATGGCTCAGACTGACTCTCATCTACCCCATGAGACTCTAGGACTATCAACGGGTCCTCTAACAGACTAAGGAGCAAACACGTACCTTGTCTACCCGAGGGTGGCCCGACCCTCGCTAGAACCTATAAGCAGTGAGTGAGCTCGACCTAGTGAGAAGAGAAACAGCTAATAAGCAGCATCCTAGAATCACAAGATAAGAGCAAGAAGTCTGAACGCTAGACAGGAAAACCACTCTAACCTATGCTAGAAGAACTAACCCCAATGCACCCCGAATGCAATGCAACAGATAGGAGCAAGAGCATAATCAATAAGCTAAAATAGTAAAGCACAAAGCTCCCCCTCACAACAGTCCATAAGGACAAACCACCCCAAGCTCTCCCCGCAGGGCTGAAAACCTAGAGCTATCCAATGGCTTGGTAAAGATGTCAGCCAACTGGTGGTCACTCTCCACAAACTGGAGCACTATGTCACCCTTCTCCACATGGTCTCGAAGGAAGTGATATCGGATATCAATGTGCTTGGTCCGAGAATGCTGCACTGGGTTCTTAGCAATGTTAATCGCAGAAGTGTTATCACAAAAGAGTGGAACACTGTCGATAACTAACCCAAAGTCCCGCAGGGTCGAGACCATCCAGAGCACCTGGCTACAGCAACTGGCTGCAGCAACGTACTTGGCCTCTGCGGTGGACTGTGCAACACCAGACTGCTTCCTAGAAGACCAGGAAATGAGAGAAGTGCCAATGAATTGGCAAGTGCCAGAAGTGCTCTTCCTATATATCCTACAGCCAGCAAAGTCTGCGTCCGAGTAGACTCTCAAGGAAAGACAGGACGAGGAAGAGTACCAGATACCATAGTCAATGGTAGCTCGAAGGTACCGAAGGATGCGCTTCATCGCCTGGCGGTGAGATACGCGAGGAGAAGCCTGAAACCGAGCACAAAGACACACAGCAAAGTGTATGTCCGGTCTCGAGGCGGTGAGGTACAAGAGAGAGCCGATCATACTACGATACTCCTTCTGATCAACTGGCTCGCCGTCCTCATCTGGGTTGAGTGAAGCTGATGTAGCCATTGGAGTGGACACCGGCTTACCATCACTCATATCAAAGCGCCTCGGGAGGTCTCGAGTGTACTTGCCCTGATGCAAGAAGGTACCTCCCGAGTCTACTTAATTTGGAAGCCAAGGAAGAAGCTCAACTCGCCCATCATGCTCATCTCAAACTCCAAGCTCATGACATTGGAAAACTGAGAAACGAGAGCATGAGAGGAGGCGCCAAAGATGATGTCATCCACATAGATCTGGACGAGCAGAAAATCAGTGCCATGCCGGCGGATGAACAAGGTCTTGTCTACTTTACCCATCTCAAACCCATGACTCAACAAGTAGGACTTAAGCCTCTCATACCAACTCTAGGGGGCCTGCTTAAGTCCATCAGCACTTTAGAAAGCTTGAAGACATGGTTTGGGTATTTGGGGTTCTCGAAACCTAGAGGCTGTCTCACATAGACTTCTTCCTCAATAAAGCCATTGAGGAATGCATTCTTAACATCCATCTGGTAAAGTTTGAAACTCTTAGACGCTGCAAAGGCAAGCAGTGTTCTAATGGCCTCAAGTCTAGCTATAGGGGCAAAGGTCTCCTCGAAATCTAGACCCTCAACCTGGGAGAACCCCTGAGCTACCAGTCTAGCCTTGTTTCGAATAACCACCCCATCCTCACTCTGCTTGTTCTTGAACACCCATTTGGTCCCAATGACATTGTGATCACGAGGGGGCTCAACAAGCGACCAGACCTTGTTTCTCTCGAAATTCTCCAACTCCTCATGCATGGCATTGACCCAAGACTCATCTAAAAGGGCATGACAAACATCCTTGGGCTCAAAGGAGGCAACAAAGGAAGAATGGAGACAGAAAAGTGACGTGCCAGACTTTGAGCGTGTGACTTGCTAAAAAAGGTCTCCAATAATCTGCTCGGAAGGATGGTCTTTCTGGATATGTCAAGGAGGTCCAGGATGAGATGAAGAAGTGGCCTCTACCTCATGAGCTGATGAGGTAGGAACAGAGTCACTAGCTCCTAAGGAAGCAGAAGGCATGGGTTGATCGCCTCGAGGTGCGGTGGAAGAAGGCACCTCGAGGGGTGGATGAGGGATTGGATCGGTTAGACAACCCTCATCTCCATCGTCCTCATCATCCACAAAGATGGACTCGGACTACTCTAAAGAACCTGAGATATCGGGCCTAGTCCCCGGACTGGCCTCGTCGAAGGTCACCTCACAGGTCTCTACCAATTTGCCAGACTCGCAGTTCCAAACCCTATAAGCCCGCAAAGAAGTCAAGTAACCTAGAAAGATACCGTCACAAGAACGTGACTCGAACTTGTCTAGGTTCCCGGACTTCAGAATGAAACACTTGCAACCAAACACGCGAAAATGCGAGACACTAGGCTTTAGCCCATATCTCAACTCATAAGAAGTGTGATGCAAGTGTGCCCGAAGAAAAACTCTGTTCGACACATGGCACGCGGTCGCAATAGCCTCAGCCCAAAACTTCCTAGGTGTAGAATACTCATTGAGCATCGTCCTGGCCATCTCGACCAAGGTACGGTTCTTCCTCTCCACGACGCCATTCTGCTGTGGGACGTGCGGAGAAGAGAACTGGTGCTCTACACCTGTCTCATCGCAAAACCTCTCAAAATAGGAATTCTTGAACTCCGTGCCATTGTCACTGCGGATCGCTCGTAAGGCGCCCGGGAGCTCAACAGAAAGCCTACTGAAAAGACCTCAGAAATGTGTAAACATCTCATCCTTCGAGGCTAAGAAAAACACCCAACAGAACCTCGAGAAGTCATCGACCACGACAAGAACATACCACTTCCCTCCTACTGACTGCACTCGAGCTGGTCCAACTGTATCCATATGGAGCAGCTGTCCTGGTGCATCGGTCATAGTAACTATGACCGGAGGATGAGAAGCGGCAACCATCTTGCCGTGTCGACAAGGAGCACAAACTATATCTTTGACCATCTTGAGTTTCCGCAGACCACGAATGAGATCATGGCCGCTAACTCGGGTCAAATGGTCAAATCCAATATGACCAAGTCTCCTATGCCAGAAAGAAAGATCACGGGACTCTGAAGCAACTAAACACCGGAGAGAATCACCAGAAGACTCAGAAAAATCAGCACGAAAGATCCTCCCAAAACGAGAAATCCCACAAACCAGACTACCTGAAGAATCAAGAATTTTGCAATTGTTTTTCTTAAAGCTCACCTCGAAACTGTCATCGGTAAGCTGAGAGACTGAAACCAAATTATACTGCAGCTTACTAACCAAGACAACATCTTTCAAAATGAAAGAATCATTAACACGCACTGTACCTTTGGCAATGACGCGCCCAGATGAAGCATCCCAAAGGTGATCGTCTCATCACCTGGAGCACGGACAAGGGAAGAAAACCAACGGGAGTCTCCGGTCATGTGTCGTGAACACCTGGAGTCTACAAGCCAAACTTTTCCCTTCCCTGCCCGGCGAACCTGAGTCAAACAGAGAGTAAAGTCTCAGTATTGGGGTAAATCAAGAGTGATTTTGGCACCCAATACTGAGTAACACGTCGAGCAGATGAAGTAGTCAAACACGACTGACCTCTATCTACCCTACGCTCTCTGTGGCTCAAAGAAGCAGAAGGTCTGTGATCAGACCTGAAGCTGTTGCTGGGTCCGACTGCTACGGGAGAGCGAGTCGGAGCACCGGCAACATGCTGATCACACCGCAGGTAGCCATCTCGACGGGGAAAGCAAGATCTACCCTCAGAACGGCGGAAGTCACGACCAAAGGGAGCATGAGGACGAAAATCAGAAAACTCGGAAAAACCAAGTCCTCGATGCTGCCCAAACCCATCAGCTGAAGCAACCCTAGACCTCGTATTGGTCTTAGGTGCACTCAAGGTCTGGGGCTGACCCTGAATACGCCTAAGAGACTTAACACGGTCTGTACGCGCAATCTTGGCGTGCCTGAAGCATCGATCGATCAGATGTCCATCCTTCTGACAGAAGGTGCAATGATACTTCACCTTCTAAGAGGTAGAAGTAGCATTATGAGGCTTCGCCTTCTGAGAGGCCGAAGCTACAGGTGGAATCACCTTGCTGTCAGAAATCCCTTGGACGAAGCCCGCAGATTTGAATTGAACCTTCTCAGATCTGCACTCGGTCTCGATCACACCTGGTGCTATGGATCTGAGCACGGCAGGTGGATGCTTCCTCATGTCCTCATAGAAATCATATCCTAGACCCTGATTAAGTCTGCAGATCTTAGATTGGTCTAGAATAAGATTGAGCTTCTTCTTGCCTCCTACAAATCTCTCGAGAGTGTTCATAAGATACTGACACTCCCGAAAGAGAGAGGTGCAAGAAGAGCAGGGGGAAGAAGAGACAATAGAAGGTAAGGGAGCAGAAGAAGAACCAACAGTAGAGGAGAGAATGGCTTGTATACGCACAGCTGACTCTGAGGGGACAGTCCTAATACTAGCCAGTTGGTTCACATCACTAAGCGTCTCAACCTTACCCTTGGGCTCCTTCCCCAGCTCAGCACAGACATTACAAGCAGAAGGTGGCTTCTCTAGAAGGTCCTTAGTTAGCTTCACACATTTTTCATCCAAAGCAATCAAATCAGATTTTAGTTTGTTACAATTAAAGCAAGGTGAGCTAACAGGATCCTTAGAAGCACATTGAGCCAATCTATTGTTATCATCAACTAACTCTTGAAACTGCTTGGAGACAGCTTCAAGCTCAGCAGTAAGCTTGGGACAATTAACACACGAAGCAATAGGCTCAAGAAGAAAAGCTTGTAGTTCAGCAATTTTATGATCTGCCCATTTTAGATTCATCTTCAGATTATTGCAATTATCACAAGACTCGGGCAGATCCAGAAGCATGGTATAAAGACCTCTAACTGCGTTGTCCTTATCCTCACATGAGTTGTATGCAATAATCTCAACAGTAGTAGATGAAATAGAAGTAACCCTACTCATCTCTAGTTCAGCCAATAGACTAATGTTCTCCACCTTAACAATACCAAGTTCAGAGGACAGACTATCATGCGAGGTCCTTAATTTCTCCATGTCACCCAACAGAGCACAGCATGTATCACAATCATCACGGGAGGGAGCAGATGTAAGTGAAGTAAGCTCCCGAATAGTCTATCTACTTCCTTCTCTAACTCGGTACACCTAGCCCTAGCTCTAGCATGAAATCCACCTAGCTTAAGAAAAGTATGATTGAGCTGGTCGTAGGTGGGGGATACCTCGTCGGAGTCGGAGTACAGCTCGCTGTCGCTCACTTCGCCCTCAAGGGCCATGAAGCACATGCCGGAGAAGTCATCGCTGCCCTTGGGATCTTGGTCACCCGTCTCGTCGTCGTCGCTCCATCCCTCCACCTCGCTGAGGTCGAGGTCGTCGAAGGCGGTGAGGATGCGGTGGAAGAGGTTTTTGGCCTTCCCAAAGTCGCGCAACTTCTTCTTTCCTTGAGGATGTGCTGGAGGCTTCTTGTTGCGGTTCTTGTCGGTGTAGTCATTCTTGCCCGAACCACCATAGTCACCTTTGCCCTTCCCCAGCTTGGGGCAGTTTGCCCAAATGTGGTTGGGGCCACCACACTCGAAGCAAATCACGGGTCCTCCTCTCTTTCTGTCCCTCCTCTTCTTGTAAGCATGAAAAAATCTCCGAGCTAGGAGAGCTAACTGCTCATCCGCAAGCTGCTCTAACCGATCATCAATTATGTCACAGAGAACAGCAAGGGAGAATCCACACCGCGAATCAGAAGAAAGACCAGAAACCGAACTGGGATCGGTGACTAGGGCCATCGACTGTGACTTCGACTTGTGAGAGACAATGTCAATCTCATGAGTCTTGAGGCCGAGTACAGCGCATCAAGAGTCAAAGTCGAGAGGTCCGTGGTGTCTTTGATGGTAGTCACCTTCATCTCCCAAACACGAAGGTTGAGTGCAGCGAGCATCTGTCGAGTGTTATCCGAGTCGGGGTATGTGAGACCGACTGCTCGGAGGTTGCTCAGAATCTTGTGAAAACGCGCAAAGCACTCATCGAGGGACTCGCCAGCGAGCATTTCAAACTTGTTGTAATCTCGCTTGAACTGGTCCTGTCGCACCGTCTTTATTTGGGTGGTGCCCTCATGGTAAGCATCGAGGGTCTCCCAAATATTGAAGGTGGACGAAAGATGAGAAATGCGGTCAAACTCGCTACGACTCAGGCCCTGGATTATGATGTTCCTAGCCTTAGCGTTTGCCTCACCATCATGCATATTTCCAACATTGATGTTCTCATCGGCAGGAACAACAAACCAGACCTTGACCTTACGCTAGATGGCGTACCCCTGAGCCTGGATGTACATCTCCATTCGGCTCTTCCAGAAGGGATAATCAATCCCATCGAAAACCGGGGGCTTGGTCGAGTACTTGTCCATCGCCATGGCTCTAGAGACCGGTTAAGATCTATAGAGAAGAGCTAACCGGCTCTGATACCAATTGTTGGACCGAAATGGCAACAGAGGTGGGGTGAATGTCGACTATAAAAACAATTCCCTAAAAACTACACTTAAAGAACCGCCTCTCCTATAGCTACGAAAAGCTATGAAGTGGACAAGCTAGACTCTCTGAAAACTCAAGCACTTAGAGGAAAAGATACTGCAAATCGGGAAGCCAACAAGGAGTCGAAACTCATCAACAAAAGCATGTATCACAGGCTGGCTAAAGGGGGGCCGGTCAGACCTCAAAGGGCCGGGCAGGGGCAGTCTAACCGCCATTTCCACACCGGTCAGACTGGTGGCAAGGGTCCGCTCTGACCGCTTAGCTCGACCGAGGTGCTGCAGACAAGCAGAAAATTTAGATTGAAAAACCTAGAAACTTGAAACTGAAGATTCCAATGAAATTTGAGACTAGGAAATGAAATCCTCGGACTATGTGCTCTGGAATAGAAACCAAATAGCAAATAAAACTCAGAAACAATCTAAATCATTCTAAAGGCAGGAGATTTGGATTTGAGCCAAAAATCTGAAAATGAAGTAGATGAGAGTGGTAATTTTCAGATTGCCCATTGTTCACCCATCATTTCTCCAAGAAATTTTGCACTTGAGTTAGCAACTATCTCAGGAGATTATGCACCAAATTTCATGACCACTTACAAATAGAAAAGAAATATTCAAGAAACTTCTGTATCCAAACCCTAGAAAATTCAACAACCTGAAAAACTACAGAGAGGAGTACCAAAACCCAAATTTCTCTTCAATCCTTGAACCTTGACTCATGAAACTTTGAGAATGACTAATAGATAGCCTCAGGACTCTAGATACCAAGTTTCATGCCATCACACGAAGGGAATCAAGAATAGCACCAAAACCCTAGAAGTGACAGAAAGAGAACAGAGGAAGCCCAAAACCCAAATCTGAAATTAAATGAGGTTTGCTCTTGGGAAAATCGATCAAATGATCTCGAGGCATCATTCCAACATAGAGCAACCCATTTTGGGCCTTCCCAGCAAGAAACAACAATAAATCAAAAACTCAAGAACTCATGAAGAGGAGGCATCGAAGGCAAAACAGGAGCACGAGAGATAAACTTTAGAAATTTCATTTCCAATCAACTAGGATTACAAGGAGTCCTCATACGCATGGACATTAGAACAAGGGATGATTACATGGACATCAACTCCTCTCCTCCCACTCCCAACCTCAAGAACACATGAACACAAGTGGTGAGGAGACTACAGAGTAACACGCTCAGAGAGGAGATGCTACGATGGAGACAAAGCCTCTGCCCACACCAACTCTCCAACCACTAAAGCCTAAAGCCAAAACAAACTCTCAAAGCTTCTTTTGACTCTAGCAAACCCTAACTCTCTCCCAAAGCCATGCATTCCCTCACAAGACTTGCATGAGCAATGAGACACCCTCTCCTATTTATAGCCTTTGGCTAACGGGTTTCCAACCCGTTACGCCCGCTAAACCCGAACGGAACTGTCTAGCATGTCTACATCATATGATGATCTTCTTGCCATGCCATGCCATGCTCTTGGAACAAGTACTAAAATTAAACAAGAGTTTAGAAAGAGCATACAAGGGAAAGGCCACCCTTGACAAATTGTTGAGTGATCAAAGATGTTCATTCAACAAAGAGGGACTGGGGTACATTCCCAAGAAAGGTAAAAAACCGTTGTACAAACCCAAAAGGTTTGTAAAAGAAAATGGTAAGTATTGCACAAAGTGCCGGGATGTAGGACATATATACAATAATTGTCCGAAAAGTAAAATTCAATCAATTGGTTTATATGATTCATGTTACATGCTTAAGATATCTAAAAATGGAAATGTTATTGCTCATTTCATTGGCACCTCGATTTTGAGTGCTGAAAAGAAATCCATTTGGGTGCCCAAAACCTTGGTTACTAACCTCCAAGACCCAAACAAATTTGGGTACCTAAAAAACTTGATTTTCTTTTGTAGGTGAACTACAAAACCGGTGGAAGGCATTGGGTGCTAGATAGTGGATGTACACAACACATGACCGGAGACCGAAAAATGTTCACCACCTTTGAGAGTGGAAGCAATGAGAAAATCACCTTTCGGGACAATAACAAAGGAAAGATACTTGGTTTGGGTAAAATTGCTATCTCAAATGACCTTTCCATTTCTAATGAATCTTTAGTAGAAACATTGAATTTTAATTTGCTATCCGTTGCTCAATTGTGTGATTTAGGCTTAACTTGCTCCTTCTCTAAAGAAAATGTAATTATCTCAAAAGAAAACGGAAATGAACTTGTTTTCAAAGGTTTTAGATTTGGAAATCTTTATTTAGTAGATTTTTCCTCAAATGAATCTTGTTTAAAAACTTGTTTAATTGCAAAAACCTCTTTAGGATGGCTATGGCATAGGAGACTAGGTCATGTGGGTATGGTTCAACTTAAAAAACTTTTCAAACATAACTTAGTTGTTGGTTTGAAAGATGTGAAGTTTGAGAAAAATAGACTTTGTAGTGCTTGTCAAACCGGGAAACAAGTCACAAATTCTCATCCTTCCAAAAGCATCATGTCAACATCTAGGCCATTAGAGCTCTACATATAGATTTGTTTGGGCCAACAACCTATAAGAGCATCGGGGGAAATAGCTATTGTTTAGTCATTGTAGATGATTACTCTAGATACACATGGGTATTCTTCTTAAATGACAAAAGCAAAACCTCCGGGATTTTCAAAAGTTTTGCAAAAATGGCCCAAAATGAATTTGATTTTAAAATAAAGAAAATTAGGAGTGACAATGTTTCCGAGTTCAAAAACACTAAAATTGAAGATTTTTTTGATGAACTTGGAATAAAGCATGAACTTTCCACAACCTACACTCCGGAGCAAAATGGAGTTGTAGAAAGGAAAAATCATACATTAATTGAAATGGCTAGGACAATACTTGATGAATATAATACTTCCGATAAATTTTGGGCGGAAACTATTAACACCGCTTGTCATGCCATAAATCACCTTTATTTACATTGTCTTTTGAAAAATACTTCCTATGAGCTTTTCATTGGAAGAAGGCCGAACATATTCTACTTTAGAGTATTTGGTTGCAAATGCTATATCTTAGAAAGGGTGTGCGGCTCTCCAAATTTCAAAGTCGATGTGATAAAGGATTTTTATTAGGATATTCTTCAAATAGCAAAGTATAGAGAGTTTTTAATAAAAATTCGGGTTTAGTAGAAGAATCATGTGATGTTCAATTTGATAAAACTAATGTCTCTCAAGAAGAGCAAGAAAATTTAGATGGTGTAGGAGATGAAGGACTACGCAAGGCTATGGAAAATATGCAAATTGGTGACATCAAGACAAAAGAAACCCAACATCACTTAGCTCATCAAAACAAGTTGAACCCCCAACCTCTCCTACAACAAGCAATGTCTAAGTTATAGAAGATGAAGAGAAGGATCAACAACTAAATACCTTCAAGATCCACAATGCAATCGCCAAGGATCATCCAATAGATCAAATATTGGGTGACGTGAGTAAGGGTGTTCAAACTCACTCTAAAGTAGCTTTATTTTGTGAACATTATTCTTTTGTGTCTTCACTTGAACCTAAGCGTGTAGATGAAGCTCTAGATGACCCGAATTGGGTTAATGCCATGCATGAAGAGTTGAACAACTTCACTCAAAATGAAGTTTGGACTTGGTGGAAAGACCCAAGGAGCACAACGTGATTGGTACAAAATGGGTCTTCCGGAATAAACAAGATAAAAACGGAGTTGTGAATTTGGTGAAATGATGTGCAGAGAATTTGATATGTTCATGATAGGAGAATTGAGCTATTTCTTAGACTCCAAATCAAGTAACTCAAAGATGGGATTTCATAAGCCAAACGAAGTACATTAAAGACCTTCTCAAGAAGTTTGGTATAGAAGATGCAAAACCCATCAAGACACCAATGGCAACAAACGGGCATCTAGACCTTGATGAAGAAGGTAAGTCAGTAGATTCAAAGCTTTATAGATCCATGATTGGTAGTTTGCTTTATCTTACCGCATCTAAGCCTGATGTCATGTTTAGTGTATGCATGTGTGCTCGCTTTCAAGCTTCTCCAAAAGAGTATCATTTAAAAGCCATAAAAAGAATTTTGAGATATTTAAAACATTCCTATATTATAGGGCTTGGGTATCCTAAAGGTGCTAAATTTGACTTAATTGGATATTCGGATTCCGATTATGCGGGTTGCAAAGTGGATAGAAAAAGCACCTCGGGAAGTTGTCAATTTTTAGGTAGATCCTTAGCGTCTTGGTCCTCAAAGAAACAAAATTTCGTAGCACTTTTAACCGCCGAAGCCGAATATATTTCCGCCAGGAGTTGTTGTGCTCAATTATTATGGATGAGGCAAACTTTGATGGATTATGGAATTAATTTTGATAAAGTGCATCTTTTGTGTGATAATGATAGGGCCTGTTTGGGACTGCTCCGCTCCAAGTTTTCTAGCTCTACTCCCTACTTCGCTAACCAAACAAGTCTAACTCCAAAAACTCCGCTCCAAGAAAAAGGTGGAGTTAGAGGCCAACTCCACGTTTTTTATGGAGCTCCCCAAGGGGTACTCCACAAACAAAGGTTTCCAAACTCCTCGTGGAGTTGATGAAAAATTACCCACCACTACCATTACACAATTCCTCTCCTCTGTACCGATTGGATTTCTTTTCCTTCTCCGACTTCTCTCCGCCCCCGCCGACGACCCCGATGGAAGCCCCCCACCCGGATCCACTCTGTGACGCCGCGATTCCTTCCTCCCCTCCGGTCTCCGGCCTCCATCCAACCCACGCGATGGCGGAGGTGAGAGAACCTTCTAAAACCCTCCCTCTCCTGGTCGAGTATTCCATAGGAATAGGGCTCCAGCCTCCTCCCGTCCCCACTCGCCTCGCCGCCTTCTCCTCCCCTGCCTGGCCTGCCGGTCTTCACCGCACCGTCGTCGCGTGCCTCTCTCGGCAACAACTCGGCCGCGCGGCTCCCGGGTCGCCGCCCTTCCAGGGAGGCTGGCGCTGGGATACCCGGAAGGCCGAAAGCCGCCGCCGCCGACCTCACTGCACGCCTGCCTGGAGCCTCAGCCCTGGTCGCGCTCAGCTCCTAGTTCCGCCACCAATATGGTGTAGGCCAAGAATGGTAGGTACGAATCCAAACCTCCTAGTTGCGCTCCTCAGTTGTACCATAATCTCTCAAACGGTTGATGGATTCGGTGTTCTTTTGCTGACCCTGAGATTTCTCGGCGTTCTTTTGCTGTGCATTTTTAGGCGGGGAGAGGGAGGAGAGGGTGACCATGGAGGTCACCGACGAGATGCTCAAGAGCATGGAGGTCTGGCTGGCCTTCCGAGATTACGTAAGCCTCTTCTCGTTTCCTCAATTCCTTGCTTCTGTCACTTATCGCCTATTGGGATTGGATGTATCCCTTTTTACTTATGTCGTTTAGCTGTTCTTGGGCTGGTTCAGCTCACGTGGGTTAATAATGACCATGCTAGTGTTCCATACTGCAGTGACTTAACAAAGGTAAAAACGGGTGCTTGATATAGTTCTTTGGATAACGTTTCAATGAATCGAGTAGAGTTGAGATGCTTGTCGATACTGGAAAATATGTCGATTTTACTTTAGATTACTGGAAGAGTACAAATGGAAGGGCTTGGAAGAGCACCATATGTGATGGAATTAGAGATCATGTTCTTGAACAATTTATGGTAATCGCTACACACTGGTATTGGACCAACTATTATGAATTATGATGCTGTAGTGCGAGATGAGACATTTCTATTTGGTAAACATCCTGGTTATCATGTGAAGGCTACCAAATTTCACTAAGTATAGCCTACCCAGTATCCACTGACTTGCATACTCTCTGCACTACAATCATTTGATTTTGTTCTATAACATAATTGTATGGCAGAATGGCCAAATCAGTTCTATGGATTTCCACAGCAAGGCTACAAACTACCTCGTGAGTCGTGACAGCCAGTGATGATGAATCAATCCGCCTATACAACATTCAAAATGATGTGTGAGTACAGACCATTACTCAATTGTCTTCTGAATTTTGTGAGTATGGAACAGTAGCAGTAGCAGCAGCAGTGGGAGTGGTGGATCCAGTAGGTCCCGTGCAAGGTGGTAGAGAGGAGGTAGCAACGATGAGCGGCCATCGCAAGGGCCAGATCGCCCGCACCGATCTTGTTGTAGCGGTGGTTGCTGTTAGCTAGCACTTAGAAGAAGTTGTACTTGGAAATCAGTGTACTGTTATCCATTTGTTACTAGTGCATTTGTAGAACAGGCTATACATGCATAGCCACTAGTGCTTGTTATGTTTGTAATCGTATCTTGTGAAGTTTCAAGAATAAATGGTATAAAAAAAGTTTCAAAAACGATCGTGATGCGTTTATGCCATTTGTGTACCTAGTATAATCCACTGGTCAAATTGTGATTGGCAACCGCTATTTCTCTAGCTTGGAGCTAGAATTATGTATCGGAACACTTGCATTCGTAGTCATTTTGGTTTAAACTACTCTCTAGTTATCTATGGATAATTATTTGTATTCGAATGATGGACTTTGTTAATTATCTATCATGCACGTTGCAATTTATGGGACAAAAGGATGGAATTATTCGACCAAAATATTTGTTTTTTGGTTTTCTCGAATAAATTAATTACGATTATAATATTTTACATCATATTTCAATTGGCAACAAAAAAATCAGTTACATATGCTCCGCAGACATCAAAATATACACCAAATATCATTCAGGGGCACATTGGACCTTTCTCAGGGAAACCTCACATTCCTGGAGCTGGAGCTAGCTGCGTGCCAAACAGGACCACCTGCTCTAGAAACTTCACAGTGGAGCTGCTCCATGGTGGAGTTGGTGGAGCAGAGCTGGAAAAACTAGAGCAGAGCAGTCCCAAACTGGCCCATAGTGCGGTCAAAATCTCCAATAACCCAGTCCAACACTCAAGAACCAAGCATATATATATACGCCATCATTTCTTGAGGGACTATGTTAGCAAAGGAGATATTTGCATTAGCCACATCCAGACCGAAGACCAATTAGCGGATATATTCACCAAACCCTTAGATGAAAGTCGCTTTTGCAAATTAAGGAATGAATTAAATGTCATAAATTATTCTAATATAGCATAAATTTACGGCACATTTAAATGTATACTCACTTGAAGTAGCTTGAGAGTTTATGTGCAAAAGATTTTACGCAAAAAGTTTTTGATTTTAATCAAATGCAAAAACTATTTAAAGAAATTATTTTAGTGTATTTAATGCATAATGATCCTTAATGATTTTAGTTGAGTGCAAAAACTATGGATCATTTGCATCTACTCTCATTCCATTCCAATTTCTCTCAAGTTTCAGAAAAATCGGAACTACCGTTGTCTTCCTGCGGTACTTCCAGTGGGCGAAACTACCGGCCGTGGAAGCGGTACTTCCGCAGAGCGGAACTACCGGCCGTGTCAGTGGTACTATCGCATGTAACTTGAGTTGGAAAACCGCCTCGCCCGAGGGTCCTTTTGTATGACCTCTCTTCTCCCTCCTCTGGTTCTTCCGCCACTCCTCCGACCGAGCCCGTACACACCTCCTCTCCTCTCTCTCTCTCTCCCACACAAAAATCCTCCAAAAACCGCCCCTAGATCCATAAATCTAGCGGGACTTTCTTCGATTCTTCAAGTCTTCTCTTCTCCAAAGGGTTCAACTCCTCGTATCCTCAAGGTATCTCGGATCAAAACCCTCTTTTTGATCTCTTTTGAACCCTAGGTCAAAAATTTAGATTGGATTAAAATGTAGATGATTTTGCACATTGATTCTAGGGCAAATGAGTAGATTTGGTGTTTAATGGTGTTTACACACTTATTCCGTGGATTCAATCCAAGAAAACACCAAAAATCTATGCACATTGTCAAAAACCTAGAATCAGTCAGGGGGAGCGGAACTACCGCTCGATCGGCGCAAAGATTACCGCATGATGCGGTACTACCGCCCGTAACAGCGGTATTCGATTTTCCCGACAAAGACAAAGCAACTTCATTCTATTATTTTTCAATCTAAGTTGCTCCTTTCTCCCTTGATCCTTATAAGTTATTTTCCTTGTTTCTAGATGCCTATAACAAGAGCCACGGGTAGGAGGATGTATTCCTCCATCTCTGGGGATTCTTTTGGCGCCCCAGCTCTCCCATCCCCTGAGGCAGTTCAGAAGGCTGCTCAAGACAAAGGGAAAGCCCCGGCATCTGAGTCAGACTCCAAGACAGAGTCTGAATAGGCAGTGAGCTCCCCAATGGAGGAATCTGAGGAGGATTTGACACAAAGGGTGAACCCCGAGATTGACCTCAAGAAAATCACTGCTGATGAGTTTACCAGATTGCGACATACGAACCAGTTTGAGCTCCCCTACAACTCTATCAATCCCAAGATCCACACAAAATTCCAAGAGCAGATCTTTGATCAACTATATGGGAAGAGCAGATTATTTGCTGACCACAAGTATGTCGACTGGGATCATCTGGATTCCATCGACAAGTATGATGGCACATACAGGCTTTTTCAGCAGGCAGGATTACATCAGCTAGTGGCACTACCATGTGATTACAATGAGGAGATCATACGTCAGTTCTATGCCACGGTACACATCACACTCGACTTCCAGCACCTTACTTGGATGACAGTTTGCACGAAGCTGGAGGCAACAAAGCATGACTTTGAGCTTGCATTGAGGGCTGAATTAAGTGCTTATGAGAAGGTTTATGACAAGCAAGCCCTCGACATTGGTGAGATGTCCATTTACTATAATACTGCCGAGAGGTTCATCCCAGGCAAGTTGGTCGGTCTGCTCCCCATTCCCAGTATGGTTAATAGGATTATTAACCGTACCATCTTCCCAAAGAGTGGTAATTTTGATGCTATTAGAGGACATGCCTGGAACCTCATAGACTACATCATGAAGGGGCAAAAGTTCGATGTGGTTGATGTGATCATTAGGGAGATAGCCACTTCCAAAAATGATCGGATTAAGCGCATCAACTATGCGCCTTACATCATGGCATTGATCAAGACCAAGTTTGAGTTTAGGGGAGGATGTGGTGGAGTCCATAAGCCATATAAGCCCAGACCCGAGCCTCCTATTCCTACCGCTGCTAGAGCACGACAGGCAGATCCGGGAGCTGCAGGATCATCAGTAGCAGCAGCCACAGCAGGAGCAGTAGGTGCAGGAGCATCAGCACAGCCCGAGGAGGCAGGCCAGCCTTACCTCTCCCAGGTCTACTCGGCCATCCTTCAGGGTTTCTCCACCCTAAACTCCAGGATGGATACTGTTGATGGAAGGTTGGACACTTTGGACGGCAAGATGACTTCCCTGGACGACAGAGTTGCAGCCTTAGAGCAGTCCCTGCCCCAACCGCCTCCGTCGCCCTAGCGCTACACTCGACGCCGCCGTCGCGGTCCTTCTCCCTCCGAACCTCAGGAGTGATCTTTTTGGTACTTGATGCCAAAGGGGGGAGAAGAATGGGTAGATGGGCTAGGATGAGGCTTTATGGGTATAAGTCTTATTTTGCTTGAAATGTAATGAACTATTTACTTTTGTGAGGTTTGGTTGTAATGACACTATGCTTTATTTATCATTCGGATGCTTGGATGTAATAACTTTACGCTCATGGATGATTATCATATTTTTATCGCTTAATGTCCATTTACTTTCTCAATATGATATCTCTTTGCCATGTGCATCTTGTCTCATATGTGATAATTTTTATTCTCGTCATATATATGCACATGTTTAGGGGGAGCTTTCCCTCTCTTGGATTTTTAAATGAAAATAATTCACCAAATGCCAAAACAAAAGTATATTGCAAGAATTATTCTCATTTAAAGTCAATATGGAATATACAACTAGTTGCCAAGCAAGTGGTATATTCAAAAACATTATTTTCCACATAAAATTTGTGTTGTCACCAATTACCAAAAAGGGGGAGATTGAAAGAATAGGCCCCTAAAAATGGTTTTGGTAATTAATGAATTTATGTGAATATGAGACTAACGTGTTTAATGAGTATGCAAAGGTTAAGTCCATATGTTGGTGACAAGATGCAAGCCAAAGGATAAATATGAAGATAAAAAATGGCTCAAGGCAAAGGTATATTTAGAATAGGATCCCTTTTATTTTTACCGGTCTTAAGAAGAAAAGGTGGAAGACCGCATTATAGGGTAGATAATCGTACCATAAAGAGAGATCATGGCAAGTAGCTTGATAGCAAAAATTATGTGCTATTTGGATCAAATTAGAAGCATGCATTCATCAAAAATCAGATTTTAAACCAAAACTGTGCTCTGTCTGGAAGAGCGGTAGTTCCACATATTTCAACATCGAAACTATCGTAGGACGGTAGTTCCGCTGGTAAAATCGGAATTACCGGCGACCAGAAGCTCCGGAACCCGAGCGGAGTCTTTTTTCCAGAGAGCACCCTCTAGGCATACCCGAGTCTTTGCGGGATCGGAAGTACCGGCGCTTTCAACGTCGGAACTACCGCAGGGTGCGGTAGTTCCGCATTTTGGAGCGGTATTTCTGGAGCCCGAAAGCTCCAAAGGATGAGCGGAACCTTTTTTCCAGAGAGCACCCTCCGGATGCAATCTGAGATTTCGCGGAGCGGAAGTACCGGCGATTTCAACACCGGAATTACCACAAGGTGCGGTAGTTCTGCTATTTAGAGTAGTACTTCCGAAGCTCGGAAGCTCCAGAGGCAGAGCGGAGCCTTTTTTTCCAGAGAGCGCCAAACTTGGGACTTTTGGAAGTTCGCCTCAAGCGGTAGTACCACGCTGACTTTGTGAACTACCGGAGAGCGGTAGTACCGCAAGTTTCAACGGTGGTAGTACCGCGCCGACATTCCAACGGTCACTGCAGAGCTCTGACATAACCGTTCTGCCGCGCCAGAAGTAGGGGCGGTAGTACCGACCCTATAACGGCGGTAATACCGCTCACCCTGAATTTTTCTAGAAATTATTCCAAACAACTAGTTTTGGTTGGTGGAGGGTATAAATACCCATACCACTGCTCAAGGACAGTAAGAAGAGACCCATTGAACATTTCTTGAGCATAGAGCATTCACTCCACCCCTTGTTCTCACTTGAGCATTCAATTTGAGGTGGTTGGGCAAATTTAGTGCATTACATTCATTAGTTGATCCTTGGCACTAGTTTGCAATCAAGTGAAGCACAGGTCTATTACTCTTAGTGTTTGCCGGCACCTGGACGATTGGGAGGTGATTGATCGGTGATCTTCTCAAAGGAGATTGTGAGAAGACCTGACATTCGTGTGAAGGTTGGAGCTCACCTACTCGGAGCCGGGAAGAGCTACCACTAGTGATCGAGGTGCTTTGGCTTAATTTGTGGAGCCGGTCCAATTCGTTTGGGCTAACCTCAACGTGGATTAGGGGAAACCGGTAAGTTTCCGAACACCACGGTAAAAACATCGTTTGTGTTCATCTTTCACTTGCTTCCTTCTAGCTCTTGTTTTGGTAACAAAGAAGCCAATGTGTATGCATAGTATATGTATATGTCATCCATTTTAATAGTTCTTCATTATTGCACAATTAATGTTATAAAACAGCAGTGATCATAAAAGCTCATTGTATACTTAACCTAAGAGTAATCATATATGTTAATTAGCAAATCAAAATTTCTCACACAGTAATTATTGTAACCAGTTTTGCAAATGCAAGTGAAGCATTTATGCAATTCAAATATTTTGTAAACTTGTAGTGGTGGCACATATGGGCAAATGTACAACTTTCGAAATCAAACAAAGTTCATCCATATAACCAGATTTCAATCAAGCAATAACAAATTCATCTAGCAAGGGTAAAGAGATTTGTAAGTTCTTCCAATCTTTATTCAGATTGTCCATACTTGATGGTGCAAAAATAGATGAACACATAGATATTGGATGGGTACTAAATTTTACTTCCCTATCATATTGAACAAGATTTGGCACACAAGAATTGTTGTCCAAATTAGCAAGCTTCAATTCATTCATGTGATCACAAGTTATGCATATTCGATATACAAGAAATTGATTTTCTACACCATAATCTCCAATCAAATTAAATTTATACCCAGGGCTGTAGGCACTAAACAAGGATTTCAAACATACGAGCTCAAAAACTTTCTCCATAGCATATGACAATTTCATAGGTAGATCCAACATGATGTAACATAACGTATTAGCAGGAGAAATTCTAGTTAAAACTTCTTTATATCTAACCAAAGCCACATGATCATTGTGTGCGATTAACTCATCACATGAATTACTCAAAACAACAGGCAATTTATTTATTTTATCACATGGTGCACTCAAGTTAATGCAGTTTGAATTTTCTCTACTTGAAATATGCGCGTGTCAAAATAGTTTTCCACTAAGTTGCACTCTAAAATAGCATGAATAGTGGATAATTGTAGTTCTTCACAAGCATACTCATCATGAGTGATGATAGCACCATGTTCTTTACATTTTTGGCTCTCCTCAGATGATGTAAATGCATCGATCTCCTCATCTTCATTCTCAACTAATGGAGTCGGTGGTTCAATCAGCCCATGCTCCTCTTCGGTATGGTTTCAACTAGCTGCAAATTGTTAGTCACAGAAAAAAGCACAAACACATGTTTGTTCTCATGTTTTTTATCATCACGCACTCTCAATTTCTCCTCAATCTGACTTTCAACCTTACAAGCAAGTATAAACAAATGAGGGAGAGAATTATATTCTTCATGAATAAGAAGGTCTTGAATTTCTTTGTTAAGCCCACATAAAAATCTATTCTCTGTAGCTTCAGTATATTCCTCTGAGCCACAATGCAATGAACAAATTTTTAATTCATGATAGTATTCTTTTACAATTCTACTTCGTAGTTTTAAACGTTGCAATCTAACTAGCAAATAATTAGCATGATATTTAGGAACAAATTAATCTCTCAAAAGTTTCTTTAATGCATGCTACATTTGAGGTACTCTTCCATGTCTACTTAAGTACTTCCACTAAAGTTTTGCATCCTCAACAAAAACACTAGTGGCAACTCTAATCTTTTGCCATCAGACCATTCATAACATTCAAATTTATTATCTAAAGCTATCTCCCAGTTAACATAGGCAACAGGATTAAATTTACTAGCAAAGGATGGCACAGTGAGGTTAGTTTTACCAGAAGTACTATCACGATCATATACCTCCCGTCGTGGACGATCTTGTCTAAAGCATGCCTCTTCCTCGTGGACTTTCTTACGCTTCCGTTCAATGGCTCAAAGAAGATGTGTATCTAGTTGAAAATCATCCCATGAACCTACCATAGTTAGTAGAAAACAAGGAAACAAATCAAAAATATATATTCCTATCAACTACTAGGATTCGGATACTCAAAGTCACTTACACTCAAGCTCTTACCAAGCTCTGGCAAGTTTTTACCAATGCAAATAGGTAGTGCAACCGATGGCTGGTTCGTGATAAACTTGACTCAAGTGAGGAGTAAAGCGATTACAAGGGACGGTTCAATGTGATCTACTCGGTTAGTATAAGGTGCAGCTTGGAAGGCTCAATATGTAGCAATAAAGAACAGTCAGTTAATTTCAGAAATTGCACAGAATTGAATTATAGTTCGTATCTAACTCATAGCCTATGTTACTTATCAACAAAATATGGAAGAAGGAAAAAAATAAGTGTATAGCAATGCATAGGAGTGATAAACACAAGATAATTCAATCGAATGTAATCTGAAAATGAAGAACACAAATATTGACCCAAAACTGAAAACTGAAGATTTCTGTCCATTGGACAACACGTTGGTATTTTGGCCGTAGCTTCTTTTCAGTTGCCTTTTTTCAATGATTCTTTTTTATCCATTTCCTGATGGCTTTTTCTACAACTTTTGTTTCGGGGCCAAGTTCTTGAAACCGATTGAAAAATTCGCACAAAAATCACAAGTGTCGATTGTTGCAAATTCAATTAAAAAATTTAGGTCAAATTTCACCACAGATATCTTTTAACTACCTTGTGGAAATAAAGCGACATTTAAGGGGCAGATGGATAAGAAAGTTATCTATCTAATGGCACCAGTTTCACTTAAAAAGGATCTCGGAATTAAAAGTTATGGCATTTTTGGTGGCGGCTGTAGAGAAAGGAAAAGATCAGCCGGATTGGAATTGGGGTTTAGGGTGGGGGAATTTTGTTTTGTTTGGATTTTTATAGGAACAAAGATATGACCAGTAACTAGACAATACTAAAATGGACACAAATTTAATTTAACAAACCAAAACTAACAAATTGAAAGGCACAACGGGGTTTGGACAATGGGAATTAACTCTTTTTGTGGGGCAATTTTTTCTAGAATATAGGAAATAAAAAACCAATCTACTCACTAGGGGTACAAGAAATTCCTAGCGATCAACTAAAGCTCTGATACCATCTAATTAGGCAATGGGGTCCTGATCTTCCAATAGGATGATAACTTCGATTTGGAGGAGAATGACTTGGACGATGCAGGTTTCTAACCACCCATGACTAAAATACCAAGCAATCGCTAAACCACACTTCAAGTCATTATCAATCATGTCAAGAACACGGTTGACCTGACCACGAAGGTCTATTCATGTATGCAACTGAAGAACACACAAGAACAAGATAATAAGTAATCTGAAATTACAAATATTTATGAATTACTGGTGTGGTGGGATTCTAAATAAGGATCTTGACCAGGTGGTCTAGTCAAACACACAGAAGATACAAGTTACAACAATGGCAAACTAAACATAAATGAAATCCAAGGAAACAAGAAGGGTGCGGCCTCCTTAAATAGGGGAAAAGCTACGTAAAACTAAGAAATAAGGGATAGTACTATTCATGATACTGTTCATATAAACAGTACGGATGAACAGTATAGGCCAAGAGACGGGCGCCTTCCCCTTGGGCCCAAGCTTTATAAAGCCCAATTTGTGCTGAACAGGTGATATAACACATTCTTTTAGTGATTGCAGTACACACAGGAGGAATTTAGAGGTGAAACTAGGTACATTAGAAAGATGATGAGAAAAGCTTTCCAACAAGTACTCGTGGATCTCAAACGGACTCCGTATGCGAAAGTTATGTACATTTGAAGTTGGGCCTATCAGGTTGAATCTGAATTGATCTACAGACCGAATTGGATTGCAAAACATGTCCAAGTTAAACTCTTGCTTGAATTGGTCCAAAAGTAATGTGGTGCTACAAAAATATATTTTTTCATCATTAGGTATCATCATATAGTTCATATAATATAAAGGCACTCCTAAAAACGAGCTCACCTGATAATTTAAGTGAAGTGTACGAGCTCTTGTAATTGGAATAGCAAGTATAGCAAATATGGCTATATCCATAAGAGTCATGTCCTCACATTGGCTCGTCCGTGAGAGTGGAGAAACATCCCACTACAACTCTCTAGTTGGGCTCAAACTAATACAAGGCCCAGAGCTCAGGTTTGGAACTGATTCAAATTTATTTTATAGATTACACTAGAGTCAGGTGGAGTTTTGAGGTGGGACTAGAACCATTGGAAGAGGACGTCAGAAGCTTTCCAACAAGTCTAAAATCACCTCATTGGACTCTATATGCATCTTCCATGCTTGTTTAAAGTCAGCGCTATCTCTGGAGGTCAAACTAGATTTTAGAACATACCCAGCTTTCATTCTTGGTTATCCTGCCCTCAAAGTTACGTTGTGATCTCCAATGTTCATCTCAAGCACATCCGTTATTCTATGTGCCTCTCCTTGGTTCTTTCCCTTATTCCTAAGCTCAACACATCACAAGCATCAGGCAGCAACCCATTCTCAGAAACTGAATTATACATCTTTAGGAACAAGCTCACATGATAATTCAACTTGTGTTCACATGCCCTTGTCATAGTGCCTTGCCTGTCATCTTGTAGATGAGTGTTGTGTATATCTAAGGAAGCGATGTCCTCATCAGAGGAGGAGGCGGCGGTGGCGCTGCGGGGTGGGGAGGGAAGGAGGAGGCGTGCGTATGTGCGAGCGAGATAGCATCGGATGGAACATCCGGTGCAGGCCCACCTGTCGACATAGAAAGATTAGAGGCGAATCGTTTTTTAAGAAAGGGGAGAGGGGAAGAGAGAATGTATAAGCCACCAACTCTTCTTTTTAAGTAGTAGAGATACATGGTATGAGGTAGGTAATTTTACCTAACTTCTAGTGGTAAAATCCCAAACTCCCCACAGGCCACCAAAGCTGCTCTCCTGCGGCTTCTGGCTATGGACTTTTCGATAAGCGGCTACCAAAAGCCGGCTATTTGGATGACAAGGGTCTGTTGTTTTTAGCTAAGGTTTATGGTTTTTGGCTGCGGCTTGTGACTTGTGGGCTGTTCATACAAGAGATTACAGAGTAACAGAAACTCACGTGCGGTTTTTGCCAATATAAATGAAGTCGGTACAGTATGTATTACAATTAATAAGTAAATCCCCTCTTAAAAATACTTTATTTAAAAGTTAGTTACTATAGAAAAGTCAAAAATTAAAGCCAAAATCTGAAAAATAACAGAATCTTTGGCTTCAGGGAAAAAAACCGAAGTTGAAATCCCATCCCCAAACGGGTCTAGGAAAAAGCCCAGTCAAGACCGGCCCACAGTCGCGTTCCCTTCCTTCACCCCTCGCCGCCGCCTACTTCTCGGATCCGCCGACTCCGCCTACTCCGCGCCGTGGCAAAACCAAAACCTCGCAGCCCCAAAACCCTAGCCCCCTCCATTCCCAATCAACTTGTCACCGGCTCAAAGACCAGGCCGAGCCGCCGCCTCCATTCTGCGACCAGTCCTCGCCATCACCCCCGCGCCCAGGGCTTGCCGCCGCCGCCCGCAACAGGGGCTCCCACGACACCCTAGTCTTCAGCCCCGGTCCTGTCCAGTTTCTGGTCCGGCCACTGCCGAGCCAAGCGACGGGCGCAAGAGCAAGCAGAGGAAGAGCCAGTCCGAGCAGCGGCATCCAAGATGAGCGACGACGTGATTTGGCACTGCATCCGCCACAATCACTGCAGCTTCATGGCAAAGTACCGCACCAATAGCCTTCTCAGACTTCTTGTTTCTTGTCTTGGTTTCTTGTTTGGTGTTCTTTCTGATGATAAATCGACTGCGGTGGTGTTGATTTGCCGCAGGATCACGACAGGGATATTCTGCCGCAACCCCTACAACGTGACGGGCATCTGCAACCGGAGCTCCTGCCCACTCGCCAACAGCCGCTACGTCACCATCCGGGACCACGACGGTGAGCACTATGCGCCCTCCTCTTCTCTTTTTAAGTACGGATTTTGATTGTATTGGACTGAATTGTTCGGTCATTTGTTAAGTTCATGCTAACCTTAGTTTATGAGCCTGTGCTAAATACTAGGAGTCTAACCCGCCACCAGTTAGTATGGGATCTGCGAATGGTATACCATTTCTGGATTTGTTCACTTAGTATATAATGGCTCACATCACGTTAGAGGCACAAAGAAAGTTGCAAGCGCTCAGTGCTTACAGATGAGAATATTTTTCAGCACCAGGGTTAATCATGTACAGAGATATCAATGTATATACCACCATTTAGCTCAAAGCTACACCACAGTCCCTTGCTCCCCCATGCCTTCACGGCCACCCAACTCAGCACCACATTACAAATATGACACAATCAATTGTACTTGTGTAAATGAATCAAATTAGAAGCCCATAGCACCAAAAATAATTCAATAATAACCAACTTCAGACTATCCAGTCACCCATTACATAATCTCCAACTCTTATATGGGCCACATCTTAACCTTACATAAAACTCCTAAGAAAACTTGTGCTTTCTACAGGCTACCAGCAGGATCAAACAAAACAAGATTATTATCATTTTGTTCCCCCATGTTCTTCAAAGCTCGACCAGATACAAGTCGTAGAAGATGTAGAGCCCAAGAACAATTTACAGTTGACTTGAAACTAAAAAGCGGTTCCACTACAAGCTAAAAAAAGGAAAAACTATTATAACTGTGCATGTTGGCAGGAGAAAAACATCTTAAGAGTACCACCAGAAAAATGGTATGTGTTTGTTAGGCCGCCCTGTACCATAATAGATTCTTGGAAAATCAATATATTTTGCAAAGCAACATGTTAAATTCAGTTGTACCCTTTTCGGAGGACAAAGAACTGTTTTTGATGATCACTTAACTGATGGGGATAAGGTGACTACAAGCTAAAAAAGGAAAAACTATTATAACTGTGCATGTTGGCAGGAGAAAAACATCTTAAGAGTACCACCAGAAAAATGGTATGTGTTTGTTAGGCCGCCCTGTACCATAATAGATTCTTGGAAAATCAATATATTTTGCAAAGCAACATGTTAAATTCAGTTGTACCCTTTTCGGAGGACAAAGAACTGTTTTTGATGATCACTTAACTGATGGGGATAAGGTGTAAAACCAAAGTATGAGTTATTTGAATACCTAAATATGCTCAAGTACTATGCTGTAAGTCTAGAACTTAATAGAGCTCGAGTTCTGTTGGACATGGAAAAAAGTCATACGTACATAATGTGAAGAACAATTTTCTTGAAATGCAAATTTGGTGCCTGGTGCATTACAAGTTTTACAACTGAGATTGAAGCAATCAATCTCGCCACATCAGAGCTATCCCTCCCATGCAAGCTGACCTGTGTGATGTTGGTGTGAACGTTGGTTCACATCGGGATAACTACCATGCAAAGGATGGCCAGACCGCATCACTTGAAGGAGATTAGGGTATTAGAAGGGGAAGATAAACATAGATTGGGATGAGAGAGCTAGAGGGATTGACAGATAGAAAAAAGAGGTGAGAGATTTATTTCTTCCTTGAACAGTGCATGCTGACCTCTATTTATGTAGTGGTGTTCGTAACAAAGGCTGATAACTACCGTGCAAAGGATGGCCAGACCGCATCACTTGAAGGAGATTAGGGTATTAGAAGGGGAAGATAAACATAGATTCGGATCAGAGAGCTAGAGGGATTATTTCTTCCTTGAACAGCGCGTGCTGACCTCTATTTATGTAGAGGTGTCCCTAACAAAGGCTGCTAATTAACACGACTTGAACTCTCCTGACCAGTTCGGACTCTAGGACATACACCTATAGCTAACATAGTTTGGACTCCTAGTTTGCTAATACCTAAAGATAAGTTGTTAAGGACTTGGACTCTAGTCTTATGGATCCTACTGACTTCTATTGGGACTCTTGCTGTGGTCGGACTGCTGACATACTGCTGGACACCCTGGTCGTCGTTGCCATGAGTATTAAGCTTTCCTTATTCTGCTCTACTTCCTGACGCTGTGCTGCTGCTGCCATGATTCTCCTATCGCCTGAACTCTTGTCCAATCGCTATGGTCTAAGAGGGGCTTTGAAAGTTGGATGCTTCAGCCAGCCACTTCATGGCATGGTGGATCGTGCAGAGATGGCACCTCTGGCATGGACTAATCCATGTTCCTGAAACTTGATGACAAAGGCGGTGTAGGTTGAGGAAGATGGAATGGTGAAAAATGACCTAGGAAGTTTATAGTTCCCTCTCTTAGGGTGACAATCTTTTAGCTCAATAGTTTGGATGCTGCACTGCCCTTTCTGATAGTAGTCTTGTTATGAACCTTAGTTCATAGGGGGTAAACACAGCCAAAAGGATGGCCGGGCGGTGTCGATGTAGAGGGAGAGATGATGAAAATGACTCTGTTATTTCTTGCTTAGTTCCAATAGCATGCGGCAGCCCAGGATATAGATAGGCTCCCCCTAATAGATAGAATCTAATCTTAATCATATCTCTAACAAATAGAAACTAATATCATATCTCTAATAGATAGAAACTAATCTTTAACTTCCTATTAATGAACAGTAGGGCCCATGACATTACACCCCTCCCGGACATGCAGTTCGTCCTCGAGCTGCTAGGCAGTACGCCTGACCTATTTTACTGCGCCATCTAATTGACTTGGTCGATATGCCTGCAGGTGGACCCCATCCCAAATCGCATAATGAAAAGAGGGTGCGCAGTTGTGGTCTTGGAGGCACTTGATCTGGAGTTCTGAGAAGGTGGCGTTGGGGGTGGAGATCACCAACAAGCTCCACGTCAACGAGCTGGAGAGGTAGTGGCGGCCTAAAAAGCTCTCGTGGGGGTGCTGCGGGCAGAAGACAGTGACAAGCGGCATGTGCTGGAGGTCTGGGTCGTGGTCGAGGCTGTTGCAGGTGAGGTGGTGCATGTTGTGGTTGCACTTCCACCTTGTGACGCTGAGGCAATTCCCAAAGAGGAAGCCGATGAGGCCACCGACAAGGAGGTGGGCCCAGGTGCTGGCGCAGGCGGGGACGTAGTACAATGCGACGCAGAAGAGGAATAGCATTTCAGTGGGCAACACCTTGGGGTGGGGCCAACGCACTCGAAGAAGCCCATGGTGGAGAGGTACGCGAGGAGGCGGTGGTAGTTGGCTGAGGCGAGGGAGACGTAATCGGAGAGGTGGCCAACGAAGAAACGCTGGAGGAGCAGGCGCGCAGATGGTGTTTGGTGGGCGGCGGAGGCGTCGGTGGTGTCTTGGCCAACGAGGGTGAGGATCGGGAGGTCCCCGCCGGGGTGGAATCTGAGAGAGACGACGCGCACAAGCCGGATTCAGATCCGGTCCCGATGGGATTCAACGGCGGTGAGAAGAACCCCCAGGGCGGCGGCTGCCCAAATAAGACAGCGACGGCAGAGGCGACGAGGGCCGTGGCTAGGGACGATGCTGCTACGTCGGTAGCAGCTCGTCCACGGCAGAGACGATGGAGATGGCCGCGATGGCCAAGACGGCAAGGGCCTTCAATCTGGCGGCGTGGGCGCACAACTCCGAGGAGATATTGCGAACATCGTTACCGACACCCTTGGCGGAAGGCATTGCGTCTTCGCCTAGTGGCATTACGTGGATTTGGGTGGAAAGGGCGTAGGTGGTGAAAGGGGAGGGGAGATCGAATCTTAAAAGATGGGAGATGGTTATGCGTCAATCTCCATGCCGGCGTAGCTTGAAGACACACCGTTGTCCATGACGGATGAAGGAGTAGCAGTAGCAGTGCCATTGCCGTGGCATGGCCACCATTGCTTCTGCCCCTTGTGCCGTAGACCTGAGAAGCCATGGCGCCTAAGAAGGCATCGTCGACAGCAAAAAAGAAGCAGGGCACGACGACGGCGATCGCAAATGCCAGGGCCTCAGGTGGTGGGCGGTCTACGCCAGTACCTGAGGCCGACCTCGATGGCAGCATCGGTGTGGCAAACGTCCCCAGCATCGACGTCCGCGTGGGTGCGATCGGCCATCATGAAGACCGTCGTGGCGCAACGGTCGACCCTATCGATGGTGCAACGGTCGACCCTATCAGTGGCGTCCGTGTCGGTGGGATCATTGGTGCCGACACTGGCACCGGCATGTCCAACGACCCTGGAGCCAGCACGGGGGTGACCAGTGGTCCTGACGCTCACGTTGGTCTCGTCATCGACCGTGAGGCCAATCGCACTGATGTACCGAACGGCTTGGCGGGCAGGCCATTATCGCCAGCAACCTCGCAGCGCGTGCCTCCGCTCAAGTGGGTACGACCGCCTTGACGATAGAAGGCACTCTAATGGCGGCCCTCGGAACGCTGCTACGCGAGCTGGCGGACCTCCGGGGGGCCATGTGGGAGATGCAAGAGGCTCAGAGCCAGCAAACGCCGCTAACGGCGGTGGCGGAGGTCACACTTGACCGAGCGGATAGCCGCGACACCTTGCCTCCGATTGTGGCACGCTTCGACGCATAGATCTGGAGTCTCCACTCTCCGCCGGCCTACAACAGTCGGCATTGCTGGAAGACTTTAAATTCCCGACCGTTGAGCCATACAAAGATGATACGGACTCCAAGGAGTTCGTTCAAGTGTATGAGACAGCTATCAAGGCAGCCGATGGGGATGACTCTTCTTATGTCATAATTCTGGTACATGAATCTTTAATTTCTATATGCTCTTCTAATCCCGTAAGTCTCTTTTAATTTCTTCTTCCCACGTCAATCTTGGTCGACTTCTGTCTCATCTTATGTTTTCGGTACGTCTTAAAATTACACTACGTACCTACTAAAATGTTGTCAGATGTGGAAATTTTTATTTGGACGATAGGGTTAATAGTGCCAACTGTCAATTTAACCTTCTTTTTTTAAAAAAATGATTGTAGTTGATTTAGATAAAGATCTGTTGGATGAACCAGTAGTAAAGAAACACAAGGGATCAGGTTCTGGTTTGAAATCAAAGAGAAGGTCTACGAAGGTTACACCGAGGTAAAGCAACTATTTCAATCTGAATAGTCTTCCTTGACGTCATGGTACATGTTGTCCCCTCAAAAACATTACGTACTTCTCATTGAAAAAAATCAACAGCACTTTATTATTTTGTTACATCTCGATTTTAGTATAGTTAAATGATTTGCTAGTGGGAAATGGATATCATCCTGGTTTCTTTATTTACAAAGTTCCTTTGATGATTTCATCATTGAAGAAGTTCGTCCAAAGCATGCATTTGGTGCATAGGATTGCCTTTTCTTTTCAAAATGATTTTAATGTTCTTGAAGTTAATTTTGGATTAGCACAATTCTTGTTTCAGTATAATTTACTTCTTGCCTGTCTGGGACAGGTGGAACAAGATGAAGACACGAATAGTAGGAATGTAAACTCATCAAGCATGGCTTAAATTATGTGATAAGTGTTATGGCTATTTTTGTTGTACTTTTAGATCATTTAATTTGTTTTCTCATGATAATGTGTAAAATTCATCTGGTGGACTTCTCGCTGATAACTTGGGAATCGACATGAGTTGTGGCTTAGAAGTTAGAACATTACGTTGTGAGGCAAATGTGGTCTCTGATCCAAATCATGGTCTTGCATTTACCGACAAGTGGGTAGGATGAAATGCAGAAAAACGTTTTAAGACCAAGTGGGTGCGTGGTATCTACGCATGTAATGGCTTTATGCCCCAGAAATTGCATAATTTACTTTAGGTCTTGTTTGGAATTTGGATGTGGCAAGATCGGCCGGGATACTGGCCTGAGAAAATGCTCGGGTGAGTTTTTCCCAGCCCAGCTCGGAGGTCCGTTTGGATGCGAGCGCTATTTTTTCCTGATCCAAATTCAAGGTCTTGCATTTATTTATTTATTTATTTATTTATTTATTTATTTATTTTGCGATCATCTTTTAGTCATGTATGTGTGTGATCAACACAGAAGATACTACCCACTGGAATTCAATTGTCGCTCTAGAAAAAACAAAACGAGAAAAAAGCATTATCCAAAGAGTACGGTAGAGGAGCCCTGCTGCAATTTTGACTAACCTGAAGTATCCATAAATCTCACTTCACGGCTTTTTTTTCGCCAATACTGACATCCCACTTGTGTTGGCTACTTCAGTCACAATGGCGAGATGGACTCAAGTTAATTACCGAAATGCTAGTGCCGACCAAAGTGGCACTTGGTTTTGTGCATTAGTAACCAACACGACTGCTCATGACCTCCATAAAAAGGGGTACGCTTAAACTGCTTCAGTAAAGGCGTAGTATGAGGACATCTTCAATGGTTCATGTTTTAGGTTGTCTCTAAACTAGTACACATCATCTATGAGTAGTGTAAGAGACAAGAAAACAAATTGTCTTTTGGTATGGAACACAACACTATTTTATAATTTTATCAACTATTGGTCCACATGCATACTTCACACCTCACTCCACCTTTCCGCACACAACCCCCTCGCCACCACCCTTACTAACCTCCCACCATCAGCCATCGGTGCTGTCCTCCCCCACCGCCGCTATCTCTACTTCACCATCACCAGCCATGAGTCTACACCTCCCACCTCACTATTGGCCTCCCCCTGCCCCGCCAAGTTGGCCTCTGCCTCCCTCCGCATTAAGCCTCATCGTCGCCGCCAAATCGACACCATTGTTAGCTTGACCCTGTACTCTGGCATGTAGATCTGGCCGGATCCTCCCCGTCGGCTTGCAAATCCAATGGGCGTTGGATCCAACCATGGCGAGGTTACGGTCTTCTCGGCCATCATGGTGGAGGTCACACTGAAGTAGTTGTGGTCTTCTTTGACATCACCATAGCCACGGAGATCACCATTTTCAACTGAGAATAGGCGTCCTGATGAAGTCGAGCACCACAAAATGCGTAGGCAAGCGGATGGCAACCCTCCAATCGCGTGTTGGGCCATTGTTTCGCGCTTGGAGCCTATGCCCAAGTTGTTCGTTCACAAGCGGCAGACTTTTTTTTGTCTCTTTGTTCTCTCTCCTCCATCTTAGCAAAAATATAGTGTGGTATCTCTTAGAGACGGTTGAAGACTTGAAGTAGACTATTGGGATGCCCTAACTGAATCCGCTCTTAATTTAGTCCGGCGATGTTGCAAATTGACCAGTTCATGGAGGAGCAACCGTCACCACTCACTCACCACCACTTAATTAAAAGATGACCATGTGAATCCTGGCTTTTGCTACCAGCAGCTGCTCCTTTTCCTTTCTTGAGCTCCGCACCTGTTTATTCGTGTGCTATCCATGGCATGGATGGTCCCATATGGCCCAATGAATGGGGATCCTCTACGTTTGTGATCAAGCAATTGGGAAATCATAGCCTGAAGGTAGAGCATGACGGCAAAGTTTGTACGGTAAGCTACTATGCCCTACAAATTTCAGCACCTGTCATTTCTAGGTGCGATGAATGTCAATACCTAAAAAACAACATTTTATGAGTGACATGACATATTATCACGATATCGCACTACACCTCGCGCTAAAACCGCATGGTCGTATGGTCGTGCTTCCATGCTTGCTCTATGTAAGAGTCATGAATTACTACCATTTAGGGTGCCTTTAGTTGAGCTTTTGGGAGCTACTTTTGCTTCCAAAAAGCTAAAAGCCAACTAAAAGGGTGGAAATTAGGAGCTGCTTTTTCAGAAGCAGCTACTTTTGGGTAGTACAATTTTGAAAGCACATTGGACCCTGCTTTTGGCTTTTAGCTTCTGCTTTTTGAAATGGTGAAAATAGAGAGCTGTTTCACAGTTGTTTCAAGGAAAATAGAGATAGGAGGTAAGTTTTATACTTGTTTGAACCAAACAGCTTACAGCTTTTCCACAGTCCACAACCTACAGCAGCTTTTCCACAGCCCACAGCTCACAGCAGCTTTTTCAGAAGCCACAGCTCAACCAAACACACCCTTAAAAGCTCTATGTTGCCAATCAATATCTTACAACCAGCACTATAAGAGCTACCATCAACTTCTGCAAACTCAGCTCTGGATCGAGCAACATGATAGAAAAAATTGCATTTGAGATGACAAACTGAAAAACATAGTTCCTTTTGTAACTAGATGGGAAAAAAAAGAGAGCCTACTAAAACTCTTGGAACGTAAAACCCATGAAGGCAACCGCTCAATCTCACTGTGAACATCAAAGACTCGCTAAAAAAGGAACATGGAATGGTAAGTTCCTGCATCTGTAACAACACGGTAGTACAGGATCAAAAGCGCTAGGACTAGAGTGCAATCAGAACAGATACAAGAGGATATCGTTTATCCTATATCCTATTCTATTTTTTTCCTTGGAGTTGGGGTCGAACACGGATAATATCGGATATCTATTTCTCTATTCCGTATCGGTTCCATAATCTTTCGGCAATCGGTCAGACAAAAATTATCCGCTTCTTTGCACAAAATATTGGACAGTATGGTATAATCATAGCAAACGTGGAGAGACTAATTACTGAGATATTGAAAGAAGAACACTCCGTACTTCCGCTTGTTTAGATGTGACAATCTATCTATATGTTATCTTGTTTCTAGGTGAAGTCACAGTAAATTTTCTCATATCACTTGACATACGGATATATGCGGACGGATATCACTTATTCCATATTTTTTCTCGGAATCGGAGTTAATACGAATAGTGCCGGATACCCATCTACCCCTTTCATTTTTATTTCATAAACCTTCGGTCGGTCAAATGGATAAAAATTATCCGTTTTATTTGCACCCCTAGTTAGAACGGGCCCTGCCATCAAATACCGTAGCATGTACAATCCTGCCGTGGTTGCAGAGGATCTGGGGCAGTTTTGAAAGCGCGGACAGCCCACCAGGTGGCAATAAAAGTATTGCCGTCGCGGACCAAACCATCATCCCAACGTGAGCCCTATCCGCCATGACAGCGCGCATAGTATAACAAACAACATGGTAGCATGCGGTTGTGTTGTTGTGGAATGTGTACTTTAGGCAACATCTGGTTTCGGAAAAGTGATTAGGCAGACAGTCCTCATACAACATCTGGTTTCGGAAAAGTGATTAGGCAGACAGTCCTCATACACCCCTGCGAAATCCGCTGCATTGCAAATGTTACCTGGTGTTCTTCCGGTTAACATCCTCTAGTTTTGACAATGTATTGATTAGCTATATAAGAATGATATTGTTGCCGCACGAAATTGATCCGTGCGTCAACAAGGTAATTGATGGAGAAACAAGAACTACTTTAATCTAAAAACTAAGAAAAACAAAGGTACGAAAATAATGTTGTATCGATTGTCTGATGATCCTTCTGCAATCGGCCTTACCCTTCATATTTATAGGGTGCCCGGTCTATGGCAAATAAAATCGGCATCAAATCAAGATTTATGGCAAGTAAAAACAAATTAATCACATCCGCTAATGAGCCCGATTTCTTTCTCTTCTTTGCTTCTCCGCTGTCGAATCCTCTGCAGATAACTTCCCATAACGATTCAAGATTCCCAAATTTTTAACCGCTTTCGTTATATCGCCGAGTTTCCAAATCGTGATCGAACTCCTTGCGACCACCTTTAATATGGTCGTAGCCTTCAATGCAGTGGTGGGCTTCTACGTGGTCATATACTCCAACGCGGTCGTAGACCCCAACGTGGTCGTAGACTCCAACGTAGTCGTATACTCCACCATGGTCGAGACCCCACCGTGGTCGTAAGTTCAATCGCCGACTATCAACCTTGATGTCATCGTCGAACCAAAGCTTCGATCATGGCCAATCGTGGTCGTGAGCGTCCGATCCAAAATGGTTGAGCCACTTTTGACCATGCCAACGTGGTCGTAACCGCCGACCACGGCCAGCGTGGTCGTAATCGGTCCGGCCGGCTTCCGATTAATGGTCGTAAATGCTGCAACGTGGTCGTAAAACCACCCGCGACCGCCAACGTGGTCGAATCGCGCCGACCACGACCAACGTGGTCGTAATCGGTCCACCGGTTTCCGATTAGTGATGACAAGGTCGTAAATGCTGCAATGTGGTCGTAAAACCACCCAATGACCGCCAATCGTGGTCGTAGCGCGCCGACCACGACCAACGTGGTCGAATCGGCCCACCGGCTTCCGACTTGCTTTGCCGTGATCGTAACTACTCACGACCATGATATCTCGCACGGCGTTTCCTTGTTAACTTGCTTTCGGCTTTACGATGATTGTCAAGCCAAATTTGATTATCAACACATGCCCCCCTGTTTTTTGGCAACACTTGTGTGCCAAAAAATAAGAATTACTTGCTCGACCAACAAGGCCAATGTCAACACATCCATTGGCCATGTTTATATGTCTAAGGGCGATAATTTATTATCGGCCATGTTATAAAGTCTAAGGGCGATAAACAGGTATCAGCCATAAATAATATTTCTCAGGACGATGACTGGCAAACACCGGCCATATTTTCTCATGCATTTTGCCACACACTTGGATAGTACCTTTTTAAATATTTTCCATTAAGTGCTCTAGGCAACCTTTCTCCATGCAAATTTTGCACAAAATAACTATTTCCAGGAACAATTTCTATAACTTTATACGGACCATCCCAATTTGGAGACCATTTTCCAAACTTATTATCCTTTGACCCAATAGGTAAAATCGTCTTCCATACTAAATCTCCAATTTGAAACGATTTTTTCTTTACCTTCTTATTATAGGCCTTAGCTACTCTTAATTTGTCTTTCTCAATTTCTCTCATCTGTAACTTCGTCTATTCTATCCATCATTAAGTCATGATAATCCACGGCCGACAAATCATTTTGCCTGGCCAACCTAAGAGCGTCCAGATTCACCTCAACTGGTAAAACGGCCTCCTGCCCATATACTAACTCATATGGTGTTACTTTTGTAGCACCATGCTTAGATATACGATGAGCCCATAATGCCTCGCATGTAACCTCATGCCATCTCTTAGGATATTCTTCTATTTTCTTTTGATAAGTTTAATTAAAATCTTATTACTAGACTCGGCTTGCCCATTAGCTTTGAGCATAGTATGGTGAAGAATTAAGTAATTTAATTTTCAATGATTCGGCAAACTCACGTACTTGATGAGACACGAAAGACGACCCTTGATCGATCGTTAAAGTCGTGGTATGCCGAATCTATGAATAATATGCACCAAGATAAAATAAATTACTTCTTTATGTGTCATATTTTTAAGAGGAACAACTTTGTCCATTTTGTAAAATAATCTGTAGCTACTAAAACAAAACGATGACCTTTAGAAGATGCAGGCATATCGCCGATAAAATCTAAACCCCACCCACGAAACGGCCATGGTTTAATAATAGGGTGCAACACGGCATTGGTGCCAATTGTATATCACCAAATTTTTGACAGACTCACAACCTTTATAATATTTAAAACAATCTTCTAACATAGTCGGCCAATAAAAACCAGCTCGTCTCAACAACCATTTCATCTTATGGGCCGATGATGTGTGCCACAAATACCTTCATGTACCTCACCCATAGCAATTTTAGATTGGTCGAACTTAAACACTTTAAAAGCAATCCTTCTACAGATTCGCGATATAATTCTCCATCAAGCAATGTATACTTTAAAGCCTGTCGCGAATTTTTCTATCTACAGATTTCATGGGATTTTCTAAATAACTAAGTAAAGGTTTTCTCCATCATTGAATTCAGCCATATTTGCCGTTTCTAAAACATCCGAATCTTTGCCTTCTTTGTTCGCCATATAAACAGAACATTTTTGTGCATTGGTTTTTCTATCACAAATAGCTTGCCTCTACTAACATGATAACCGGATGCTTGTTGCGCAAGATCATTAGCTCTAAAATTATCTCCTCTAGATATATGACTGATAGTAAAATCATCTAGGTTTGATACGATCTCTAAACACTTTTCTAAATATCTATTCAATGAACCATCAAGGCACGATAAATTCGAAACTTGTTGCACAACTAATAACGAGTCACCAAAAGCTTCTATATTTTTACTTCCATGGATTCTAAAATTTGCAATCCTAATAAAAGTGCTTCATACTGGCTTGATTATTAGTACAAAAATATTCCAAATGGACCGATGTTTCAAAAATAGCACCTCTAGGTGAAATTAAGACAATACCAACACCCTGTCCTTCTTTACAGGCCGAGCCATCAAAATATAGCTTCCATGGAGATACAGACAAATAACTAACCAGCTCCATACCATTATCAACTCTATGATCTACAATAAAATTTGCTACAATTTGGCCTTTCATGGATTTTAAAGATTCATAAGCCAAATCATATTCTACCAATGCATAAGCCCATTTTCCGATTCTACCACTTAAAATCTACTGTTGCAACATATACTTAATAACATCGGTCCGACAAGTTACCACACAAGTCTTGGACAATAAATAATGCCTTAAAAGGGTACAAGCATAATACAAGGATAAACACAATTTTTCAATAAATACATACCTTGTCTCTGCTCCCAGAAGACGTCGGCTCAAATAAGTGATAACAAATTCTTTGCCTTCTACCTCCTGCGTTAATACAGAACCAATAACACCATCTTCCGCAGCAATATATAGCCGAAGCGGCGTCCGGCTTTAGGCGCCCTCAAAACAGGAGGAGTAGACAAATACTTCTTAATTTCATCAAAGGCTCTCTCGTTGTTCTCGCTTCAAGTAAATTCGGTTTCCTTCTTTAACCAAGTATGGGTGTAAATGCGTCAATTTTCCTGGACATGTTAGATATAAATCTTCTCAAATAGTTTATTTTCCTAAGAATTTTTGCACGTCTCTTTTACATTCAGCGCCTTTATTCTTTGAATGGCCTCTAATCTAGCAGGATCTATCTCTATTCCCTCTCATGTATGAGGAATCCTAGAAACTTTCCAGTGACACGCCAAAAGCGCATTTGAGTGGATTCATTTTTAAACCATACCGACGCATCCTTTCAAATACTAATGTCAAATCGCCAAATGATGATCCACGTTATCCGATTTAACTATTACATCATCAATATATATTTCTAGTATGATACCGAGTAAGTCATGAAAAATTAAATTCATAACTCACGATACGTAGCGCGGCATTTTTAAACCAAATGTCATGACAACCCACTCAAATAATCCTACAAAACCAGGACACCTAAAGGCCGTTTTAGACATATCTTCTTCGCCATAAAAATTTGATTATAACCAGCATTGCCATCTAAAAGCTAACAACTCTATGTCCCGAAGCATTATTAATCAACATGTCGGCTATAGGCATGGGATATTCATCTTTGGAGTAGCTTTATTCAAATCTCTAAAATCAACGCAAATGCGTAATTTGCCACTACTCTTCTTCTCAATCGGCACAATGTTGGATATCCACTAAGCATATCTACATGGCCTAATAAAACCACTCTCAATAACCGGTCTATTTCCTCTTTAATACGGTCATACATATTAGGATTAAACCTTCTAGGTGGCTGTTTGTGAGGCCTAAAACCAGATTTAATGGGCAACCGATGCTCTACTAGCTCTCGGCTAAGGCACGGCATTTCGTGGTACTCCCATGCAAAGCAATCAACATAATTTCTAAGCAACTCAATCATTTTGGCTTTGCAGTCATTCGCCATGTTTTTATTCACAAATGTCGGCCTAGGAATATCACCACTACCTATGTCCACTTCCTCTAATGAATCACCGATGTAAAACCATATCCTAATTTTTCTACTTCATCAAAATCATCAATAGCTTCACACATATCGTTCTTACTTGACCGATAATGCTCGCTCGCTCGCCAACCAATCCAAACTATGCTCCTTATCCATTTATAACATCATATTGCTAAGCGGGCTGCACAAGCCGGCTGTCATGATACGTACAAAACCATCCTTAGTAACACTAACATAGTCATAATCGAAAGATCTATGCCGTTAAACACCGAATATTACCATGCCGCCAATCAGTGAAGCATCGCCAAAGCAACATAAGCCGATGTGTCCGCTGAATGACTTCTATATCATCATCTACCCATCGTACTAAAGTTTGATGCAAGGTGGAAGGAATGCAACGATTAGCATGAATCGATCCACGACCCAATAAAACACTATAATTACCTTGCACATCGACGACAAAGAAAGCTGCAGTAAAGTTTTGCTCCGACAAGAAGCTCCATTGAGATGACACCTTTGGCTTCAGATTGGCTCGCGATAAATCCATTAAGCGCCAAATTAGTCTTCATAAGCTCACTGTCCTCTTTGCCTAATTTCTTAAAAACTGAATATGGCATTAAATTTACAGTAGCTCCACCATCTACAAGCATCCTAGAAATCGGCCTTCCGTTAATATGCCCCTTAACATATAACGGTTTCAAGTGTCGGCACGATTCATCGGGTTTTTCAAAGATAGCTTCTTTGGGGCCGAGACACAATTGTGCAACCTCCTCATCAATAGCTCGAAATTCAGAAGGTAGTGTAAAAACCATATTAATATCCATACCTTCCGGAAGTGGAGAGCCATCTTTAACTAGTGGAGACCCCTCATAATCTAACAAATCATGCTCATCATCACTATTTGTCTGCACTGACTCTTCAATTTTCTTCAGCCTCCATTCTTTCTTAGTAGGTATCATAGGCTTGATTTCATTGAATAAATCATCCCTCATTTCTTCACTGAGCCTCTCTCAATTCTTCTCTCTGAGCCAGCTGCAACCTCCTTTTTGTGAATGTGAGAGCCCGGTGGACACCATCCGGCTGCCGTTCCACACCGCTAACAATGGAATCTTCTCTTTATTTTCAGGAGCAACCACACTATTTTCGGCACTGCCCCAGTGCACTGTTCATCGGTGCAGCATTATTCACCTCTGAATTTTTACTCGTTTCACTTCCTTCTTTGATGCGGTAAACTCTTCTTGGAGATTTATCATCTCTCTGCTCACAAAACCGATTATTTTTATTAAATCGGTCATTTCTAGGCCATGACACTGTCAAACACCGGCCTTCTTGGCATTTCCCATCCGGATGAAATGGCTCAAAAACATTGGAGTTGGTGGTATCCATGGACCGCAAAACCCCATGGTGGACAAGGAGAAAAACCACCGTGAGGAGGACCCCATGGCACGAGCAATAGCGGCCTAGGCATAGGATGTGAGTGCGGCTGCAGGAAATTTTCCCATCGGTGATTCCAACCACCGAACTCTTGCCTTGGAGGAGATCTTGGTCGCTTCAAATTATAGGGCCGACTAAAACTGTTTTGGCCGGTCTTACCATCTTCATATTTGGCCGAAGCTCTTTAAATGTGGGCTTGGTCTCTCAACCCATTTGTTTGTCCTATTCTTTCCTCATTAATTTTCCAACGACCCACTTCCGGGCTTTTGGTTTTATCATCCTTGTCCTCCCATTCTCATGCACCCTAGGAGTTGCAGAACCTCTGTAATTTTGATGGACTCATGGCCTTGAGAGTATTTTCAATTTGGACTGTTCTAACCACACCTCTACTTTCTTCAGTAGATTCACTACTATCCTCACCAATCATCACATTTTTCCTATCGTTGATTCGGCTGTGATGGCGAACTAGCACCTTCTTATTTTTGAAATCAATCACATTGGTGGAAAAGGTTGAGTGTCTAACTGCATTTTTGAGCTCTCAAGAAACTTCAATCGTCCTTCGTTTATGGCGATTGAACTCGCTGACGAAAAATATTGCGATCGTTAGTAGCATGAGAATAAGAATTATGCCATTTACAATATGCACGTCTTTTTAATTCTTCAGAGGTGGTATGACATGTCCATGGGCAATTTTATTTGTTTCTCTTGCAACAAATAATCAAAAATCCTATCACATTTAGCAGTATCAAAAGTATATTTTATGTCTTCATGCCGATTTTTCTGTAGAACCGGCCTCAAAGCAGAGCAAACGAATGGTTTAGATTTTGAATCCCATGCCCATTCGGCTACACACATATCCACACTCTCATCATCAGATGACGTGGAGTCATGTTCTACTAAATTAATAGGATGGTTTGTTTTATGTTTTTCATTGGTCCTATGGAAATTTTTAGATTCTCTAGCCCGGCTTTCTTGAACCAGAGCCCTTTGCAACACTTGACTCACATCTAAGAAATCCTGCCCTTCTAGTTTTTCCTTCAAATGTGAAAGCAACCTGAATAGGCTAACTCAAGAAGATCCTTATCGATATTACTAGATTAAAGCATCGGTTTCTTGTATCTCTAAATCTCCGATATATTCAGCAATGAGTTCATTATATTTCGCCTAACCGATGTCAAGTGTGATAATCTAAATTCAGTATCTCCCGTATAAAAATACTCATGAAATTTTGTTCTAACTCAGGCCATGAATGAATAGAATTAGGTGCAAGAGATGTGAACCAAGTGAACGCAGACTAGACAATGACAAAGGAAACAATCTTAATTTTAAAGCATCACTAGCATCGCTTCACCGCATTGTGCAATAAATTGACTAACATGCTCTAAAGTGGTTCGCCATCATCCTGTAAATTTAATAAAATCAGTACTCTGAATCCACGGGGATATGGAACCGTATCATAGAAATCAGGATACGGCTTTTGATAAGTACGCATTCTACACTTAGGCTCTACCCCAAACGTTTCTCGAATATGTTAGCTACTTGCTCTCGATATTTTCATGCCTAACAAATGGCTCACCATAGGCGATTATTCGCCACATTAGTCGGTTGTGGCCTAAAAGCATTAGGTTGTGGCATGTCACAAATTTGGGGTGTGGATAGGAATATTAAGCACGGAGGATTAAAATAAGCTTCGGTGTTGGCCCATATGGTATTCCCGATCCTGTGGTGGTATTGGAGGTATCTTTGTATGCTCTGATTTGATATGGAGGTGCATGCATTCCAGTTAAATTTTCAGCAACTCGGCCGTAATTCGGAGCTGAGACGAACGCATTAGTTGTGACAAACGAAGACGTAGCAATATTGGCCGAAGTAGGCATGTGGTTTCGGCCACCATGAGTGTCACTCAATAAACTGTGGTTTCGCGGTGCACCAAATTGTGTAATAAATGCAGATGAACCATGTGGCAAAGTTTCTTGTTCTACAGAATGACAAAAATTTAAAGCACTAGCATCACTCGTCATAGGTTGTTTTTTATTGTGTTCATCCTGAACTTGCAACATCACGGCTCTAATACGATTAGTCAAAACATTATCCATAGCAACACCAACAGTTTGATTAATCATACGAGCAATATCTTCATAAGAAGGAGAGATTTTACTTACAGTGTTTTTTACCTCAGGGTTGGTGGAGACAGATGGCAGTGCAGTTTCTTTCATAATAATGTCTTGTCTTGTCTTCTGGAAACACGCCAACATCGTCTTCTCATACTCTAACTTGCGTCGCTCGATCTCCTCACGATGTTCTTCCGGCAGCTCGTCAAACGTGGGCGTAATGTTGTTGGGATCTACCTCAGAACCGTTTGGCACCATGGTCTGAAGCTCTGACTAGGTCCCTTGTAGATCACGTGTGATATTGCACCTCTGCTGCTACGTTGCTGCCTTCGGTTGCTACGTGCGAAGCAGGCCGGTCGCCCGAGAAGGATGCAATCGGCTCTTAGCCGATTAGCAGATTGATTCACCGGCGAGATGAAGAAATCGATCTTTCGGCCGAGTAGATTGATTTCAATGGAGAAGAAGAACCGATTAGAAATCGATTCCCAGTGAGTCGCCAATTTTGTTGCCGCACGAAATTGATCCGTGCGTCAACAAGGTAATTGATGGAGAAACAAGAACTACTTTAATCTAAAGACTAAGAAAACAGAGGTGCGAAAATAATGTTGTATCGATTGTCCGATGATCCTTACGCAATCGGCCTTACCCTTCATATTTATAGGGTGCCCGGTCTATGGCAAATAAAATCGGCATCAAATCAAGATTTATGGCAAGTAAAAACAAATTAATCACATCCGCTAATGAGCCCGATTTCTTTCTCTTCTTTGCTTCTCATTGTCGAATCCTCTGCAGATAACTTCCCATAACGATTCAGTATTCCCAAATTTTTAACCGCTTTCGTTATATCGCCGAGTTTCCAAATCGTGATCGAACTCCTTGCGACCACCTTTAGTATTGTCGTAGCCTTCAATGCGGTGGTGGGCTTCTACGTGGTCATATACTCCAACGCGTCGTAGACCCCAACGTGGTCGTGAGACTCCAGCGTAGTCGTATACTCCACCATGGTCGAGACCCCACCGTGGTCGTAAGTTCAAGCGCCGACTATCAACCTTGATGTCATCGTCGTGAACCAAAGCTTCGATCATGGCCAATCGTGGTCGTAGCAGCGTCCGATCCAAAATGGTTGAGCCACTTTTGACCATGCCAACGTGGTCGTAACCGCCTTCGACCACGGCCAACGTGGTCGTAATCGGTCCAGCCGGCTTCCGATTAATGGTCGTAAATGCTGCAACGTGGTCGTAAAACCACCCGGCGACCGCCAACGTGGTCGTAACTGCCTTCGACCACGACCAACGTGGTCGTAATCGGTCCAGCCGGTTTCCGATTAGTGATGACAAGGTCGTAAATGCTGCAACGTGGTCGTAAAACCACCCAGCGACCGCCAATCGTGGTCGTAGCTGCCTTCGACCACAGCCAACGTGGTCGTAATCGGCCCAGCCGGCTTCCGACTTGCTTTGCCGTGATCGTAACTACTCACGACCATGATATCTGCACGGCGTTTCCTTGTTAACTTGCTTTCGGCTTTACGATGATTGTCAAGCCAAATTTGATTATCAACAGATATAAATAGATTTTCTGAAACATATGGTCCAAACGCATAGCGTTTGCAACCAGTGGGGGAGGATGACCCAGGTCCAGGCGCATAGCGTTTGCACATCGTAACTGATCGACATTAGCACCCCATCGAGCGGCGCCGCCACTGTTACCGCGCGGAAAAGAGTCGTAGTTGCTTGATCTTTGTGCCGGAGAGACATTAGGAAGGAGGAAAAGATCGAGGAGGTGAAGAACGGAGACGGAGGAAAAGCACCAGCCAACTAAATTTGTAATATATTTGTAACTTATCTTTGCATTTTTACTAGTAAGATGTCTGTGTATTGTAACAGACTACCAAAAGATAGTGATACATATCAATAAATGTGAGAACATCAATTTTCTATAAAAACATACCATATAGGGACGGAAGGAGCATGCTAGCATCGTTGCTTAATAGGGCTCCTATGCTTAAAAGATACGTACGTAACTAGCTCCGATTAATACATAATACAACCATCTAAGCACATACAAAAAAGTGCTTGCGCTAGAGATGGCTTTACTATGGATGCTTTGATGATATGGCTATATTATCTTTTTAAGCACCCGTGTAAGTGTATCTTGCATTGGAGACAGGGGCGGAATTGGGCCCCTGGCAAGTGAGAAAATATACAATGTATAGCCCAGATATTTTTAGCCCAGCCCGGGGTATTAATTCTAAGTTTCAGCCCAGGTAGCAAATGCCAGCAGCCCACATGCCAGAAGCCCACCACTGCTGTCTGTCTCCGCGCGGCCCACTCACACGCTTGGCCCACATCGCGCGCGCCGCTTGGTCCACCTCGCGCGCTCGCCGCTCGGCCCACCTCGCGCGCTCACCGCTCGCTCTTCACGCACTGCGCCGCTGCTCCCTCCTCAGAACCCTAGCCCACTCACGCCAGCAGCCGAGCGGCGAAAGGCCGCAACCGCTCGCGGCTCGCCGCCTCGTCTCGGCGCTGCCCCGCCCCGTCTCGGCACCGCACCGCCCCCTCTCGGCGGCTCGGCGCCGCCCCTCCTCGGCTCCTCCTAGCCTGCGCGGCGGCGGCGCCCACCTCTCGGCCAGGCGGCCAGCGGCCTAGCACCGGTGTCCTCCTCTGTCTCCACCTCCCCCTCGCGGCGTCGCCTCCTCGGCTCCGCCTCCTCCTCTGGCTCCGCTGCTCCGGCTGCCGTTTCTCTCGCCATCGTCGGGGCTGCTTCTCTTGATCTGCTAGACTGTAGGACAAACTTATGCTGAATATTTTGTAGTCATTCGGATATTGTCCCATAGAACTTAGACTGCAGTATTTACTGATTGTTGGTTTGCACAAAAACCTATTTTAACGAAGCCACCACACTGTTTGCGGCAATGCATAACAATTCTCAATTCATACTTTCATATAGGTAGCTGCGCATTCTTTGCTGAGCAGTGCGAAACTAAGCGACTATGTTGAGCTGAAAAATGTACTTATTGAAATGGGAGTATACTTTCAGATACTGAGTTTGTATGCTTTCCTTGCCAATTTGTTCTTCTCGTAATCTTGTCGTCAACTTCATGTAGCATGACCGAGAAGTAAAATATTTTCAGGATGACTATGTCTACCGGATTGCTTCGTGACCAAGTGATTGGCAAAAATCTTGTTTCTAGCTTTGTCTTACGGTGAAAGGCTTTGTTTCACTATCTCAATGTGATACTGAGTTGGAGCAGACATCGAAGATTACAAGTGTTCTGGCTAGTAGTCCAAGCTATGGAACCGCCAATGAGAATGAGATGAAAATACTACATGTAAGAAAGCCACATATCTAGTGAATTAACCTTTTACATTCCTATTGATTGTCAATTGGTGTATTGGTGATAATAGATATCAATGCAGCAGGTTGTATTATTTTGTTAATCTTTAAGCTCTCCACGCCTGCTCAAGTTGTGCCCTTTAGTGTTCATTACATTACATTGCTTGTGTTTTTATCCCCAGACCACAGTCCTTGAGCTGTCACTGAAATTTTAGTAAACTAAGGTGATGAGGACATCTCTATTACACATTCTTCATCCACTCCAAGTGTGCATGACAAAGCTAGTGATGAGGCTTCAAAAGGTCCTATGACAAGAGCAAGAGCTAAGCTACTTCAACAACAGGTGCTTTTGTTTCTTAAAGAGTCTTCTATTACGTTAGATGATAATAGCATACTACCTAATGCAAATATGTTATATGTTCTCAGATTTGAAGCAACAGAAGATCAAGTGGAGAAAGACCAATTGGCCATGAGTCATAAGAGGAAAGAAGCCCATGCAGTGGGAGAGCAAAAGGGAGGAGCCCAAGGACTTAAACTACAAGTTTTAGAAAAGATTTTCAAGCCAAATTCAGACTTCCCACGTGCTTAACCCAATTTAAACTCGGATTCAACTCAGGATTCAACTCGGATTCGGTTCGGGACAGCATGACAGACAGTTACTAAAAAGGTCATAACTTTCACAAACAGAGTCCAATCAGGTGTTCTTGTACTCGTTGGAAAGATAATTTCAAGGGCTACGCAATGGATCTAGTCCCACCTTCAGATTCATCACGGATAAAAAGTTATGACCGAAACAATAAGATGGGTGAAAAATATACTTTCCTTTTTGTGAGAGTTCGTATCTAAAACCATATAGGGTTGAGTTGTACTTAGTTTGGGGACCATATGGACGTCCCAAGGGGCTATATAAGCCTTGTATTGGCAGCCTTTAGGGCTCAGACCACGTTTGAGAAAAATCAATCTACTAAAGTTTGTTTGAGTTTAGCATTGCTACCGAAGTTCCATAGGGAATTAGGAGCGTTTTCTTTAATCAAGATCGTTCAGCCTTTCCGTTGGGAATTGGGTGCACGATTGATCTTCGCTTGGTGGTCAGCGAAATCAACACGAGTGTGTTTTGGCGGATTAAATAGTGTTCGTCCCTTGCATTGGCATTGGAGGATCATTACAATTCATCAAGACTCCCGTGAGTATCCATCCTACGTCGAGAAGATCGGGCGACCCCGTATCATCTTGGTATCAGAGCGCGGTTTACTCGGTAGGATCGTATCCCTTTAAGTTTCAATTTATTTCAATTTGTGACTTTTGTGTCTTCTTTTTGTTACTAACCATGTTAGGTGGAGACGACAACATGGGAGAGGAGCTTGGCGTGAATTCCCCGGTGACTCGTTTTCAATTCCAGGCTTTGAAGGGAACTTTGCGCAATGAGTTCGCCGCTACTACTTCTGCCTTGGAGGAGCAACTCAAAGCAGAGATCAACAACTCCACACAAGACATGCGCATTGAGATGAACCAACCAATGAATGTGCTATGTACCAACATCGTGAACGACGTGGTGCGCGCACTTCGAGTGCAACAAGAGGAAGGCAGTGTTCATCGTGGGGGTGGCATACCTCCGCGAGATGAGGAAGCAGGCGTTGCTCGAGGTGGCCAAGATGCACAACAACGACGAGACCGCATGGTGGCAAACGCCATCCGTCCACCCCCGCCTGGGAGAGGTGCAGGGGGCGGCTTCCATGGTCCGGGGAGGGCCATGGACATGGAGGCCGTGGTGGGGGAGCACTTCACGTTGATGACGATGACTTTCTGCACTACGACGATGGCTACCACCGTCGTAATCGTTACGGCGAAGAACAACCACATGAGGAGAAATTTGGTAAGCTCAAATTTACAATGCCTTCATTTTCAGGTACACATGAGCCCGAAGAATACCTCACTTGGGAGCTCAAGGTAGACAAGGTGTTCCGCTTGCACAACTATTCTGAAGAAAAGAAAATCCATATGGCGGTACTAGAATTCAATGATTATGCCTTGGTTTGGTGGGAACAAGTGCAAAACTAAAGGATGGAGAACAATGAGCCACCCATCACTACATGGGAAGAGATGAAATACCATATGAGGGCAAGGTTTGTTCCTAAACATTACAAACGTGACCTTTTTGATAAATTGTAGAATTTGAAGCAAGGAAGTTTCACAATTGAGGAGTACTACAAAGAGATGGAAATGGCTATGATAAGAGCTAATGTTTATGAACAAGAAGAGCAAACTATGGCCTGTTTCCTTGCGGGTTTGCATCCCTCCATCAAGCAAATTGTGGAATTTCAACCCTACAACAACATGGTGGAGTTGGTGCATCAAGCCACTAAGGCTGAGAGGCAAGTACAACAGGACATGAGGATTTCAAAATCATCTTCCTACACTCCCCGTACAGCACCTACAGGAGGTAAAACTACATATCGTTTCAATTCGTTTAAAACTAATCCATCTAGTGGAAGTTTTGCTCCTAGTGCGCGTGCTACCCCGAGTACCAAGAATGCCACTCCTTCCTTCCCAAAGAAAGGACCAGCCCCTTCTTCATCATCTTCAGTTGGTTCTACGGCCAAGAGTAGCTCCATCCAATGCTTCAAGTGTCTTGGTCGCGGACATATGCAAAAGGATTGCCCAAATAGCAAGGTAATGTTGGTAACTGAGAATGGAGAATATGACTCTGCTGAAGAAGATGGAGAACACCTTGCTGATTTTGAGGCGTTTGAGGATGGCCATGAGGAAGAAATAGAAGAACAAACACATAGGGATGGGTATTGTGACCCCGAGTCCGGTCCTATCCTTATGTGCACCCCTTCGGTATTGAGCGTTCAAGCAAAACCCAACCATGAACAGCGTTGCAATCTTTTCCAAACAAGAGCTCAGGTAAGTAAAGATGGTAAGTGTTGCAAAGTTATTATTGATGGAGGTAGTTGTCATAACCTAGCTAGCAAAGAACTTTGCACTAAACTTGAATTGAAATACAAGAAACACCCACATCCATATCAAATTCAGTGGTTGAATAATAATGGTTCCATGAATGTTGGGTACACTGTTGATGTTAGCTTTCAGATTGGGTCTTATCGTGATACTGTAGAATGTGATGTTGTGTCCATGGAAGTATGTCACTTGTTATTAGGTAGGCCATGGCAATATGATCGTTCTGTTATTCATGATGGTAGAACTAATCAGTACAAATTCATGTGGAACAATAAGGAAATAATACTACTGCCATTAACTCCTTCTCAAATCATACATGATAACATGCAAAATGTTGAGGTGAAAGTAGAGAGTGAGAAAGGGAAGGAGCAAACGAATGTGATTCCACAAAAGGTGAGAGAGAGCCACAAGTTAAATTGAGTGGAAAAAGAAAGGATGAGGGAGAGAAAAAGTTGGTCATGATAGCCACCAAATCTGATCTGAGAGAAATGAGAGATGATTCCATTTTGGAGCATTTGATATTGCTGTATAAAGATGTTTTGCTTTCTACTAATGACTTAACCTCTCTTCCTAGTATGGTTTCTCAAGTGTTACAGGTTTATAAAGATGTTTTTCCGGAGGAGGTACCCGCTGGTTTACCCCCCATTCGAGGCATCGAACATCAAATTGACTTGGTGCCAGGAACTCCACTTCCCAACCAGCCGCCGTACCGCACAAACCCAGAGGAGACAAAAGAAATTCAGCGGCAAGTCCAAGCGCTCATGGAAAAAGGGTACGTACGCGAAAGTCTTAGTTCTTGTGCCGTTCCTGTCATTCTTGTTCCTAAGAAAGATGGTACATGGAGAATATGCGTAGACTGTAGAGCTATCAACAATATTACCATTCGATGTCGTCATCCTATTCCTAGGTTAGATGATATGCTTGATGAATTGAGTGGCTCTACTATCTTTTCTAAGATTGATTTGCGTAGTGGATATCATCAAATTAGGATGAAACATGGTGATGAGTGGAAGACAGCTTTTAAAACAAAATTTGGATTGTATGAATGGTTAGTGATGCATTTTGATTTATCTAATGCTCCTAGTACATTCATGCGATTAATGAACCATGTTTTGAGACACTTCATTGGAAAATTTGTGGTAGTCTATTTTGATGACATTCTGATATATAGCCGCTCATTGGAAGAACATATTGAACACATTAGACAAGTGCTAGAAGTACTAAGAGCTGAAAAATTGTATGCTAATATTGAGAAGTGTACCTTTTGCACAAACAAAGTGGTGTTCTTAGGCTATGTTGTTTCAGCTTATGGAATTGAAGTTGATGAATCTAAGATTGAAGCTATTCGCAATTGGCCTACTCCTGTGAATGTTAGTCAAATTCGTAGCTTCCATGGCCTTGCTAGATTTTATAGGTGATTTGTGAAAGACTTTAGCACCATTGCTGCTCCATTAAATGAATTAATTAAAAAGGGAATCACTTTTGACTGGGGAAAAACAAGACAAAACTTTTGCTGAATTGAAGAAGCGTTTGACTGAAGCACCATTGCTTGTTTTACCTGATTTCACTAAAACTTTTGAGATTGAATGTGATGCTAGTGGAATAGGTATTGGTGGTGTTTTGATGCAAGATAGAAAACCTATTGCATATTTCAGTGAGAAACTTCACGGTGCATAATTGAATTATCCTGTTTATGACAAAGAATTGTATGCTCTTGTGCGCGTATTAGAGACTTGGCAACATTATCTTTGGCCTAAAGAATTTGTCATTCATTCTGATCACGAAGCATTGAAATATTTGAAAGGACAAGCTAAACTGAACCGTAGACATGCTAAGTGGGTTGAATTCACTGAAACTTTTCCGTATGTTGTTAAATATAAGAAATGCAAGGAAAATGTGGTAGCTGATGCATTGTCTAGAAAACATGTGTTGTTCACTCAATTGGAAGTAAAGGTTCCAGGGCTAGAGAGTTTGAAAGATTTGTATGCTTCTGATCATGACTTTTCAGCACCATATTCTAATTGCAAAGATGGGAAAGGGTGGGATAAGTTTCATGTTCATGATGGATTTCTCTTTCGCATGAACAAACTATGTGTTACAGATTCTTCTGTGCATTTGCTACTTTTGCAGGAGTCTCATGCAGGAGGATTGATGGGTCACTTTGGAAGAGAGAAGACATACTTGATGTTGGCTGATCACTTCTATTGGCCAAGGATGAGGCGCGACGTCGAGAGATTTGTTCAAAGATGCATCACATGCCATAAAGCAAAGTCAAAACTCAATCCACATGGTTTGTACACTCCACTTCCAGTTCCTAATGTTCCTTGGGAAGATATTAGCATGGATTTTGTGTTGGGATTACCTAGGACCAAGAGGGGGAGGGATTCAGTCTTTGTTGTTGTGGATCGGTTTTCTAAAATGGCACATTTTATTCCCTGTCATAAGAGCGACGATGCGTCGCATGTAGCTGACTTGTTTTTCAGGGAGATTGTGAGGTTGCATGGAATGGCAAGAACTATTGTTTCCGATCGTGACGTCAAGTTCTTGAGCTACTTTTGGAAAACTTTGTGGGCCAAGCTTGGGACAAAGTTGTTGTTTTCAACGACTTGTCACCCACAAATAGATGGACAGACGAAGGTGGTGAACCGTACACTCTCAATACTGCTGCGAACGATGATAAAAAAGAATTTGAAAGAGTGGGAAGATTGCCTACCGCATGTTGAATTGCATATAATCGGGCGGTGCATTCTACAACACAATTGTGTCCATTTGAGGTGGTGTATGGTTTCAAACCAATCACGTCACTTGACTTGATGCCACTTCCATTACAAGAACGTACAAATATGGAGGCTTCTAAGCGTGCTGATTTTGTGAAAAAGCTCCATGAAAAGACTAAAGAGGTAATTGAAAAGAAGGTACGTGCTTATGCTTCTAAAGCTAACAAGGCTAGAAAGAAAATGCTATTTGAACCAGGTGACTTAGTATGGGTGCATCTTCGCAAAGAACGCTTTCCGGAGAAGCGTAAATCAAAATTGATGCCCCGTGATGATGGTCCTTTCAAAGTACTTGCCAAGATCAATGACAACGCATGCAAGATAGAGCTTCCGGGATACGATAATGGGGTGAGTACTACTTTTTAATGTTGCGGATTTATCACCATTTTATGGACAAGATGGCACAGAGTCGAGGACGACTCCTTTTCAAGACGGGGAGGATGATGATGATATCTCTATTACACATTCATCATCCACTCCAAGTGTGCATGACAAAACTAGTGATGAGACTCCAAAAAATCCTATGACAAGAGGAAGAGCTAAGCTACTTCAACAACAGGTGCTTTTGTTTCTTACAGAGTCTTCTATTACGTTAGATGAGAATAGCGTACTACCTAATGCAAATATGTTATGTGTTCTCAGATTGAAGCAACAGAAGATCAAGTGGAGAAAGACCAATTGGCCACGAGTCATGAGAGGAAAGAAGCCCATGCAGTGGGGGAGCAAAAGGGAGGAGCCCAAGGACTTAAACTACAAGTTTTAGAAAAGATTTTCAAGCCAAATTCGGACTTCCCACGTGCTCAACCTAATTCAAACTCGGATTCAACTCAGGATTCAACTCGGATTCGGTTCGGAACAGCATGACAGGCAGTTACTAAAAATGCCATAACTTTCACAAACGGAGTCCGATTCAGGTGTTCTTATACTCGTTGGAAAGATAATTTCAAGGGCTACGCAATGGATCTAGTACCACCTTCAAATTCATCACGGATAAAAAGTTATGATCGAAACAATAAGATGGGTAAAAAATATAGTTTCCTTTTTGTGAGAGTTCGTATCTAAAACCATATAGGGTTGAGTTGTACTTAGTTTGGGGACCATATGGACATTCCAAGGGGCTATATAAGCCTTGTATTGGCAGCCTTTATGGCTCAGACCACGTTTGAGAAAAATCAATCTACTAAAGTTTGTTCGAGTTTAACATTGCTACCGAAGTTCCATAGGGAATTAGGAGCGTTTTCTTCAATCAAGATCATTCAGCCTTTCCGTTGGGAATTGGGTGCACGATTGATCTTCGCTTGGTGGTCGGCGAAATCAACACAAGTGTGTTTTGGCGGATTAAAGAGTGTTCGTCCCTTGCATTGGCATTGGAGGATCACTATGATTCATAAAGACTCCCATGAGTATCCATCCTACATCGAGAAGATCGGGCGACCCCGTATCATAAGGACATCAATTATAGTATTGTCATGTATTTTTAAAAGGAATTATAGGCATCCACACCTCTTAGGTCACCTTCACTTGCTGAGAATTAGGGGTTAGGCATGCCATTTCAACTAGCTGAATAGTGAATATGTTATTATGTGCACCTTGCTTTGCATACAAATTATGTAATGTGTTTTGCTTTTTTTCAGCTTTGCTGCACCTCAGATGATTGGTAATCTGACCAGTATTACTCAAATCTAGGTTTAGACCTCAAAAGATCTTTCAGGTAATTCAATATTTCTTAAACTCCTGTCAAGTACTTTTCCCCCCTGAAACTGAACATTTGTGAACATTTGCTATAGAAACTAAAGATACCAAAATTGATGTTGGTTTAGTAATGATTATTGATGTCCTACTTTCAATTATTCGCTATAGAGTTAATAGTGAATACAAAATGAAGCAGATCAATGATGCATTTCTGATGTACTTTTGTTATGTTGTGGTATACTGGTATGGGTATAAATTGACATTAGTTTTTAGTTGTTAGAATTTAGCCCGGGGCGTAGCCAAATCCTAGTTCCGCCACTGATTGGAGATGCTATGATACAAATATAGAAAAAAACATGTTAAAGAAGAAATTGCCATAGAGTTGTAGAGGAGGAACAAAATACGATGAAATGGTGAGGACAAAATTGCCATGTGGAAAGTATTTAGAAAGAGAAATTTAGGCTTCATTTGGAATTCAGTAATTTGCAGAAATCAAACAAATTCATGTGAACCTCCCATACGGATGTGAAAAAGTTCGAGCTCAACAAGATACTCGAGCTTAGCTCGATACAAACTCGATTCAAGCTCACTCGCGGGCTTTCACGAGCTAAAACTCGAGCTACTCGTCAAGGTTTGTTAATTTTTCCATCCCACTTGCAGCACACATGCCCTCACCATTTTCCCTCAGCCCAATTTGAAAACCCAACCCCAATTTCCAACTCCTAAGTGGGCCAAGCTGGAATCTCACCACCCCATGACTTGAAGACCCCAACCAAAATTCCCCAGCCTTGCCACACATGGCACATCCCCAGTCCCCATTCCTCGTGATAGACTATGCCAATCTATCGCCTCTCGCATGGCGTCGTCTGCCCTTGCCCCGATGCACAACATCTCGCCGAGGCCCCTCTCCTCCTCTACCATGCTTCGCCATGTTAGGATACGGGTAGTCTACACTAGCGCAAATTAAAATTTTCTACCGCATAAACCAAAAAGTCATGCAAGTAAGAGATCATAGATCATTACCACTAGACCGTAGTGCAGCATAAGTAGAATTGAAGCGGCAGGTTTAACAAAGCACGCGTCAGTGTAGTGGAAGTAGTCGATCGTCATTTGGCCAACAATCTTCTCCTCATAATTGCCCCGATTAGTGCCGCAGTCGTAGTAGTGCCTCCTCATAAGTCTTAGGCTCATCATTGCCTAACATTTCTCAGAGTTGCCTTAGGATTCGTTAATTCTCTTTCTCGATGGGACGGGGAAGGGATATAACTCAACGGTAGAGTGTCACCTTGACGGGAATTCCATTTCCTACTAGGTTACGAATTCCATCAAAGTGTGGCCGAGTAATAAACAAGGAGTGGATTGCTATTTATGATGACGAAGAGCTGGTACAAGCCACCTTCAGGTCCATCTCTTTCACTTGCCCCAGCGCCTAAAGGAATAGCTCGTTTCATCAATTCGCTCGTCTGAACCCATCATCGCTTCCTCATAAGTTTTAGGCTCATCATTGTCTAACAATAAAATGTCATGCCGATACCTTATCGATAATTAACGTGGGCCTTTTAGACCTATGTGGGGTTGGTGCCTCTTCCACATGTTCCACAACATCTTGTATATTTTGTAGAGGTTCAATAGGAGTTGAAATATTTTATGATGACTCTCGAATTTCTTCGAGTCTTATCATGCTTCCACTAATTTTTTTTGAGATAAACTCTTTCTCTAAAAAAACACACCATTTCAAACAACAAACAATTTGTTCTCATCCCTTTTATAAAAGGAATATCCTTTAGTTTCTTTATGATACCCTATGAAGAAGCATTTATCAAATTTAGGTGTGAGATTATCAGACGTCGAACATTTTATATATACTTCACATCCCTATATTTGATAAAAGATAACTTAGAATGCTTCCCAGTCCATATCTCATATGGTGTCTTCTCTACAGCTTTTGATGGAACTCTATTTAATGTGAACATAGCTGTGTGACTCTGTAGGTTTATGTATATTTAGCCATAGGCCAAAAACGCTTTTCTGGTCTATAAATTAGTAGCAGTCCCTAGTAGGACATAACGACTCCTAAACATACATAAAGATTATATCGGACGAACCTATATAGTGTTTATTTACGATCCCTTTGCCTTATGATACCAAATCGAACTCAAGACGAGAAGCGTGCCATCATATGATAGCTTGATCCTTTACTCGAACCTATAGTGCATTACTCAGTTGTGATTGACTTTTCAACCACATTCGGTATGGCCATACACTTCCTTAATACAACCATATCGAGGGGCCCTAAGATATCTCTCCATTATATATGAGGCAAATTCTATCTTGATCACTCATATGCCTTCGCATGTGTTCATAGTAAATTGAAAGCTACCTTTATGACCACCTAGTTATGGAGTAGTATTTGTCAACTTCTAAGTAATCTATTACACATAAGAAAATAGTGATGATCTCATGTCTAAGGATCCTACATACACTATATATGAGACTAATTGATGACACTTAAGAATATAACAATTCCCCTAGCGTCTCATGGTGGGTCAATCCAACATTATATTTTCTAATATATGTTCATATTATTGATTTGATATCCCATATCTGTGATCCGTGAAACATGATCATCAATCAATACATGTACTGATCTGTAAATCATAATTATCCTACATAATAACATAGACCACGGGTAATTTAGAATAACATCAAAACATGAATAAAGAATTCCACAAATAAGTCACATACTTATTGATCAATATGGAAGACATTTATTCAAGGGACAAAATAACATATTATTCAAAAGATCATAACATAGAAGTGATATAATCATCTCTAGAATTACTTCTAGGGCATATCACTAACACACTGTGCTAATGACCATCTCCTCTGCTGCCGCCAAGCACCAATGCGGCACCTCTCTTGCTCATGCCGACACCCTTCTCCTCCTTGACCGATAGGCGCCAAGCACCGACCGTGTCTGCGCCTCCAAGGGCCGATGTTGTTGTGATGGCCTCGACTGTTGTGCCCTGAGTGCCTGAGTCCCTCGCCTCCTCCCCTGATCACTGCTTATTCGTCCTTAGTTGACAACCAGATTTGAGTATGGATAGCTTCTCACCCACTCATCTTCTTTTGTTAGTAATATGGAGAACTAAAAATTTGTGGATGCTTGGATTGTTCTTTAAGGTGGTGCTCTAATTGGCTTACGACTTAAACTTCTGGCTATGGCTTTTAGCTTATGGTTGAAATTGCACTATAGCAGCTATTAGTTTTTTTCTGCGAAAAATGAAGAAAAAATAAAAAAATGAGCAAAACTCGTTATATCATCACAGACAATACAAAGGAATAAAGGGGAAAAAAGAAAAAGCAAAAGGACCAAATAAATCCAAAAAACCAAAATAAACCAAAATTCGAAATTGACACGTTGCAAGTGCCTTTTGGCTTACATAAGCTGAAAGCCAAAAGAAGCCAGAAGCTAAACCTATTTGGAGCGGGGCCTTATGCTTTTAAGCTGTATTTTGTTGGGTATTTGATTTAAGAATTTATCAATTACATATCTATATTGTTCTTTAAGTTGTCTGTTAATGAGTTTAATCGAATCGATCTTGAACTCATTTAATGCTTTTGAGCTAGTTCGACCACCAACCTGAGCTCGTTTACCATAGGAGCCAAAACCCAAAACGGTCATTAAACAACTCTTGGAAGAGGAAAACAGTTGGGGTGGAGCAACGCTAAAACTCTTTCATACTCCCTCTGTTTTTTACTTGACTTATAGAATTTGTGCCATCAAATTTTCTATAATTTTACCGTCAATAGATTTAAAACTATCTAGATTAACTATATAAAAATTATATTATTAAATTTATCATTAAAAATACTTTTGTAATATTATATTTTTATTAGTATATTTTATTATAAAGTTATAAAAAATAACGAATAAAATTATATCTAAAAGATCATAAAAAATTAAAAACATCGGATAAAAGAACGGGAGTACATGAAAGTGTCTGTTGTGATGTGATAGCAGTAGCAGCCACGGGAGTCTATCCATCCCAGACCACAAGAAACGCCGGTTTGGCACTGCATGCCGCTGTCCGGGCTCGAAAAGCGCGCCGTGCGCATTTAAATTAGCGCCACCGATCAGCCCGCCTGCAGTAAGAAAAAAAAGGGCAATTTCTTTCTTTTCCGTGCGTGCCGGCCAGCCTACCTAGCTAGCAGCACAACGCAGGCAGTCTGCTGCTGTCCCTTCGTCAAAACCGCGTTCTCTTTCGTCCCTGCTATTTTTCTTTTGTTTTGCTTCTCAGTGCGAGACACGATGACGATGGATCGGTGATGGAGCTCTTTTTTAAGCTTACGGTTTATGCCGGATCCTTTCATGTTTATAATTTTTAACTTGTGTTATAGAAATTAGCTTTTAAACGATATATTATTTTAAGACATAGTCTTGATTATAGTAGATACTATATTAAATTTATATATATCGACTAAAATTATATATGAGTGTTTTTTTACACCCTCTCTTATAAATAGATGAATTCAAAAATTTAAGTCAAAAATCATAAATCACAATCTAAAAGAAACTACCTTATATCTTCAAACCGTATAGTTTTCTACTGTTTATTTAAAATAATTTATCGTTATTTGAAATATTTATATAAATATTTATGATAGAACTAAAACCCACAACTGCAGTCATACGTAGCCGTGAAGAGCCCCCGATGCAGCAACATGCCCCAGCTCATGTCTGCAACGTTGACTTGTTTCAGTGATGATCACGCAAGCTAACAAATGGTGCCGTCGAGTATTGCCAGATTGCTAACGTGTGAGATCATTTCAGCTTTGTGCGACGCACAGCGAACTAGGCGCTGGTAAATATCTTAGTTACTAACTATTACTAGGGAATAGATGGAGGGGAAAATTGAATATATAAGATTAAGTTGAGAGTGTTTTGATAAAATAAGATTAAGTTTATTGTCCTTATAAATATAGGGCTGAGTTGAGCATCTTCTTACAAATATGATATTTTTCCCTTTTTAATTTTATTTTCATTTTCCAACCCATTTTTCTATACCTGAAATAACTCTTTTGCCTCCTATCTTTTGCCCCAAATGAAATCCTCCTGAGTTATCGTCTCTCAGGTCTCAGACCGACCACAATATTGCCGCCGCGGTTGCGCAGCTTCTCACCTGAAATCGGAACACCAAACACAGGAGGATTCGTGTGAGCACGAAGATCACCGGAACAGAGAAATGTTTTAATGTCACACAGGAAGAAAGAAAGATTTAACAGACAAAGAAGTGAATATTTCTGGAGATGGAAAGCCGAACAGGGAAGAAATGGAAGTAGAAAAAAAGTAAATATTGGAGAGCAATGCAAGGTAAAGCTGCAAACCAAAATCTGACACCGCGAAGGCACCATGGCAATAAAACAACCAAAAAACAGTAAAGAGAAAAGGGCAAATCTGCTGTGCAAAGAGAGAAAGAACCAAAAGATAAGGGGCAAAAGAGTTATTTCACGTAGAGAAAAAGGGCTGAAAAATAAAAATGAAATTAAAATGGGAAAAATACCATATTTGCAAGAAGATACTCAACTCAGTTCTATATTTGCAAGGATAATAAACTTGATCCTATTTTATCAAAGCACTCTTAACTTGATCCTATATATTCAATTTTCCCTGGAGTCGTTACTTTGAACTCTACATGCTTTTTGATGAACACGTCAAATTAATCCTTACAAGACAAGTTCGTCATCATGTACTCTTCAAATTCCACACGTAGCTTTCTGTAATAATAGCAACTAAAGGAAAACCATATGTAAAACAAAAACAACACGGATTGTAAGTGTTTTGTAAGTCAAGCAAATAAAAGACTGATCTATAACAAACAAGCGGTGATGTAATTTAACACTTAAGTAGAACTTTCTGCATATAACAATTGCATTAAGCCATTATCTCCCTGTATCTCTGTTTTCTTGACCATTCACCAACGGCCATCTCTCATTTTTATTAGATTCCACATGCTTCTTACTACATTTTGTAGTCGTGCTTCCTAAACACCAGACGGAGAAAAAAGAAAACAAGAGGGAAAGGCACTTCCTTCTACAAGCATTTATACAGAAGTGAAAACTCCAGCCCTTGATTTCTCACCTTCTTACAACAAAGGAACTGAACAAATGAAAAGTTACCACCATCTAGCACCACGAACGCCTATCTAACTGTAATTAATCCGAGATTATCACCGACACGATCGAACGCGCACAATGCACAGCATGGTGTTCCTGAGAATTACCTCCATTAGAGCATGATTAAGTAGGTTACCGATCACTTGGTCTGTCCATGGGGCAGCAGCTTGAGAGCCTCCACGAACGTGTTCTTGAGCCTGCCCAAATGCGGCCTCACATTCTGCTTGTCCAAGTAGACCGTCTTGAGCGCGTCCCATCCCTGCTTGTGAATGGAGTAGGGGTCCTTGAGCACCGGGTGATCCTTGGGGTACTGCTCGCTCAGCGTGGTCTCATCGAGCTGGATCATGTACTCGAGGTAGTGGATCTGCATGTCGGCCGACGGCTCCTTGAACGTGCCGCGGGCGAGCCACTCGAGGCCGCCGTAGGGCACCACCTGGATGAGCACGGCGCCGGCGGGGAGGAAAACCATGTTGGTCAACCCCGCGCCGTGCACGCCCACCATCACGTCCGCCGAGTTCACCAGCCGGGCGAACTTGGACACGTCCGTGCTAATGTCCGGATCGCCGACGCGCACGTCGAACCCCAGGCTCATGGCCATGTCCGCCATGGCGCGCTCGTTCAGGAACGCGCGGGAGCTCCGGCGCGAGATGATCAGGAGGCGCGGCCGGCGCCGGATGTCCCACCGGTCGCCGCTGGGCTCGGCCGCCGCGCGCTCCAGCCCGAACGCGCCGCGCAGCATCACGCGGAAGTCCACCATGGAGTAGCCCGACGGCGTCTTGGACGCGTCCACGCCGAGCTCCTTGTGGAACGTCGGCCCGACCACCACGCTCCGGTAGCACCGGACCTCGTCGTCGTTGTCGATGTCGACCACCTCGTACTTGCTCAGCTTCTGGAAGATCTGCAGGTACCTGTTCGTCCACCACGACTTGAAGCTGCTCACCAAGAACTGGACCTCGCCGGCGAAGCGGTGCGCGGTGATGAACGCCGGGATGAGCACGTCCGTGTAGTCGTGGAACAGGTTGCCCGTGAACCCGCCGGTGGAGAGCACGAACGCGGTGGCAGAGCTGTTGACCGTGCAATGCGGCGCTGGGGCGGCGGAGTCGCCGCCGGAGTGGGGCCGGAGCGCCCACTCCTTGACGTGCGACAGCGCGAAGGCGTCGTGCTTCCGGCAGTACGGCTTCACCTTCCACTCCTGCTCCAGCGGGCGGATGTGGATGGTCTGGCTGCGCCCCTGTACGCGGACGTCGCCGGCGGCCTCGCACGTGTCCGACCGCCGGCTCGACTCGTAGCACACCGGCTTGCTCAGGTGGTCCGTTGCGGCGGCCGCAACGCCGGTGCTGCTTACGCCGCCGCCGCCGGAGGTGTCGGCGGGTTTGGGCTGTGCTTCCTCTTCCTCCTCTGCTGCAGATTGAAAGTCAAATCAATTGTTCAGATCTGGTCTGATTTCCGCAATCCCTTTCGACATTCATGAATTTCTGTGCACAGCTTTCAAGAAATTGCCAAGAAATGTACAGCTAGAATTGCAGAGCCAAAACGGGAGAATATTTGCAACAGTCTTGAGAATTGATGAGCCAAATTACTCTCTATACCGTCAGCCACAGTATCTTCCTTCAATTTCTGGATCATGCAGCTCCCTACTCCTACACCCTCTCATGCTAAAACCCAAATAAAAACTAAAGAAATTTATTACAGCAAGAGGGGAGGAAGCTCGTAGTATACCAGCTGAAGCTGCAGCCTCATCGGCGGTCTCGAGGGTCTCCATCTTCACACTTCTCTTCCTCATCGCCTGCTGCTCCTCTGCTTTCATGGCCTCCCCTGTCTTGCCTGCAGCACCCAGCAAGAGAGGGAAAAAAGCAGCTCAAATCGCCATTCAGAAGCAAGAAGACGACTGACCACCATGGCCAAAAGCACGAGCACACAAATTAAGCTATGGAAAAAGCAGCAACAGTGTTTGCTTACCAATGGGGGAGAACCTTGCCCTGATGAGGGAGAGCATCAGGAGGGATCCCAGCATGAAGGCTATCAGTGCCGCGTTCCCCAGCCTCCTCCCCTCCCCTCTGGACAGGTTCCTGTTAGACTTCATTGCCTTCCCCTTCCCTCTATCCTCCCTTCCACTCCTGACTCCTTACGTCTTTAGGTACTAATCTTTATTTAGAAGTTCTTGGAGAATTCCAGTCTTATACCGCAGGCAATAGAAGAACGGTGGCAGCACCAGTGGCCGTTGAACAGGGCAAAGGGGTTGAAATGGCAGCGTGGCTGACTTGGGTGGTGCTCAATTGAGCTAAATTTTAGTGGTTTATGATTGAATTTTTATTGTACTTAGTAAAAATTATACTACAGTTAATGGTAGTTTATTTGGTATAATTAAATTTTAAAAAATTTAAAAATCAAAAACAGGTTAGTCCATCATGTATAATGTAAACGAATACGAAAAAAGAACGACAAAAAAGCTAAAAAAAACCCGAAAAGTAAGAAAAAGATGAAATTTAATAATAGTAAAAAATAAACCAGAAGCCAGAAGTCTAAACCCAAATAAGCAGGGCCCTAGGTGACAACCTACGGATTGACTAGTGGGTAACGCTAATTGATGCATGTGTAGCTCGATTTTTTATGATATTGTGCATGAAACCTGATACAGGGTCGCCCAATCTTCTCGACGTAGGATCAAGATACTCACGTGGATTTGAAAAACCATAGTGATCCCTTGATGCCAATACAAGGGTTAGCACTCTATAATTCACCCAACCTCACATGCTGAACTTCATGACCACAAAATAAAGTCCTATCGTGCTCCCAATTCCCAGCGGAAAGGTTGAACGATATTGATTTCGACGAACTCCCAATTCTTCCCTCAAGTTGGTCCGGCCAACAGAAAAACAAGAGTAATTTATTATTAAAAGTGGTCTGAAAACAATCGAGGGGGTGGCAGCTACTTAAAGCCAACCTTAACCTCACGCACGCACACATTTGGGCCTAAGGTCGAGTTCAATCTGGTTTACGAATCCTAAAGCAATTCAGAGTTGAACACTTAACTAATTACATGCCTGAATTAAACAATCTCAGCCCATCATTGGCACGCAGACCCACAAACCCCTCAATTAGCGTATGTGCCTCTTCTTCATGTTTTGACTGCGTGGAGCTTCCCTTCTTTTGACATGTGACCGCATGGGCCTCCTTCCTTGTGGTCGCATGGCTCTCTTTCTTCTTGGGGCTGGCCCGTTGGTCCTTCCGTCCTTGTTCTTTCATTGCTTCAAATATGAGAACACACAATGTATTTGCATTGAGAAATTTCGATATTTGACACTGAATACGTGCGCCTCTCAACTTTTAACCCCCAATTCGCACGCCTTTGGAAATTTAACCCTGTCACTGCGAATTCTTTTGATTCAAGGGATTCTCTTCATTTTCGCAGTGACAAGTGTCAAAATATAAAAGGAGAGAAAATAAGAAGAATCCCTTGAATCAAAAGAATTCGCAGTGACAGGGTTAAATTTCCAAAGGTGTGCGAATTAGGGGTTAAAAGTTGAGAGGCGCACGTATTCAGTGTCAAATATCGAAATTTCTCATTTGCATTAGGTAGTATACCATTTTCATCTAAAGCAATAGAGAATTCTCTAAGGAACAAAATGTAGGACCGAAATGGCAACAGAGGGGGGGTGAATGGTGCCTTCTAAAAACTCCCCAAGTACTCACACGACAAAAGGGGCGAAAGAACTAGCTTCTTCGATCGAACACACGTGGTCGTAAGCCAACTGATGGTCGAACACCACGTGGTCGAACACTTGCCTGAGCCGACAAAAGAAATCAAACAGTGATAACAGAGAGGATGAACCAAGAACAGAAGGACTCGAGGCGCACAATCATTCGGTAAAGAGAGCTTCTCTAATTCGACTCCTGCTCTCGGGAATGAACTGGCCAAATGGCCTTGAGACAATTCGATTACGAGCTAATCAAAGCACACAAAGACCAAAGCGGACTCACGAAGAAGAGAGGAGAGAAAAGGATAGCAAGAAGTCCAAGCTCTCAAAGCAGATCGCAAACAAGTCAATCACAACATCTCAAGACGATGAGAAAACAAAATAGAAGAAGAGAGATGAATGATTGATAATAGAGGTTTTCTGACCACTCCAACTGGGAGATACATGAGCACACTTGCTCCATCCCGAGAACCCACACACTCACAAATAACAAAGGAAGAACAGAGCAACTCGGGGATCAGAATCTCACAAGTACCCGAGCTCTACCCTCTCTATTTATAGCCACACACACACACACACACACACACACCGAAGAGGGGAAACCCGCAAATCCCCACCTAACACCGGGTTTTCAACTCACTTTACCCACTAGCTAGAACGAGCTCCAGTGCTTTACCCGTTACACCCAACGGCTCCACCGCTTTGCCCGTTAGCGCCAACAACTCTGTGCATTGGCGAGACACAGCTTCCTTTGCGACTTTCCGCATTTCTCTAAAATGCCACTCCACTGCCTTCCCGGAAGCTTCCTCCTGCCTTGTCGTCCAAGCTTGCAACCACCTCGCAAGACTAGGTCTCCTTCGGCTTCCCCTGGTCGTTCTGGACCTCGACATCCCCCATGTCTAGTCCCGACCACTCCAAGCCTCATCAAGACTTGTCTCCAAGGTCCTCTGGCAGCTCGGCTCGGTTCCTCATCTCCTCGGCTTGTAACCACCTCACGGACCTCGTCGTCTTCAGACTTCTGGCCGCTCTTGACTCAAGGCCTGCCCGTGCCTAGTCTCGGCCCTCCATGCCTCGCCACGACTAGTCTCAAGGTCCCGCAAACCATCACGCACAAGCAAACCATTACATAGCACGGCTCACAATAGTATCCAATCACTTGAGCGTAAAATGCGAACTCAAAACATACTCTTACCAAGTCGTATACCACCTACGACCGATCGGAAAAGAGAACAATGAATGCACACGACATACGACCACAAAATCAAGCCATACGACCGGATACGATGAGTCTACGATCATCGCTAACTTGCTACGACCACCCACAACTCGCACGGCTTTAACGCTCAAAGTCTACGACTTCAACCAAAGTCGTTCGACCAATCGAAAAGATAAACCAACAAATGCACAAGGTCCCGACTTCATCACAAAGCCCTACGACCAATTTCCACTCAAATGGTCAAGTCTGCGCAGTCATACGACCGATTCCAAGCTGTGCAAGCACGTCCGACCACGCCAGATCGCTCTCAATAACATAGTCGTGAGTGCCGACTACTCACGTGGTCGTGGATTTGAGTGCCGACTTCGATCGCGATTTCACTACTGGCGTGGTCGGCTGCGATTCGACTACGCCAACGTGATCGTAAACGACCGAATGACCTTCGACCAAGCCAAAATGGTCGATACGCTACAACGTGGTCGTAAATGGTTGGTGGCTTCGATAGCGCAACGTGGTCGTGAGACATCTCGGCTAGGTTCCAACTGCTGGCAACATGGTCGTACGAGTCATTTCGACCATGACCAAGATACGACTAAGACAAAACCAGTCTTAAACTTCCCTGGAGACCTACGATCACGGCCAAACGTGGTCGTGCTGGCCTTCGACCACGGCCAACGTGGTCATGCTGGCCTTCGACCATAGCCAAAGTGGCCGTAGACCCCTCGGGTGACCTTCGATCACGCCCAAAGTGGTCGTAACCAGTGCGCATAACTTTCGACCACGACCAACGTGGTCGTGATAGCTGCAGAACACTTCGCCAGGGCTACGATAATGCAGAACTAGCACAACCCTCAAAAACTAAACTCAATCTTCCTAGAACAAGAGTCAATTACTCATCACAACCATGGGGTGCCCTTCACAAGGTCTCTCAATCTCCCCCTTGATGAGTATATTGACAAAACCAGAAAAAGCAAGAAGTTGAGTTTGAGTTTGAAGAAACCAACATGGTCCAAAGAAGGGAATGAAACTTATGACCATGTCGACAGAGCAAATTGAACCCAACAGACTAACAGACTTTTTCTTCTCTATTCTCCCCCTTTTAGCAATAAACACATCAAGATGCAATAGAGAGAATATGACATGTCAATGGATGAAATGGCTGAAGTTTGATTATTCTAAGCAGTTAGAGCCATGAGAATTATCCATAATGACCAACAAGTACTACACCAAGCCATAACTCAATAAAACGCTATCTAGATCATGACAACATATATATAAGCCAGCGAGAACACATGGATCACAATCTGAAAGATAGTGCTGTTTGTGATCAAGTCAAGTCATCAATGAGCAAAGTCCAGCTAGAGATATCCAAGGATGATGCAGGCCATGTCAATAAACTAAGCGTAACTAAGAAGCTCAAATTGAGGCCAAAAGAGTGCTACAAGTCCGAGAATGAAGCATTTGTTGAAGTACTTGATTCTTGTTGTGGCTTAAGCAAATTGAGCACAAATGACATATTTTCTTTTAAAATTGAAGGTTGTTGACAACCAGATTTTTGTTTTGTCATGTGCTAGACCTCAAGCCTTATGCGACTACTCCAAGCGAAAAGCTTAAGAAGATAGTCTAGGTCATCCAAAACTCCCCCTAAGTTCATGCCAAGTGCAATGGCAAGCCGTCTCATGAGAAAGAATTGGTGAGATCAGTTTTTTTCGCACACAAAAGAGATCTTTTTGCTTTTATGTTGTACTAACTCATGCATCATCAAGAGACTAAAATAGCTCAATCTAAGGCTCAATAGAGAATCAACCCTCAACTTAGCCTATTTGACATGGCATGAATCATAAAGGGATAGCTAAGGCAAGACTAGACTCAAATGCGAGCATGACAAGTTTTAGTTCAAGTTTGGCAATTTTAATTAACTTATCATGGTAAAGGCTAGTCTACACATGTGAAGTCATGATCAATCTAGCATATAAAGTACAAATTATGGCAAGGTGTACAGCATTGTAAACATGTCATAACAGGATAATAATCAAGGCTCAAAGCAGTTACATTACAATGCTAAATGCTAAAAAGCAGGAAAATCCAGCTCCCCCTCAACATTAGATGCAACTTTTAGTTCAAGTTGAGTTATGTCAATATTAAGCTCCAGAAGATCCCAAATGAACTCCCCCTGAACTAAAGCAATAAAAATGAGAAGCTGGCAAAGAAAATCCAAACGGGCAGTCCTTAAAGCATAGATAAGATATAGAGACAACTATGGCTCAGACTGACTCTCATCTACCCCATATGACTCCAGGACTAATAGCTAACCATAAAACACACACTAGAGAGCAAACACGTACCCTGTCTACCCGAGGGTGGCCCGACCCTCGCTAGAACCTACAAGAAGTGAGTGAGCTCAATCTAGTGAGATAAGAAGTAGCTAATAAGAAGCATCCTGGAATCACAAGATAAGAGTAGGAAGTCTAAGCAACTAGGCAAGAGAAGCACTCTAACCTATGCTAGAAGGACTAAACCCAAATGCACCCGTGTGCAAAGCAAAGAGAAATGAGACGAAGCATAAGCAATATAGTAAAGCAAAGAAAGCCCAAAGCTCCCCTCACTACAGTCCATAAGGACAAACCACCCCAAGTTCTCCCGTGAGAGCTGAAAACCTCGAGCTATCCAAAGGCTTGGTGAAGATGTCACCAACCGGTGGTCACTCTCACAAACCGGAGCACTATGTCACCCTTCTCTACATGGTCTCTAAGGAAGTGATAGCGAATATCAATGTGCTTGGTCCGAGAGTGCTGCTTGGGTTCTTAGCAATGTTAATCGCAGAAGTGTTATCACAAAAGAGTGGAACATCGTCGATAGACAACCCAAAGTCCTGCAGGTCGAGACCATCCAAAGCACGACTACGAGAATCGGGCTGCGACAGCGTACTCGGCCTCTGCGGTGGATGTGCAACACCGGATCGCTTCCTAGAAGACCAAGAAAGCGAGAAGTGTCAATGAAGCGGCGGGTGCTCGAAGTGCTCTTCCTATCTATCCTCTGACAAAGCAAAGTGCGCATCCGAAAAGGCTCTCAAGGAAAGACGGGATGAGGAAGAGTACCGATACCATAGTCAATGGTAGCTCGAAGGTATCGAAGATGCGCTTCACCGCTGGCGGTGAGATACGCGAGGAGAAGCTCGAGCGGGCACACAGATACACAGAGAAGTGTATGTGCGGTCTCGAGACGTGAGGTAAAGAAGAGAGCCGATCATACTTCGAACTCTTTCGATCAAGCGGCTCGCCGTCCTCATTCAGGTCAAGATAGGTCAGAGAAGCCATGGGAGTTGACACAAAGCTTACCATCACTCATATCGGCGTCTCAGAGGTCACGAGTGTACTTTCTCGATGAAGAAATGTACCCTCCGAGTGCGCTTGATTTGGAAGCCAAGGAAGAAAGTCAACTCGCCCATCATACTCATCTCAAACTCGGTGCTCATGACATCCGAGAAGCTGTGAAACAGAGTATGAGAAGAGCGCCAAAGATGATGTCATCGACATAGATCCGACGAGCGTAAGGTCATTTCCATGACGGCGGATGAACAAGGTCTTATCTACTTTACCCATTTCAAACCCATGACTCAACAAGTAGGACTTAAGCCTCTCATACCATGCTCTGGGGGCCTGCTTAAGTCCATACAACGCTTCAAAGCTTGAAGACATGGTGTGGGTATTTGGGGTTCTCGAAACCTGGAGGCTGTCTGACGTAAACTTCTTCCTCAATGACTCCATTAAGGAAGGCACTCTTGACGTCCATCTGGTAGAGCTTGAAACCCTTAGAAGCTGCAAAGGCAAGCAGGATTCTAATGGTCTCAAGTCGAGCTACAGGGGCAAAGGTCTCCTCGAAATCTAGACCCTCAACCTGGGAGAACCCCTGAGCTACCAGTCTAGCCTTGTTCCGAATAACCACTCCATCCTCGCTCTGCTTGTTCTTGAACACCCACTTAGTCCCAATAATATTGTGACCTCGCGGGGGCTCGACAAGCGACCAGACCTTGTTCCTCTCGAAATTTTCTAGCTCCTCATGCATGGCATTGACCCAAGACTCGTCGGAAAGAGCATGAGAAACATCCTTGGGCTCAAAGGAGGCAATGAAAGCGAGAATGGAGACAGAACTGAGATAAGCCGATTTTGAGCGGGTAACACGCTCGAGCAGTCTCCAATCATCTGCTCAGAAGGACGCCTTTTCTGGATATGTCTGGGAGGTCCAGGATGAGATGAAGAAGTGGCCTCTACCTCGTGAGCTGACGAGATAGGAACAGAGCCACTAACTCCGGAGGAAGCAGAAGGCATGGGCTGATCACCTGGAGGTGCGGTGGAAGACGGCACCTCAAGGGGTGGATAAGGGACTGGATTGGGTAGACACCCCTCATCTCCATCGTCCTCGTCATCCACGAAGATGGTCTCGGACTACTCTAAAGAACCTGAGATATCAGGCCTAGTCCCCGGACTGGCCTCGTTAAAGGTCACTTCACAGGTCTCTACCATTTTGCTAGACTCGCAGTTCCAGACCCTATAAGCCCGCGAAGAAGGCGAGTAACCTAGAAAGATCCCATCACAAGAACGTGACTCGAACTTATCTAGGTTCCCGGACTTCAGAATAAAACACTTGCAACCAAACACACGAAAATGAGAGACGCTGGGCTTTCGCCCGTATCTCAACTCATAAGAAGTGCGGTGCAGGTGTGCCCGAAGAAAAACTCGATTTGAGACATGGCACGCGGTGGCTATAGCCTCAGCCCAAAACTTCCGCGGTGTAGAGTACTCATCAAGCATCGTCCTGGCCATCTCGACCAAGGTCCGGTTCTTTCTCTCCACGACGCCATTTTTTGCGGGGCGTGCGGAGAGGAGAAGCGATGCTCTACACTGTCTCACCACGAACTCTCAAGTAGGAATTCTTGAACTCCGTGCCATTGTCACTGCGGATCGCTCGTAAGGCACCCGGGAGCTCAACAGAAAGCCTACTGAAAAGACCTCAGAAATGTGAAAACGTCTCATCCTTCGAGGCTAAGAAAAACACCCAAGAATACCTCAAGAAGTCATCGACCACGACAAGAACATACCACTTCCCTCCTGCTGACTGCACTCGAGCTGGTCCCACTGTATCCATGTGGAGCAGCTGTCCTGGTGCATCGGTCATAGTCACAGTGACGGGAGGATGTGAAGCGGCAATCATCTTGCCGTGCCGGCATGGAGTGCAAACAAGATCTTTGACCATTTTGAGCTTCGGCAGACCACGAATGAGGTCGTGGCCGCTAACTCGGGTCAAATGATCAAATCCAATATGACCAAGTCTCCTATGCCAGAAGGTCAAATCACGGGACTCTGAGGCAACTAAACACCTGAGAGGATCACCAGAAGACTCAGAAAAATCAGCACGAAAGATCCTCCCAAAACGAGAATCCCCAAACCGGACTACAGAAGAATCAAGAATTTTGCAATTGTTTTCTTAAAGCTCACCTCAAAGTCGTCATCAGAAGTCGAGAAACCGAAAGAAAATTGTACCGCAGCTTACTAACCAAGGCTACATCTTTCAAAATGAAAGAGTCATTAATGCGACTGTACCTTTGGCGATGACGCGCCGGATGAAGCATCTCCGAAGGTGATCGTCTCATCACCGGAGCACGGGCAAGGAAGAAAACCAACGAGAATCTCGGTCATGTGTCGTGAACACCGGAATCTACGAGCCAAACCTTTCCCTTCCCCGCCCGCGAACTGAGTCAAGCAGAGTAAAGTCTCGATCTTGGGGTAAATCAAGAGTGATTTTGGCACCCAATCTTGAACAACACGTCGGCGGATGAAGTAGTCAAGCACGATCGACCTCTATCTACCCTACGCTCTCTGTCACTCACAGCAGAAAGTGCGTGAGCAGACTGAAGCCGTATTGCGGGTCCGATCGCTACGGAGAGCGAGTCGGAACACCGGCAACATGCTGAACACGCCGCGGGTAACTGTCTCGACGGGGGAAACGAGATGTACCCTCAGGACGGCGGAAGTCATGACCAGGAGCAGCATGAGGACGAAAAACAGAAGACTCAGAAAAACCAAGTCCTCGATGCTGCCTAAACCCATCATCAGCAGTAAACCTAGACCTCGTGCTGGTCCTAGGTGCACTCAGGATCTGGGGCTGACCCTGAATACGCCTAGGAGACTCAAAACGGTCTCTACGCGCGATCTTGGCGCGCCTGAAGCATCGATCAACCGTGTGTCCATCCTTCTGACAGAAGGTGCAGTGATACTTCACCTTCTGAGAGGTGGAAGTAGCACGAAGATGCTTCGCCTTCTGAGAGGCCAAAGCAACAGGTGGAATCACCTTACTGTCAGAGATCCCTTGGACAAAGCCCGCTGATTTGAATTTGACCTCATCAGATCTGGGCTCGACCTCGATCACACCTCCCACTATGGGTCTAAGAATAGCAGGAGGATGCTTCCTCATATCCTCATAGAAATCATATCCTAGACCTTGATTGAACTTACAAATCTTGGATTGGTCTAGAATAAGATTAAGCTTCTTCTTGCCTCCTACAAATCTCTCGAGAGTGTTCATAAGATACCGACACTCCGAAAGAGAGAGGTGCAAGAAGAGCAGGAGAAGAGGAACAGCAGGAGGTAAGGGAGCGAGAAGAAGAACCAACAAGAGAGAAAAGAATGGCTTGTGCACGCACACCGACTACGAGGGACAGTCCTACTACTAGCAGGTTGGTTCGCGTCTCTAAGTGTCTCATTCTTACCCTGGGGCTTCTCCCCCACACCATCAATCACATCACAACCAGATTGTGGCTTCTCTAGTAAGTCCTTAGTTAGCTTCACACATTTGTCATTCAAAGCAACGAGTTCAAGTTTTAGTTTATCACAACTAATGCATGGTGAGCTAACAGGATCCTTAGTCGCATACTGAGCTATTTTCTTGTTGTTGTCAATCATTTCTTGAAACTGTTTTGAGACAGATTCAAGTTCAGCAGTTAACTTTGGACAATTCAAACATGAATCAATAGGCTCAAGTAAAGAAGCACTCAACAAGCAATCTTGTGATCTGCCCGTTTAGGTTCATCTTCAAGTTATTGCAATTTTCACAAGACTCGGGCAGATCAAGGAGCATGGCATAAGGTCCTCTAGCAGCAATGTCCTTATCCTCACATGAGATGGGAGAAGTAGTCTCATCGAGTAGTAAGTAGGGTAATGACCATCCTACTCAACTCTAACTCAGCAAGCGGACTAACATTCTCCACCTTAACAATATCAAGCTCGGAGGACACACTATCATGAGATGTCCTTAATTTCTCCATGTCATCAAGCAAGGCACGGCATGTATCACGATCGTCACGGGAGGAGCGGATGTAAGTGAAATAATCTCCCATGATAGTCTATCTACTTCCTTCTCTAACTCGGTACACCTAGACCTAGCTCTAGCATGAAATTCACCTAGCTTAAGAAAAGCATCATTTAGCTGGTCATAAGAAGGGAGTACCTCATCCGAGTCGAGTACTGACTCATTGTCGCCGAGTTCGCCCTCGAGGGCCATGAAGCACATGCCGGAGAAGTCGTTGCCACCGTCCTTGGGCTCTTGGTCACCCGTCCGTCGTCGTCGCTCCATCCTCCACCTCGCGAGGTCGAGGTCGCCGGCGGTGAGGACGCGTGGAAGAGCTTCTTGGCCTTCCGGTTGCGGAACTTCTTCTTTCCCAGCGTCGGAGCTGGAGGCTTCTTGTTGCGGTTCTTGTCGGTGTAGTCGATCTTGCTCGAACCGCCGTAGTCGTTCTTGCCCTTCTCCGGCTTGGGGCGGTTGCCGAATGTGGTTGGGGCCACCACACTCGAAGCAAATCACGGGTCCTCCTCTCTTTCTCGTCTCTCCTACCCTTGTAGGCATGTGAAAACCTTCGGGCTAGGAGGGCGGTGATCATCCGCAGCTGCTCTAAGCGATCATCGATTATGTCACGAGAGCGCGAGGAAAACCGCAAGAAGAATCAGAAGAGAGACCAGAAGCAGAACTGGGATCGGTGACCAAAGCTATCGACTGTGACTTCGACCGACGAGAGACAACGTCAATCTCGTGAGTCTTGAGGCGTGAGTACAGCGTGTCAAGAGTCAGGGTCGAGAGGTCTGTCGTGTCTTTGATGGTGGTCACTTTCATCTCCCACACGCGCAGATCGAGTGCCGCGAGCATCTGACGAGCGTTGTCCGAGTCGGGGTATGTGAGACCGACCGCTCGGAGGTTGCTCAAGATTTTGTGAAATCGCGAAAAGCACTCGTCCAGGGACTCACCAGCAAGCATCTCGAATTTGTTGTATTCGCGCTTGAACTGGTCCTGTCGAACCGTCTTGATTTGGGTGGTGCCCTCATGGTATGCGTCGAGGGTCACCCAGATGTCGTAGGCGGACGGCGGTGAGATATCTGATCAAACTCGCTACGACTCAACCCCGGATGATGATGTTCCTTGCCTTTGCATTCGCCTCAACATCAGCCATGTTCCCGGCATTGATGTTCTCATCGGCAGGAACAACGAATCGTACCTTGACCTTCCGCCAGATGGCATACCCCTGGGCCTGGATGTATGTCTCCATTCGGCTCTTACAGAAGGGGTAATCGATGCCATCGAACACGGGTGGCTTGGTCGAGTACTTGTCCGTCGCCATGGCTCTTGAGACCGGTTAAGATCTATGAATTAGAGCTAACCGGCTCTGATACCAATTGTAGGACCGAAATGGCAACAGAGGGGGGGTGAATAGTGCCTTCTAAAAACTCCCCAAGTACTCACACGACAAAAGGGGCGAAAGAACTAGCTTCTTCGATCGAACACACGTGGTCGTAAGCCAACTGATGGTCGAACACCACGTGGTCGAACACTTGCCTGAGCCGACAAAAGAAATCAAACAGTGATAACAGAGAGGATGAACCAAGAACGAGAAGGACTCGAGGCGCACAATCATCCAGAAAGAGAGCTTCTCTAATTCGACTCTGCTCTCGGGAATGGCGGCCAAATGGCCTTGAGACAGATTCCCGCCTGAGCTAATCAAAGCACACAAAGACTGAAAGGACTCACGAAGAAGAGAGGAGAGAAAAGGATAGCAAGAAGTCCAAGCTCTCAAAACAGATCGCAAACAAGTCAATCACAACATCTCAAGACGATGAGAAAACAAAATAGAGGAAGAGAGATGAATGATTGATAATGGAGGTTTCTCTGACCACTCCAACTGGGAGATACATAAGCACACTTGCTCCATCCCGAGAACCCACACACTCACAAATAACAAAGGAAGAACAGAGCAACTCGGGGATCAGAATCTCACAAGTACCCGAGCTCTACCCTCTCTATTTATAGCCACACACACACACACACACACACACACCGAAGAGGGGAAACCCGCAAATCCCCACCTAACACCGGGTTTTCAACTCACTTTACCCACTAGCTAGAACGAGCTCCAGTGCTTTACCCGTTACACCCAACGGCTCCACCGCTTTGCCCGTTAGCGCCAACAACTCTGTGCATTGGCGAGACACGGCTTCCTTTGCAGCTTTCGCATTTCTCCAAAATGCCACTCCACCGCCTTCCCTAAGCTTCCTCCCGCCTTGTCGTCCAAGCTTGCAACCACCTCGTAAGACTAGGTCTCCTTCGGCTTCCCTCGGTCGTTCGGACCTCGACATCCCCATGTCTAGTCCCGACCACTCCAAGCCTCATCAAGACTTGTCTTCAAGGTCCTCTGGCAGCTCGGCTCGGTTCCTCATCTCCTCGGCTTGTAACCACCTCACAGACCTCGTCGTCTTCAGCACTTCCTGGCCGCTCTTGACCTCAGCACCGCCCGTGCCTAGTCTCGGCCCTCCATGCCTCGCCACGACTAGTCTCAAGGTCCTGCAAACCATCACAGACAAGCAAACCATTACATAGCACGGCTCACAATAGTATCCAATCACTTGAGCCAGAAAACAGAACTCAAAACATACTCTTACCAAGTCGTATACCACCTACGACCAGTCGGAAAAAGAGAACAATGAATGCACACGACATACGACCACAAAATCAAGCCATACGACCAGATACGATGAGTCTACGATCATCGCTAACTTGCTACGACCACCCACAACTCGCTACGGCTTTAACGCTCAAAGTCTAGGACTTCAACCAAAGTCGTTACAACCAATGGAAAAGATAAACCAACAAATGCACAAGGTCCCTGACTTCATCACAAAGCCCTACGACCAATTTCCAGCTCAAATGGTCAAGTCTGCAGGTCATACGACCGATTCCAACTGTGTGCAAGCACGTCCGACCACGCCAGACTGCTCTCAATAACATAGTCGTAGAGTGCCGACTACTCACGTGGTCGTGGATTTGAGTGCCGACTTCGACTGCAGCCCACTACAACGTGGTCGAAGCTGCATTCGACTACGGCCAACGTGATCGTAAACGACTTGAATGACCTTCGACCAAGCCAAAAATGGTCGTATACGCTACAACGTGGTCGTAAATGGTTCGGCTGGCTTCCGATAGCGCACAATGTGGTCGTAGACATCTCGGCTAGGTTCCAACTGCTGGCAACATGGTCGTACGAGTCATTTCGACCATGACCAAGATACGACTAAGGCAAAACCAGTCTTAAACTTCCCTGAAGACCTACGATCACGGCCAAACGTGGTTGTACTGGCCTTCGACCACGGCCAACGTGGTCATGCTGGCCTTCGACCATAGCCAAAGTGGTCGTAGACCCCTCGGGTGACCTTCGATCACGCCCAAAGTGGTCGTAACCAGTGCGCATAACTTTCGACCACGACCAACGTGGTCGTGATAGCTGCAGAACACTTCGCCAGGGCTACGATAATGCAGAACTAGCACAACCCTCAAAAACTAAACTCAATCTTCCTAGAACAAGAGTCAATTACTCATCACAACCATGGGGTGCCCTTCACAAGGTCTCTCACAAAAGCACATGTTGTTGCAGCAGCTTAGCTCTTGCTCTTGTCATAGGACCTGTTGGAGCTTAATCACAAGCTTTATCATACACCCTTGGAGTGGAGATATCCTCATCAAAACCTTACTAATAAATCTGATTTGATAATTACAAAATTAGCACTTAGGGCGTAATAGGTACGGCAACCGGTTGGGAAGAGGGGCTCCCGGAACCAAGTAAATTTGATGCTCAATCCTATTTGCCGGAACCAAGTAAATTTGATGCTCAATCCCTCAAATAGGTGGTAGACCAGCGGGCACCTCCTCTGGAAACACGTCGTCGTAAGCCTGCAAAACTTGAGAAACATATTAGGAAGAGATGTTAAATCATTAGTAGAAAGCAATGCATCCTTGTACAACGTACAAGGTGCATGAAAGCGGGATCATCTTTCATCTCTCTCAGATCAGATTTGGTGGCTATCATGACTAAGTTTCTCTCTCTCCCTCATTCTTGCTTTTACCTCTCAATTTTGGTTTGTGGCTCTCACTCGCCTTTTGTGGAATCACATTGTTTTGTTCTCTCCCTTTCTCACTCTCAACTTGCACTTCAATCTTTTATACATTATTATTTACAATTTGAGAAGGAGTCAACGGTTGTAGCATCACTTGGTTATTGTTCCACCAAAATTTGTATTGATTAGTTCTTCCATCATGAAGCACAACACGATCATATTGCCTTGGCCTTCTTAGCAGCAAATGACATACATCCATAGGCACCACATCATACTCCACCGTATCATGATAAGTGCCAATTTTAAATTCAACATCCACGGTGTATCTCACATTTAACGAGCCTCTCTCATGCAACCACTAGATTTGATATGGATGTGGGTGTTTCTTGTACTTCAACCCAAGTTTATTGCAAAGCTCCTTGCTAGCCAAATTATGACAACTCCCACCTCAATGATTACCTTGCAAAATTTTCCATCTTTGCTAACTTGAGCTCTTGTGTGGAATAAATTGCAGCGTTGTTCATGGGAAGCCTTTGGTTGCACACTCAACACCGTCAGCGCACTCACAAGTATTTCACGATGTTGTAAGGTTAAGTAATAATCCAAGTTAGAAACTTTGCCAAAGTGCTGATCCAATAGGTTTAAGTGAAGTATATAAACGCACACGCAAAAATCAATGTGACTTAATGCAAACAAAGGAATGAGCTAGCTGGAAGCAATCTGAAACTAATGATAAAATAGCTCGTTTTGCACAAGTACTAGGAGAGACGCTAAGAATAGAGGGCACAAGATTGCTCAAAAATTTTAGTCACTCAAACTAAAATTATGAACTAGAACTACTCACCCAAATCAGCCTTATCGCACCTTTTTTTTCTCTCGGTTTTTTTGTTCGCTTCTTTTTTTCTACTGTGCCATTGACCCAAATCTCTTCAAATCACTTTTCTATGTCTATTGAGGTATATGGGTCACAAACTTTTTTGTGGAAGGTAGGGGTATAAAGGTAAGTAAAAGATACTCTCTCTCTCTCTCTCTCTAAACTTTGATTTTTTTGATCGGTCGAGTGGGTGATGCACAAGCCCAATGTTTAACTACAAGTATTCAGGAGCAGCCCTCAATGCAATATCAATGACTGCTTTGAAGTATTCAAAGGATATAAGTGAAGCTCGTTCTGTATGGTGTTCAACTAGCACCACCGTAGAGTTGGTTTCGAATGGCAATCTTCCAAACGGATTCGGAAGTGGACAGCTAGCCAAAATCGACTTGGAATCTAGGGCTATACTCGGATTTGGAAGAGTTGTAGACTCGGACTCAACTCTAAGAGTAAATTGAATCTACTTTTTTTTTGGAGCTAATTGAAGGATCAACTAACATATTTTCAAAGGTTTAATATGACAATGATTAAGCAACGCAAAAGACAATAAGATCAGCACTAAACAAAAATTCTAATGGACTAAAACCTAATGAAACTCACGCGAAATAACAGATTAATCTAAAGGTTCAAAATTTTTTTGTGGCAATTTTCGGTTTTAATGGACTATAGGACAGAAATAAACCAATCTAAAAGTAAGGGTAAATAATCATACTACATAAACCGCGCTCTGATACCAAGACGATACGGGGTCGCCCGATCTTCTCGACGTAGGATCAAGATATTCACGTGGATTTGAAGAACCGTAGTGATCCCCCGATGCCAATGCAAGGGTTATCACTCTATAATTTACCCAATCTCATGTGCTGAACTTCACGACCACAAGATGAAGTCCTATCGCGCTCCTAATTCTCAGCGGAAAGGTTGAACGATCTTGATTTCGACAAACTCCCAATTCTTCTCTCAAGTTGGTTCGGCCAACAGAAAGAACAATAGTAATCTATTATCAAAAGTGGTCTGAAAAACAATCGAGGGGGGTGGCGGCTACTTAAAGCCAACCCTAACCTCACGCACGCACACACTTGGGTCTATGGCCGAGTTCAATCTGGTTTACGAATCCTAAAGCAATTCAGAGTTGAACACTTAACTAATTACATGGCTGAATTAAAAACAATCTCAGCCTATCATTGGCACGTAGACCCACAAACTCCTCAATTGGCGTATGGGTCTCTTCTTCATGTCTTGGCTGCGTGGAGGTTCCCTTCTTCTGCCAACTCATCGAAAGAACGTACACAAACTTTTATTTGGACTTTATGATATTACAATTTGAACTCTCAAAGAAAGAAAGATAAAAAATTAAAAAAAGTAGAAATCAAATACCCTAAAAAAGAATTCGGATTCAAAATAGAGATAACAAAGGAATTCCTTCTCAATTGCTTATTCGAACCTAAATCGGACCAACTTGAAATCCAAGCTCTGGCTCTTCTCTTTATTTCGGCTTGGTTTCTTTGCTTGCTTCGTATCTTTCTAGTTGATCACCCTTCCTGGCCCAGTCTCCTTCCCACATGCGCTCGGTACCCTTCCTAGCTCGGTTTCCTTCCCACAAGCCACGGTCCACATGTCACATGTCGCACCAAGCCCTCGGTTTTTCCCTTTTCTGGCTCGGTCCCAAACCCACATGGCTTGCTCTTTCTTGTTTCCGACGGTAAACATGCGCTGGTCCAACTCCACACACCATATGCAACTTGGACTCCATTCTCCACATGGCACCAACAACATGCGCTCGGATTTCCTTCGTCACACGTTTTTCTGCACTGGTAGGTTCGACCCACGCATTTGCCAAGCCTCCTCACTCGCCCCTCACATCGACATAGCACACAGTTTTTCCTTATGCACGCGCTCATGTGGCTGCATGTGCCCACGTCCACGTAGCCCACGCATTTCATGCGGTTGCATTGCATGCGCACTTACAGGCCTCAGCCACCCATGCGCTATGTTTGGGTTCTCCATGCGCCTGTACGCACAACTCAAACCCGGAGCTAGGGTTCCACTCCCTTGGCCTTCCACCCCCTCTTTCTTTGCCATATCTTTTTTCCTTTCTTGCTTGTTGTAAAACAGCACTAATTTGAAAATTAGCTTTGTTTTGTGTACTAGAATCAATGACCAAAGTTGATGTAGTAATTTGGGCTGTATCACAACCATATCTTAACACATAATGGCACAATTTAGAGGGGAGAAGAGGAAGCAAACTAGTCTAGCAAAGCAAGTGTACGTGAGACTTGAGAGCACATTAAAAGCGACGCAAGCCAAGCAGCTGCAGTGTCTGGCCCCAGCGATGCAAGCCAAGCAGCTGCATTGTCTGGCCCGGCGACACCACCCATCCTTCTCACGACAGTAACTAGTCACACTTGAACAGACTTATCGACTAATCGACCCTGTTGTTCTTTAGGTTAGGGTTGCTAGATTAGAGCGCAATTTTACCACTTTAAGGCACATGACACTGTTAAAAAGCACTACAACCCAAAAAGAGATTCCTGTTCTTTACACCGGTGTATCCATGCTTGTTAGGCTAGTTATTGTTGCTGCCTTTAGGGCGTCTCCAACAGCTGGTTATTTAGTTAGCTAGATCTGATGTGGCAAGGAAAAAGTAGGAGAGAGAGTAGTCACTAGCGACGAGCAAATATCTGATCTATTTCACGTAGTCCAAGAACATGAGAGAGGAGCATGTGGGTCCAACAGTATAAAATAGTCTTTGCTTTTGTCTCTCACCTCCACGTCAGCTGACTATATAGCTAGTACTAGCTATTACCATTGCGGACGCCCTTAAAGGTGTATATTTTTTCTTTTTGCCTTTTTTTGAGGGAGTTGTTTGCATTCTTCTTTTGGAAATTTGGTACAAAATTTATCTACTATAAAAACATCATGATGTGGCAACGAGTGTAAATGCTATATTAATTTGTGCTTTATCTATGCAAACTAAAGTTCCAAATCTTAGTAGTGATCATTTGTGCAAAGAAAAGGAGAAAGCATGTGAGGTGTATGATCCAGCGGAGCGCGTGGAGAGAATTGTGTGGGGAAAGGCTCGGCCTCGACTGCAATAGGTGGTTTATGATTTCTTGAATGGCGAAAAAGAGCCAGGAAGGGAACGGTCAAAGGCCCCGCATATTTGAGCTTGTACTTTTGGCTTCAGGCTTATTTTTATTATTTCTAAATTTTGTCTTTTCCTAATTTTTTAGTTTTTTGAGTTTTTTTGCTTGTTCTTTTTTCTATATTCGTTTGCAATATACATGATGGGTTAATCCTTCTTTCATTTTTTTAAATTAATGATGCCAAATAAGCTACTATCAGCTACAGTACAATTTCAGCCAGTGATCTCCACATCTAGTGGCCCAAGAGGGACATTGCCCTGGACCTGTCACAATTGCTACCGTGGCTCCACCTCCAGCTTCGTTTTTGAAGCCTGTTGCATCGGCTCCCGTGGAGACGACGCCGAAAATATATCGTAAACGAGGTGCTAAGACCTAACCGAAAAAGATTAAGGTGCCTCTCGGGCAATAGAAGTTCATTCTCGGAGTGTCAATGGTCCCCGAGTCACAATTACCCAGGCTTGGACTGGTTTGCAGTACATTGTATACTTGGTACATACAGAGGTTCAACATGAAGCCAAACTGGCACAGTGGATTCACTGTGAGATACACGAAGGCGCATTTCCTCCACGACTCGGGTTACTTCGTCGTGGCCTTCGAAGACTTATTCTTACTATTCAACCTCGATGTACTTGACGCTTCACTTCTATGATGCTGAATATTGTAAGTGTACTATACAATAAAGTTCTACATTCACGTCATACTGATAGATGCCATTACTCTTTGCTTAAGTATAGATACATGATCCAACAAGTCTGATGACGGTGACAACCGATGGGTTTCCTCGACCCACACTTGGTCTCTTAGTAATCCATCAACGATAATGCAGACTTCATCCAAGATTACATAACGAATGGATTGATTGCTCACAGTGACAAGGAATACATCATGGTACCCTTTAACCAAGGGGTAAGTACTTCACAAGTTGCCACACGTTTCATTTGTTCTTTATACGCAACATGAATTTAGCATTAATCACTATGGCGACACACATGACTAGGTCTCACTGGATTCTGATTGTGATTGTACCAAAGTGGAGTAAGATAATATACCTTGATTCCCTACTTAGGAGCAATCACAACTTCACTCGTGTGCAACAAGCAATTGATAGGTAAACTTATTTCCTCCATACATAACTCTATTGTAATCTTTCCTTTGTTTGCAATGGCCGAGTCTAACTTTTTTGGAATTACGTAGGTCGTTTAGCGCTAATGTTGCCTAGGGAGGGAGACACAAGGAATCCAGCGACACATTGCGGCACAGGATGCGATTTCCGGTACCCACTATAACACAATAATCGTATATCACACTTCGTTATAATGCCTCTAGAATTGATAATACTTATGTATGTAATTCTATTTTTGCAGTGCCACAAGTTGCTACAGGGTAACGTATGTGGATTTTACATTTGCCGCCATATGAAGTAAATCATGGATGCTAAGACGAATGATCCAGAGGTTTGTTAACCTTCCAATAATTATCATTTTCTGATTATATATATATGTATATACACACACATACTAATTAATGACTTAACATTACTCTTAGCGACAGCGTCTGAACTTTGACGAAAATACAATTGATCTTGATAAACTCATCGAAATTCGAGGAAACATCTCCTAATTCTTGCTAGCAAGGTCATAAACAAGATTTGAGAGTTCCACTTTGGCAATGGTGATTAGATGTTGATTCATTGGATTTAATTGTAATCACTTAATTGTGCTTAGTCAAACAATTCATTCAATTTAATTCATTTGTGAGATCTATGTAACGATTGTCATGCTATATATTAAAGGATCGCGCGAAGGCTACGAAAGCATAAAACAAAACTTTTCTACCACGCACACAAGGACATCATGCTTAAGGAGGGATCATGGATCGCTACCAGTAGACGCGCAGCGTAGGGGAAGAAGAGTTGGAGAAGCCGATCCAACCACGCGCGTCGAGGTAGTAGTGGAAGTAGCCGATCGTCCCGAATAGATCGTCTCCTCCACGCGATCAACCACACCACGAGCAGATCCAATCTGTAGGTTGTTGATGCCGATCAACGCCGCAACGAGCAGCGCCTCCACCGGTATCCACACGTCCGGGGCTGGAACGCCGATCGCGAGTGTACCAGCACTCGCGAGCGGCTAGGGTTTGGCTCGGGAGGTGGCGGCTAGGGTTTAGCTCGGGATTAACAGAGCATTCACCCCTCAGCCCCTCGCCTCCATATATATAGACCTCCTCACTTGGGCCTCGTGGACCGAGCCCCAATAGGAGTCTATCCGGATCTCTATCCGAATTGAGCCCACATCCGAATCACATTCGAATTAGTGTTCCAACCGTTAAGTGTGCGACCCTGTAGGTTCACGTATACATGGTTGTGACCTGGAAACGCCTTTCCGGTCACCCTGTTAATAGCGGCCTCTAGTAATACATATTAACCCCAAAGTATACGTAAAGATCATATCGGCTGAACCTGTAATGTTCTCATGTACGAATCCCTTTGTCTCACGATATAGATTGAGCTCAAGGCGAGACCTGTGTCATCCTCTTAATAGCTCAATCACTCTCTCGATTCCGTGATGGATTATAAACTCGTGATTGACTCCTCAATCACCTTGGCATGGCCATGCCCTTTCATAATCCATTACATCGAGGGGCCCAGAGATATCTCTCCCATAAGGAGGGGCAAATTCTATCTTGATCATTCATATCCCACTACATGTTTCATAGCAAACCCGAAGACAACTTTTATGACTACCCGATTCACGGAGTAGTGGTTAGTAGTCCCAAAATAGGCTACTACGCATGTTGGGAACCATGATGATCTCAAGTCTAAGGATTCTACATAAACACTACTTGAGACCAAGCGATGACACATGGAATCTCTGCAGTTGTCTCATGGCGGGTTTATCCAACATATGTTCACTAACACATGTCCATATTATTGATTTGGTATCTCCATACCATGATCCATGAGACATGATCATCAATCAATACATATGCTGATCTTTGAATCATATTTGTTCCTCATATGATATATAATCAGGGATCATTTAGAAATAGCAACATTTTGGCATTAAGAGTCTCATGAATAAGTCACATACTCATTGATCAATAATGATAATGTCTATTTCAAGGAACAAAGCAATGTATCATAAACATAGTATGTGATATATTCAACATCTCCATGTTGCCTCTAGGCTTCTGTTATGTAGAAATAGCAACATTTTGGCATTAAGAGTCTCATGAATAAGTCGCATACTCATTGATCAATAATGATAATGTCTATTTCAAGGAACAAAGCAATGTATCATAAACATAGTATGTGATATATTCAACATCTCCATGTTGCCTCTAGGCTTCTGTTATGTGATATCATAAACAAAGCTGCTATGTACTCGGCTTCTGTTGTAGAATCAGCAACCGTCTCCTACTTGGAACTCTTCCAGCTCACCGCACCGCCGTTCAGGCAGAACGCAAATCCAGATTGCGATCTGAAATCGTCTTTGTCAGTTTGGAAGCTAGCATCGGTGCAACCATTTACAACGAGCTCTTCCTCACCCCCATAGACGAGGAACACATCTTTAGTTCTTCTCAAGTACTTCAAGATGTTCTTTACGGCAATCCAGTGACTTTCACCGATCTCGATGGTATCTACTTGTAGCACTTAAAGCATACGAGACATCCGGACATGTACAAAGCATGGCATACATAATGGACCCAATAGCCAAGCATATGGAATCGCATTCATTTTATCCCGCTCATCGTGTGTACTAGGACACCGACTCTTGCTAAGATTTATACCATGTGACATAGGTAGGAAGCCTTTCTTGGAATCTGCATGTTGAACCTTTTCAACACCTTATCAATGTACGTATCTTGGCTTAATCCAATTAGCCTTCTTGATCTATCCCTATAGATCTTGATGCCTGAATATATGCCGCCTCTCCTAAGTCTTTCATAGAGAAACTATTTTTCAATGAAGACTTAACAGATTCGAGCATAGGAATGTCATTTCCGATCGGTAATATGTCATCCACATATAAGACCGTAAACACGAGTGTGCTCCCACTAGCTTTTTGTAAACACAAGGATCTTCTTCGTTCTTGATGAAACCAAACCCTTTGATTACTTCATCAAAACGAATGTTCCAACTCCGAGATGCCGCTTTAATCCATAAATGGATCTTTGCAGCTTGCATATCTTTCGGTGATTGCGGATCGACAAAACCCGTGGGATGTGTCATGTACACATCCTCACTCAGATTTCCATTAAGGAAAGCTGTTTTGACATCCATTTGCCATATTTCATAGTCGAAATATGCAGCAATCGCTAGAATGATCCGAATAGACTTTAGCATTACGACGGCGAAAAGTTTCATCATAATCAACACCTTGAATTTGTTTGAAACCTTTGGCCACCAATCGCGCTTTATAGATGTGAACATTTCCATCTATGTCTATCTTTTCTTGAAAACCCATTTGCACTCAATGGTTTTAACACCATCAGTGGATCAACCAAGTTCCAAACTTGATTATCGTGCATGGATTCAATTTCGGATCTCATGGCTTCAAGCCATTTCTCAGTCCGGTCCCACCATCGCTTCTTCATAGGTCTTAGGCTCATCGTTGTCTAACAACAATATGTCCCGTTGTTGAGTAGTCAAGAACATGTACCTCTCGGTGCACGACGTGACTCTCTCGACCCACGTGGTGCCGGTGTGTCCACAACAGTTCTTCAACAGTTTGTTCATCCTGTTGTGGTTCTCAGAGGAGCTAAAACGTTTTCAGTGTTTCTCGAATTTCTTCAAGTTGCACCATGCTCTTACTATCCCTTCTTGAGAGAAACTCTTTCTCTAAGAAGACACCATGCCGGGTGAAAAACACTTTGCCTTCTTCTTGATTATAGAAGTAATATCCTTTTGTTTCCTTAGGATACCCGATAAAGAAGCATTTATCAGATTTAGGAGTGAGCTTATCAGATTGTAAACGTTTTACATAAGCCTCACATCCCCAAATCTTAAGAAAAGACAAGCTAGGACGTTGTCCTGTCCACATCTCATATGGTGTCTTTTCTACGATTTTGATGGAACCTGTTTAGTGTGAAAGCGGTGTTTCAAGAGCGTACCCCAAAAAGACAACGGAAGATCACTTTGGCTCATCATGGAGCGAACCATATCTAATAAGGTGCGATTTCTCGCTCGACACCCCATTCCATTGAGGTGTTCTGGCGAGTCAATTGTGGAACAATTCCACAATCCTTCGATGATTGCCAAACTCATGGCTCAAAATACTCGCCTCCATGATCGATCGTAGAAACTTGATTGTCTTGCCTAAATGATTTTGCACTTCATTTTGGAATTCTTTGAACTTTTCAAAGGATTCAGACTTATACTTCATCGTAGATATACCCATATCTACTAAAGTCATCGATAAAAGTTATGAAATCTGAAAACCACCTCTGGTCGTTGAGCTCATTGGTCCACATACATTAGAATGTACGAGTGCCAATAAGTCACTTGCCTGCTCACCTTGACCGTGAAAGGTGCCTTTGTCATCTTGCCAAGTAAACAAGATTCGCATGTCTCAAATGATTCAAAATCAAATGAGTGCAGAATACCATCTCTATGGAGCTTCTCCATGCGTTTCTCATTTATGTGACCTAAGCGACAGTGCCAAATAAACGTGGGATTCAAATCATTCGAACGTTGCCTCTTTGCATTAATGTTATAGACTGGTGACTCTTCAAGAGTAAGAATATATAACCCATTCACCCATGGAGTATGACAATAGAACATATCTTTGAAATAAAGAGAACAACCATTGTTCACAGATCTAAAGTCATAACCTTCTGCTTGCAAACATGAAGCAGAAATAATGTTCTTGGAAAGAGATGGAACACAATAATAATTATTCAATTCCAAAACTAATCCTGAAGGTAAAGACAATGGCATGGTGCCAACAGCCACCACAGCAATTTTTGCTCCATTGCCAACGTAAAGATCCACTTCGCTCCTCCTCAAACTTCTACTTCTTCTTAGCCCCTACAACGATTTGCAAATGTGAGCAACCGATCCGGTATCAAATACCCAAGAATCAGTGGATGAAGTAGCAAGATTGATCTCTATAACATTTATACCTGGAGTGGAAGTCGTACTTCCCTTCTTCTTCTCAAGATCCTCCAAGTACTTTAGGCAGTTCCTTTTCCAATGTCCTGATTGCTTACAGAGTAACAATCGCATTAGGAGCAGCGCCCTTCTTGACTTGCTTGGCCTTAGAACCGCTCGCGATCTCATCGGAGCTAACTTTCTTTGACCGCGCTTTCTTGATATTGGGCTTGCCCTTGCCTTTCTGCGTCATCATCACATGATTGCTGCTTTTCTTAATGCTTTCCTCGGCAGACTTTTAGCATCCCATGCAACTCACCAAGGTCTTGTCCATGTTGTTCATGTGATAGTTTAGTATGAATGGCTCAAAGCTCGGGAGCGATTGGAGAATCACATCGTGAGCCAACTTTTGGCTAAGGGAAAACCAAGCTTTTCCGGACTCTCAATGTAGCCAATCATCTTAATCACATGAGGGTGACGGATTCCCTCTCGCAAGCTCGCACGCAAACAAGGACTTTGAAGTGTTGAACCTCTCACCCTTGCTTGGTTCTCAAACATACCACGCAACCCCACAATGATATTGTAGGCATCTATGTTCTCATATTGCTTCAAGCTCAGAGGACATTGTGGCAAGCATGAGACACTCACATCAAGACAATCATTCGCTTGCTTCTCATAAGCTCTCCGTGCGCAGTGATAGCATTATCGTGCAAGTCATCGGGATAAGGAGACTCAAGGACATACTCCTTGCGCTCTTGCTTGAGAACAATTCTCAAGTTGCGATACCAATCCATAAAGTTCGTTCCATTGAGTTTTTCTTTCTCAAGAATAGATCGCAAATTAAAAGAACTGGATGCGGCATTAGCTGACATGATCTACAACAAAGAATATGCAAAGTTTAACACTATGTTTGTGTTCATCTTTTATTAAACTATTTAACAAAAGACTCCCACTATGTGTTTTGCAACAAAACTCCCTCTAAGTTACATAGTGGGTCAATATCCTCATTTCACTAATTCCTAGTGAGCTTTGGCATCACGGCTAGAAAACTAGTGACATGGGTAAGCAACACCTTGCTAATCACATCCCTATGTGACTCTTGCTTGTTGGGTGACATCAATATGCCCCGGCCCCAACCTATGCTCCAAGGTCCAAAACTGTTTTGATAACCTTGTTAAATAAACCAAATGCTTCCGCATGTAGATGTCCGACATCTACCCCAAATAATGATGACAACCGACGGCACTCTACTTTGGTAGACCTACCATGCGGTGATCATTATCTTTTGGTGCAACATATGGAAGGGCATTAAAACCTAATTTTTATGAGGGATTCTATCCTACCAAAGCAACATATCACATATATCATTGCATAAGAATAAGATAGATAACATCACAGATAAACACATTTAACTGTGAAATAGTATGGCCCAAAAGTGGTGATATCCATCTCCATGTAGGTGTAGACGATCTCCATCCTCCACATCACTCCTCTAGGGCCACCATGCTTGAAAGCTTGTAATCTCAAAACTAGGCTACTACCTATAATAGCTAGAAATTGAAGATTACAAAGATAGATTCAAGCATTAAGGTTTACACGCAGGTCGTTAAATACAATATAGACAGCTAACAATAGCTGAAATAATCATGACACGCAGCCATGAGCGAATGTTACATGCATCACATACATCTCATACATTCCAATAAGCTATAGGGCCATACTATTCACATCATTCCTGCAAAAAGTTAGACGAGAATCACATTCTACCTAACGATGTGAACCCAAGACGCTATACTGGGGACGACGGCGTCCCGCCGGCCGCCAAGGGCGGGGGTCGAGGGGCGCCCTCGCGGGTTCGTGGCAGCGCCTCAACACCCTACGAAATTTACAGATCCAATCTATGAAATCGCAATGGAAAAACTATTCGACACAACCACCTTATGCCGATCCGAGACATTCTCTAGGACACTAGTTTTTCATTGGCCCGAGGCTATCAGATTCATATCCTACTAGTATTCGACATAACCACCTTATGCCGATCCGAGACAATCTCTAGGGCACTAGTAGTGATACAATCTGCGCCTCATCTAACCCCTATTCACCGATTGATCTCATCAACCCGTGCTACCACTGATTCATCATATGAATCAACTGATCTAGACTATAATAGATCCAATCTACTACAACCGCATATCAACATATGCGCTGATCCAGATCGCAAACTAAGCAAGATGGCTCTGATACCACTAAAGGATCGCACGAAGGCTACGAAAGTAGAAAACAAAACTTTTCTACCGCGCACACAAGGACATCATGCTTAAGGAGGGATCATGGATCACTACCACTAGACGCGCAGCGTAGCGGAAGAAGAGTTGGAGAAGCCGATCCAACCACGCGCGTCGAGGTAGTAGTGGAAGTAGCCGATCGTCCCGAATAGATCGTCTCCTCCACGCGATCAACCACACCACGAGCAGATCCAATCTGTAGGTTGTTGATGCTGATCAACGCCGCAACGAGCAGCGCCTCCACCGGTATCCACACGTCCGGCCGAACGCCGATCGCGAGTGTACCAGCACTCGCGAGCGGCTAGGGTTTGGCTCGGGAGGTGGCGGCTAGGATTTAGCTCGGGATTAACAGATGCATTCACCCCTCAACCCCTCGCCTCCATATATATAGACCTCGTCACTTGGGCCTCGTGGACCGAGGCCCAATAGGAGTCTATCCGGATCTCTATCCGAATTGAGCCCACATCCGAATCACATTCGAATTAGTGTTCCAACCCGTTAAGTGTGCAACCCTGTAGGTTCACGTATACTTGGTCGTGACCCGGAAACGCCTTTCCGGTCACCCTGTTAATAGCGGCCTCTAGTAAGACATATTAACCCCAAAGTATACGTAAAGATCATATCGGCTGAACTTGTAATGTTCTCATGTCCGAATCCCTTTGTCTCACGATATAGATTGAGCTCAAGGCGAGACCTGTGTCATCCTCTTAATAGCTCAATCACTCTCTCGATTCCGTGATGGATTATAAACTCGTGATTGACTCCTCAATCACCTTGGCATGGCCATGCCCTTTCATAATCCATTACATCGAGGGGCCCAGAGATATCTCTCCCATAAGGAGGGGCAAATTCTATCTTGATCATTCATATCCCACTACATGTTTCATAGCAAACCCGAAGACAACTTTTATGACTACCCAGTTACGGAGTAGTGGTTAGTAGTCCCAAAATAGGCTACTACGCATGTTGGGAACCATGATGATCTCAAGTCTAAGGATTCTACATAAACACTACTTGAGACCAACTGATGACACATGGAATCTCTGCAGTGTCTCATGGCGGGTCTATCCAATATATGTTCACTAACACATGTCCATATTATTGATTTGGTATCTCCATACCATGATCCATGAGACATGATCATCAATCAATACATATGCTGATCTTTGAATCATATTTGTTCCTCATATGATATATAATCAGGGATTATTTAGAAATAGCAACATTTTGGTATTAAGAGTCTCATGAATAAGTCACATACTCATTGATCAATAATGATAATGTCTATTTCAAGGAACAAAGCAATGTATCATAAACATAGTATGCGATATATTCAACATCTCCATGTTGCCTCTAGGGCATATCACCAACATATATGTGATCTTCTTGTGTTGTTTCATTCATCTATGAGATTTTTGTAATGATTGTCCTGTGCTATAAATACATGATCTTACTTGTTTTCAGATGGCATGGCTAGCATATCCTGAGACTAGCTGAAAAAGAGCAATCAACATTGCTGTTGAAATAGCTATCATAGACGGTTTGGTGTTCCAAACTCAGTTGGTTTGGAACACTGAACCGTCTGTGATATGGTATATATCACAGGCGGTTAATACAAAATACCATCTGTGATAGTCGAATATCACAGACGGTTTTTTCAGAAAAACTGTCTGTGTTGTAAGTTATCACAGACGGTGTGGGAGTCGTCTGTGATAACCAGCTATTATTACTGATACATAAACACAGACAGTTCAGAAACCATTTGTGATGACAGTTTTAAACCGTCTGTGATAACACTATCTGTAGTAGTGTACGCATTCTAAAATGTTGAAACTACACCCATTCTAAAATGTCAAACAAAGAGAGAGATATATAGTGACTACTTATGTCTATTAGGTGTATTAACACAACATTGCTACACTTTTTGTTCTTTTTTCTTTATCATTTTAGACATCGACACAGTTTTCCATACGCATATTTGTCTATTATCTTTTCTAATACATACTATCAAATTAATAAAAAAATATATATTTGTCTATTATCTTTTCTAATACATACTATCAAAATTAATAAAAAATATAATGATGTTCAAGTACTTTCGGTGATAAATCTACTAACTTCGTTTTCATTCCACAATCTAAAAACTTTTTATATGCCTTAATCGTCAAACTATAAAATATTAATTGCATGTATTTAAAATAACATCTATTTGAGAATTGAGGAGGTACTATCTAATGGTATGGTTGCTACATAGTTTTGTGTAATTGCCTTAGCTTTGTAAAAGGATGGTGTTGATCTGAATCTAAGGCAATGTAAGTTCACTTACCCAACTACCCTCATGTGTGTTGTACATGATGCACAGAAAACCCTAAGTAGATCAAAGGTTGCACTGAATTACTTTATGAAAAGATGGTTTGAAAACCCCAAGTCTACTATTTTATCTCGATACCATCTCTCTACGTGCAAACGTACAGGGCTGACCTAGGTTTTTTGTTTAAGGGGGAACAACCGCTCTCAGTTTAGAAAGTAAAATACATACATGACCATTGCATTTTATTGCTCAATTTGCTAATGTGTCGTGCCCTACAAGAAACATTTTCTTGTCTTCCTATGTTAGTTTATGCGCATTTCTTCCCTCGTTTTCTTTTGTTTTCAAGACTAATAATGTATTGCGATAAGATTGCACGTAGCGGAGTGGCATAGATGAGGGATTTAAAATCGTTTGTAAGATTATACTGTCCAACGAACTCTTTTATGTCTGAAAAATTTTAGGACTTGCTGACAAAATAATTTCCACCTCGTTGCAAAAAACAGACAATAATTTACATGGACCTATACTAATCCTGACCTGTGCACTTACTTTATGTTTATACAAATTAAACTGAAATAGCAACGCTGTTCCTCTATAAAGGAAAATTTACATCTATTATATATATTATTAAAACAAAAGAAAAAGAAGCCCCATGTTCACCCTCAGGAGCTAGAAATTACCGTATTAACAGGTGAAAGAAGAGAAAAAAAATATATACCATCGATTGTGATGTATCTAGATTATAACAGTGTAGATTAATCAAATATTGATACGAGAGCTTTAGCTATATTTCCATCATAAGCATAAAGTTATATAACAAGTACAACACTACATTTTGATGTGTTATATGCATTGGTATGTAGCCCACAATTACGCAGGAAATTTGGCTAGTTTCACTACACCGATTAAGTTCATGGAGTATAATTTTCTAAGACACTACTAATTTTGTCAAAATAAAACCAATTGTGTGATTGTAACTCTTTTTTCTTCTTAAGAAAGCGCACAATTATGAAACTTATATAAGGATGTGTCCAATTGATGTAAGGATGACTAAATACTGTTAACCTGAATCTAAAGCCAGTGAACTGACACTATTACAGAAAAGGTCATCACAGACGGTTCGAAATCGTCATCACAAACGGTTTTGTGAACCGTCTGTATTTATGGGTCAGTGATAATCGAAGGTCATCACAGACGGTTTTCAACCGCTCGTGATTATTAGCTATTACGCAGCGGTTTTGAGTTAAACCCGTCGCGATAGCTGATAATCCTGCACGGTTTTGCGTTAAAAATCATCTATGATATCGATAATCACGAGCGGTTTTAGTTAAAACCGTCAGTGATATCGATCATCATGAGCGGTTTTTAACTAAAAACCGTCTGTGATTATCACTATCACGACGGGTGTTAACGCAAAACCGTCTGTGATTATCAGCTATCACAGACGGGTGTTAACTTAAAACCATCTATGATATTCCCTTCAACCCCTAAATATATTTCTGTTTATTGGCTAGCCTCAGGAAATGCTAGCCATGCCCTCTCAAACAAGCGATAATGACAGGACATAAAACATATACAATTGACACATCTCATTTCATTTCGATACATTTCACATCTCAATTCATTTCACGGACATAAAACATCCAATTGACAACACACTTCATTTCACAAACATAAAGCATCCATTTCAGTAAATCAATTCATTGAATTGAAATAAAATATCCATTAACAAATACACAATTGTAAAAGATGTACACCGCATTTGCACTTAGAATTACAATAAAAATCATTCAGGCAAGTGGAACTCTCTATCGATCTTACGACTTTTGTCCACAAAACCAAATGAGCTCTCCTCGAATTTTTGCAAAATCCGCTGTTTCAATGCAGATGTAGAGATGGACGCAGCCTGTCGATAGGAATATGAACGCGCGCATATATAAAACTTGACATGTATGAAATAAATATGGGAAGATTGACAAACCTTAGAATTGGTGATCTTGGTGGAATCGAGGAGTAGTCTCATATGGTGGCACACGTAGTATCCACACGTATTGCCCGGCTGCTGCTGGTGGCACTGTAAAAAATAGAATGTGTTAAATCAAGTGCTATTACTACTATGTGTTGTATATGATTAATTAATGTGTACCTAGCGAATACCCGAAATTTGCGATCATGTTTCAAGGCCTTGGCCCCTGTCGTCGAGTCACGTGTTTGTTGAACGTATGTGGCGAACGACCTTCGTTATTCGAAAAAGTTAGTCATTCGGAAGGAAAGAAAGAGTACAATGTACAATGTACGTACCTATCGAGTATTTGGGCGATAGCTGTGTACTTGGATTTGTTCTTACTTAGAGAATCAAGGTATATAGCCTTGTTCCATTTTGGTATAATTACAATTAAAATCCAATGGAATTCCTCATTGTATGGCATAAGAACAAATTCCTTATCTTGGTGAGCCAACAGTGCTTTTGTAATATAGTCCTCGACGAAGGATGCATTCTCGATGATGGTATCAATGGCGACCAAGCGTGGGTCCAGAAACCAATTCGTGATTTCGATGATCTAGCTTCGGCATGAATCTATATATAACACGAAAAGCAACAAATTGTGACATATATCGGTATTACGTGAACAGAGATCGTGATTGTGCGGACTTACAGGCGCCCAAAGATTGAACGAGTGAGGCGTCGAGAGCGTTGAGCGTGAAAAGTTCAAATATATCGTCAAAGGTCACCGCGAAGACACAGTTCTGAGCTTCGTGCAAGAAATATTCCAGCTTGAATTTGACAAATGATACCGAGCGTCGCTCGCCTCGGCTTATTGGATATTCCATATACCAAAGGTGGAATCTTTGGCAACCAAGTCCTAGTTTTTGGAGCTCTTCCTGGAATACCATCGGCTCACCTAGCACGAATTTGCGGGCCAATGGCATGGACGGGATATCGTCATCATCCTTCATCTTTGATTTGCTCTGGCCACTGCCTCGATTGTCGGTCGACTTTATGCTAGTCGACTGTAATGGTATAGACGGTGCAAGTTGCTCGCAAGAATAGCACCGTGGAGATAGCACCGTGCGAGTAGGCGTGGTTCGTGACCGCCGTGTGGAGATGGCACCGTGCAAGTTCTTTGTGGTTCGCACCGCACTTCGGTCCCGCCACCGTGAAGAAGCCTCCGAGGATATGTCGGTTTGGGCCACCGGATGAATGTTCCAATGGCCTGTCCTAGATTCACGATCTCGTCGTTGGGGGCTTGATGGCGGGACCACCTCAAAATTGGCATACACACCATCCACATTAACTTTACGGCACGGCGCTAAAGCTTGACCGTGCACCATGGCCACGATACTGCATTTAATATGCCCGCCCCAAGCAGCGTACAAGGGAATGGAGTCATATCTCACTTGGAGCACGCACGTCGAGGCTCCTACATAACGATATAAAATTAGCTACTCGAATAGGCCTACCAATGGAGCAAGCATTCGAGAGGTAATAATTATTACCGTGATGTCGCCCACAGGAAATTTGGGTGGGTTTGCGTCGGATTGGACGCGCAGCTACTCGGACGGTTGTGCGGGCTAGCTAGCACGGGAGCGGCGGTGGCGGCTGCGACTTTCTCGTCTGCTTCCGCACCTCATCTCTGATTACATCAGCCATCTGAGCTAATAGCTCCTCTCTAAGAGATTCCTTGATCTCTTCTCGTAGCTGTGCGCCACGCCGGCTTTGTTTCTCTTCTGCGCCGATACATGTCGAGTCATCTTGAAACCATGTTTCCAAGGAACGTAAGCCCAAGGCCTCTCATACGGCCCGGTGCTCCTTGTTTCCCGGGCCACGAGAGCATATCATTCTCCCTTGTTCCTGGAATTATCTGGGTAGATTGAAAACTCAGCTCTTCCTGCAAGAGCACGACATGTCATTTCAATTCGTACAAAGTTGTGGAGTAATTACAAGCTATGTAGTTCGATTGATATCTTACCAGGCGCTCGGTCACTTGCTGGTCTGCAGGGTTTCGAAAGGTGACGTCCCCTGATGTCGTTGTAGATGACCTTGCTCTAATCCAATTTCGAGCGCGGTCATCCGGATATTGGAAAACGACGGGCGATGTCTGTGCGTACCGCCACTCATCCTCCTTCCTCCATCATGGATTTTACCCGCATACCCAGTATGCCAAGTGCGTGAGGGTGTGTATTTTTGCCGGAGGGCCTTGTGCGCCACACTTGTACTTTTGAAATCTTGATCGCTTTCATCGCCTTGAACTCTTCCCATTGTGGTTCCAGAATGGGTATTTATGAACAGCGTTTCGTCCGTCTCCACGTATTTCCGACAAGCGTGCTCTTGAAGTTCTTCCATGCTTTGCACGCCGCTTTGTAGGTTTGTTGTTGCATAGCGCCCAGTGTTCTTCTCGGGAACTCGAACGATGCCAAAATTTCGGTCCACACTCACGCTTCCGAGTGTCGAGCACGTTCTTCCACGAATTGTATGTGATCTCAATTGTTGTCGTGCAACTACTCCGACCATGGTTCGAATCGCCATCGCTTTTGAGGAAGGATAGGGATCCCGATGCATTCACCATCGTGATAATCTGCCGCCCTCGTGCTTCTTTGATAGCCCTCTTCCTTGACGTCTTGATGTTGGAACGGACGCCTCCGGCGATGATGTTGAAGAATGCGCGGGTGACATGTTGCTCATTTTGTGGGTCTATTAAGATAAGATGAGAAAGTAATCATATTGAATTGCAAAACAAGAGAGGAGTAGAGGAGGAAGAAGGGAGGGGTGATATGGACATAGAGAGGGGTGATGTGCCTATCTTACCAATGTACCAATGTATCAAGTCCTTCTTTTTCAAAAATTCAAGTCAATTTTATTACAAAAGTGCAAAACAAAGACATTCCAGATTCTTGGTGAGCGGCCGACATAGCCGACTTCTTCGGTGGCGATTATCCATCGCTTCTTCCACTCCTTCTCTTCATCTCGATCTACGGATCACGCACGCCGAGAGCGATGATTTAAGCGAATCATCGCCATCGCATACGTGATCCGAGACCGAGATGAAGAGAAGGAGTGGGAAGAAGCAGATGGATAGTCGCCACCAAGAAGAAGTCGCTATGTCGCCGCTCACCAAGAATCTGGGAATTTTTTTGAACTTCGTACTAAAATTTCCTTGAATTTTGTAATACTATTACTACAAAGTCTCTAAACAAAGTGCCTATCCTAGCACCTACTTTAGCTGCTAATATTATAAACCAAATAGCAAAGTCCCTAAACAAAGGTCTATGAAGCAAATGACACAAACTAGTGTATCCGGTTCATTGAACGGGAACACTATAGTATGTCACTTGCTTCATTTGCTGTTTTTTGTCTAGATACATGGAGCATTTGGGTGGAAAGATCAAGCTGTTTGTCAGCGCATGATCGCCAATTCGAAGCATAGCATAGCATCCGAGGCACATCCGAGGCTCTCTTTGTGTCTTGAGGAATGCCAAGAGCTGGTATTCAGATGGGTTATGAGAATAAGATTCATAATTTATAGTTTGAGGAATGTAACATCTGAAGACCAGCTCTTGGCATTCTTCAAGACACAGCTGCAGGCCTCGGATGTGCCTCGGATGCTATGCTATGCTTCGAATTGGCAGTCATGAGCCTGACAACACAATGTATTTCTTTCCACCCAAATGGTCAATGTATCTTTTGCAATAATCGCAAGATTTCTTTATCCGGATACACTAGAATGTGTTACTTGCTTCATGCCCTTTGATCATATACTCTTCCTTGATTGGTTAATTTGTGCTCTCAAATTGTAGGGTTGCACATGATAAGATGAGGAAGCAAGAAAAGTGATACATGATGCTCAATGTTAGGAAGAGAGGAGAGGAGTAGAGGGAAGGGGGAGAAGGGAGGGGGTGATGTGGACAGAGAGGGGTTATGTGCCTATACTATATACTATATACTATATACTAACACAACAAGCAATGTAATATGTACCAATGTAAACTAAGCAACTGTAGTAAACAATGTACCAATGTAGTATGTACCAAATAGCAAACTAATTAAGCTACTGCAGTAAACAATGTACCAATGTAATATGTACCAAATAGCAAAATAATTAAGCTACTACAGTAAACAATGTACCAATGTAATATGTACCAAGCATCAAGCATCAACCCTAAACACTAACAGTAAGCATGAAGCATCAACCCTAAATATGTACTAAGCAACTAACCATAACAGTATGAAGCATCAACCCTAAATATGTACTAAGCAACTAACCATAACAGTATGTACTAAGCAACTAACAGTGACCTTAGGGACGGCGGACAAGGAGGAGGCGACGACGCAGGAGGAGGAGGCGGCGGCGACGGAGGAGGTGGAGGAGGTGACGGGCTCGGGGAGGCGGCGACGGAGGAGGAGGAGGCGGCGACACAGGAGGAGGAGGCGACGGGCTCGGGGAGGCGGCGACGGAGGAGGAGGAGGTGGCGACGCAGGAGGAGGCGGCGGCGACGCAGGAGGAGGAGGCGACGGGCTCGGGGAGGCGGCGACGGAGGAGGAGGAGGCTGCGGCGGCGTCTTCGTCCGGGAGGCGGCCGGCGAGGCTGGGGAGGCAGCCGGCGAGGGCTCGGGGAGGCGGCGACGACGACGGGCTCGGGATTTAGATCTAATCGAATAACTGCAGCGCACACGGAAAACCCTAGCGAGAGGGTATAAGTAGGGAGATTATCACAGACGGTTCTAAACTTAGAACCGTCGTGATAAGCCTTTGCCATTGTTGCAATTAAGACAACACCAATAACTACACAGCTGCATTCATATCAACCACCAAATAGCTGCATTCATATCAACCACCAAACAGCTGCATTCATATACATTTTGTCATTCTCAAATACATCACACATATACATCACATATACATAAATGCCAATACATTTTGTCATTCTCAAATACATCACACATATACATTTTCACATATACATCTCAAAATTGACTACATCACACATTTTCACATATACATCTCAAAATTGACTACATCACATAGAAAACTTGAACAACTTGATTGGCGAGTATGAATGGTTCGTCTTTGTACCCGACACGTTGGAGGTCCACGGTCGTGACACCGTATTTGTCAACCTTCACCTGTGGGAGATGCACCCAACGGCAGCGAAATAAGGGGATCTTGAAAACCACATAGTCGAGCTCCCAAATCTCTTCTATGAAGCCATAGTACGAGTTTCTCGACCCATCGGCATCGAATGCATCCGTGCGGACACCGCTGTTCGTTAGTGCTCTTGACATCCCGAGATGCGTATAGAATGTGTACCCATTTATGTCATATCCTTGTCATGTCACAACTGTAAATGTCGGCCCTTTTGCCAACCATGTCGTCTCACTCGCGAGCTCCTAGCGATTTGCTCCTTCAACCATTGGTTGAACCGACGGTTGTGTTGCCTCATGATCCAAACATCTGGCCGCTCCGGATTCTGTTGCCGAAGCACATCCTTGTGCTGGTCCACATAAGGCGCCACTTCAGTCATGTGTTGCAGCACCGTGAAATGGGCTTGAGTATACATGTCCATATCTGGAGTGATTGCTTTCCTTCCGATAGTTCCGAGACCCTTCAGCCTCCCCTCATGACGAGATTGAGGGACACCTATCGGTTGAATTTGAGCCATATAATCGACACATAACTCAATGACCTCTTCGCTTGCATAACCTTCGACGATGTTGCCCTCCGGTCGAGAACGATTCCGTACGTAGGACTTGAGAATTCCCATGAACCTCTCAAATGGGTACATGCTATGTAGGAATACGGGCCCGCACATTTTTATCTCCCACACAATGTGAACAATGAGATGGACCATGATATCGAAAAACGAAGGAGGGAAATACATTTCAAGGTGACATAGAGTCATCACCACCTCGTCCTGCAGAGCATCTAGTCCTTCGGGATCGATGACCTTCCGAGCAATTGTGTTAAAGAAATAACATAGCCTCATGATTGTCTCTCGGACTTTGATCGGCAAAATATTTCTAATTGCAATTGGGAGCATCTGTGTCATCAGCACATGACAATCATGAGACTTCATGCCATTTAACTTCAAATCTTGCATTGAAACAAGTTTCTTCACGTGTCGGAGTAACGAGACGGAACTTTGACACCATGCAAGCATCGCACGATTCTGTTTTCTCAGCCTTGGACAGAGTGTAACACGCAGGGGGAAGGTACGTTCGTCCATTATCAGTGCATGTCGGTGCTAACTCAGGCCTGATGTCCATATCAGCCAAGTCAAGCCGTGCGTTGACGACGTCCTTTGTTTTATCACGGATGTTCAGAAGAGACCAATCCAGTATCGCACACATTCTTTTCTACGTGCATGACGTCGATGCGATGCGAACATCTAGGTACTCCCAATAAGGTAAGTCCCAAAATATTGATCTTTTCTTCCGTGTGTTCTTCTCATGAGCCCTCAATTTACGCCCTTTCCAAGGACAACATCTAAATCCTTAACCATATCATAAACCTCGTGTCCCCTTAAATGCCTTGGAGCTGAACCGTCTTCCTTCTCTCACAAATTGTTTCTTCATCTTGCGGTATGGGTGAGCCCTCCGAAGGAACCGCGGTGACGCATGTAGATGGTTTTGCGTCGGTGTCTCAACCACACACTCTCGGTACCATCTAAACAGTGAGTACAAGCTTTGGCACCTTTTATACTATGGCCCGATAGGTTACCAAGGGCGGGATAATCATTTATGGTGCAGAACAATAAGGAGCGCAGAGTGAAGTTCTCTCGCTTGTATGCATCCCATACCTGCACCCTTCGCTCCACAAGATTTTTAGATCTTCCACCAACGGTGCTAGGAACACATCGATATCATTCCTGGTTTTTGGCCCTTGGATAAGTATTGACAAAGAAATGTACTTTCGCTTCATACACAACCAAGGAGGAAGGTTATAGATGCAGAGAGTCACGGGCCATGTGCTATGTCACGCTCATGCTATCTGAAAGGATTCATTCCATCTGTACTCGGTCCAAACCTTATATTCCTTGGTTCTCGCACCGAACTCGCAAAACTCCTATCGATGTTTCTCCATGCGCGGAATCAGCAAGGTGTCTTAGCATTCCATCCTTCTTGCGCTCCTCCGAGTGCAAACGCAGCAGTTTTGCCTCCTTTGGATTTGCAAAAAACCTTTTCAAACGGGGAATTATAGGAAAATACCATGCCACCTTAGCAGGAGGTCCTTTCTTCGCCTCTATTCCCTCGCCATCATCTGATTGATTGTTACGTTTGTATCGGGATGCGTTGCACACCGGACATACATGCATGTTTGCATACTCTTTACGGTAGAGGATACAGTCGTTTGGGCATGCATGTATTCTTTCTACTTCCATTCCCAACGGACAAAGAACCTTGTTGGATTTATACGTGGTTTTAGGCAACTCATTTCCCTCCAGAAGCATGTCCACTAAAAGATCTAGCAGCGCCGTGAAACTCTTGTCGGACCAACCGTTGCTTGCCTTCAATTTCAATAGTTCAAGCACGGCCGACAATCTCGTGTACTTGCAGCCCGTGTACAAAGGTTTCTCTGAGTCCTACATCAAGCCACGAAATTTAACATACTCTCTCTCATCATAGTTCTCTTCTGCATCGCGAAGCATCTGATCCAGATTATCATCGTGGAACCTATCCGAATCCGAGCCACAATCGACATCAGCCGGCGGCATGTCATTCACTTCACCGGCGATGTCATCCGGGGGCATATCATTCACTTCACCGGCGATGTCATCCGGCGGCATATGATCATTCACTTCACCATGACTGGTCCAACACGTATAATCCTTTTTGAAACCCCTCCGAATCAAGTGCGCTTCAATTTGCCATCGGTTCTTAAACATCTTCAAATTCTCGTAGTCAGTGCATGGACATCACATATATTCTACCCCCTTATTCAACATATCCTCCTCGGCGGCTCTTATAAAAGCAGAAACGCCATTAATGTACTCTTCACTCACACGGCTCGCGGCATACATCCAGCTTCGGTCCTACGTTACGTACATATATAACAACTTAGTATTAAAATCTAGAATAACCAATTATAACTACATATATACCGGCCACATTTATTATATTGAGACTTAATTTCCTAGCTCAATTCATATCACAAACACAATAGCTATTATATAACCAACAATTTTGCAAATTAACCATCTTCAATAACCACTCATGGATTACTTACACCTAAATTGTAATGCAATTAAAAAAATAAATTTCATTACTAACCATATCTACAGCAACCAGGAAAGTCTGAATCTTAATTCAAAGCTCAATCTCTGCCACTTCCCACCAAATTAACTGGCCTGAAATCGCCTAGCTTCCTCCCGAGTGAAAAAGTGCGCAGCAGTGGCTAGATCTAGATCGAAATGAAGACAGATGCGGTCTGAGCAGCGCAATAAATGCCTTAGTCATTATCACAGACGGTTTTTAATTAAAACCGTCTATGATAACCAGCTTATCACAGACGGTTTTTTATAAAAAACCGTCTGTCATAAGCTTCATACCAGAACGCTTCGCGCGTGTTTTGGATGCCAGAATGCTTCGTGTTTCGATCGTCTAATTAACATCTCTCGATCGTTATACAAAGCGTCTATATCATTAATGTTTGGGTATACGAACCGTCTGTGCTAAAGGTTAAATACGCGTGCCTAATCCAGGTCTCTTCTACGTACGTACAATACAATATACAATACAACATGGCTTCTACTGTTCTTGTGATCATCTCCTTCCTCTCATCTGTTCATCAAGAATTGTTCGGCCGGAACCTTACACAGGCGGCCAACAATTTGCATCTGCAGCAGCTTCTCCGCACCCGCCCTGCTCTCCTTCCCGGACTTTCTTGCATCCGTCAGCTTGACCTGATCCTCCGCCGTCGACGGAGGCGTCTCGCTGCCGCTCAAGAAAGGGAAACAACCCTCACCCTGGTTCTTCTCCACAATGTGCGCAAAGCGGAAAAAGCTCTACACACATTGCAGAGACTGATGGATAGCCTTGCCGATCAAGCAAATACGGCAGATTCTGAGAAATCTTTTCATGCTATCCTCTACGATATTATGGATGCTGCTGATCATTTGCCTAGGCTGCAGGAGGAAGTGCTGAGGACAAGGGCAATCTTAACGGCGTTCGAGAATTTAGCGGCTGATCCTCCAAGTCCCCAAGTCGAAGAAGAAGCGTACGAAGCCCAAAAGATTACAATCTGGGAAACTCTTTACCTGTGCGACTATTGTAATAAATTTGCCTCTAATTGAAATTAATAAATTTACCTTTAATTTGTGATCTCTTGTCTCAGTAGTTCTATAGTTAAGTTATTAGAAGCAATGTGTACTTATATATTAACCTCTGATCTAGAATATGACAGACAAAGAGACATCACAAACAGTTCTTGTTAAAAACCGTCTGTGAACATTCACAGACGGTTCTTAACAACAACCGTCTGTGATAGTCGACACAACACAGACGGTTTTTAATAAAAACCGCTCAGTGATATTCAAAGATCACGATGGTTCACCGTAAGAACCGCTCGTGATACTCCTTTTTCCGCCACAAATACCACAGACGGCCTTCAAATTAAAACCGTCTGTGATAGTGTACATTACAGACGGTTTCACAAAACCGTCTGTGATTTGGCATCTACTATTAGCCTTTCTGTAGTAGTGTGATCAATTTTTATGCACAAGACCGGGGAGATCTTTTTGGCATCACTCACGCGACTAGAAATATCCGTCTTTTTCCTACCTGTTAGTGATAAAGACCAAAAGCTTATGATCAGTTGGGCTTTTTTTTGGTAGCTTATGGCTGAAACACTATAGCTGGCTGAAAAAAAACACTGTAGCTGACAGAGGCTTATTTAGCATAATTAAATTTAAAAAAAATTAAAAAATATGTTAGCCCATTACGTATAATACAAACACATACGGGAAAAAAAACCGGCAAAAAAGCTTAACAAAAAGCCAAAAGTTCAGAAAAAGACGAAATTTATAAATAGTGAAAAATAAGCCAGAAGCCAGAAGCTAAAGCCCAACCGATCGGGTTCTTGTCTTGACCGCAGTATGCCGATATTAATGCTGTCAAATGCTGGCACGGACTTTGTATAGCGCAAGTTATAGATCGGTGAGTATTAAATAATTTTCGTTCGAGAGATTCGATTCATTCCACTGATTTTTGTCATCTTTCGGGTTATGCCATTGCGTGCCTTATACCTAACTGGCATGAATTGAAATCTATCAAAAAAAAATCAATGACATGAGTACTGTTGATAAATAAGATGGTACAAGATCTGAAGATCTTAGCAATCTCTAACTTCTGAAAATTATGTGTAAGCTGTATTCTCATGAAAATTCATGGTCACTCAATTTACTGAATCCATCTTACCATATTTTTGTGGTTTCTTTGAGTGTTTTTTTCTTCATCATCTAATTCTACTGGACAGTTAGTAAAACACAAATATAAAATGAATGATGCAGTTTTGAAAAAATAACATCATTGATGCGGCGCTACCTAGTTCTACCGATTTGGTTTATGTTCCTAAACAACATTCCGAAGTTATTTCGCATGAGAGTGCTGATTTGTCACTAGAAGACAACGAGAAACAAGGCAAGAGGCCAAGAGGATCATCAACCAGTTAGTTAACTAGTCCACTACCAGGTCGTTCCACTACTGCAGAAAAAGTTATCACAAACGGTTCAAAAATATTAACACAGATGATTTCATAAGCCATCTAAGTTTATGGATAAGTAATAACATGAGGTCATCACAGACGGCTTTCGAACCGTCTGTGACGTAGATTATCACAGATGGTTTTCAGTACAAACTGTCTATGATATATAATATATCACAGATAGTTTCAACTACAAACCGTCTGTGATATTAAACTATCATAGACGGTTTGTATTTAAAACCGTCTATGATATATCACATATCATAGATGGTTTATACTGAAAATTGTTTGTGATTGTCAATTATCACATACGGTTATAAGTTAATAACTGTCTGTGGTATTCCTTTCTACTCCTAATTCTATTTCAGTTTGTTGGCTAGCCTCAAGAAATTCTAGCCGTACTATCTGAAACAAGTAGATCAACATAGTATGTGTGTGTGTATATATATATATATATATATAATTCACATTCATTCATTTAAAAAAGAACATCCATTTCACAAATCAATTAATTGAAATGAAATATCTAGCTTTGAACAAATATACACATGAATAATTAAGCTTAATCTTATCCCAATGAAATTCATTTTATATTGTGAAACTTTCCATCTTCTTTTATGACTCTAAACATCAGGAAGTACGCATACTATCCTCAAATATGTTTGAGTCCGCATGTTTCAACAGAGTTGTAGGGATGGATGCAACCTATCGGTAGAAAGATCAATGTCATGCATACGTATATAAATTGATAAGTATAAAATAATTATCTCAATATTGACAAACCTGAGTATCATAGTTCTTCCTGGAATCAACAAGTAGTTGCATGTTGTGGCAAACATAGAATCCACAGGTGTTGCCCGGCGGCTACTAGTGAGACTGCAAAAGTAGAATTTGTTAGTTCGAGGGGCATTACTATGAAGTGTTATATAGGATTAATGTGTACTAGCGAATATCGAGAAATTTAGTTCATGTCGCAAGGCATCGATCCCTCTTTTGGATTTCTGTACCTCTGCAACGTACGTGGTGAATGACCTACGTGATTCCAAAAAATTAGTCTTAGTCATTGGGAAGGAAGGAAAGACTACAATGGAGTTATCTATGGAGGAAATGTGTTTACCTGTCGATTAATCGTTGGACAATTGTGTAGTTGGTTCTGTTTCTCCTTAGAGAATCAAGGTATGTTACTTTGTTCCATTTTGGTATAATTATAACTAGAATCCAATGGAACCTACACAGGTATATCATCATGGTCATTAAACCTAAGTTTGTGTTGCTTATAAAGTACAAATCAACTAATATAGCTACTAGTGCAACACTTACTCCTGGTTGTAGGGTATAAGTACAAATTCCTTGTTGCAGTGAGCCACCAATGCCGTTGTCGTGTAATCCTAGACGAAGAATGCATCCTCCTTGATGGTATTCATAGAGACCAAGCGTGGGTCGGAGAAACCAATTGGTGATTTCTTTAATCTGGTTTCAGTCACCATGTATATATATACATATATACACAACAACAATGAGTTATATATGACATTTATCAGTATTACATAAATGTAGATTGTGATTGTACACACTTATAGTGTCCAGGATCGAATGAGTGAGGTGTTGAGGGTGTCGAGTGTAATAAGTTCTCGAAGGTCATCGTGAAAACACATTCATGAATATTGTGCTGTAGATGATGTGGCCTAAACTTGACGATGACACTCGAGCACCGTTGTTCCTCATCTTGTTGGCCTATTTCATGTAATATGTATGCAATCTCTAGCAAGCTAGTCATAGGGTTAGGAGGTACTCTTTCGGGATGACCAACAGCTCGCCTATCATGAATTTCCAGACCAACAAAAAGTAGGGGATCTCATCATTGGTCTTGTTCGGTTTGCCCTTGCCGCCTCGGCTGTAGGTCAACTTCATGGTAGTCGACCGGGCATGAGATGTAGATGCACCACGACTTTGCGGTGTCTGTGCATGTAGCTTCAGTGCAGATAGCCCCTGTGGACTTGGCACCGGTGCAAATGGCTCTTGTGGGCCTGGCACTGATGCAGATAATTTGAGTGGACTTGGCACCGGTGTAGATGGCTCTCGTGGACTTAGCACCAGTGCAAGAGCCTCTAGGCAGATGTCCCCCTAAGGCCACTACATGAATATTCCATGGCTTGCCCTAGAGTCATGGCCTCGTCATTAGGGGCATCTGCAGTGGGATGACCTCAAAATTGGCATGAACACCATCCATATTCACTTTTGCAAAACCTGGCGCTAGAGATACACTGTGCACCAAGGCCCCAAGCAGCACACAGGTCAACGGAGGCATATCTCACTTGGAGTTTGCACTTCGTAGCCACCTACATAACGATACAAAATTAGCTACTCCAACATGCCTATCAATGGATTGAGCAATCCAGAATAATAATTATTACTAGGATGTCATTGATAGGAAATCAGTGATCGCTTTCCGAGGTAGGATTAAATGCGCAGCTACTCCAATGGTTGGGGCGCTGCCTAGCACAGGACCGACGGGGGCTTCCTACTGAATTTCCCTATACCTTTGCATCTCATCTCTGACCAACCTTTGCATCTCATCTCTAATTTGTGCGTAATGTCCTCTCATAGCTGTGCCTTGCGCTCGGCTTTGGCTCTCTTTCTACTCTGGTATGCTTCAGAGTCCTCTACGAAACCATATTTCCAAGGAACGTAAAGACCAAAGCCTCTCATGCGACCCAGGTGCTCTTTGTTTTCTAGGGATATGAAGAGTAAATCTCTCTCCCTAACTGCCTGGAGTGAGCATTGGGAAGATTCTACACTCAGCGCTTCCAGGCGGTGGAATACTTCCTCATCTGCGAGGTTCTGAAAGTAGATGGCCCCCGACATGGTAGATGACCTCGCTTTTATCCAGTTTCGGGCATACTCATCAGGGATCTCGGCAAATGGCAGGGAGGTCTCCTACAGGATTGCTTGTTCATCCTCCTTCCTCCATTGCGGGATTTTACCCACATACCCAGTGGTGCCGAGTTTGTGGGGGTACGGGTTTTTTTGCCTGGAGGGCCCTGTGCGCCACACTTTCACTCCTAAAATTATTTGTCATCTTCATCGCCACCAACTCTTGCCGTTGCGGTTCTAGGAATGGATACTTGTGGAAGAGCATCAGATCCTTCACCACGTATTGCTTGACAAGCAGGCTCTTGAAATTCTTCCATACTTTGTATGCCGCTAGCAACACATGTCATCTCATGGAGGCTTGTGTTCTTCTGGGATCTCGAACAAATGAAAAACTTTCGTCATCAGCTCATTTTTCCGATCTTCAGTCACGGTATTCCACAAATCGAACGTGATCTCAACCCATTCTCATGCAACTATTCCAACTATTATCTAGAATGCAGACACTGCTCGGTGAGGGTTGAGAGGGGTTCCAGACGCATCGACATCCGTGATGGTAAATCAACCCTCGGGTCTTTTCAAAAGTCCTCTATCTTGTTGGGATTTTCCAAAGGATGGTGCATCACACGCATCCAGCGACAATGCGAAGAATGAGCGGACAACATCTTCAAAAGATAATAGAAGTGAGCAAGTTTTGAGCCAATTCTTGGTGAAATTGGACGACCAAATCAACATATATGTATGTAAATCATCCATGTCATTTAAACAATATATTATGCTAAAAACATATATAGAACATGTGGGCTATTAAATTCAGCATAAAGCTCAGACTTTTGGCCAACAGAAAATCAGTGCATATGTGATCACCAGACAATACTCTAGTTTAGCCAACAAACTCGATAAATTTCCAGTATAACGAGTCATAGAAACATGTTTAGTAATAAGCCTAATTGGATAACAAAGAAAGTAATTACTACAAGACTGAATGTCAAAACAACAAAAGCAATACATTAGAGCTCAAGTTTGAACAATTTAATTTCAGTATATGATCGACCATTCTCATCATCGAGCTATCAATCCGAACCCATAGATCACTTGGCAATATCTCCCAGTGCTAGAGCTTAAGCAATTTAATTGAAATTTCACCTATATGAATTCCATTTTGATGCTATATGAATATACATATATAAGGTAATATGCTGAATAGTACATAAAAGTAGGCTTTGAAAATTTGCATAGTGCACAGATTAATAAAGTGTGTTTTTGCTCCAGGTGAGGAGTTGCACAAGTTCTAAACTTGACCTTCTTCCACTCTTGTCATTATTTCAATGATCACAGTGACAATTCCTCAAAAATTATGCTAGATTATCTAATTGAATATTACCTCAGTGTAGTATCAATGTCAAGATCATGCAGAATCAATAGATTTCAGTAGAAATCAGAAACAAGTAACAGATATGAGATACTATAGAACCAACATATATTCAGACAAACCAAAGGATAGCAGTAAGCAATACAGAGCATAAGACTAAGGACTAGCTATTAACAAAGCTACCGACTACACTGCATAAAAGTATACAACTAGCAAATGTGAATTAAAACTAGCAGAATAATCCTAGATTGTCATTGAGATTTCAATCTTAATAAATTTCCTCATTGAGCAATAAAAACCCACAATCTATCATGCAATAGTTCTCCCAGTGTGAGCTGACAATTAGATTTCAGAGATAATGAACAGAGATTAACACAGCTAACTAATACACAATCAGGTCTCACAGAGAAATGAAGAACATAAAGTAAAGCTCATTGTGCGGCTTGGGGGAGGCGGCGAGCTCAGGAGAAGAGTGCTCGGGGGAGGAGGAGAGCACCAGGTGTCGAGGAGGAGGGAAGTCAGGCTCAAGGGAGGCGGTGACAGGCTCGGGGGACATGGCGTCGAGCTCAGGGGAGGAGGAGGGCACGGGCGTGGGGGGAGGAGGGCCATCAGAGTTGGGGGAGGCAGCAACGGGCTCGGGAAAGACTGGGGTGTAGCATCAATACAGTGGAGACAAACCCTAGAGCACAATATATAGGGAAGTAATCACAGCTAGTTCCATTTAAGAACTGTATGTGATATTTTTAATCACAAACGGTTCTAAATAAAAACCGTATGTAATAATAACATATCACAGACGGTTTAATTTACAATCATCTGTGATTAGAAATATCATAGACAGTTTGAATTTAGAACCATTTGTGATGATCATCACACATTCTCATATACATAAATCCAAATTCACACATATATGACTCATTCTCATATACATAAATACAAATTCACATATATATCACACATTCTCATATACATAAATGCAAATTCACACACACATATATATATATATATCACACATTCTTATGTACATAAATACAAATTCACATATACATCACATATTCTTATACACATATATAAATGCAAATACAGAACATATGACACATAAACATTTCATTCATTATTCCACTTACTTATTTCCTTTAAAAGTTAGCCCTTCATGATGATCGATGCGCATGTAGCTAGTTTCATCATGTTGTTCTTCCTTGACCCTTATGCTAATTCCGAAAGGAGGCAACTCATCAAATTAATTGTATTCTTCCTCGTCCACTACATTCTCAACTCTGATAATCCTCCTTTTTCCATGAAGAACTACGTGGTACTTCTTATTTGCCTGGTTGGTTACATAGAAAACTTGAACAACTTGGTTAGCAAGGTCAATGGTAGTGACACCGTACTTGTCGATCTTCACATGTGGGAGATGGACCCAACGGCACCGAAACAAGGGGATATTAAAAAGCACATAGTCGAGCTCCTAAATTTCCTCTATGAACCCATAGTAAGGAGTTCCTCAACCAATTGGTACTGAACGCATCTATGCGGACACCTGAAGGATCGGAAATGACAACAGAGGGGGGTGAATGGTGCCTTTAGAAAATTGCCCCCAAGGTGTCCACAATATTCTCTACTGAACAAAAGCCGACTGGAAACCCAAAAACAAATTTGTCGAGAAACTGCTAAGACTTAGGCTAGAAGACTATGAGCAAAGAACTAACAATGTCACGGCAAAGGAATCAGCCCAACACATTGCCACGGAAGGGACAGTCCTACTGCTAGCAATTTGGTTCACATCGCTAAGCGTCTCTACCTTACCCTTGGGCTTCTCCCTTATCTCAGCAATCACATCACAATCAGTTGGTGGCTTCACTAGAAGGTCCTTAGTTAGCTTCACATATTTTTCATTCAAATCAACGAGTTCAAGTTTTAGTTTTTCACAACTAATGCATGGTGAGCTAACAGGGTCCTTAGTCGCATATTGAGCCATCTTCTTGTTGTGGTCAATCATTTCTTGAAACTGTTTTGAGACAGATTCAAGTTCAGCAGTTAATTTGGGACAGTTTATACATGAAGCAATTGGCTCAAGCAAAGAAGCATGCAACTCAGTAATCTTATGATCTGCCCTTTTTAAGTTCAACTTCAAATTATTGCAATTTTCACAAGACTCGGGCAGATCAAGGAGCATGGTATAAAGACCTCTAAATGCATTGTCCTTATCCTCACATGAGGTGCAAGAAGTAGTCTCAACAACATTGGATGAAAGAGTGCCAATCCTACTCATCTCTAGCTCAGCAAGCAGACTAACATTCTCCACCTTAACAATGTCAAGCTCAGAAGACAGACTATCATGAGAGATCCTTAGTTTCTCCATGTCACCAAGTAAGGCACAGCATGTATCACATTCGTCATGGGAGGGAGCAGATATAAGTGAAGTAAGCTTCCGTGACAGTCTATCTACTTTCTTCTCCAACTCGCTACACCTAGCTCTAGATCTAGCATGAAACCCACCTAGCTTAAGAAAAGCATCATTAAGCTGGTCATAGAAAGGGTATACCTCATCGGAGTCGGAGTAAAGCTCGATGTCGCTCACTTCGCCCTCAAGGGCCATGAAGCACATACCGGAGAAGTCGTCACCATCCTTGGGTTATTGGTCACCCGTCCCGTCGTCGTCGCTCCATCCCTCTACCTCGCTGAGGTCGAGGTCGTCGAAGGTGGTGAGGACGCGGTGGAAGAGCTTCTTGGCTTTGCCAAGGTCGTAGAGCTTCTTCTTGCTTGAGCGTGAGCAAGAGGCTTCTTGTTACGGTTCTTGTCGATATAGTCGTTCTTGCTCACACCGCTGTAGTCACCCTTGCCCTTCTCTAGCTTGGGGCAGTTTGCCTGAATGTGGTTGGGGCCACCACACTCGAAGCAGATCATGGGTCCTCCTCTCTTTTTTGTCCCTCCTCTTGTAAGTATGAGAAAATTTTCTAGCTAGAAGAGCTAACTGGTCATCTGCAAGTTGCTCTAACTGATCATCAGTTATGTCACAGAGAGCAGCAAGAGAGAAACCACAAAGCGTCGGAAGAAGGACCAGAAGTGGGATCGGTGACTAAGGCCATCAACTGCGACTTCGACCTATGAGAGACTATGTCAATCTCATGAGTCTTGAGGTGTGAGTACAACGCATCAAGAGTCAAGGTCGAGAGATCGGTGGTGTCCTTGATGGTAGTCACCTTCATCTCTCAAACACGCAAATCAAGCGCCGCGAGCATCTGACGAGTGTTGTCTGAGTCGGGGTATGTGAGATCGACCGCTCGGAGGTTGCTCAAAATCTTGTGAAAACGCGCAAAACACTCATCGAGGGACTCACCAGTGAGCATTTCAAACTTGTTGTAATCTCGATTGAATTGGTCCTGTCGAACTGTCTTGATCTAGGTGGTGCTCTCATGGTATGCATCGAGGGTCACCCAGATGTCGAAAGCCGACATCAGATGAGAGATGCGATCAAACTCGCTTCGGCTCAACCCCTGGATTATGACGTTTCTTGCCTTAGCATTCGCCTCAACATCAGCCATGTTCCCGGCATTGATGTTTTCATCGGCAGGAATAACATATCGTACTTTGACCTTCCGCCAGATGGCGTAGCCCTGAGCCTGGATGTAGGTCTCTTCCAGAAGGGATAGTCGATCCCATCGAAGATCGGGGGCTTGGTCGAGTACTTGTTTGTCGCCATAGCTCTAGAGACCGGTTAAGATCTACGAGGAAGAGCTAACCGGCTCTGATACCAATTGAAGGATCGGAAATGGCAACAGAGGGGGGGTGAATGGTGCCTTTAAAAAATTGCCCCCAAGGTGTCCACAATATTCTCTACTGAACAAAAGCCGACTGGAAACCCAAAAACCAATTTGTCGAGAAACTGCTAAGACTTGGGCTACAAGACTATGAGCAAAGAACTAACAATGTCACAGCAAAGGAATCAGCCCAACACATTGCCACGACAAGAAGCTGTAGACATAAGCTGCCACGGCAGAGAAACAGCAGGAATCGCTGCAATGGCAAGGAAGTCAGCAAGAATCGCTGCCATGGCAGAGAAATACTGCTGCTATTCTAGCCGAGAGCTGTGCATAGTCTAGAGAAAAGAGTCTTGGTTCATAGGAGAGTACACAGAAAAAAAGGGGCTTCTGGCCGAAATAAAAACTGCAAGGACAGAGCAGTTCGGTCAAAGCTGATATCTGTAGAGCTGCTGTCGAATAGCAGTACATCAAACAAAAAACAATCAGCTGCCCAAAAGATATATCTGCTGCCAACAACTAAAGGTCCAATCCTGCTATTTCACAGTAGAAAAAGAAGAACACAAGCCGCAGGAGATCAACTCAACAACCATCGGGAGAAGACATCAATTGATTTCCTTGAAAGCCAAATGCAGATACTCAGGACATCGGCAGCAAATTGTGGAGCAAACAATATGTGCTGCCGTGGAACAAAGATCACACATAGGGTCCTTTTCTTACAGCCATCTCATCTCAAGAACAACCACAAGAACAAGAGAACAAAAAGAGAAATCAACACAGAAACTTGAGAACTTCTCATAAAGGACAGAGAGAAGAAAGATCACAAGTGAGAAACAATTAAACCACTATGTCCCCATACATGATTGAAAGGAGATGCAACTACAAACTTCTCTCACTGGACATGGAGAGCACACATGTAAAACCCTCACATACCCTCTCTCAATCTAAGTCCCCATACGCATGGAGAGCATAGAAAGAAGCTTACACCTTCTCTCTTTCTCTATTTCTCAACAAACAAAGACTAGAAGCAAAACCCTAATCCATATCTCATTTTTCATACACTTATTTCATTTCCATTTTTCATAAAAGCTACTAGAGAACACCCTCTCTATTTATAGCCTCCACTAATGGGTTTACAACACACTTTACCCATTAGCTCTCAACAACTCATGGCGCTTTATCCACAATCCACTTCCTTTAGTGCAGCTCTGCGTATTCACCAAAACGCCCCTCGCGCACCTTCCAGGAAGCTTCCTCATTCCTTGCCCTCCAAGCCATGCAGCCACCTCGAGTCCTCGCTGTCTTCGGCACACTTCGACCGTTCTAACCTCGGCACCGCCCGCACCTAGTCCGGTCATCCCGTGCCTCGCCACGACTCCACCTCGACGTCCTGCAGCTATCATAGACAAGAAAAAAATCACATAGCACTGCTCGAAATATTGTAGCCATACATTACCATCAGAAGAGAAACTCAAAGCCCAAACTGATCGAAGAAAAACTTAACGACTTAAGCACGTTCGACCTAGTTCGACAAGGTCTGATCGAAACCGATTGCACCGCGCAACGACATAGCCCGAACCACACAAACCAAACTCGACTTTTCTAAAATAGATGTCAATTACTCATCACACAACCAGAGTCACCTCCACATAGTCTATCAACACCGCTGTTCTGGTTAGTGCTCTTTACATCTTGAGCCTATGGATAGAATGTGTACCTATTTATATCATGTCCTTGCCATGTCACAATTATAAATGTTAGCCCTTTTGCTAACCATGTCAACATATCACTTGACAAGCTCCTAGCGAGTCGTTCCTTCAACCATTGGTTAACTAACTATTATGTTGTTTCGTGATCCAAACATCTGGCTGCTCCAGATTCTATTGCCAATGCACGTCCTTATTCTGATCAATATGCAGGGACACTTCAGTCATGTGTTGTAAGACCGTGAAATGGGTTTGATCATACGCATCCATATCTGAAGTGACTGCTTTCCTTCCGAAGTTCCTGATACCCTTGAGCCTCCCTTCATGGTGAGATCGAGGCATACCTGATCGACACAGAACTCAATGACCTCTTTGGTTGTAGAACCTTCGACGATGCTTCCCTCCAGCCAAGATCGATTCCGTACATAGGACTTGAGAATTCCCAGGAAATTCTTGAATGGGTACAAGCTACGTAGGAATATAGGCCCGCACATTTTTATCTCCCACACAATGTGAACAATGAGATGGACCATGATATCGAAAAACGTCAGAGGAAAATATATCTCAAGATGACATAGAGTCGTCACCACCTTGTCTTGCAGAACATCTAGTTCTTCAGCATTGATGACCTTCTGAGCAATTATGTTAAAGAAATAACATAGCCTCATGATTGTCTGTTGAATCCTGATTGGCAAAATACTTCTAATTACAATAGAGAGAATCTGTGTCATCAGCACATGACAATCATGAGATTTTATACTGGTTAACTTCAAATCTTCCATCGAAACAAGTTTTTTCATGTTGGTGGAGTAATCAGATGGAACTTTCATATTATGCAAGCACTGGCACAGTTCAATTCTTTCAGCCTTGGACAGAGTGTAAGAAGCAGAGGGAACGTAAGTTCATCCTTTATGGTCTTTGTCGGTACTAACTCAGGCTTGATATCCATAGCAACCAAGTCAAGCCGTGCATTGACACCATACCATCCTTTATTTTATCACGAATATTTAGTAAGAGACCAATCAAGTTGTCACATATATTCTTCTCTACGTGCATGACGTTGATGTAATGGTGAATTTCTAGGTGCTCCCAATAAGGTAAGTCTCAAAATATTGATCTCTTCTTCCAGATGTTCTTCACGCGGGTCGTCGATATACATCCATTTTCAAGCACAACATCTAAATCCTTAACTATATCATAGACTTCTTTTCCACTAAAATGCCTTGGAGCTAAACTGTCCTCTCCATTAAATTGTTTCTTCATCCTACAGTATGGGTGAGCCCTACGAAGGAACCTACGGTGACACATGTATATGGTTTTGCGTAAGTGTTTCAGCCTCACACTCTTGGTATCATCTAAGTAGTGAGTACAGGTTTTGGCCTCCTTTTGTACTTTGGCCTGATAGGTTTTGATACGGGCAACCCTAATCTTCTCGACATAGAATCACGATAACTAGTGCCTCTCAACCAATCTCTCTAGCTGCACACCCGTGCTAATGCATGGACTCATAGCTCTTTGAAAATTCACCAAGATACACCAAGCTTTCTCCACAAGACCACGAGTGGAGAAATGCCATGCCCTCAACTCCCAATGGAAAAGCAAACACGACCTTGATTCGAGAATGATAGCTCAATTCCTCTTAAGTAATTCTCGCATGGACACTATAGTGAAAAGAAATAAGCAATATGCTGTTCTAGTTTCAATCTGAAAAAGTGGTCTTGAACCCTAATGGAGGGGGTGGAAGCTACTTAAAAGCACACCCTAACCTCACGCACGCACACATTTGGGCCTAAGGCCCAGTTCCAATCTGGTTCGACCCAAGAGACTGAATTAAACTCTACTATTCAATCCCGTAACAACTCGGACACAACAACTTGATATGGTTCGGACTCAACTCATAAAAATGAGATACATGACCGAAATTAGGTGGGTTTCGGTCAGCCCAAGTGGCACATAGGTCGGGCACGTGTTTTCTTCTGTTTTGGAGCGACCTTCAAAGAAACAGCTATAACTTTTGCATACGAGCTTTGTTTTCGATATTCTTGTACTTGTTTCGAAGCTAATGAAGAGTTTGATCCAAAAATCCATAAGTCCGGCTCTAATTCATTCGTGAGGCTCTGAAAAATAGTGCATCTCCAAAAAAACATCGTTTAGACCCTCAAAATGGCCTCTGAAGTTTCGGGACCGCATAATCCCCCTTCTCGAGCGCATCGACCTTTGTGAGTGAGCTCTTCCTCATACCTAAGCATGCACAACACACTAGAATTAGTTAGTAGCAAATTCTTATCAAAATTATACTATTTAAAGAACAAATTCATTCTACAACACATTACTTCCTTCATCGTGAGAAGGTGATGCACGATCAACTTGAAGCACAAATACAGGAGGTGCAGAACATGTTCAATTATCACCTCAATGATAACACATGACGGATGACGGAAGGCTTCAATGATCTGAACATACCCTCCATCATTTGGAAGGAAGACTATTACCACCAAGAGGCATCGATGCACTGGAACTTCAGCCACCCCTTGCGTGAACACAGCATGCTGCACACCATGATGGAGCTGATTGCTATGCTGCTGATTCGGAGGATGCTATGACTGATGACCGTGGAAACATCTAGCGGTGTCTGTAGCTTGATTTGTTTGATCGAAGAGGTGCAGGACATGCCAGACGCCATGTAAGAGGTGATAGATAGGAGGTCGATGACATTGGTAGAATCAAAATTACCATACCGATGTTCACATAAAGAGCTGATCTGAAGGCTTATTTGGAGTGGGAGATTTGTGCCAATCAAATTTGCAACAATCACAACTACTCTAAGGAGAAGAGGGAGAGTTCATGAATACACTATAATTTGGTGGATTCAGTTGAACCAGGCTGGATAGCATCCACATACTTAGGAGAAGATGAAGCAAGTCATGCTCATGTGGTTCGTGCCAGCATACTATGGAAGAACCTTGCACACTAAATTGTGTTTACTTGTTCAGGGGTCTATTTCAGTGGAGGCATACTACAACGAGATTCAAGTATTCATAATCTATACACGTTTGTGTGAGTCTGATGAGGCAACTATGATATGTTTCTTTGAAGGCTTGAACGATGATGTGCAAGATCGGGTGGATATGATGCAATATAACAACTTGAAAGAACTAGTATACCAAGCAGAGTGGGATGAACAACGGTTGAAGTTGAAGCAAGTTAGGGGTGGCCAAACTAATTCTAACAATTGGAGGAGTACCTACACACAAGAAGATGAGGAAGGCTCAAGTTCTAAGTTGGTTGGATCTACTAAATCAATTGGGGTTGCAGACAAGGAGATGACAAAGGTGGTGAGTTCAGCGAATAAGGAGGTGTCAAAAACTGATATAGTGATTTCTCTACAGCTAGAACTCAAGATATGGAATGTTTTAAGTGCAAGGACCAGGGACACGTGATGAGGGATTGCTCGAATGTAAGAAAGGTGTTGAACGCCAATGAGGGATATCCATTGGAAAGTGATGGTGAGAAATTAGAAGAAGTGTCCTACTATAGATCAACTTGATTTGCCTTCCATGAATTTGCTTTCTCAAAAAGTGAAGGAAGACTTTGCTGCTAGGGAAGAGGTCGACAAATGCAATTATGAAACCAGAGTTAATCTTTTGGTCAAGAGGGTTCAATGTGATAATACCGCTGCTGTGGAAAAGGGACCATGATAAGATGTGTTTCAAATTGATTGCAAGATCAAGGGCAAGACATGTAAGTTGATCATAGATAGTGGAAGCTTCACCAGTGTGATTAGGATATATTTGGTGTATGTTTTGGGATTGTCCACATGGAGGCATCCACAACCATCACGTGGAGTGGCTATATACAATTTTGAGTGGTTGAAAATCACTCAAAAAGTGTGTGTGTGTGTGTGTGAGAGAGAGAGAGAGAGTGTGTGTGTGCGCGTGTGTCATTTTTTGTTGGTGACTATATGTTGACAAGGTTTGCAACATCATTCTGATGGAGGCATGTTGCTTGTTGTTAGGATGGCCATGACAATATGAGCACAATGCTAATCGTAAGGGTCAATCCAATATATACATTATTATGCATGGGGGAAGAAAGCATGTGTTAACGTTAACAAGTGCTATTCATGTTGATAAGGACATTTTAGCAATAAAGAAGAAGGCTTCAAAGACTAACCCAAAGTCGTGGATGACTTTGCTTGAAGAGGGAGGGGATAATGTGGCGCTACCTAGTTCGCATGAGAGTGCTGATTTGTTACCAGAAGACAAGGAGAGACAAGGCAAGGAGGCCGAGAGGATCATCCACTAGTTTGTCGACCAGTCCACAACCAGGTCATTCCCTCTTGGCTCCAACCAGGTCCTAGTCAATTCTAACCAAGTTATAGCCGATTTCGACTAGCACTTGGTTCTGGTCAGTGCTCGGTTAGGACTAGTGCTTAGTTTTGACCAGTGCTCGATTATGACTAGTATCGGGCTCTGACCAGCACTAGGTTATGATCAAGCTTGACTTCAACCAGCACTCGGTTACAACCAGTGGTTGATTCTGACTAAACCGTCACTATCGACTAGGACAAAACTTCTTCCGATCAAATCGTAGTTAGTCCCAACCAGTGCGTAACTTTTTACAACCAGTTGTTTGGTTGAACAAGTAGTGCATGGAGGTAGGATCGCGTATGAGAGTGTGCATAGCTAGCTATGTGCATGGACTAAGGGTGGAGTGTGGACTGCGTGCATTCGAAGCTAAGGGTGATGAGGGCATGAGTGAAAGCCATGTGCTGCAATAGGAGTCACATGCGTTTACAACTCTAATTCAAGTTTGCATTGGAGATATTTGGTGTCCTTTGTTTGGTTAGTTAGTTTGTTTCCTTTTTATCTCTTACTTTCTTTTCGTTGAGTTAGTTGCTTAATTAGTGCTTTCGAGATGTGAAAAAAGCTAGAAATTGGAGTCCGGTTTGTTTCGGTTTGAGTCGGCTGGGTGTATATGCATTCGTTATTTTTGTGTTTGAGTCATCTATGGTGTGCGACGCTCGGTGTGGGAGGCTAGAAATGGTTGGCTATATAATCCCAAGTCATATGCTCTTTTGGGGGAGTTAGAATTTTGCATTGAGTTGAATAAACTAGGAAATCACCATGTTTTGCTGTCATGTTGTATCACATGTTCTTGAGAACTGATCAGGGTTTTGTCTTGGTGACTAGGATTCTAGCTGTGATGTTGGAGTTTTGGTGCTGATCTTGTGATCTTATCTCTCTGTTCATTGTGTTATGACGCATACGGGAGGACTGCTATCTAGGGATTTGCTATGGATACCATAAAAGATCTACCAACTCGCGTGCAAATTAGGATTTACTAATTGGGTATTGATAAACATCATCCGGATGTTTTCTTTCTAACTATCATCCAGATTTATGACCGTTGGATTAGAGATCTAACGGTTACGAATTCTCCCCACCCTCTCAAAAAAAATCTCCCCCCCTCCAAAAAAATGTCCCCCTCCAGAAAAAAGAGGCCGTTGGATCTCTAATCCAACGGTCCGAAATTTAGATGATTGTTAGAAATAAAACATCCAGATGATACCTATACACACCCTTACTAATTTGCGCCGCATCAGTCGGGCTGTGAAATATTGCAACGGGCCTGGTCAACATCTCATTTCACCTTCTCAATGTAAGATATTTTGGACTAGGTCGAATGCTTTTAACGTTAGGAATTAAATCATGACATCGAAGGAGTGTGATGACCAGTTCAGCAATTTTTGCCATGTAACATTTTACAGCAAGAAAAGTAACAACCCCAACTGTTACAGTTTTGGACGCATACGTTTTCAATTGACTACTGATGTTCGGAGTGACAACATCACAGACGAAATCCACGAGCTTGTCCCTATTTAACTTTGGAGAACATTTCTGACTTTACACAGGTACGCTAGAAGCTCGATCCGTTGTAACTATATATGTAGGTCGTTAAATTACCATAAGGAAAAAAAACTAAACTAAAGTATAAGGCGTAATGGCTAGGTCATGCATGCTGCAACCAAACTTAATTATCATCGTGTACTGCTACGTAGTATTTAATTTTTGAAAAGCATGTAGTGGATAATTAAGTAATTAATTAATTTACCTGAAATTCAATAATCCAAGTAGCAGGAGATACGCGAACATGTCAAACTTACGTAATCTACTGCCCAGTACCTATCCACTTGCCCGCAAACAAGCATTCTTTTTGGCGTAATCAAATCCGCGTCGTGATTAATTAACCTGCGTTTACTCATTTGCTCGCAAGTGGTAAGAGGTTTCTTGTGACATTGGATCCGCAATTCTGCATGCATATCTGGATCTGCATTGCGGACTCACGTGTTCTTGGCGTGGAATGGGAGAAAATCACCAACGTACAGCTCGCTGCTAGCTCACACATGCACGGTAAACCCCTCGCGTGCTTGCCGTGCGCACGCTGCGTGCGATCCAATCCGCGGGCCGGGAAGGGAAGCAAACGGTGAGCATGCAGGGCGTGCGTTGGCGTTAGGCGCGCGACATGATGCATGTGATTATCACGGTTTGCTAACTTGTGTTATCACGTGATTATCTAGCTTTGAGATGCTTATGTACTGATGTTAGTCATGGGACGAGAGGATCTGTACCTTTTTTTTTTTACATATTTTTCTTGTTCAAGGTTGGCACTTCACTACTATAAAAGAGGCTATACTGAATGACTACATTACAGACGGTTCATACTATCACAGACGGCTCTGCAACTATCGCAAATGGTTTATACTAACAACCGTATATTTTCACAGACGGTTATTTATACGAACCGTTTGTGATAAAACAAGATATCACAGATGGTTCTTATACTAACAACCTTCTGTGATGTACATCACAGATGGTTATTAGTATAAACCGTCTATGATAATGTAAAATATTATAGACAGTTTGTATTAATAACCGTTTGTGATAATTCATAGACATTTATTTATAAGAACTGTCTGTGATATATGTATTATCACAGACGGTTCGTATAACAAACTGTTTTTGATAATATCATGATACCAATCCGTGGCATCTCCCCCAGGATTTTGATCTCTCTCGTTCATTCTCTCTGCATCGAACGGCAGGCACTGGTTCCTCCCACCTCTCACCCCTTAGTAATTACCCCCCCTCTCCCTTTCACTCTGAGATGAGTGAGTTCTACCGACTGCTCCTAGCTAGTTCATCCACTCCTAACTTGTCCCTCGACGATGCCGACTACTGCCGTGTGCTAACGCCTCTGTTGTAACACCACGGTCCACTGCACAACACACTCTTGTCATAAGTGTCGTAAGAGTGTCTTGTGCAGCCTCACGGTCGTGACATAAAGGTGACGCTACCGCCGCCTCTCCTTCACTACAAGGCACCGCAGAATCAGGTAGCTACCAAGACGGTGCTCAAGTTGACGTTAAGAACATCCAGCTTGCGCGCTGATAGGATCCTCCTTCTTCTATATTTTTTGCCATGGGTTCATTTGATTAGGAGATGTGTTCTTGCCATGTTTAAGAGTTTGGTTCGTAGGATTAGGAGATGTGTTCTTGCCATGTTCAAGAGTTGGGTTCGTAAGATTATGAGTGTTCATGCCATGTTTACGAGTTAGATTCGTACGATTAGGATGTGTTCTTGCCATTTTCTTACTGTGTTAGATGGGTAACCTGCTTATTATCTTGTGATTCTGTAATGGTGGATTTTGATGGAATGTGCTGCTATATTTGCTTGTTTTCAAATGGTATAGCTAGCATTTCTTGAGATGAGCCAAAAAACAGAAAAAAATTAAGTATAGTATGAACTATCATAGATGGTTTGGTGGTATAAACTGTCTATGAAGGATTATCACAGATGATTCTATATTACAACTATCTATGATACTCGTCCATCACAAACAATTGGTAGTTAGAATCATCTGTGATGTTAGAGTATCACAGACGGTTTTTACTTTGAGCCGTCTGTGAATTTAGAGTAACACAAACGGTTTTAACTTTGAGCCATCTGTGATGTTAGAGTATCACAAACAATTCTAGTTACAAATCGTCTGTGTTGTATTTATCACATACAGCTCACAAACCGTCTGTGATAACCTCCAAGTGTCACTGGTCTATAAATTTAGACGGTTCAGAAAATCTTCTGTGATAATAGTTCTGAACCATCTGTAATAACATTTTCATAGTAGTGCCTCCATATGCAACAATTTTATGTTTTGAGATAGCAGCAGTGCAGAACTTTATCGTCTATATCCAAAAGAGACGATTGCACTTTATCGGTCTATAACAATATACTGTGTGCTGGGTTCTACGATGTTTCTTTATCTAAAAGCAAGCATAATTCGTGAAAGAAGCAAGCATAGTTCGTCAAAGCAACGGTACGCACCTTAGGGGCAATCCAAGGATTAGATTCAAGTAACCCCGATGCCATATAGTTTAACCAATGAAAACGTTAATACTCATGATGATATCACAAAGCAGCATTGCTAATCGATGCCTGTAGTAACCTTGATGTGCCATGATATATCCCTATGACTAGTTAACTAGTTCCTGTTAGGCATGCTTCCGCCAACTGAGAGTTTTATTGCTCGAGTCATAATTGAGTGAGTGAATAGGAAATTGTAATTGTATTTTTTTTATTTTCTCTCCATGGCATACGTGAACAATATACATTAACAAAAGTATCGGAAAATGCAGTACTTTTGCGACTTTTTCTTTGATACGTCTTGAAGTGTTTTAAGCACGAAAACTCATTTCCATGCTACGTATGTGTGCACTTATATATTTACTTTGGCCACCACCTGTAGTTTCTTTTGAGAGGACGTTTGTGTGCCTGGGATATCCATTTAAAGACATTAATAGATTTGTGATACAATTATTTTTCTTCAGTCTTTTATAACTTTTAGGCAAAGAATACCGGAGGTAGTGTACGAAACCTACGTACAAAAAAAGAAGACGTCCTCTTTCAGAAAAGAAATACAAGTATGCTCGCAGAAGAGAGAGAGAGAGAGAGAGAGAGAGAGAGCAGAAGAAAGGAGGGAAACCTGCTTGACTTCTTCAAGGCCCGGTTGTCATCTGTCCTGATCGCAATTGGCCTAGGCCCGTCAGGTTTCCTTGGACACGAACGAACCATTTTGCCTTGATCCAAGGGCCAGATAATCAGATATGCACACAAGTGGCCATAAGTTTATACTGCATGTTTTCGTCTTCAATCGTATGCTCCCTTGATAAAGTATTCAGAAACCGAAGGATTCACCAAGTTCTCAGGTCCTGATAGAAAACCAATGTTGTGAAAAAGCCCACATTGGCCGATTAGCCGACCTTATTATCTTGGCGCCCAAATGGTCACGTATTACTCGTTTCGTTTGCCATTTTCGCATTAAATACTCACCAAATTGTTTAAATTACTTCCTAAAGATGCCACTAATGATTAGTTACTTTATTTTATTTTAAGCAACGATCTATTTGAGTTTTATGGCCTCCTTAATGAGAATGTCAAATAATATTTTATTTCTATCCTTCTTTTATTTTATGGAAATCATGGTATAATTAGAGAGTTTTATAAGTATGTTTGATAGTTTTGATAATAGAAAAGTTCAAACATAGTTTTGGCCTAGTAATTTTTGGAACAATTGCACTTTAATAAGCATCTTGATTGGTCATATGAAAAAGAGTGACCGTGGTACATGCCTATGTAATATATGCATTTTATTAACACTTTTTTCTTCATCTACTAATATCTACTAATACAACATGGGGGCTTATCCGTTCACCTCCTCCCCCTCTCTTCTTCCACAGACAGAAAGCCCACAATACACGCATTCCCCTTCCACCACTCTTGTCTCACCGAGAAACTGTCACCCTCCTCTCCTGTCCCCCAACCACCACTTGCTCTCCCCCACCATCTCTCCTCCCACTCCAATATGTAGCCATGCCACCCCTCATGAGCTCCCTCCTCTCCTGCTCCACCACCTGCTCCGGCTCCTGCTCCACCAACCTCATCTCTGTAGGCAGACGTGCTCCGCTGGGGAACTTCATGTACTCAGTGGAGGTGGGGCGTGGTAGCAGCTGCTGCCCAAGCCCATGTAGCCACCGCACACCATTCCCCACCCCGCCTCCTCTCCTTCCCACCACTCCCACCCCTAACTCACCCTCCATGCAGGGCCGGCTCTGGGGGTAGGCCGGAGGGGCGCCGGCCTAGGGCCCCGGGCCAGGGAGGGCCCACCTCCCCCCCACCCCCGCCGCCAGACAGATGCCGCCATGGCCACTTCTGCATGCGTCGGTCATCACTGGAGTCAGCCTTGCAATTGGCCATTTCTTTCAGGTAAATAGCATTGTGGACTGGAGGAAATTTTACTTTGAGAGATACATGTGAGCTTCTGTCTTCATTGGTTGATCAAAGTTACTTTCATTTCATATGATTTATTTCTGAATATGAGGAATTCTTTAAGAGGGCATCTTCATGTTCTTGTTGTTATTTTTATTTCCGCTCTGGTCAACCATAAAGCATAAGATATTCATACGATCACTCTATTCTGTTCAATGTTTGTAATGTTTTCAAAACCGTTACTTATGTGGTATTGTTTATGTTATAACTTAGATGCCTATTCCCTTTCAAAAAATATATAACTTAGAAACATATGCCATGTGAAACATGTTAAAGTTATCGTGGAAATAGTGGATCATGTAAATATGTAATAAAAGCTTTACTTTATCGATGATATATCCTGCAGTAATATTCCAACTTGTAATGCAGATTTGCTGTTAAAATTATTGGATGCTCAAGGCAACCCTACAAAATATCTGAAGGGTGTAGAGGTAAAGGCAAAAAGAGGTGCTCAGCGTCTTGAGAAATAGAAGATTGAGGAAGCTAAAATACCCAAGTGCAATTCAAAATGGAGCCAGCAAGAGGGTGGAGAAGTAAGTACCCTATTGCTGCTGTTATCAGTTTATCTACCTCTTGAATTTACTGATTGAACTAAACACTAATCATCTTACCAAGTTTCCAATTCACACAAGAAAAAAATACTGACCTGCACTCTACAAACATATTACCCCTTGGTAGGGCAATAGTGTACTATTTAGGATTTTTATCGTGCCCCTGCTGGGCTATAACCTTCCCAGGCACCCATTTCGATTTTCTGGTTGGTTGCTGTGGTTCCTGGCAGTTGCGAAGAGCAAGGGTTTTGCCCTAACCGCAGCGTTCAACTCAGCTACAGGTCGGCCTTAAAATTACTGATTTTTAACGAAGCTGGCAACAACTTGAGTCAAGGAGCAATGTATTTCGATAAAAAAATAACATAAGAAACAATCGTAAAAAATAAGTATTAATGAGAATCAGCAATAACTTTTTGTAACTTGTTGAGATTACTCTAGGGTCCATAGAAAAGGGCCCATAGAGCCGAATTCGCCCTAGGGCCCTTGAAAACGTTGAGCCGGCCCTGCCTCCATGAGCCCGCCGCCCCCTCCCCCTGCGCTGGTGCCATCAACCTGCATTAGCTGCACTTGGTTGCTGCGGGGGCCACTTCGCCCTGCTCCTCCTCGCCACCACCCCATTCCCATTCCCCTCCCTACTTCCGCCTCCGCCACCACCTCCTCCCTGCGCGTATGCCTGCCTACGATTTCTGCATCCTCGAGAAGGGCGCCGAAGTAGGTACGCCACCTTGTGACTTGCGTGTTGTTACAGTAGTAGCATGCAAGGGTGTTACCTCTCGTATAATTTAGGCCTTATTTTCCTTGTTTGCTCTCCAGGTGCTCATATACTGTCGGGGAATGCGTTTGAACCCCGAGCACTAGATGAATTGATCCCGAAGTGGAGGCAAGAAGATGCACGCCCTTGTGTACTCTTCACTGGATAACTTCTATATTTTTGATTGTTCACTCTGATTTCTATAGGATGCATGCTTCTTTGTGGTTGATTTACTCACCAGATTCCTTAGATTCGGCTGATCTTGAGGAATCGTAGAGATTATTGTGTCCGAGGATGTTGTTGTATCACATTACATAGAACAAATGCAAATAGATAAGTAGTTGATGCTTTGTAATAGTTGCAATGATGTGGTACGAAATTCCAATGATGAAAACCTATACACCCTTGTGAGAATTTGACTTATCTGATGGAGTACCTTTCGTTAGACATTATATCTGTGTTGCTATGTGGTGTTCCATGAAGCATGATATTGTCACGAATGTAATATGCAATAGTTAGATTGGTAAGTACTAAATACACATGACGCTGATTTTTATCTAGTTATGATGTGTTTCATAGGCCCCAATCAGAGTCCCTACGTCATCTAACAAGTTCTAGCTATTGACAAAGAACAAGGCATGGACACTTCCATCTCCTTTTGACAAAAAAAAAACTCGACCTGCGGGGGGAGGAAACCCCCGAGCATCATGCTTAAGAAGAATGTCTTCTCACGCAGACCGAGAAAACTCCCGAACCCCTGCTCCACCCTTACACAGCGGCACCACGCCCGACCTTTGTGAGACGACCGGCGGATCCTTTGGATCAACACCCTGGCGGGTCCTTAGACCTGTGCTTTGGTGTGGTAGCAGGCGAGGGGATTTTTTTCCCCCAAGCCTGAAATTCGCTCCCACTGAGAGTCGAACCCAGGACCTGGGGGGTGCTACTAAGGCGCTCTAACCACTCGGCTAGAGGCCCTTGCGCATCTCCTTTTGACAACAAAGGAAACTATGTGATAAGGTGCCGAGATTTTTTTATATCCCATCTGCTTGATCCTTGCAATGTTCTATATTCCTCTTGTTCTAAATCTGCTTTTGCTAACATACTTATTTTTATCCAGCTCGAGCCAATTGGTGCGATGGATAGCTGTAAAAGCTAAAGAATTGGGTGTTGAAGTATATCCAAGTTTTGCGGCGAGTGAGGTACCAACCTTTTCTCATTTGAGGAACTCTTATGTGGAAGGACTAATATTTGCCTCAATTTTGTTCTAACAAATCCTTTATGATGAAAATCAAATAGTTACAGGCATGGCAACAAATGATGTTGGTATCGCTAAAGATGGTAGCAAAAGGGAAACTTTTCAACCTGGAGTTGAACTAAGTGGCGAGTAACCTCTTTATATATTAGGATAATCATCTGGTCCTTCACACAAAATCTCTACTAAAATGTTGAGTGCATAATACTGAGTTCGTCAGTTTCGTATTTTCATTTTGCATTGTTTGGATAGGCAGATAATACTGGTTTTTCTTTTATTTGTTCTTTCTCTAAAATTGATATAGTTTCTTTTCTACTCTAGTTGTTCCACTCATGAAACTATTCTCATGGTCAGCTACTAGGCAAATGCAGGCCAAATAACATTGTTAGTTGAGGGTTGCCAGGTCCATTATCAGAGGTCAACTACTGGGGGTGTAATACTAGGCTTCACCATCCTTTCTAGCTTATTGTATACAAGCTAAAATTCTGACAATAAAGCTCAACATTTCTGTGTACTAATATTAGCGAAGCATGAGTTTTGATCTCATTGAAATCCTGTGTTGGTACTCTTTGTGAGCCTTGGTTAGTTATTTAGTACTGGTGCATAAATATTGTCACATTTTACTGTAGAGGAACATTCATATCATGGTCTGTGGCTAAACCTTTTGTAGATCTTGAAGATAGCTCTAGACCGGCATTTTCTGTACTTCTCAAGGAATGTTGGCCTAGGAACTTTGGTACTATTTGTGGGCCTTGGTTAGGTTTGTAGAAATTATGCATAAATATATTCACACAAGTTCATTTTACTGTAGAGAATCATTCACATTATGGTCTGCGTCTAAACATTTTGTAGATCTTAAAGGCAGCTCTGGACTGGCATGTTTACATCCATGTAACAAGGAGGACACACCTCCAGATGTCCAACACAACATATTTCTATAAATTAATACAATTATGGATGTATCGGGGTTTCGTAACAATCCTGCAAGATACTATAAGATTTACACCCTAGACTATACTTGATTGAGTCATAATATCACAAGTGTTATTTATCAGTTCTGTGAATTGATATTCACGTTTGCTGATATATATCACTCTCTTTTGGCACTTCCTTGCAACGCACGGGCACCTTATCCTATAATGGGAGTGGAAAAATATTCATGAAGGGAAAAGTTTAAAAACTTTGTAACGAAATTTGTATGTACCATAACATCTCAAATGAAAATAGTATTATTAGATTTCTCATGAAAATATTGTTATAACTTTTTGAAATTATATTGCTACTACTACAAAATAGGTTATACTAGACGACTCATTACAAACGGTACATGAGAAACTGTTTGTGTTGTAATTATCACAGACAATTTTACAAAGCATGAGTGTCTATGTTACTAGAAATGGCTAAAACCGTATGTGATTTGGAATTATCACAGACGGTTCTTGTTAATAACCGTCTGTGATATTTCATAGATGGTTATTAAAAAGAACCATCCGTGATAATAGAAGACGATAAGGTTTTTAATTAGAACAGTTTGTGATATTACCATAAATGGTTATTAATACAAACCGTTTGTGATGTATCTCTTATATGCATGAATGGCGCGCACTTTGTCTCCCCGATGCGTCTCTAATCGCTGCATCTCCCCGATGCATCTCTTCATCTCACATGTCGAATTTATAAAAATGATCATCTGCCATATACCGAAGATGAATCCCCACATCGCTGATACACATATCTACACTCAAGCATAACAATAGCTCCGATGGCCTCTTTCTTGTCGCTGGCATTGATGGCCAACTTGGCCATCCTGTACGAGCATCTCGCCAGCCGTACGCTGGCAGATGCTGTAGAAGGATACTGTGCCAATAGTATCCTCCCTTGTATGTCTGAGGATTTGCCAAAGCAGGTGACGACCGTCTTCTACTGTCTTGATATCCTCCTTTGCCGCGTCTTTCAGTTGGTCTTCCACTTTTGGTGAGCTAATCTCGCCATCGACGTGGTCCTCTACAATGACGTTGCATGTCTCCAGGAGGCTTGGCGTCACTTGGAGTGCTTAGTCGAGGCGGCGGGCGACCGAGTCAACTTTGCCAAGACCCCTGAAGCAAGGGAAGAGAGCCTATGGGCTCTATTTGACTTGATTCATCAGTCGGAGGGTCTTCAAGAGACACTCAATTGAGTACGTCAGCGGATGGACAAATTTCGGGCTTCGTTCGCTAATTATCCCAAACCATCCAATGACGACCATGTCGCCTATAAAGTTTTGAAGATGGAGATAGCATGCTACCTCCGCCACTAGAAAATTAAAACTTTGAAACAATTAGGTTTTTACTTTTTTAATCTTTTATAAGAAGCTACTGGCCATGCTATTTGGCCATATGTAAATGCAAGTAGTTGAATTTGTATTTACTAATTTTGCATTTATGCATATGAGAATGTGTCATGTATGTGGGAATTTGCATTTATTTATATGAAAATGTGTCATATATATAGTGTGTGTGTGTGTATATATATAGGGAGAGAGATAGAGAGAGTATAAATAAGGGCACCATGGTGCCCAGACCCTATGATTGAGACTTTTCATCTATAATTAAGACTTTCCATCCATAATTGATTCAGCATGCTAAACCATTGACTTCCTTTCCAATTTGACGCCTTTTTGAATTAATGAATGTTAATGGGTTTACCTGATATATTATACTTGCGTGTATCTAAAAGAAATCCAAAGACAGGGAGGCTTAGTGCCCAGACACCATGGTGCCCCATTTCAGCGTTCTATATATATCTCTGTGTGTGTGTGTGTGTTCGTGTGTGTGAATTTTCAATTATGTATATGAGAATGAATTTATAACCATCTATATTTATCACATATGGTTCTACTTTAAAACTGTTTGTGATGCACATTATCGCAGACGGTTCTAAGTGATAATCATCTATGATGTATATTATCATAGATGATTCTAATTTAGAATCGTTTGTGATATGTCCAACTTATTTTATATTCGAACGCTAGGGTTTGCCCGCACTATCCCCACTCAAAGGCTTAATATATCTCAACTCTCCCCCGAGCACGAGTTGCCTCCTCCCCCGAGCCGGCCACCTCCTCCCCTCGCGCGCCACCTCCTCCTCGAGCACGCCGCCTCCTCCCTAGTGTGCCGCCTCCCCTGAGCTGGACGCCTCCTCCCCGAGCACGCTGCCTCCTCCCCAAGTACGCCTCCTCCTTCTCGAGCACATCACCTCCTTGGTTATTGCCGAAAGGCTCGGATAAGGCAGGTGAGCCGATTCAGATCTGGGGCATGCTCCTCATCCCTTTTCTTCCTGATCTGGGGCCATTCGTTGTGCCACCGTTCCCCATTTGTGAGTCTTGACCTCTTTTACCTTTAAATCTAAATGGGAGAGCTAGGGATCCAGGTGGAACTCAAGAGCTCACTGCATGAACCATGCCCTTACTGCCTTCTCGGTGGCTTGAATTGCCATCATTGCCTAGTGAGCTTTACTTTGCATTCTTGTATTATTATTGTACATACGTTTGTTGTGCTAGTTTGAAATCAGTTTATTATCTTTGAAATTTGTGAATAATACTAGCACTTGGAGGACTTTGCATGATAGATTGTGGGTATTGAGATTGCTTGATGAGGACAAATTGTCAAACTTGATATCATTGTGACTATCTAGAAGTATTCTTCTAGTTTATTGCTTTGTCAATTGCTAGTTGTATACATTTGTTGACTGTTGCTCACTACTGTCCTGTTCTAAATATTGCCGAAATCCTATTGATACTGTAGTAGCATTTCTCAGTTACCTATTTTTGGTTAGAACTGCAACTGTTTTTGTCATTATATTGAGGTAATTTAGATCAATAAAATAGCAGAATTTAGAAGGGATATTCACTCTGATTACTGATCTTATAGAAGAGTAGAGAATGCCAAGATTTAACCATTGAGCAACTCCTCAGCTAAGAGCAAAACAAAATATTAATTATGTGCATTTTGTAGATTATTATTGCCCACTTTCTTATATAGTTCAGCATATTATCATGTTTAAATGACCTGAAAACTTTATCTATGTTGAGAGATAATTACTTTATCTATGTTCCTCGCCCCCAAGGGTGCCTTCATTACCAAGGTAAGAATACCATTATTATTGCTTTCTACCACTTTAGCTTCATGGTCTGTATGACAACCGTCTACAAGTTAATAATATCTAAAGTATAAAAAATAATTTTACACAGCACACATCAAGTATATCTTACAGAATAAGGAATGAATATTAATTCATTCCTTATTCTGTAAGATATATTTGGTGTGTGCTATGTGAAATTATTTTTTTCTACTTCAGATATCACCAACTCCACTAAGCAACCACTTGGTACTATTACTAATCACCATCTTGATTTTTCATATCTTTTCCATGCATTGGAAGCAGTACATATATATTTAATGGTAACACTAACATATGTAGTCTTGCACACCCTACAATTTAAATGAATTAGAGACTAAGTCAGATCCCATATCACATTTGTGCTTCAAACGGCATAAAGCAAATCACACACTGGATATAGTGTGTGATTTGCATCATGCCCTTTGAAGTCCAAGGATGATATGGAGAGCTAGAGACAAAGTCGGATCTCAAATCGCACTTGGGCTTCAAATGGTATGAAGCAAATCATATACTGGATCATGTCGTTTGAAGCCCAAGTGTGATATGAGATCTAACTTTGTTTCTAACTCATTTAAATTGTAGAGTGTGCAAGACTACATATGTTAGTATTACCATAAAATATATATTTACTGTTTCCAGTGAATGGGAAAGATATGGAAAACTAAAAATGATGATTAGTACTATCACAGACGGTTTTTTATTAGTCGTCTGTGATATCTACATATCACAGACAGTTCTATTTAAAAACCGTCTGTAATACATAAACATCACAGACTGTTATTTTTAAAAACTGTCTAGGATAAGTACACATCACAGATGGTTATTTTTTAAAACCGTTTGTGATGGCCACATATCATTATTGACCTATAAATTTAGACGGCTTACGAAACCGTCTGTGATGATATTTTTGGATCGTCTGTAATAATCTTTTTTGTAGGAGTGTGTTGTAACAACTAATGATGAAAATGTTTCCAAAAATAATTAATGGTCAAACTTATACCTTGGAGAATATAAAATTCCACAATGCTAGAGCCTGTTTGGAGCACAGAAATAGAAAATACAGGAACATGAAAAATACAATAATTGGGGTGCTTGTCTATGTTAATCATTAGGAATTACAGAACGCAAGAATTGCTCAATTGAGTTGTTTGGAAGCTTTACTGGAAAAAATGTGTAGGATTTTGGAGATTAAAAGTCACAAAGGAAAATATATGTGAGGTCCAACTTCGTATTACATTTCCTCCAAAAAGATCCTATATATTAAGCCGTTCCATAGGAATTCCATAGAAATTCTAGGAGCTCATTTCTTTGTTTCAAAGGATTACATAGAAAATTTTCCTACAGGATTCAAATCCTACAAAATTCCTCGAAAAATATTAAAATATTTATTTCCAAACACCTCTAAGGATTTAAGAACAAATGAAGTATCTCTTATTCGGTTGTGCTTCCAAAGTCACATGTGTCTATCGCGCGAGTCACAGAAGAAGAAGCAAGAGCACCTAGAAAAGAAGACAAAAAGATAGGGAAACCTAGACATCTCCACGGCCTCAGGCATCTCTCCTATTCGCACTTGGGCCTAGCTCCGGCTGCTCGGCCTGCTCGGCCATTACCTCAACAAAATTACTCCCGGCCCGTAAGGTTTCCTAGGGAAACATCAATCCAAGATTGCAATGGCCAGCAACACCTAACCATAATGTGCAGAAGAAAAGAAATTTTTGTACGGATAACCCATTTTTTATTCGAAAATACAGAAATATACCCGCGACAAAATTTTTTACACAAATAGGCTCGAGTCGCCAAACCATTGGGCGAATTACGCTTGTCGCCCCACCAAAACGCGACTTATAAAGAATCTGGTAACTGTTGGGCGATTAAATGCAATCGCCTCCCCGTTAAGCGATTCAATTGAATCGCCCCCCGTTCGGCGACATAAAGAAGAGTCGCCCAACGGGGAGGCGACTGCATGTGAAACAGCCCGACGGCCGAGCCCCTTTTCTTCCCCACGCCTGCTCGCTCGCCATTCACTCTCTCCACCGCGCGAGAAGACAGAGCAGAAGAGAGGAAGGAAGAGGAGGAGGAGGAGAGGGGAAGAAGAGAAGGAGAGGGAGAGGAGAGGGAAGAAGAGAAGGAGAGGGGGAGGAGAGGGAAGAAGAGAAGGAGAGGGAGAGGAGGAAAAGCCGCGGGATTTGCAGGTATTTTCTTAATTTTAGAAAATTTGTTGAGATAAATTTAGTTTAGAAAATCTAGTGTAGATATTTAGTTTACAAATTTAGTTTAGATATTTAGTTTAGAAAATTAGCTTAGATATTTAGTTTAGCTATTTAGTTTAGAAAATCTAGTTTAGAAAATTTAGTTTAGAAAATCTAGTTTAGAAAATGTAGTGTAGAGTGTAGATATTTAGTTTACAAATTTAGTTTAGATATTTAGTAGAGATATTTAGTTTAGAAAATTAGCTTAGATATGTAGTTTAGATATTTAGTTTAGAAAATCTAGTTTAGAACATTAAATTTAGAAATGTAGATGCAGTTTACAAATTTAGATGTACAAATTTAAATGGAGAAAAATATAGTTTTTTTGTATAATATTTGTAATGTATTATTGTGGAAAATTTACTTTACAAATTTATTGTAGATCATTCAATGTACAAATGTAGATGCAGTTTACAAAATTGAAATGATGAAAATTTAAATGTAGAAAATTGTTGTGTCGAAATTTTGTATACTATTTTTCATGTATTATTGTAGAAAATGTAGTGTACAAATTTACATTTAGATAATTTTACAGTTATGGCGGGTGACTGGCGGTACACGCTGTTGGACGAGCACTTGGACCGCGTGCACCGCGCTTCCCGTCGTGCGCCGCCACCGGGGAGCACGGACGAGTCGACTGAGCTGGGAGTGGTCCGGACACGCACAACTCGTGTGGCCTGGGGACTCGACCCCCGTTGGACTGCCAGGTTTGCACTACGCCAACGTTTTAGTATTACCATAAAAATATTTAATGCTGACCTTCACTTTATTTGCAGGCTGCGGGATGCCGGACTTCTCCCTCTTGCCCGGATGGTGCAGGCCACGGATGAGGACGGAGGTGCCTTGGCCGGGGAGGGGGACGAGGCGGGCGTGGAGCGATCACGACGCTTCCCGTTCGACCGTTCCCTGCTGACGGCTTTGGTGGACCGTTGGCGGCCCGAGACGCACACTTTCCATCTACCAGTCGGGGAGATGGCGCCGACCCTGCAGGACGTGTCCGTACTCCTTGGCCTTCCGGTCGCGGGAGACGCTGCCTTCCTACCGGAGGCTCCCGCCGAGTGGCGCGAGGACCTGCTCGGCAGATTCCAGGGGGTCCTTCCACCGGCCGATCAGCACCACATCTTCGACGAGAGGCAGAAGCATGGACCGACGCTGAGGTGGCTGGCACAGTACCGGGTACGTGGTGTTTCAAGTCGATCGCGTCTTCGAAACTCTTATTTGTGCAATTACATACTAATAAAAACTTGTTCGCATTCAGGTTGAGCGCATGGTTGCAGATGCTGACGATTACGCCGTCGCGCGCCACCTGGAGGCTTACTTGCTGTGGCTGTTTGGTTGGGTGCTCTTCACCACCAGCCACGGCAACACCGTTGACGCGCGCCTTATCGCTTATGCGAGGGCGATTGCGGACGGCGAGGCCGTCCAGATCAGCTGGGGATCGGCCGCACTTGCCGCGACGTACCGCGGCCTGTGCGATGCGTGCACGAGGATTAAGGCGAACTCGATCCTCACGGATGTCCCCTGCTGCTGCAGTTGTGGTCGTTCGAGCGCTTCAGTCTCGGACGACCTGTACTAGACGACATGGGTCCCTACGGGGCCGAGATGTACCCGGGGGGAGACATCGACCGGCCGACGATGGGTTCTATTTGGTGTCGTCGACGAGTGAGTTTTATTTTATCGCACTCAACTTATTACCGATCGTCGTACTAAAATAATTTGCCTTTCTTGCAGGTACAGTTCGCGCACGTGCAGGTCACGCGGGCGTACCACCCCTTTGTGGAGCAGTTGGACCGCCTCGCAGACTCCGACGTGCGCTGGGAGCCTTACGCAGCGGAGGCAGTGCAGGCCCGTGCTCCTGACGGGCTGTCTGCACTGTGCTGGCGCGACCAGACTTTCTGGCTGACCCGCCGGAAGCTCGTGTACGGCATCTACGTCGAGGACTACGCACCGCAGCGCGTCATGCGGCAGTTTGGGCTGCGGCAGACACTTCCTGTACCAGTCGGGCCGCCGATTCCGCCCCGCGTGCACGCGTGAGTGATCGCTTCTGATATTTTTGTACGTACTTACTATTGTGATCGCAAGTACTTACATTACGTAATGGTTCCATAAACAGGCACACCACGAAGGGCGTCAAGAAAGGCACGGACTGGTCCAGGAGGATGCAGCCCTGGATTGCGCAGTGGGAGGGGGCGCGGACTCGTACCAGGCTGGTACATGTCGTTGACCCACCTGCCCCACACGTCGCCGCACCGACAGACACGTATCCTGCGCACTTCGCACGCAACGCTCACATCGCGGTACGTAACTTGTAATTTCAAAAATTCTAAAATGGCAATATCGTTTCGATGATGGACCATTCTATGTCTTTTTGTCCAGACTGACGTCGGTGCCGCGCTGTGGTCGGAGTCCTCCGCACTAGTGCAGAGGTGGGGCACAGGTGGGGAGTTGACCTGCGAGGAGGCCGGCAGCTTTGCGCGACGGATGGAGGCAGGGTGTAGACGTATCGTCAGCCTACTATCCTGCACGAGGCTACCGGTGGTCTCCACACCTACGGCCAGTGCACCCCGACCACCAGTGCCACCCCGACCAGCGTGGCACTACTCCGGAGGTAGTACGTGGACACGTCCACCTCCCCCGGAGCAGCCAGGGAGTTCTACTTGGACACGTCCACCTCCCGGACCAGCCGGGGAGTTTCGCGGTCACGGCCTCACGTACATCCCCGGCCACACGGATGATTTCATGGCGCCATGTACGGCACGCATCGTCCGAGCTTGTTTTTAACCTAAGACGACATGCAACGAACTAACGATATTACTATTGCAGGTCCTTACCAGCAGCAGGGACGCTTCTCCCCGGGCCACATCGAGGTGGACCAGTTTTTTGCGGATTGGCCTGGGCCATCCTCCGACGCAGCACCGGAGGTTCTCTCCAGCGGTGGCCTCCCCGGTGCACCGGAGGCCACACACCCGGAGGTGCAGGTGACTCCACCGGCGCAGCCGCGGGTGCGAAACCCACCTGATCGTTTTACTTTTTCGGACCCTCGCCCCCGCCTCGTAATCCGTTGACCGAGGACGGCAAGCGGGCCGTATGGCAGACGCGGCGCGGTGATGGAGCACCTTAGGGTGGGGAGTGAGGGGTGTATGTCATGCATGTAATGGATAAATACGCGGCATGTTACTGCGTTATATTATAAAGTTCATTTAAATTCAAACAATGCTATTATCTCTTCTTTTCGAATAGAAAATTATTTCTATATCAAGTAATGTGACAAATATTAAATACCAGTTCTTGTGTGACTTAATTACGAAATTACAAAATAATGTGACATATACCAGTATATGTGACTATACCATATTTTTTACGAGTTTCAAATTACAAAATTCACAAAACCCTTAACAAGATCCATGCAGTCGCCTAGAGGTAGATTGGCGACCAGGCGTGGGGCTGTTTCACATGCAGTCGCCTCCCCGTTGGGCGACTCTTCTTTATGTCGCCGAACGGGGGGCGATTCAATTGAATCGCTTAACGGGGAGGCGATTGCATTTAATCGCCCAACGGTTACCAGATTCTTTATAAATCGCGTTTTGGTGGGGCGACAAGCGTAATTCGCCCAATGGTTTGGCGACTCGAGCCTATTTGTGTAAAAAATTTTGTCGCGGGTATATTTCTGTATTTTCGAATAAAAAATGGGTTATCCGTACAAAATTCCGGAAATACCATGTCTTCAGATTCTACTGAATATATATTTTCATCTTTTCGCCTCAAAAAAATTCATATTTGAGCCAGCCATTTATCAGGTATTCAGATTCTCAGAGAAATACCTAGTCCTCAGCACACATGTTCTTGGACTGGTTTCAGCAGTAAATTATACTATTGGAGTACCAACATTAGCATTATTACGTCTTTCATCAGTGTTAAAATGCGCAGGATAAATGCCATATTTCTTAATAATCTTATCTGTCCAATGACAATAATCTAGTACTGATAAGATTGCAGATTTATTCCTCACATTCCACACTTGCATCAAGAATATTGTATTCATGTAGTACAGAGCTCAAGTATTTTAAGTTGTGGACTGGTGCAACTGGATATGCATCCATCATTCCTAGGCTAGTTGGCTCCATGTCGGAATTAATGATTCTACTAACAATAAATTGCTGTAATGTGTTGAATGGATGTGACTGTTCATGAGTGGACAACATCTTGAGCAAGGTAAAAAAATTATTTGAGTAACGCGGGAAAAAAATCTGTCTAAACTCTAGGTGAAACATAATTCTTTGTCTACAAATAGGATAGCTAGGTAGAATTGTTGTGCAATACAGTATTACGATGTTTTTATATTTTTCTAATTTCCTAGTAGCATATTAGACATATATACTAATATGCAAATTAGTTTTATGATATAATGATTTCCCATAACTTACTGTGTTAGCACTGCTACACTGAAGTGTTTTTTGGTACAAGAAAGACTCATATCACACGCATATACATGTGTGCGTGTCTCCAATACACACTAAATAATTAATCGGAGAATATTTTCGAAGCATGAAAACGTATTATCTCATTTAACATGTACATATGTATATATCTACGAAAATTATTAATGAGTGTGTCGATTGACAGAGTGGAATCCGAACTAACTGGGAGGTACAGCCAACTGAACATCACTCGATTCTCCACTATACTGAAGTGTTGCTCGCACTAATGTCGATTGACATTCGTCATCCAATAAAAGAAACGGAGTGAGAAACACACCTGGGACTCTTTCTTTGCTCTAATCTTTCTCCTTGCTCCATTAATTGCATGGACGTCACTTGAAAGGCCTGCCAGTTGTCACATATGTCTTGTGTCCTCCTTTTTGTTTGGTTTTGTGGCTTTCTAAATAGACTCTAATACCAGGCCATTGTAGTGACATCTTCAATGTCTGCACTGGAGCTCATCAGTGCTGTACCTTTTTGTATCGCTGATGGTAGCGTTCCCCACGGTGGTGCGCAGAAAGATCTCGCTGACTCCCACATGACACGAATGACTGCAAGCATGCTTGCCATTTGTTCTCTGGCATAGATTTTGTGCTGCCACGTTCCAGCAGGCACACGAGGTGTTATTTGTGAATTATTTTAGTTCAATGAAGCAGTTACTAGAGAGTAATTTGTATATCTATAAGGTATAAAAAAGAGAGAGAATTCCTCACTGCCTGAATCTTTTTACTTCTATCGTACTGCGACGTCTGAACTTCGCCAACCTTTCTTTCCGGCGTACACCTGGAAGGAGTGAGAGCGGTTATCTCCGAACCGTTGCCGCAGAGAGTTCCTGCACAGGGCGGCAAAAAAGTTTCTGGGCAGCGCACATGTGCGCAACCTCTAACTGCTTTGCATCTTCTACGTTCTGCACTGCGTCAAGCCTGAGCTGCTTCCTATTCTTCATTAGACGAAAAAGTAAGTCGTTCGCGTGTTCGTTCGACTTTGTTACTATATTTTCTTGCGTATATTCTAAAGAATGATGAGTAGCCTACTGTTAGTAGTAAGTTTTACATCGTTGGTTTATTGTATTTGCCTCATTTCTAACACGGACATGATTATCATTATTAACATATCGAAAGCATCACATCATTGATTAAGAGTTAAAGCATAATCCTGGATCATAAGTCTAAAGTGAATCATAATCCAATAGTGTGAGATGAGGTGCTCAAGAATTCTAAAGTGGGTCTACGATAATGGGTGCATTATTGAGACTAAAATCATGCATCCCTACCATATTACAAAGAGCATAAAAATCGTTACTCTTCGTAGAATGAATCTTTATCAACTTGAAATCCTTGCAAAATTGGCATTATCATTTAGGAATTCAACATCGCGGTAGAACTTCATGAATTGAGTAGCTTGGACTCGTGTGAGTCATTCGGGGGTCAATCGGTTCATCTCGCGCATGGGTTTGTGAAACTCTAGTTTCCATCTACAAGAAAAGGTTAGGATTTGACAAAATAAAGTTACTACTTTGATTCTAGATGGATTAGGTACCCTTCTACCAAAGAAAAACAAGGTGTCACCCAAATAAAGAAAATAAAAACAACATGGAGCATGATCGATCAATGGAACTGGAGGATAGAGGAAGAAAGTACCTTAGATGCATTTGTGAAAAGTAATCAAAGTAAAATTAGGTTAATCTAATGGTTTGTATAGTTTGTGTGATAGCCCAAAAATTTCCAAAACTTATGAAGGTCTCTTTCGTTCTTTAAATGTTTTGTTTTTTTCTTGTATATTCTTGGTATGGTTTCGTCTCCCTTCTTTCCCTAGTCTTCCCTAAACATCCCTAGGCAATTGGTGCCCCCAAAGCCTTTTCCCATGTCGTGTGAGTGCTCAGCACCAACCAGCACTCAGCCCTCAACCAGCATTAGTCACCTCACTCGAGTGCCATCCACCAGTCTTTTCTCGGAGCCCTGATCATGCCTTGGTCACTCCGCTCTAACACACGACACTTTGTCTATCCTACTATAGTCTTATTTTCCACCAATCCTTGTTGTCCTCATGCACGAGCACCACATTGCCAAGTCAAGATGTCATCAACTCATCTGCCCTGCATGTCGTCCGTGGGCGTGGGAGAAGCTAAGTTCAAGAGCCCGAAATCTCCCTTACCACCCTTTACTTCCCTCTCATTTTCACTGAAGCCTGAGCTCTTTGTTGTTGCCTTATTTGCTTGTTGGTGAACCATCCATGCTATTGCTGCCAAGGAAGATTGTCGGAGCCCAATCGTTTGCCTGACCATTGGTCCCACACTAAGGTTCCCTTTTATCCTTGTGCACCCTCACACTTAGTTCTCCTTTTTCAATCTCGATTCCAGCCTCCCGAATTCTTTCTATCCATGTTCCTTTTCTATTTTCATGGTGAGTTTATTTGCCAATTTTCTAATTGTTGCAATAGGCTTATTTGGTGTTTTGTGTGTTGTGCTAGATTACGACCAAACCACCGGAGCTTCGAATGTGTTGTGGTGCTCTGATGTGAGCCTTGTTATGGTTGTGCTCTAGTATGAGCTTTGTTCAGAAGAAGTTGAGAATCCCCTAATGAACCTTTAATAAAAATGTTTTGGTTTAACTAAAATGCTTTATGAATGATACTTTATATGATGCTATGCCAATCCGAATAGGTTGTTGTTAAGCTCATCTTGGTAAACTATCCTTGAATCCTTGCATTGCTTTATGAAAGTTGCTATCGTGGCTTGGTAAGTACTTCCATACTCATCCTTTTCTATTTTCATTTAGACCACAAGTACTATAAAGAAGTAGCTGCAGACAAAGACTACTTCATTGAAGATTACTTCGTGTTCTAGGTCGTGTGTACAATCTAGTACAACCTGTGGAGTACTGGTCGGAGCTCCTGAGTGGCCTGTACTAAGAGCCTCTAAGCGGTTCTACACTTTCAAGTTCTCTGTGCTTTGACTTGTAACCAAAGTAAAATTTGTCCAAGGGCCATTGTAAAAATGCTTCCGACTGCTATGTCATACTTTTATATTAAACTCTAGTTTACTAATTTATTTGTGAGTTGTGTTGTATATCAACTATGTATACATGCAACTAAATCCTGGGCAGTCATGCAGGTGCATTTCAGCTCCTCTGGTCACCGTGGAGAGGTCCCCACAGTTTGGCGATGGAAACAGGAGAAAAGGAGGTGACAAACTCTATGCCAAAATCTTCTATGTCCCTAAAAATAAAAACTGCAAAAATTCCATCACAAGTGAACAGTACCGATACAGTTAGTGATATTGGCCCTGTTTTTTTTGGCTGCGGCTTGTGGCTTTTGACTGCGGCTTGTGATTTTTAGGCTGTTTGTACGAGAAATTACAGAATAATAAAAACTCACGTGTAGTTTTTGTCGATATAAATGAAATCAGTAAAGTATGTACTACAATTAACTAGTAGATTCTATCTTGAAAAAAAATACTCTATTTAAAAGTTAATTACTGTAGAAAAGCCGAAAAGCAACTTTTAGAAGCTGAAAAGAACAGGCCATTATCAGGTGTGACCGTACTCCAAATCGAATTTTGCTTTGTCTTTAATCATTGCGGAGGCTTCTCAGTGAACAGTACTGATATGAGTCTAGTGATATGGTCAGGTCTAACTGTTCTGTAATCTGTATTCTTCTCTGGAGATGAGTTTTGCGCCAAAATTTTTAATGTGTCTGTGCTTAGTCCTGTGGATGTTAGTTATGCAAAAATATTGCAAGAAGCATACAAGATAATGGTAATGAAAATATTTTCACTTCTTTTCTATGGAAATTAAAATATTTTACCCTCAAATTAATGTGGAACCTGACACTGATTATTAAAAAAAACAATCATAAGAAAACAAACTTTTATTTGCTATGGTTGCCTTCCAAGAAGCGTTATTGGTTTAGGTCGTTAGCTTGACCTTGGTGCCTTTGTCAACCTCTGCCATAATATTGAGACCAAGCCATAGTTTCAATGCCATAGTCTCAAAGACTTATGATGATGATTTCTTCGTACTTATTCTTTTTCTTAGGAAGATGCATGCCAAATGCACGGCCGTGTGGGCAAAACTCGATGTTCCCCTCCTGCATATGAATCATTGCTCCTGCAGTTCTTAAAAATGGTTTGTATTTATATAATAGGAACCTCAGGGTCTTCAGGCATATGAACCACAACTAAGTCTACAGGAATGAGCCAATCCTTAAGTTGAATAATGGCATGTTCTTTAGTACCCACGACTTTCCTAAAGAAGAATCGGCCATATTGATGCGTGCATTTTGCATACGTACTTATTACTGTTATTTTGCATATTTATTACAGTTTTCTAATCTATTATTATGTCTTAATAATAAAATAAAGTTGAGTATATGCAGAAATCCCACATGCATCAGGTGCCGATAAAATCTGAAAGGAACCAAGGGGGATCCCGCATTTTAGGGAGATATTTCGAGGCAAAGAATAATGCCACACAAATCCAGGAGTCAAGATATGTGCAACAGAACAAACAATGTCGCATTTGGAGTACCCAAAGGAGAATACGACTTAGGATATGATTAGGGATGACTGTATCACCTGACCAACACCCTCTAGATGGTTCATCTCATCAAATGGAATACGATGGTAGTGGTTCCACACCCTAATTTCGCACGGAGGCTTCACAATAGTACCAACTCCTAGATCATCCATTCCACCATATTTCTCTATAGGATTTAGCCATAAACTATTATAGATCATTTCGAAGACTTGGGCCAGTCCGTCCACTAAACAATTTCTCCATTGGACTAATTTTGTGGTTTAGTCTATTATTTCCAGACCATGTTTGGTGTCATCCCATTGTTGCTATTGTATTGAGAAATCCATTTAGTTCCTAAGGTCATGGGGTATCCCAATCATGAGATAGATAGGGGATCCGGTGTGGCTTGGTGTATATTTGTGATGATATTCTTCATGTTGGTTGTACGAACGTCGGCTATGCACCAATTGCCCTTTGTAGGATATGAAGGATAGCACTGCTAGATAAGATAGAGATGAATTGTAGAAGGGTGATAGGCTATACTTGATTCTTCATATTGTTGATGCAGGGGAACGATGGAGACCCATCCAATTAAGGCTGTAGCGCAGCTCCATGATAATTGCCTTCCTGGGGAATGACTAGGAATAATCCACTTAAGGTTGTACCCCAAGTCCATGATAATGACCTTCCTTATATCCATCTCGTACTAATGCTATATGTACTTCCGAGCAGGGGTTACAAGGAGTATGTTTGATAGTCATTTTCATCTTCAACTACGCCATCATAAAGATGTATAAACACCACAGTGGTTGCCATTGACCCTCTGAACCGACGCCTCATGAATGCCTTTAATTACTATATATCGTGCAACCTATATTTTTATAATTTATTATTGTTAGCCATTTAATTCTTGTTTATTTAATATTAATAATAGGCGTTTGCAATATTAAACCTGTCAGTCTTGTGGATACGATGCTATTACTCATTTGAAGTAGCTACTGTCAATGATACCGTGCACTTGCAGGGCATTCATCCATCACATATTAAGCTTCATGTCATTTGCATTTAATGGGCTGAAGGACCATATGAGAATATGCATGGTTTTGTTGATACGAACCATTGTCATGTTGGAGCAGTGGAAACTTGAAATTTACAGATTTTTCTAAATAGCTTATAGAAATAGATAATTTGGGAAATTTGAGTCATGAGATGATTTGGTGACCTAGCTAGACCAGTGCTATAGGCTGCATGAGAGATGTTATTTTTAACGTGGGTCAAGTTGTGAAGAACTTATACCTGAAACGATTTCTTTCTCTTGGATGTGCAGGGCGCTTAGAGTCAACCATGATCAACAGCTAGGATTAGGGCTTCGCTCATGGAGAAGTCGAGATCCAAAACAATCAAGGATATTGAGTGAGACAGATGAGTTCAAATATGGCACAAGGAAGGCAGAAAATGTTGAAGGGAAGTTCAAGTGATAGGTTGCACAATGTAGCTTGGTCAATTCATGTGAGATGTGGTCCGGTGGAACCAAAATGGGAGAGACTTGCTGACATGTGGTAAGTCAATGATGCACCTATATGTAATAAGTATGATGATTGCTTACAATGAAAGGAGATGGCTAGGTCAAGAAATGGTATTTTGGTAGTTTGATAAAATAACAGAAACTATCTTGGAGCAAAACTGCGGCACCTTAGCAATGCTTGGGAGAGCGATTTAGGTCAAGGAGAAGAAGATTAAGTTGGATCAAGGCTAAGGACTTAACTGATTTGGGCTTATGCATTTTAAAAAGTATGCATAAGTGTAGTGTGTGAGTTAAAACCCGTGTGTATGAGGATATTGAGTTTTCCCCATATGTGCTAAGTGGATAGTATCTACTAAGGGTTATATGGGGCTAGCAAGTCCATCTATTTAACGGGTTGGGATGGAGACTTGTGTTCACCATCGAACCATCCTCTCTTGAGACCAAGTGTTCATGATTTCTAGAGTTTGGGTTTGAGAGAAATTGAGTGCTATGGTGTGGTCTCTTGTTCTCCAGGTGGAGTGACTGTAAACCCTTCATTCTCAAGTAGCAATATATCAATCTTTGTTCATCTACATGAATATCTCTTGTATTGATTGGTTTGCTCTTGATTTCGTTGGTTTTTCCTCCTCTCTATCTCACCTTCTTGATCTTATTGTGCCAAGAATATATAAGAGATAGAGATAACCTCTAGAAATCAATCTGATAATCTCTGAAAATTAATCTCTACCCATCTAGATACTTACATGGCAAGTTCATAAAGAAACCTGGTTTTTGCTCCTTTTGGTCTCTCCAAGTGATTTCTTAATCTAACTATTTCTACCTCAATTTTTTGGTGTTTTAGTTTGCTATGATATATGAAAATACATCTAAAGTCATCTTAGCCATCATTCACACATGAGCAAGTCATATTCATCGGTTTTACTTTTTGACTCGTTTTTTGTGTAACCTTCCTTCAAACAAAAAAGGTCAGAACTTTAATAACAATTTTCTTGATTCTTGATTGAAATAGGTTCTTAACATCCTAGAGAAGGTACATACCAAAATTCAAGTGATTTGGAGTTTTAGTTTGAGAATTAACTCAATTTTAGATTTTGTCCTGATTTTGGTACAGCAGAGCTTCACAAACCAAAAGACCCCAATTCTCTCAAGTTCTTCCAAGATTGTTTTGTTTGGATAGGTTCTTAAGATCATGATTTAGCATTGGTTCATGTTTCAAGTCATTTAGATCGACAGATCGAAAATTTCATTGATTTTCTTTTTAAATTAGTGTGGATTTACTATTCACAGGGCTAAAATTACTATAGCACCAAGTGTTTTCAGAATTTTGGGTTCTTGACCTTTATAGATTCTCATAGCTATTGGAATAAAAAATTAGCAAATACTTGGGGAAAATTTGAAGGCACCATTCACCCCCTCTATTGCCATACCGGTCCTACAAGTAGTATCAGAGCCCAGTTAGCTCTTTTCATATCTCTTAACCGGTCTTAGGAGTCATAGCATCAGACAAGTATTTTACCAAGCCAATCATTTTTGATGGAGTCAATTTCTCTTACATTGAGGCTCAAGGGCACTCAATTTGCCTTAAGGTCAAGAATCCTTATGTCGTATTGGCCAATGATGATGTGATCACACCACCTGATGTGGAGGCAAACAACAAAGCTCAAAATATCTTGATTCAATGGCTTAGTCGATCTGAGTTTGAGTGTGTCACTCACTTGAGGTCTACTCATGAGATCTAAAAGACCCTCACTAACTATCATAAGGGCTCTATCGCAATTAAGGAAGTGAGACAAAACCAACTAAAGAAAGAGTACTTAAAATCGAGCAAAGACCTAGTAAATCTTTAGATGAGTTGTGGGGAAGGTTTTCCAAGATCATCCATTTCTATGAGCTATTGATATAGTATTTTCTGAGCCTAAGAATGCACGCCAGCTCTTAGGTGCACTTCATGTGAGAGTTTGAGGGATGAAGATCACTTCCAACAATAATAATACTATCATAAGTGAGCTTACCATCGATAAGCTCTACTCAAGATTCAAGATGTATGAGATTGACTTCATCTCGCATCTGTCTAAGATAGAGTTGATGGCATTAGTGGTTGACCCTTCTCAGAGTAGCTCTTCTGATTCTTTGGACTTTGGTTCATCTGGATTTTCCTTGTCCACCTTGCACACCTTGAGCGATGAGCAGCCAGAGAAGCTATTTGAGGATGACTTAGCCCTCTTATCACTTGCTTTGATGCGGTAAACCAAACCACATTCGTGCTAAGTGCCCCAAGATAATGGGCGAGGAAAAAGACTTCTAGAGGTATCCTCAACCTCGAGATGAGAAGGCCAAGAAGCCCAGCTACCAGAAGTTCATCAACTGGGTTCTTGCCGCTCTTGAGAACGTTGACATGAGCAATGTGGAATCAGGGCTGAAGGACAATGAGGACAACTTCCAAGGCAAGAAGAAGGACTAGGCCTTTATGTCGGAACCCGGAGTAACGACTCCTGGATCCTCTGTGTAAATCGCACTAGTCCAGGATCAGCTAGTGCACACAGTGACAACAAAGATAAACACCAAGCACAAATGACTTCTTATATTAAATGAAAGATACGGCCTTATGGCCGAGTCTTACATCAATGCTCATTGGCAAAATAAATAAAGCAAATAACTGCGGAGGCAAACTGATGAAAGCGAAGCCCAAGCCTGCCCACAGGCAAACGGCAGTAAGACGGGGCCTACTTGTCCAGATCTTCATCGTAGTTAGGCCTGGACGAAAAACTCGAAGCTCGTTAGCTCGCTCGGCTCGTGGCTGGCTCGGCTTGGCTCGGCTCAGCTCGTTAGGATAACGAGCCGAGCCAAGATTTTAGCTCGTTAGCTATAACGAGCCAACTCGAGCCAGCTCGCGAGCCGCTCACGAGCCAAACGAGCCATGCTTATGCTGCATAGTTGATGATAGTTGATAGTTGATGGATGAATATATGATGGAGACATGGACCTAATTTGTACTCTATTGCATGTGTTAATGTGTATGCATATGCTGCTTGCTGCTAGCATGTATGATGGATGAATATGTGCTGTATGACTCACTGGAATGTAAAGTAGTCTTCATTTTACATTTTTTGGCCCTGGCTCACGAGCCAAACGAGCTAGCTCGAGCTTGTTGTCGAGCCGAGCCGAGCTAGCTTTTTAGCTCGTTAGTTATAACGAGCTAGCTCGAGCCAGCTCGTTATCCTACCGAGCCGAGCCAAGCCAGCTCGATATCCAGGCCTAACCGTAGTTGACGACTTCTCTGTGTGGAAAAAGCAAGGTGAGTACAAACTTGTACTCCGCAAGTCACACGGAAAATGCACCATAATGATAAAGGCTTCAAAGGAAGGCTTATAGGGTTAGTTTGCATAAAACAACATTTAAGAAATATAATAATAGATTGAAATTGCTGAATTTAATACAGTAAGTAAAAACATAACTTGTAATAGAAAATATTACCGTCAGTGCAGGCTCCGACCATACACCAACCTATCCACGGGTATCCCACCCAGACCATCTTTTCCAAAAGCTCACGTATGGATTCCATCCATCCACACGCTTTCGCAGCGCAACTCTGATGAATTCCATCCATTCACCAGATTTCAATCTCTCGCAAATTCCATCCATCCGCAAGGTTTTCAATTTCTCTCATGGGTTCCGTCTACCCACAAGGTTTTTGAAAACATTTTTGAAAATCAAAATCTAATCCATGATAAACTTTTACTCAGCATGCCCATGACCATGGGCACGGCTATCCAGGATAGATTATACACTCTGCAGAGGTTGTACAGCTTTACCCACAAGACACAATCATCCCATGTTGCCACCGGATTACACACTTCCTTTGGTGTGCGGCGAGGAGTCATGACAAGGCCTTTACAATGCAAAGCCTTCAACCTGGTCGAGCCAACTCTAAGGTTTCACCCCAGTAAGGAATCCACCAGACCGGGACCCCCTCTTGAGCCTAGACGAGACTTCTCATGGCTTAACCACGCTCGCCCAAGTGAGACTTCACATGGCACCAACCACGCTCACTTTCAACCTACGACTTGACTCAGGTTGGGACTTCGCAAATTATTCAGCCAGGGTTGTCCCATACCAGCCATGTGGTAGTACGATTAGGGCTTTGCAACAGTAGCTCACAGACCGGTCCTTAATCTGACTTAGGCCCAACCACATACCCCCGTGCACGACAATCAACCATTGCGGCTCCAACCAACAGGGCATGCCTGCACCCACCACTCTAACCAATTGCCTAAGTCTAAACCAGTTTTATATTTTGTTTTCAAAACAATTCATAACGCTCCTTGACTCATCAAAGTCAAGAGTACATATCATTTTATGTAAAAAGGGTCATCATTTTATGTGAAAGATATCCCAAAATAAAATTATATGACTAAGCAGGGCTAAGTAGAGATGGCAATGGGTACCCGATACCCGAATACCCGACGGGTTTTACCCGATAAAGAGACGGGTATGGAAAATTTTATGTACCCATGGGTACGTTATTGGGCGAAATCCTCTACCCGCCGGGTAGGCGGAGTGCGGTATGGTATATACTACCCATACACGCCTACCCATGAATAATAAATACCGCATTAGACAACTAGACATCCCACTCAAATGTTAATTTTATTATCTACTTCTTGTTGATTGTTTATTTGTTTGTCATATGTTGATATGGTCATGTCAAGTATGTTTATGTGATGTACTAATTTTGATCATTAGACGCTTTTGTGCTTGGCATGTATGATTAATGAATGTCTAAATTGATGATATTCTTATGTGTTGAACCGGTATGCTTATGGTGCGGGTTACCCGTCGGGTAGTAATACCGCGCGGTGCGGTATGGGTAAATGTTCCTACCCGCGTGCGGATACGGGTAACCCGACGGGTAAATTTATACCTAGCGGGTACGGGTATGGAATGGCAATACCCGATGGGTATTTACCCGTTGCCATCTCTAGGGCTAAGCATTTGATTAAACTCTCTAGCCAACACTAATGTATTAACTAGAGTTTGATTCTAGGGTGACAAGGTATTGCGGAATTCAAATTCAATGGAGGGATTAACAAGTAGGCAATAACTAAATTTAAAACTGAATTGAAATACGTTGAATAAAAATATGCATGCAATATAGTTTAAATCAACATAATTTTATTTTGAAAACTGGGATCAACATGATCAAGGAGTGTGACTTGCCTTGCTCTTGAATTTGGTTTGAATCTTCGTCGAAGAATTCTCCCGAATCGTCGAAGTCTACACGTTAAAAAAACCCACCAAATTCAAATAAATTCAAAATAAATTCCAGAGCAATTCCTCGCCGGAGGAGTAGGCGGCGCGGCGGGCGAAGGCGCACGGGAAAGAGCGCTCGGGGGCCGGAGAGTGCAATTGGGAGGTGGAGCGAGGTGGAGTGGGAGAGGGCGGTGCTTGGGTGTGGCTTTTATAGGGCCGAGGGGGTGGAGGCACGGCGGGATTCCTCGCGGGAGAAAGCAGGGAGGTGGGCAGTGGTTAGCTGCGGATAGAGTCCAGGCGGGTGGAGGAAGTGGGCGTCGTGCGCGGAAAACGGGGAAGAGGTGGGCGCGGGCTTGCGGCGCACGAAGGGAGGGGCGGCGTGCGGGCGAAGAAAGGGGAAGGGCCGGTTAGGGCGGAGCCAGCCAACGGCCATGGCGGCGGCGCGAGGTAGGGGACGGGCCTGACGGGTGGGGTCGGCCCGTCAGCGAGAGGGAGAGGGGGAAGACTGAGGGGGCGCGGACGGGTGAGATCACGGGGCGGGTGATCGAACGGCGGTGGATAGGCGTGGGGGTTTAAGTGGAGGGGTGCGGCCGAGATGCGGTCGGCGGGATCGGATGGCGGAGGGAGAAGGGGGAAGTGGGCGGGTGCGATGGGCCGGGGGCGGCGTGGCCGTTATCCGAGCCGCACGCGTGGCGCACGGGGAGGGAAGGGAGGCGGGATGGTGGTGGCGATGTGGACGACATCCGTCCGTCCAGGTGGTGGCCAGAGGGAAGGGGAGAGGGAATTTAATTTTAGAAATTGATTTTGGTTTTCAGAAAAGCCCAGAAAATCCAAATAAGCTCAGAAAAAATATGAAAATACTTCCAAAAATTCCAGAAAAATTCATAGAATCTCCTGGACACATTTTGGACTTAATAAAGTTATTTCCAACTAATGTTGGTATTTAATTTCCATATCTTAAAATACTTTTTAATTTCAAAAATAGATTTTAAACTCCTAAAAACTCAGAAAACCCAAATAAACTCCAAATAACTCCAAATATTTAATTTGACATAGGATTTTTTATAGAAAACCAAAATATCCTTTGATTTAATAATATTTTTAGGTTTTCTTGAAAATGCTTTTCAAATTCAGCTTTTTCAAAAACAGAAAATCAAGGCAAATCAAACTTTGAACTTTAGGCACAAAAATACTTATTTTAAATTAAATTTTATTTTATTCCATCTTTATTATTTATTTATTTTTTATTTTAGCAAAAATCTGGGATGTTACACTTTACTAGCATGTGCTTCATGGCTAATGGTAGCAACAATGTCAACTCATCCGATGACGACGTGCCCTATAGTGATCCCGATGACGTACGCCCCTCCTCCAAAGCAATGAAACATGCTCTTATTACTGCTGAGCAATAAATAAAAAAGCTAAAATAATGAGGAATTAGGACATCATAATTGATAACATGAATCTAGAAGTTGTTAGCTCAAATCAATTAATCCTAATGATAATTGTGAATTTCGCTTGTGTTTGTATGATGAATTGTCAAATCTAAAATCTGTTTATTCCTTTGTTGTTTATCAACTCAAGAATGATCTAGATGAACTAGAATATCTCAAATCTAGTCATGATCATGTTTGTTTGGATGTTGTTGCTTTAGATGTGATTCTTATTGATGCTATCCCTTCATCTTGCTCAAGTTGTGTCTTGCTTAAATGAAAATTAGATAGTGCTACTAAGGAGTTATATAAATTTAATCTTGATCATACTTGCTCTTATTGTGAGGATAATAAAATTAAATTGAGAGAAATGCCTAAAATGGTTCTTCATTCTAGGATAGGTTCATGTGAAAATTGATCTAAACTCATAATTAAGAATGATGCTCTTGACAAGATACCAGAGAAGAAATCTAAAATTGAAAAATCTATGTCCCCGATTGCATCTAAGAAAGTAATTGAGTCTATTTTTTTGTGCATTTTGTGCTGAAATTAGGACTAGTTTAGATGAGATGCATGAGGCTTTTAGAGTCAAGTACAAGGAGCAGTTGGCTAGGGTTAGAAATTCTCCTTGTGTACCTTGTGAGGCTTTAAAGCTTGAGACAACTATTCATAAAAAGAGATGTGCTAGGGTAACTAAGGAAAATAAGTGACCACATGTGAGAACCTAGCTCAAGAGAATGACTATCTCAAAAAGACCATTGAAAGATTTTCTAGTGGGAAGAAGAATCTTGACATGATCTTTGACCAATCTAAGATAAGTGTGAATAAGAGATGCTTAGAACTTAATTCCCTAGAGTATTCCAAGAATCATCCACCTAAGCTTGTAAGAGTTGTTGAGAGTGGCAAGTTGAGGTAGAACCCCCTAAGCATTCTAAGACTATCTTTAGGTCTGCAAGTTTTGCCCAAACTCCTTCTAGCAAGACAAATACTTCTACTTCAATAGGTCAGACTCCTTAAAAAGTCAAGTATCATTGCACCTTCTGTAAGAAAGATAGCCACATAGTTGAGTTCTACTTTCATAAAGCTAAAGTTGAGAGGAAGGAGAGAGTGTGCATTTTGAGATCTTATACAGGAGTTCCTTTACCTATGAGTGTCTCTAGAGCCAGGCAGCTTGCCTTTCATTCTAGACATAGGTCTAGATTTATAGATGACTTCTTTGACTTTTTTGGTGGCTCTAAGTAGCATTTTGGGTTAGGATATCGTGAGAGTAGACCATGGGTATCATCTAGATAGGGGAGTACTGGCCTTTTCGTAGGTCAATTCGAAGAGGTTCTAGGTGGTTCTCATGTGCATTCTCATTATTATCTTTCTAACCATCTTATTGCTACTTCTATTGCTGTTCCTACACATTGTGTGGCTTAATACTAGATTCCTAAGTCCCTAAGTTTCCTGTTTGTGTTGACATGCGAGAAAGGAGGACATGCGGCTTGTTGACTTCGGGTGTTCTTGACACATGATCAGAGATTCTAGATGGTTCTCCACCCTAACACGTGCATTCGGCAATGCATTTGATACGGGGTCGCCCGATCTTCTCGACGTAGGATGGATACTCACGGGAGTCTTGATGAATCGTAATGATCCTCCAATGCCAATGCAAGGGACGAACACTCTTTAATCTGCCAAAACACACTCGTGTTGATTTCGCCGACCACCAAGCGAAGATCTATCGTGCACCCAATTCCCAGCGGAAAGGCTGAACGATCTTGATTGAAGAAGATACTCCTAATTCCATAAGGAATTTCGGCAGCAATGCTAAACTCGAAAACTTTAGTAGATTGATTTTTCTCAAACGTGGTCTAAGCCCTAAAGGCTGCCATTACAAGGCTTATATAGCCCCTTGGGATGTCCATATGGTCCCCAAACCAATTACAACTCAACCCTATATGGTTTTAGATACGAACTCTCACAAAAAGGAAACTACAGTTTTCACTTGTCATATTGTTTCGGTCATAACTTTTTATCTGTGTCGAATTTTAATGTGGGACTAGATCCATTGCATAGCCCTTGAAATTATCTTTCCAACGAGTACAAGAACACCTAAATCGGACTCCGTTTGTGAAAGTTATGGCCTTTTTAGTAACTGCCTGTCAGGCTGTCCCGAACCGAATCCGAGTTGAATCCTGAGTTGAATCCGAGTTTGAATTGGGTTGAGCACGTGGGAAGTCTGAATTTAGCTTGAAAATCTTATCCAAAACATGTGGTTTAAGTCCTTGGGCTCCACCCTTTTGCTCTCCCACTGCATGAGTTTCTTTCCTCCTTGATCAGCTGCATGGGCTGCTTGGCTTTCTCCATTGTTTTGGCCCCGGTATCATCATAATATTCAAACATAATAATAAACAAGAATTTGGCATAAGGTAGTATATCGTTCCCACGAATAGAAGGAAATTCGTTAAGAAACAAATTCACCTGACAATATTTAATGCGGCTCAATACTTCTTTCCAGTGAAATAATGTACTTGACTGAAAAGTGCTAAGCATGTGCATATCCGCATCATCCTCCCCTTCTTCAAGAAAAGTCGTCCTCGGCTTTTGGTAGGTTGAAATTGTACTAAGCAAAGAATACAACGTATATGCATGGTATAGATATTTGTCATCAACACTTCTTTTGCTTAGCATACCAAGAACATCTGAAGGCGTATTAGATAAAAGGAACAACACATATGCATGGTATATGTATGAATCAATTATTGTGTCATTCTCATTCTCACTGTTTTGCACAAACCAATTGATACTACAACAGCTATCAAATGCATACATTGCAATGTTTTTATTCACACCATTCTCCCTCCCATAAGAAAAAGTCGTCCTCGACTTTGCAAAGTACGTGGACAAGTCATTAATGGCAAAACCAGATCAAACAGTTCAAATATGGAAGAGAAAATTTTAAGTGCCTTCCATGCTTCAGCTGCGCTACTCTGATTATTTGTACATGATGGTTCATCGAAAAAGGAACAAGTAGGCACAAGAAATCTTTGTAAACAGCAAGCACTATTGTTAAACCTCATCTCATTGTGATCATGGTGTGGTATAAAAGATTGTTTGTCCAAAATATGCAATTTCAATTCAGCAAGCTTATCACACGTAATGCATATTCGGTACACATAAAACTTGTCATCTACACCATAATCTCCGATCAAATTGAACTTGTATGTGTAGGCATAGGAACTAACTAGTGATTTTAAACATGAAATTTCAGCAACATTCTCAACCACACTAGATAGCTCTCTTGGATCATCAAACATGATATAGTACAAAGAATCACTAGGAGATATTCGAGTAAGAACTTCCTTATGAGTAATCAATTCCACATTATGTAAATTGAGCAAAGAAATTTCAGACCATGGAATTTTCATTCGTACATATGAGTTCTCACAAGTACTCACCGTTTCACAATTAATTTTAGCACCAATATTGTTACCTTTATTGTTCTCCTCAGTTGATGTAGGTGTTGTAGGTATTAAATCATCATGATGTAACAACGGGACAGCAAGTACTTCATCTTCAACCATGGTTATCTCCTCATTTTTTTACTTCCAATGATGCCGGTTGTTGAATGTTTAATTCCCCATCTTCAATTTCAACCTGCACAATGTGAGAAACAACACTAGAAGTAGATATTAATGTGTTAGTTTCAAAATCAACCTCACTTTGTCTATCTTCTACTTCTCTCTTTTCTTTTGGTGTATCTCTCACACTCTCAATTTGGATACTCTCAAACTCACATATGGTGGAATCACACAGCTCACTCTTTTTAACACTCTCACTCAATTTAGCTATGTGGCTCTCATTCTCGCATGGGTTTTGATGCATCTCAATTGTTGTTTGTGTCATTGGGGCAGCACAAGATGTCTCCTTTACCGAAGGGAAAGTCCCATGCTCGGTCATCTTCTCACATGACACACCAGCAGTAGCATACGAACTGAAGAATGGACTTGGATAGAACTGTGGTGTATGCCTCTCCAAAAGTCTCTTCTCCTGCTCAATAGCACAATTCACAAGGTCATGCATGCTACTAAAATATTTACCTTGAAGTGCAGTGGCGATCTCAAAATTCAAGCCTTCTTTGAAATATGCCTTCTCCCTTAATGCACTTGTGACACCGGCACGACGCAATGCATCTTGCAGCTCAAAATAATAATCTTTAACAGTGTTACTCCCTTGTGTGATACTCTCCAGATGGCGAAGTAATTCCCGTGCATAATATGTTGGCACAAACTCACTCCTCATAAACGCCTTCAAATCTGACCAAGATTGAATGAATTGTTTTCCAAATAGTTGTTGCCACCAACTATAAGCATAGTCTTCAAACTCTCTAGTGGCACGCACCACCTCTCGGGATTTGGGGAGCTTCTGAAATCTAATCACTTTCTCCATTCGCCATTCCCATTCAAGATACTCCTCTGGGTCATTACTGCCATAGAAAGGAACAAAGGTATCTTCTTCTTGTTGTGGTCGAAGTGCCCGCATAATGTCATTCACGATGTTTGTTTGTAACACCTTCATTTGTTGATTGAGCTCAATACGGGGATCCTGCATATCCGCCTTCAGTTGTCCCTCCATTACTGTTTCTTGTGTAATGTACTTCTCAAGCAATGACGTTGGAAACGGTATCATAGTTTTCTTCTCCTCCTGTCATGGTTAGATTGTGCAAAGAAAACACAAAACCACAATATATGGGTAATATGTGAAGTCACTCAATCTCACTTTTCCTCTCCCAAGTAAAGTTCTTACCTTTCCGATGTGAATTGAGACAAAAAGAAACTTACACTTGGTGGTGGTTACAAGAACAAGTGATGATCAAGCGGATTTAAAAGTGACTCACAATTGCACGGCAAAGGATATTTTGTGGAGCTTGGTTAGGAAGTATTTATCCTACACAATCTGAATTTCTCGATGTTGTAAAATTAAGTAATAATCCAAGCTAGAATACTTTGCCTAAGTGCTGATCCAAAAGATATAAGTGAAGTGTATGAACGCACACGCAAAGATCAATGTGACTCAATGCAACAAAGGAATGAGTTAGATGGGAACAAATAGGAACAATAGCTCGTTTGCATCAAGTACTAGGAGAGACGCTAGCCAATTGCAATAACAAAAATAGAGGGCACAAGATTGCTCAAATCACTCACCCAATAGGAGCTAGGACCACTCACCCAATCAGCCTTCTCTCTTTTTTTTCCTCTCTTTTTTTTGCTCACCTCTTTTTTTTTGCTACCTTGCCAATCACCCAAATATGTTCAACTCACTGTTCTGAGTCTATCTTTGTATATGGGTCACAAACTTTTGTGGAAGGTAGGGATATCTCCCTCTAAACTTTGATTTTTTTTATCGGCCGGAGTGGTGATGCACAAGCCCAATATTCAGCTATAAGTATTCAGGAACAGCCCTCAATGCAACATCAATGACTAGTCTCAAGTATTCAAAGGATATAACTAAAGCTCGTATGTGTGGTGTTCGGCCGTATGGTGTTCAAGGAAGCAAACGCGAACACTAACACCTCCTTAGAGTTGGTTTCGGATGGCAACTTCCAAACGGATTCGGAAGTGGACAGCTAGCCAAAACCGACTTGGATTCTAGAGTTGTACTCAGATTGATCTGAGAGGAGTTATGGATACGGACTCAACTTCAAGAGTAAATTGAATCTACCTTTTTTTTTGTTTTATGGGGACACAAGATCAAGTTACGCGAAGGAACACAAAGATCAGCACGTAAACAAAATCTCTAATGGATCAAGACTTAATAAAACTCACGAAAATAGTAGATGCAAAACTAGGGTTTGGATTTTTTTTTGTGTTTTTGGTTTGTGGACTATAGGACAGCAAGTAATAACTGAAATTTAAAGGGATAAGATCCTACCGAGTAAACCGCGCTCTGATACCAAGATGATACGGGGTCGCCCGATCTTCTCGACGTAGGATGGATACTCACGGGAGTCTTGATGAATCGTAATGATCCTCCAATGCCAATGCAAGGGACGAACACTCTTTAATCCGCCAAAACACATTCGTGTTGATTTCGCTGACCACCAAGCGAAGATCTATCGTGCACCCAATTCCCAGCGGAAAGGCTGAACGATCTTGATTGAAGAAGATACTCCTAATTCCATAAGGAATTTCGGCAGCAATGCTAAACTCGAAAACTTTAGTAGATTGATTTTTCTCAAACGTAGTCTAAGCCCAAAAGGCTACCATTACAAGGCTTATATAGCCCCTTGGGACGTCCATATGGTCCCCAAACCAATTACAACTCAACCCTATATGGTTTTAGATACGAACTCTCACAAAAAGGAAACTACAGTTTTAACCTGTCATATTGTTTCGGTCATAAATTTTTATCTGTGACGAATTTGAAGGTCGGACCAGATCCATTGCGTAGCCCTTGAAATTATCTTTCCAACGAGTACAAGAACACCTGAATCGGACTCCGTTTGTGAAAGTTATGGCCTTTTTAGTAACTGCCTGTCAGGCTGCCCGGAACCGAATCCGAGTTGAATCCTGAGTTGAATCCGAGTTTGAATTGGGTTGAGCACGTGGGAAGTCTGAATTTGGCTTGAAAATCTTATCCAAAACTTGTGGTTTAAGTCCTTGGGCTCCTCCCTTTTGCTCTCCCACTGCATGGGCTTCTTTCCTCCTTGATCAGCTGCATGGGCTGCTTGGCTTTCTCTATTGCTTTGGCCCCGGTATCATCATAATATTCAAACCTAATAATAAACAAGAATTTGGCATAAGGTAGTATATTGTTCCCATGAATAGAAGGAAATTCATTGAGAAACAAATTCACCTGACAATATTTAATGCGGCTCAATACTTCTTTCCAGTGAAATAATGTACTTGACTGAAAAGTGCTAAGCATGTGCATATCCGCATCAGCATTGATCATGTTGGGGATGCTTCTATTAAGACCGTGATAGCAAAAGGTATATTGTGCATCAATAATAACTTCTTGCTTAAAGACGTCGCTTGGTAAGTAATCTAAGATATAATCTACTATCTGTCTCTTAGCTTCTTGATGAGGGACTAGAAGTGAGGTTCAAGAGTAGTGAGTGCAGAGTTTTAGACTTCTCGGGTGAGTATATCTTCAAGATCCCTAGGTTTGATAGGATCTTTAGTGCTGATTTTTGTATCTTTTCTACCTCTAGCCCTAGTTGTCTTGTGGCTTCTAACTTGCATGATTTAGTATTGTGGCATAGTAGGCTTGGACACATAGGTTTCGTCCACTTGACTAGAGTTAGTATCAAGAACCTAATTAGAGGATAGTGTGGAAACCCTATTGACATGGTAAGATGATTTTTACTTGTAATCCACCTCTTACTTTAGTGATGAATGATGGATCTGGACAACTTCTTTGCTTATACACAGTTGGTGCGTCTAGAGTACAGTCTGTAGGAGGAAAGTGGTATGTGCTTGTCATCATAGATGACTACTTTAGGTATTTTTGGGTGTATTTCATGGTTTCTAAGGGTAAGGCCTTCTGCTGCTTTAGTGAGTTGGCCCTTAGACTAGCAGTTGATCTCCTAGGAGTCTTTAGAGCCATTAGGAGTGATAATAGCACATAATTCAAGAACTCATCTTTTGTCACTTTCTGCGCTGAGAGAGGATTAGAGCACCAGTTTTTCTTACCAGGAGTCTCCCAATAGAATGGGGTTGTAGAAAGAAACAATAAAGCTCCTGTAGTAATGGCTAGTGCCACGTTAGATGAGAATGCACTCCTAAGAGGTTTTAAGCTGAGGCAATCTCTACCGCTTGCTATATGTCTAATAGGGTTTTCTTGAGATCAGTCATAGGCAAGACTTCTTTTGAGCTTAGATTTGATTATAGGTCTAGTGTCTCTTATTTTAAAATATTTCGTTGCAAGTGCTTCATTCTTAAACATAGTAACCTAGATAAATTTAAATCAAGATGTTATGATGGAATTTTCCTTAGATACCTTACTCATTCTCATGGCTATCGTGTATCTAATTTGATACTAACAAAATTGTTGAGAGTCATAAACTCACTTTTTATGAGGCTAGTCCTTGTACTAGACTCGATAGTGCAGGTACATAGGTACACAGTGATTGGAAGAGCATCTTCATTGATGACAACTCTAACATGGATGATGAGGACCCAATCCATTCTCTAGTCATTCCTGAGTTGGTTGGAGAGGCTGCTTCTTCTTCTCCAGCTTCAAAAGAATAGCCTCCTCCCACCTTCACTGGTGTTTCAACTGTCTCTGCTCCTATCTCCACAGCCCATGAGGTAGAGGCCACGTTTGTACTTGGACCTCCTCTTCATATTCAGTGATGACACCCTCTAGAATAAATGATTGGGGATCTCCATGAGAGGGTTACTCGCTCCAGGTTTGTCTCTCCATATTCTCATGCACATTCTACCTTTATTGTATCTTTTAAACCCCGAGATATCACACATACTTTCACTACTACAAAAAGCCTAATACTAGACGCCAAATCACATATGGTTTTGTGAAACCGTCTGTGATGTACACTATTACAGACGATTTTAATTTGGAGGCCGTCTGTGGTATTTGTGGTGGGAAAAAGGAGTATCACAGACGGTTCTTACCACTGAACCGTCTGTGATACTGAAATATCACATGCGGTTTTATAATAAAAACCGTCTGTGATATTCCAGATTATCACAGACGGTTTTTATTATAAAACAGTCTGTGATACTGGAATATCACAGACGGTTTTTAATAAAAAAACCGTCTGTGATATGTTTCCCGCCTTGCAATTCCCCCAAAGTTTCATAATTTCCCGCCTGAGTCCGAATAGAATTCAGTTTTGACACACCTTCAGTAAAACGGGCATAACTTTTGCATATGGTGTTCGTTTTCGATGTTCTTGTACTCGTTGGAAAGCTAACGATGAGCCCGATCCAAAAAAATGACCTGCTTGCACCAGTTACCGTCCAAGACCCTGAAAATTGGTCATCTTTGGACCTAAACCTGTGTCGCAAGTTTTTGGTTTCTGTTTTTGCCCTTTTTCTTGGTCTTCCTTTCGGAATTTGGATTTTGCTTCAACTGAAAAGTTGTAGATCTCATTGAAACCTTTCAAATGAGTATATAAAACTTTGCTATTTTATCTTTTTAGACTAGTTGTTTATATTGCATCGGTATATAAAATTTTGTGCTCTAATTCACAGACGGTTCTATATATAGAACCGTCTGTGATAATCTGTGGGCCCATCGATAATCCTCAACCCAATCCTAGCCAATAGAAATCCAGCAATCCTCACCCCACGGATCGTAGCTCCGCCTCTCTACCCCCACGCCTCTTCCTCCCCTATAAATAATAGTCTCCTCCTCTTTGCTCCTTTCTATTCTCCTCTTTGCTGTTCTCCTTCTCCTTGCTGTTCTACTTCTCTTTGCTATTCTCCTCCTCCTTGCTGTTCTCCTGCTCCTTAACCCATACCATAATAGTCTCACGAAGCAGACGATGCACAAGGCAGCGCTCAATCAACACCGATGATGGTGGGCGTCAAAGACATCCAGCTAGCGCACTGCATCAGGGGCGAGAAGGCCTAGGCATAGAGGATCTTTGCTTTTCTCTGTTCTTGTTGTGTTAGCTAGATGAGCAACCTGTTTGTTGTTCTCCTCCTCTTTATTGTTTGTTGTTTGTCTGTCTATTCTTGTAATGGTAGACTCTAATCTTAAAATGTGTACTGTGTTTCATACTGTATTTGCTTGTTCTCATTTCAATTAATTGATTTGCGAAATGGATGTTTTATGTTTGTGAAATGAATTGAGATGTGAATTGGATGTATACATGTACATGTTGATCTGCTTATTTCAGAGAGCATGGCTAGCATTTCCTGAGGCTAGCCAATAAACAGAAATAGATTTAGGGGTAGAAGAGAATAACACAGACGATTTTTAGTTAAAAATCGTCTGTGCTAGATATCACTGACGGTTTTTAACTAAAAACCGTCTGTGATTATCAGCTATCACAAACGGTTTTTAGTGAAAAATCGTCTGTGATAACCTTCGATTATCACTGACTCATAAATTCAGACGGTTCAGAAAACCGTATGTGATGACGTTTTTGAACCATCTGTAATAGGGTTTTCTGTAGTAGTGTTTATGTGATTCCTCTTGGGTCAATGCCATGCATGAAGAGCTTGAAAATTAAAAAAAACTAAGTTTGAACCTTAGTTGAAACTCTACCTAATCATAATGTAATTGCAAGAAAATTTGTTTTCAAAAATAAACAAAGTGAGGATGTGTTGATAGTTTACAACAAGACCTAGGCTTGTAGCTCAAGGTAATTTCCAGGTAGAGGACTTAGATTTTGAACACATGTAGCTAGATTAGAAACCATTCACATATTGCTAGTATTCACGGCATCTAAGGGTTTTACACTTATTCAAATGGATGTTAAGAGTGCGTTTCTTAATGGTCAACAGAAGAAGCGGTCTGAGCAACCTTCTAGTTTTAAAAATCCTAAGTTCTTAAAACATGTGTGTAAGCTCTCCAAAGCCTTATATGGATTAAAGCAAGCCCGTAGAGCTTGTATGATAGGTTTAAGAGTTTCTTACTTAAAAATTATTTTAAAATTGGAATGGTAGATAAAACATTGTTCACTCTCAAGCATGACAGTGACTTCTTACTAAATCAGATTTATGTGGATGACATCATATTTGGTGGTTCTTCTCATGCTTTGGTGTCGGAACCCGGAGCAACAACTCTTGGATCCTCTGTGTAAATCGCACTAGTCCAGGATCAACTAGTGCACACAGTGAACAACAAAGATAAATATCAACCATAATGACATTTATTAATTAAATATGGGTAGAATTGCCAAAGTTTACATCCACGGCACATAAGCCAAAATTAAACATAAGCAGCAGAAGAAAAACCGAAGCGAAAGAAGCCCACTGAGCCTGCCCACAGGCAAACGACAGTAAGACGCGGCCTACTTATCCAAGTCTTCACCGTAGTTGAAGTCGTCTTCCTCTGTGTGGAGATAGCAAGATGAGTACAAACTTGTATTCCGCAAATCACACGGAGAAAATGCATCATAATGATAAAGGCTTCAATGAAAGGCTTATAGGGTTAGTTTGCATAAAACAGCATTTAACAAAATACAATAGATAGATTGAAATTACTGAATGTAATATAGTAAGTAAAACAGTACTTGTATTGGAAAATAATACCGTCAGTGCAGGCTCCGACCAAACACCAACCTATCCACGGGCATCCCACCCGGACCATCTTTTCCAAAAGTTCACGTATGGATTCCATCCATTCACATGCTTTCACTGGGCAACTCTGATGGATTCCATCCATCCACCAGGTTTCAGTCTCTCACGGATTCCATCCATCCGCAAGGTTTTCAAAAACCATTTTTGAAAACAAAGTCTAATCCATGAAAAACTTTTACTCAGCATGTCCATGACCGTGGGCACGGCTATCCAGGATAGATTATACATTCTGCAGAGGTTGTACAGCTTTACCCACAAGACACGATCATCCCATATTGCCACCGGGTTACACACTTCCTTAGGTGTGCGGCGAGGAGATCACGACATGGCCTTTACAATGCAAAGCCTTCAACCTAGCCAAGCCAACTCTAAGGTTTCACCCCAGTAAGGAATCCAGCAGACCGGGACCCCCCTCTTGAGCCGAGTGAGACTTCTCATGCCCTACGCCACGCCCACTTTCATCCTACGACATGACCCAGGTTGGGACCCGCAAATTATTCAGCCAAGGCTGTCTCATACCAGCCTTGTGGTAGTACGTTAGGGCTTTGCAACAGTAGCTCACAGACCGGTCCTTAATTGACTTAGGCCCAACAACATACCCCTGTGCATGACAATCAACCCTGCGGCTCCGACCAACAGGGCATGCCTGCACCCACCAATTAACCAATTGCCTAAGTCTAAACTAGTTTTTATATTTTATTTTCAAAATATTTCACAAACCTCCTTGACTCACCAAAGTCAAGAGTACATTTAAAAAGCTTATCATTTTATGTGAAAAGGTTCGTCATTTTATGTGAAAAAGTATCCCAAAACAAGATTATGTCTAAGCAAGGCTAAGCATTTGATTAAAACTCTCTAGCCAATACTAGTGTACTAACTAGAGTTTGATTCTAGGGTGACAAGGTATCAAGGAATTCAATTTCAATGGAGGAATTAATAAGTAGGCAATAACTAAATTTAAAACTGAATTGAAGTATGTTAAATAAAAGTATGCATGCAATATAATTTAAAACAACATAATTTTATTTTGAAATTTGGGATCAACATGATCAAGGAGTGTGACTTGCCTTGCTCTTCAAATTGGTGCAAATCTTCGTCTTTGATTTCTCCTGAATCGTCGCAGTCTACACGTGAAAATAACCCACCAAATTCAAATAAATTCAAATTGACTTCAAATATTTTAATTGAGGCTAGAAATGGATAGAGAGGAATTTTTGATGAATTTAGAAATTTGAATGGGCCAAATCGGTGTTAGGACGAAGGAGAACGGGCTCCGGAAAAATTAAATTCAGAGAAAAAGAAAAAGATTATTTTCTGGATTTATTTTTCTACTGAAAAAGGGTTTTATGGCGTCAGCATTGCGTCAGCCCTGGGAATTTGTTTTTCGGCCGAATTATTTTTGTACAGGAAATGAAGGGGAAGGGGCTGACAGGTGGGGCCTGGTCCTTGTGGACCAAGTCCATGGACCGGGGGCAGGCGGATCCGAGGTGGCAGGGGTGGAGCGACTCGCGCACGTGGCGCTGACGGGGTGGGACGGAGCCGACACGGCGGCCACCGAGCAACCACGTGGCGGCCACATGGGCACGGCGCACGGGCGTGGCCGGCCGACCGGGGAAGGCTCAGGTGCGGCGGGCTTGCTTGCGATTGGAGGCGTGGCGGCGAGCGGAGACGGCCGGCGGCGAGGGTGGCGGCGAGGGCACTCGGGTCTCACAGCGCGGCGGCGATGGAGTGCCCGGGAGGGAGAGAGGAGTGGCGGGGGAGGTTGTGTGGAGAGAGGGGAGGCCGAGGGGGCTTTTTATAGGGGTCGAGGAGGGCGGAGGCGGGGCGGATTTCTCGCCGGAGATGGCGCGGGGCCGGCGGGAATGGTGGGGATTAGGGGGGAAACACGGTGCGGGGACGGCGGGATTTGGGCGCGGGGAGGGGATGACCCTGAGAGGCGGGCCCGGCGCGCAGAGAGAGAGAGGAGGGAAGGGGCGGCTGGCGGGTGGGGCCAGGGAGGAGGAGAGAGGAGGGAGCAGGAGCACGCCGACAGGTGGGGTCGGGCGGTCGGAGAGAGAGGGAGGGTGCGGGGTGCGGACGGGCTAGATGGGCCGGCGGGGCGACGCGGCGCAATCCGGGCCGGCCAGGTGGCGAGCGGGGGAAGGGGGAAGGCGGGATCCGGCGGCGACGTGGGTTCATCCCGGCCGTCCACTTGGCGGCCGAAGGGGAAGGGCAGGGGAATTATTTTTATTTTTCTGATTTTGATTTTTCAGAAAACCCCAGAAAATCCATTAAGCCTCAGAAAAATATGAAAGTACTTTCAAAAATTCCAGGAAAATTCACAGAAGCTCCTGGTGATATTTTGGACTTAATAAAAATATTTCCAACTACTGTTGGTATTTAATTTTCATACTTAAAATATGTTTTAATTTTAAAAATAGGTTTTAAACTCCAGAAAAACTCATAAACCAAATAAAAGCCAAAGAAACCCAAATAAATCCAACTAATTAATTTGAATTAGGATTTTTATAGAAAATCAAAATATCCTTTTATTCAATAATATTTTTAGGTTTTCACTTAAAATACTTTTCAAATCCAGCTTTTTCAAAAACAGAAATTCAGGGTAAATCTAAATTTAAAATTTAGGCAACAAAAATACTTATTTTAATTTGAATTTTATTTTAATTAATTAATTTATTTTTATTTTCATAAAAACCTGGCCTGTTACATTTGGTATCTAGAATTTTTAGATTCTATGAGCAGGATATTCGAGATGAGTATGATGGGTGAGTTGACCTTCTTCCTTAGTCTTCAAGTCAACCAACTGAAAAAAGGGACATTCATTCATCAAAGCAAGTAGTACACAAAGGACCTTCTTCGGCACTTCAACATGGGAAGTAGTAAGCTAATATCTACTGCCATTGCCACTTCTACCATGATGGATCCTGATGAGGATGGAGAGCCCGTGGACTAGAAGAGTATCACAGCATGATCGACTCTTTCCTCTACCTCACAACGTTGAGACTAGACATATAGTTTGTTGTGCGTATGTGCGCTCAATTTTAGGCTTCCCCTCGTGCCTCTAATCATCAAGCAGTGCCAGAGGTACCTTCAAAACACTCTTGACTTGGACTCTGGTATCCTTCTGATTCTGCACTCTCCATTCGGGCTTTTTTCTGATGCTGATTTTGCGGGGTGTAGAGTAGATAGGAAGAGTACTTCTAGCACTTGTCATTTTTAGGTACATGTTTTATCTCTTAGTCATCTAGGAAGCAGTCTTCTGTTGCATAGTCTACTGCTGAGGCAGAGTATGTAGTTGTAGCTAGTAGCAGCTCTTAGGTGCTCTAGATTTTATCTACTCTGCGAGACTATGGGTTGGCTTTAGATAGTGTTCGTCTTTTCTGTGACAACACTAGTGCCATAAACATTACCAAAAAAATCCAGTGCAACACTCTAGGACCAAGCACATTGACATTAGATACCATTTCCTTAGAGGCCATGTAGAGAAGGATGATATTGTGCTTCATTTTGTAGAGTTTGAGTAGCATGTTGAGGATATTTTCATTAAGGCTCTTGATTCTTCTTGTTTTGCTTATTTTCAGGGAGAGTTAGGGGTTATTAGTCATTTTAGCCTGTTTTGAGGAGTTTGGCTCTTTTACATTCCTTGCATTATATTGCATTTTAAATTCAGCAACGTGCATTACAATATAAATATATGAAGCATTGATTATTATCCCTATGTGACATGATATCTTACTTTACATCTTACCATAACTTGTGCTAGTTTACTGGATTTATCATGTCCTATGTGTAGCTTAGGTTTTGCTATGCTAGCTTTGTTAAATGTGAAAAACTTAAACTAAATCATATCTTGTTGGATCTCGTGACTAGTATTGCTTTAATGATCATCTCATGATTCATACCAAGTCAAATAAGTTAAGTTGAGTGTTGAACCTAAATTGAGTTTTAGATTGAGCTATGCTAGTTCTTCGTTGAAGCATGAGTTAGTATTAGCTCTTTGTTCTTTAACTAAGTCAAGAAAATACAAAATGATCTCTTTTGTACAAAAAAACTGATCTCATCCATTTTTCATGAGACTGCTTGCCATTGCACTAAGCATGAATTCAAGGGGGATTTTAGATGCCCTAGAGCAACTCTTTAAAACTTCTTATTTGAGATGGTCATAGAATGGCTTGAGATCTAACACATGACTAAGAAAGCCAAAAATGTGAAAAATAGTTGAACCTTAGAGGCAGTTATAGATGGTTCCTAGTCTAGGACTTGCTTTGCTAAGATAAAACCAAAAATAAATTTTAGCAAATACTAAATGTGATAAGTATGCTCAATTCCAAGTGCTTTGAACAAAATGATTCAATATTGAATTTGTAGCACTCTAAATTGACTTAATTGTAGCTTTTTAGTTCTATTTAGTTTATTGATATGGCTTGGCTCATTTTTGGATATGTTTGGCTAAACTACAATCTTAAGCATCTTGATGGGGCCAACTGTCGGTATTTTAATACCGATCTCACATATAATTTATTGGATTTTTGGGGGAACTCACAAAGACTTGGAAATGATCACACAGAGAAAGACACAGGGATTTTTATACAGGTTCGGATCTTCTCCTGGGAGAATAACAACCCTACTGCTATGTGGCTATTGCTCAGTGAACTAATTACAACCAAGAAAGTAATGCAAAATTTCTTGCTCTACTTCTTTTCTTCCTCAGGTATGTCCCTCTTCTCCCTGATGTCAACATTTATATAGCTTGTAAAGTGGTGGCAGTTTTTGCACACCAAGAGACGTCTAAACATTTCGGATGATAATTGTCTGACATGAGTTATTGTCAGAGAGGCATGGTATGTCACTTGTCATGCAGTAGTTACTGTCAGAGAGAAGTTATGCGCAGTTATTTTAGAGAATAATCACACATGTTAATTGCCCTGTCAGACATACCCACGATGTGGCAAGTTGTTGTAGACAAGCCAATCGAAGTTAGGCAATCGTAGGAGAATCTACAAACATTAAATGGTCATAGAATGACTTACGGCCATGTTATGCTAGTAGAAAGACTTACAACATTGAGTAGTCGTAGAAGAGCTTATGACTAAAGAGTGGTCATAGAAGAGCTTATGACTAAAGAGTGGTCATAGAAGAGTTTACGACTACAGTGTGGTCGTAGCAAAGCTTACAATTATAAAGTCGTCATAGAAGAGGTTATGACTACTTTGTGAAATCTCTCCCTTATAGATAAGGGGTATACTCAAGGAGTATAATAACGTAACAATATCATTTACAAATAAATAATAATTTGAGGATTGTTATATCCTCGTCATCTAGCCCTCCAACTTCAAGTGAAAATAACTTACTTGAGAAAGAGAAGTCGTAGATGGATGAAGATCAAAAGCAAAGCCTTTTTGATCTAATTCGACTAGAAGTGAACTTGATCAAAAAGGTAATTTCGCTTGAGTTGTATCATGCCAGTTTCGAACAGAGGAATTTTAGAATCCCAATTGACTCTCGCTGATCTGTCTGTTTGGAGTGATTCCTGGAGAGGTAGTAATCGTTGTGTTCTTGAGATAGATAACTGACTCATGTGGTTATAAAAACTTACCACAGGGTAACCCTTTGGCTTCTTACTTCCCCTTCTGCTTCAATTCTGTTTGAGCTTTCTGCTGCCAACCAAGTCATTTTCTTTCTTCAATTTCTTCCAAATCCAACCCAACCACTCGAAGAAAATGACCATGTCTTCGTCTAATTGGCTAGTATCGGAGATGGACACTACCAAGTTGAAGGCATTGGTTGAAGCTGGGAAGATTCCTTCTCAAAAATTTGTCAAATGGATCGATGCTATGTCACAGCACTGGTCATTAGGGGAGATCGGTCAAATCCTAGTGTTCAAGCACTTTGGGGTGGAATTAGTGAACATAGTTCCCAATTCATTCACTATGTTAAGTGTGTTCGTGTACCTGTGCAAGGCCTATCTGGGGATTCCTCTAGATGTGGAGCTCTTTCGGTATTACTAAAAAATGAGCAGACAAGTTGGGGTTGCTAGGAGCTGAGGTCTGAAGCTCCACGATGGCAAAACAAAGGAGTATATCCAGATGTTTACTTGGTCTTCGTGGCCGAACTAGAAGAAGTGGTTTTACTACGAGACAACTAGTGAAGACAGCCTTTCTTTTGTGGGGGAAAGCTACAGATAAAAATTTTCCCAGAATTTGGTCCCCAAAGACCTTACTTAGATAGCCCGCTACATCCAAGCTATCAAAAAACTAAGGGAAAAGGGGCTCACTGGTTGGCATGTGGTGAAGGACTTCATCACTCGTCATGTCAGCCCACTGAAGAAATGAGCACATCCAATGTGGATGTACTTGGGGGCCAAGGATGCGACCAGAGATTACAAGGATGGTAAGTAACAATCGGACTCGTTCTCTCAGTTAGATTCTGAATTTCAAGTTCTGTTTACTGACCATTTTATCTATCTATGCAGATCTTACTTTGGGAGAGATTGACACCTGAGTCAAAGCTATCTATAAGAAGGCTCCAACACTTGATGTGGAGGCTCCTCATATCTTGGTAGATGTATCCACCGAAGAAAGAGAAGAACGCCTAAAGGTAATTGAAGTTCAATCTCATCTTTAGGATTTCATAGTTGTAAGCAATGATTACTTAGCATTCTTCCCTATTGTAGAAAGTTGGCATGGAAAAACATCAAGACAACCAAGAGGTCGAACTGATGGTCATCAGAAAAGAGGCGGAGGAAGCCAAAGCTCCTCTGACAAAGAGGCATCGACTAAGAAAACTATCAACAAGCAAGGTGGGAGCTCAAGTTCTGCTCTTCCTCTTGTTGCACCGACTAGCCCTATCGAGCATTTCATTGTAGATATGACTGTTGTGGAAGAAATAGGGGTAGTTGTACTGGAGAAAAAAGCTCCCAAGATCAAGGTACCCTACTATTATGATGATAAAACTTTCTTCGTTGGCACTTCTCATGGCTTTGTTAAGCAACTCAAGCAAGAAAAGTGGAAGAATTTTGTATCTTTTGTGAAGGATACTACTGCAGCAGCAAAACCTATGATCAAGAAGGAGACGACCCTTCAGGTAGTCGAAACTAGTTTCAACCATCAGGAGGGGCAAGAGGAACAGGGAGGTGCAGCACTAGCATTGTATCTACGACCAGAGGTGGTCGAAGATGACCTTGCTCCTCAACTACCAGATGTGATCGTAGGAAAGAAGTCAAAGAAACCTTCATTAGGGAAGATTCCTTCTAAATTCAAAATCAAAACTAAGAAAGGAAGGTATATAAATAAGAGCATTGGAACAAAATTTTACCTTTTCATTTCCTTAAATGCTATTCACCTCTCTTCTTATGACTTTAGCCCGGCTCCCCCATCATCTGAGGATGCTTCTATCGTGCAACCCCTTGCCATTATTCCTACAACCAAAGAGATGGGAGAGAAGATGGTTGGAGAATCGACCACCATCTCAAATATGGAAGCTGCTGCTAAAGCTGGTCGAGAAGTGGGAAATCCTTTCGACTGCCATGCTGAGGAGGGGACCACCAAGGAATCTCCTCCTCATCTCCAAGGAGGTAAAACCAAAGAAGAAGAACAACAACAACCTAACTTCTTCTCTATGTTTTTCAACCCTGCTTTTGTAGTGAGTCTTTCTAATGTCGATCTTACGACCGAGTTCCTCACCCTAAGACATTCCCAACAAGGGGAATGTCTTCAATGATGAGCGTCTTGAGAAGGTATGGTGGAAGAAGGTGAAGAGCTCGATTGGCCAGAGGATTCCTAGTGAGTACTTGCCAAATTTGCTCGTACGATCATGAACGTAAGAATCTAATGCTTAGTCATTTATAATTGGCATTTCTTACTTCTCATTATCTTCCTTTATTTAGAGAGCTTTGGAAGACATGGTTACTGTGGTTGAATACCACCGTCAACTCATGCTCCTGAGATAGGAAAATGCTGAACTCCATGAATAGGTGAAGAAATAGTAAGCCAGTGGTATACGTAGTCTTTCTCTATTTCAATGACTAGTCCAACTCTTCATGTCTATCCTTAACCTTTACAGGTCTAAGAGAGATGAAAAGACCTTATCTGACGCACTTGACAACGAAAAGGTCAAGACGAAAAAGCTGAAGAAGGAAAACATCGATTTAACAATAGACCTTCTAAAGGCCAAATCTGCAATTAGCACACTGCAAGACAAAATAAACAATAAGTTCTAAACTTAAGACTATTTATTAGATGCCTTCCTCTAACTCTTTTCTTTTGATAGATAAGAGGTTGAAACGAGTAAGCTCTACACCGAGGTCAAAGAGAAAGCCAAAGTGATCGGTGAACTTACTTGTATTTGTAGAGAGAAAGACCAAAATATAAAGTTGCTAGAAGAATAACGTAAAGATGAAGTCGAGAAACTTGATTCTCGACTAGCAGGTAAAGAAATCTTCATCTTCGACTAGTTCTGCTAACTAGTCTTTTGGGAAGTATTTTCTAACCAACTTCACTCCATTTGTAGAGGTTGTAGACAAAATAAAGTGACTCATAGCGGTTTCAACTCATAATCAGGATGAGACGAAGTCGATGAAGATCATTCCTAGGACAACGTTTCACTTCTAAACAATTTACTTATTGGGCTTGGTGCTAATGTGGTTACTCCTCTTGAAGACACCATAATTGCCCATATGAGTGCAATTGGACAACAAGTCAGAGCTTTAGAGAAGCTCATAACTACTCTAAAGACCAACTAGACTGACTCGTTATGAGTGGTGTGGTTAAAGGTGCAGTAAGTTATTGTCAGACCCTGGGTTAGCAAACCCAGATTGTTTGTGATTCCATCGGATTATTCCCTAGATCAGTATACAGTGCTCATAGATACATTACTGTATACCAAAGGTATATCATGTAGAAGCATAAACAATACTGTAATAACGTACTCATGGGCTAATTAGGTCGAAATCAATAAAATACAGCAGCAAAAACTTTACACAGTGGGACCCTCAGGACTTGCCCACAGGCAGCCAACTGGGGTCCGCGACCTAGCTCTTAGCCTCATCATCTTCCAACTCTGTCGACTCCTTCAACACATAGTAGTACTTGACCTTCTTTTCCTTCCTTCCTGACTGATGGTAATTAAGCAAGAGTAAGTACAATGGTACTCAAGAAGCCACCACACATGATGCAATAATATTAGATGTAATGCTGTCAAAGGGAGGCTTGAGGTTCTTTTAGTTGCTAAAAAGCATTGTTTTGAAAGTATAATAAGTAGGAAAATTCCTGAGACTTAGCAATTTTAACTAAATAGATTTTATGAAGTTGATTGTGAGAATGCAATAATAGTAGTAGTGCCATCAAACCTTTCAAAATAGCATATATAAGCCATATAAAACTTTGCTATTTCACCTTTTGAGACTAGTTGTTTACATTGTACCAATATATATATATATTATGTATCATAAATGGTTTATGGATCAAACCATCTATGATAATTATGTCCCTGACCGCTGGGCCCATCGATCCTCCCCAACCTAATCCTAGCCAATAGAAACCCACCAACCCCTATCCCACGGATCGTAGCTCCACCACTCCATCCACGCGCCAAAAATTTTCGCACTCCTGCCTCTCCCTCCCCTCTAAATACTCACCCAAACCTAGCCTCCTTGTCCCGTACAAAGCAGATGACATGCAAGTCTACGGGAGGCAAGGCGCCGCAGAAGCAGCTGGCATGGTTACCAAGGTGATGTGCAAGTCTATGGGAGGTAAGACACCGTGGAAGCAGCTAGCTACCAAGGTGACGCTCAAGTAGACATCAGGGATGGTGGGTGTCAAGGACATTTTCCTCACACGTTGTATCACGGGCGAGAGGGCCTAGGATAGAGGCCTCGTCGGTGATATTGAGTTTCTATTGTCTATTAGGATCTCTGCTTTTTCCCTATTCTTGCCATGTTTAAGAGTTGGGTTCATAGGATTAGGAGATGTGTTCTTTTCATGTTCTTGTTGTATTAGCTAAATGGGTAACCCACTCATTATCTTGTGATGTTGTAATGATAGATTCTAATCTTAATGGAAATAGAATGTGCTGATGTGTTTGTTGCTATATTTGCTTATTTTCAGATGGCATAATTAACATTTCCTAAGGTTAGCCAAAAAATAAAAAAATTTACGTATAGAATGAACTATCACAGACAGTTTTGTGGTATAAACTATCTATGAAGAACTATCATAGATGGCTAGAACCAAAAACCGCATGTGACACAAGCACATCATAGACAGTTGATGTGACGACGGCCCGATCTTCCGAGAGGTACTCATAAGTCGATTGTGGAGATCTCGACGTTGATGATCCAAAGGCTTCGACCAAAACAGATCGAACCCCTCGCAATCACTACACCACTGCTCCGTTGGTTATCAACCGTGCCGAACACGGTTGACCTCGCCAAGAAGGCTATCTCCTACAAGCGAATCGAGAGCACAAGCAAGAGAGTTTAAGATGCAATCTGAAATTGTGAATAATATTTAAGTTCACAAGTTGGGGTTCCTCAACCGAATATGCGGTGAAACTGCTAAGCAGAATAATCTCTTAAGAAAAACCCGAGGAAAACTAAAGGGGTGCGGCCTCCTTAAATAGGGGAGGGGAAGCCACACTTATCTAATGAAAAGGGATGTGGTACTATTTCTAGTTACTGTTCATGTGGTCATGGTACTGTTCACATGAACAGTACCAGCCCAAATAGCCCAAATTACAAGGCCCTCGGCCCACTTTGATTCGGACTGGAAAAATGACGTGAGTTGTTTTACAGTTTCTGATCTACTCGGGTGGAGTTTGGAGGTGAGACTAGATCCATCTGAAAGTAGACTCCAAGAGCTTTCGAACGAGTACTCACGAGCCCCGAGACGCCTTCTGGATCAAAAGTTATGGCCATTTGAAGTTGGCCTGTCAAGCTGAATCCGAATTGATTTAGAGGCCGAATTGGATTCCAAAACCTGTCCAACTTGAACCCTTGCTTCAGTTGGTTCCAAAGTGATGTGGTGCTACAAATATATATATTTTCATCATTAGGTAGCATCATATTCTCATTTAAAATGTGTTGAAGTTGAAGAAATGAATTCACCTTTAATTCAATTTTGATATTGGCCGCTACGGTCATACGTGTTGGTGGCGTGGTCACATCATCCTCCCCTTCTTGACAGAAAATCATCCTCGGTTTTAACATATGTGTAGTGTCACATATTGCATGATCTTGATCATAAATCTTGGTACATGATAACAAACGCAACGAACTCTTATTATGTAATATCATAAATTCTTTATCAAATAAAGTAAAATCTCTTTGAAAAGAGCTCACCTCATAATTTAAGTGATGCGTAGGAGCTCTAGTAATTGGAACAACAAGTATAGCAAATATGGTTGTATCCATAGGGTACATGTTCTTATCATCCTCCCCTTCTTGCAAATAAAGCCGTCCTCGGCTTTTGATAAGCTGAAAATATGGTAACAAAGAAGCCAAGGTGTATGCATGGTATATGTCGGGCCCCCGGATTTCCAAACCCGGACCCTCTGTGTATTACAGCACTAGTCCCAGATCAAAGCTAGTGCACACAGTCAAACAGAATGGAAAACATCACCATCAACGATTTATTATAATAATTAAGTGTACTGACCACAAGGTCTCATTATTACAATAGAGGTTTCGCACACAAGAAATAAAGCGGAAGCAAAGATAACTCGAGGACGACCCATCAATTTGCCACAGGCAATTGACTGGGGAAGCGCGACCTAGTCCTTCGGGAAGAATCCGTCACAGCCACAAGCGAAGCAGTAGTCGTAGTCACCTTCTTGAGCTTCAACTTCCTCTGAGATTTATTTTTGAGTGTAGCATGTGAGTACATAAAGTACTCCGCAAGTCTTGGGAAAAATGCATAGATGCAAGGCTTGACAAAGGAAGGCTATATGGTTCTTTTGCACAAAGCAATATTTTAAATTCAATTACTACTAATTATTTTCGAAGGCATCAATTTAATAAAGTAAATGATTTTAACAGAACTAACAATTATTCTCTAGTGAAGGTTCTATCCACCAACACTAGCTTAATCTTTTCCAACTGAACCAGTTAATATTGCGGGTTACATCCACCCTCTCTGGCTCCAACCGCCAGGATTCCCTTCCGAGAGTTCCCTCCACTCTCGGAATACAAAAACTTTGATTTTAAAACAAAAACCAGAAATCTACCATGTGCATGCATTCCTTGCCCGCCCTTGACCGTGGGCACGGCTATTCGAATAGTTTACACTCTGCAGAGGTTGTACAACTTTACCCACAAGAGATAAATTATCCTACAAGTCAACACGCTTCCTTTGGCATGAGACCCAGATAAAATATCACAAAGCCTTTACCTTACTCTAATCTAGCTAGATACCACCCATCGAGGTTTCACCGCAGTAAGCTAACCGCCCAACCGAAGCCCCTCTTGCGCCATATGAGTACTGAGAAATCCCTGTCCCTCACTGTGGATAACCAGTCCATCCCTGGCACCCACTTTCCACTGGTGGCACCTAAACTAGACTATCATAAGTTAGTCAGCTAGGTCGTACACATATAGACTTGTGGTTGTACGGTTAATGCTCAGTCTGGACAAACACAAGCGTCGGTCCTTAATTGGCTAGGGTGGAACATACACTTTACAAGATCTCGTGCTTCTGCACCAATCCAAACCAACCATCCACCTAATCTAAACCAACTTTCACAATTTATTTTATTTTAAAATCACAGTGACAACTCCAATTGCCACTTCATTTACAAACACAAGGGTTCAATATTAAATCATAATTTCCCATTTTCAAGATTTTCCAAAGTTATTAGATAGCATGACTAAGCATTATTCTACCATTCTACTATTCACAAAGATTAATATTAATCTCACTATTGAGACAAAGGGAGTTCTAGGGTGACAAGGTACATGGCAATCAATGTCAAATGAGGGCATAACAAAGTTGGAATAACTAACTCCTAAAGATTTGAACTAGTGATTTTATGTAACTTGCAATGCACATAATTTAAAATATTTAAAACATTTCAAAAGCATAGGTTCAAGATGATCAAAGGAGACTTGCCTTCTTGCAGGGTTTCTGGGTCTTCTTGCTGCTGTGAAGAGGATAAATCGACAACGTTGGAATCTACGCGAGAAAAGACGAAGCAAACAAAGCAAATAAATACAAACAAAATTCAAATAAAATCCAAAAATTCAACAGAGGCCATAGTTGGATAGATTATGATTTTAGATGAATTTAGAAATTTGAATGGCTGAATTTGGAGTTAAAATGAGAAAGTTATGTTGGTTTGAAAATCTCAGATTTGAATAAATCCAGAAATTAGGAAATTTCTGACAGGTGGGGCCCACTGGAATATTAGATTTTAATTTCTATTTTTATTCTGAGAGACTGACAGGTGGGGCCTACTGAACAGTAACCCCTGGCGGTCACTGACATGTGGGACCCGCTGGACAGTGAGCCCACTGACTCAACCTCTGACATGTGGGACCCACTGGACTCCGGGCCCACTTGTCAGAGACCAGCACAGAGGGGTGGGGCCCAGCGCGATGGCAGCATGAGCCGCGGCCACGACGGTTGGGGCCCACTTGTCAGCGCGAGATTTTAAAAGAATGACTCGACCTCAGCGTGCGGAGCCGGGGGCTCGAACGCGCGCCGAGGGAACCGAGGGGGGGGAGAGTTAGCGCTGGTAACCAGTCGGGCGGGGAGGTGTTGCCTACCCAATATGGGTAGGTAACCCTCTTGAGGAGTACCTGCCGGAGGGACCGGGCAGCCGTGGACGGAGGCAGTGGCGCCGACGGCGAGGGGAGGCCGGAGAGGTTATGGCGGTGCGTGATATGTAATCCTGGTGCGGAGGGGGTCCGGTTTGAGGGGTCGGCGAGGCTCGGGGACAAACGGAGGTGGCCGACGGCGAGCAAGGGGCGGAGCTGCCTCGGGTGCTCTGGTGCGACGGTGCTCCGGCGGCGAGGAGGGACGACCGAGGTGCCGGGGAGGTTCGTCGACGCATGAGGAAGCTGTAGGTGGCGGCTATGGGCTCTGGGGAGGTCTGAGGCGGCGGGGAAGGCTCGCCGGAGTTGGGCGGAGCTCGGAGGGGAAGGTGGCACAGTGGCAGGGCTCTACGGGGCTCGGGAGAGGAGGTGGAGAGCGCTGGGAGGTGGTGCGGGAGGAGGTGAAGCCGAGGGGGCTTATATAGGGCGGAGGAGGGGACACGGGCGTGGGATTGCTCACCGGAGATGGCGGCCGAGAAAAGGAAGGGAGCGGGGCCGAAAGGAAATAGGGGGCAGAGAAGGAAAGAAGGACGCGGGGAAGAGGGGATTTGGTCGCGGCGGCGTCCGAGACTTCCAAAACCGGAGGGACGGGGAAGGAAAGGTGGGATCCGGCACGGTCTCGGTCGGCCGACGAAAAAGGAAAGAAAGGAAAGGGGGCGCTCCGCGGGGACGACGGATCCGACTGGCGGGCCCCGCGTGCAGTGAGAGGAAGGAGGGAGCGGGCGGGCGGTGCAGATGGACGCCACGCGGCTCGGGGAAAGGATCGGGCGGTGGCGCGGTTAAGTGGAAGGGGGCGGTGGATTGAGGCCGGGCACGAAGACGCGGCTCATCCGAGCCGTCCATGCGTCGGGCGAGGAGGAGGGGAAGGCGGGGCCGCCGGCTGACGGGCCGGGCCCGCGAGGCAGCGAGGAAGGAGGCGGCTGGATCGGCCGAGCGGCGACGTGGGCGGATCTAGGCCGCCCACGCGTCGGCGGAGGAAGGATTTGGATTTTTATTGATTTTTAATTTGAAAAGGCTAGGAATTTATTTAGGCCTCAGAAAAATATCAAAATACCTCCAAAAATTCCAGAAAAATTCATAGAAGCTCCTGGAGATATTTTGGACTTAATAAAATTATTTCCAACTACTGTTGATATTTAATTTTCATATTTTGAATTACTTTTTAAATTCTAAAAATAGGTTTTTAAATCCCAGAAAATCCAGAAAGGCAAATAAAAGCCAAGTAAAATCCAATTACCTTAAAATAATTAATTTGAATTTAAATTTCCCAAAAAGCCAAATTTTTGGGATGTGACAGTATATGTATATGTCATCCGTTTTAACAGTTCTTCGTTGTTGCACAATTACTGTTATAAAACAACAGTGATCATAAAAGCTCATTGTATTATTAACCCAAGAGTAATCATATATGTTAATGAGCAATTCAAAATTTCTCACACAGTAATTATTGCAACTTGTTTTGCAAATGTAAGTGAAGCATTTATGCAATTCAAATCTTTAACGTTGTAAACATGTAGTGGTGGCACATATGGGCAAAACTACAACTTTTGGAATCAAGCAAAGTTCATCCATGTAATCATATCGCAATCGAACCATAGCAAATTCATCTAACAAGGTTGAAGAGGCTTGTATGTTCTTCCATAATTCATCATCTTTATTCAGATTGTCCATACTAGATAGTGCAAAAAGCGATGAACACATAGGCATTGGATGAGTATTAAATTTTACTTCCCTCTCACATTGAACATGATTCACCATACAAGAATTGTTGTCCTAGACAGCAAGTTTCAATTCATCCACGTGATCGCAAGTTATGCATATTCGATATACAAGAAATTGATTTTCCACACCATAATCTCCAATCAAATTAAACTTATATCCAGGGATGTAGGTACTAAATAAGAATTTCGAACATGCAAGTTCAGAAACTTTCTCCATAGCATGTGACAATTTCATAGGTAAATCCAACATGATGTAACACAATGAATTAGCAGGAGAAATTCTAGTCAAAACTTCTTTATGTGTTATTAATTCGACATGTGCAAAATTATGAGAATTTAGATCAGCACATGGTTCATTTAAGTCAACACAAGGAACATCAGAAGATTGCACTACAGTAGGTATATACTCACAAGATTGCTCTATGTCTTGTTGTAGCACCAAATCAATACCGTGAGCGATGATAGCACCATGTTCTTTACCTTTTTGGCTCTCCTCAGATGATGTAAGTGCATCCATCTCCTTATCTTCATTCTCAACCAATGGGATCAGTGATTCAATCAGCTCATGCTCCTCTTCGGCATGGTTCTCAACTACCTGCAAGTTGTTAGTCAAAGAAAAGGGCACAAACACAGGTTTGTTCTCATGATCATCACCATTGCCTGCAAGGTTAGCTGTAAGAGCATATTCATCCTCAACATCACTAGCACTTACATAACCACCATCTTCTATCGCAATGTACGCCCGCTGACTTGTGCAATCTCTCATGACGTGGCCCATCCCTTTACAACGGTGGCACACAATGCCCGTCGTACGGCCCGTGGAAGCAACTGATGAAGAGCTCTGTGCTGGTGCTTGCACACTAGTAGATTTGCTCATCTCGAGTGCGCGTGATGGTGGCGGCGGTGCTGCTGAACGCGCCCTACTCACAGAGGCGGCAGCAGCTTGATAAATAGGATATGGGGCTATCTTGGCTTGCCCAGGCGTTGATCTCGATGTAGACGTACCTCCAAAGTTGCTCCTTGTCCTTTGTTGCCTACCCTGCAATTCTGTTTCTGCCAAACAAGCAAGCTGGAACAACTGGTTGACAGTAGTAAAATCTTTATAATCAGCAATGTCCTGAATTTCACGCCGTAACCCCCCGTAAAAATGACAAATCTTATCCTTCGTTTCCTCAACAACCCCACAACGCAACATGCCTATTTGTAGTTCTTAATAATATTCCTCAACAGATTTATTACCTTGGTCTAAGCATTGCAATTTCTTATGCATTTCATGTTTAAAAGTAGGAGGAACAAATCTAGCACGCATAGCTCCTTTTAACCGCTCCCATGTATCAGGTTGTAAGCGCATGGTACCCAGTTCATTCCACCAGATAATAGCAAAGTCCTTAAACTCACTAGTAGCTTGTCTAACTCTATGTTGTTCAGGAACCAAGTGAGAATTAAACTTCTGCTCTACCATCATCTCCCAATCAAGATATATTTCAGCATCATAAATACCAGAAAAAGATGGAACGGTAAATTTGACTTTAGTAAAAGGGTCATGATTAGAACGATCATTGTGGTGCTGAAAATTATTACCTCCCATACCGTGACGGTTTTGATGTAGGCGGTGTCGTGGGCGTGCATCTTGGGCAGCAAATGAAGCACTGGCGTCGCGGTTTTGTCTCTCATTATCATCTCCCTCCTCACGATCTTGGCCCGCATCGTGATCATACTCGCGTCCATTGTTTGGTGGCCGATTCACCATTCTTTCAAGGCGTGCAGTGAGTGTTGTAATACTCTCATTGATGGAACTGATGGAGCGCTGCCATGTGTCCGTCGAAGCTTGAAGCTTCCTATTGATGCGTTGTTCATCCCAAAGTGTCATGAGCTCTCCCTTTAAAACACACACTTGATCATCAGACGACCCACCTGTCATGGTTAGTAGAAAACAAAACAAAACACAAAGGTATTATCCCTATCCACTACTAGGTGGTGGAAGGTGGAATCACACATTCTCAAGCGTCTTACCACACTCTTACAAGTGTTCTTACCAATGCAGTAGGTGGTACAACCGGTGGCTGGTTCGTGGCACCGTGTCGAGCGTGGGTACGATTGCAAGAGGGAACCTGTTCTGATCAAGAGTAGGTGTAGCTTGGAAGGCACAATATGGTAGCAATGGAGAATAATCAGTTAATTTCAGAATTGCATAGAATTGAATTATAGTCCGTATCTAGCACTTAGCCTATGTTGCTGATAAACCAAGAATGGAAGAAGGCTAAAATCAAGTGTATGGCAATGTGTAGGAGTGGTAAATACCAGATAATTCAATCCAATGCAATTTGGAATTGAAGAACACAAGGATTGACTCAAAACTAAAAACTGAACATTTCTGTCCACTGGACAGCACGTCGGTATTTTGGCCGTAACTTTTTGTCAGATGCCTTTTTTTCACTGATTCTTTTTTCTCTCTTTTTTGACGGCTTTTTCTACAGATTTTCTTTTGGGGCCAACTTCTGCAACCTGACACAGAAATTCGCACGAAAATCACAACTGCTGACAGTTGCAGATTCAAAACAGATAATTGGGTCAACTTTCACCGCATATATCTCTTAACTGCCTTTCCGGAATGACGTGAAATTTTACAGATAGATGGATAAGAAATTTTTGAATCTTAGGGCGGTGGTCTCACTCAAAAATAATCTCGGAATCAAAAGATATGGCGTTTTTGGTGGCGGCTGCAGAGAAAGGAAAAATCAGCCGAATTTGGAAATTAGGGTTTGGGGTGGGGAATTTTTCTTTCGTTTGGATTTTTAATGGAACAAAGATATGACCAGAAACTAGACAATGCTAATATGGACACAAATTCAATTTAGCAAACCTAAACTAACAGATTGAAAGGCACAACGGGGTTTGGACAGCGGAATTAATTCTTTTTGTGGGGCAATTTTTTTTTCTGGACTATAGGAAATAAAAACCAATCTACTAACTAGGGATACAAGAATTACCTCACGGGCAACCGTTGCTCTGATACCAACTGATGTGACGATGGCCCAATCTTCCGAGAGGTCGTGATAAGTCGATTGTGGAGATCTCGACGTTGATGATCCAAAGGCTCCGACCAAAATAGATCGAACCCCTGGCAATCACTACTCCACTGCTCCGTTGATTATCAACCGTGCCGAACACGGTTGACCTCGCCAAGAAGGCTATCTCCTACAAGCGAATCGAGAACACAAGCAAGAGAGTTTAAGATGCAATCTGAAATTATGAATAATGTTTAAGTTCACAAGTTGGGGTTCCTCAAACGAACTTGCGGTGAAACTGCTAAGCAGAATAATCTCTTAAGAAAAACCCGAGGAAAACTAAAGGGGTGCAACCTTCTTAAATAGGGGAGGGGGAAGCCACACTTATCTAGGGTGACAAGGTACATGGCAATCAATGTCAAATGAGGGCATAACAAAGTTGGAATAACTAACTCCTAAAGATTTGAACTAGTGATTTTATGTAACTTGCAATGCACATAATTTAAAATATTTAAAACATTTCAAAAGCATAGGTTCAAGATGATCAAAGGAGACTTGCCTTCTTGCAGGGTTTCTGGGTCTTCTTGCTGCTGTGAAGAGGGATCGTCGACAACGTTGGAATCTACGCGAGAAAAGACGAAGCAAACAAAGCAAATAAATACAAACAAAATTCAAATAAAATCCAAAAATTCAACAGAGGCCATAGATGGATAGATTATGATTTTAGATGAATTTAGAAATTTGAATGGCTGAATTTGGAGTTAAAATGAGAAAGTTATCTTTGGTTTGAAAATCTCAGATTTGAATAAATCCAGAAATTAGAAATTTCTAACAGGTGGGGCCCATGGAATATTAGATTTTAATTTCTATTTTTATTCGAGAGACCGACGGTGGGGCCTCGAACAGTAACCACTGGCGGTCACTGACATGTGGGACCCACTGGACAGTGAGCCCACTGACTCAACCTCTGACACGTGGGACCCACTAGACTCCGGGCCCACTTGTCGAGACCAAGACTGAGGGTGGGGCCCAGCGGCGATGGTGGCGCATGAGCCGGCGGCCGACGGTTGGGGCCCACTTGTCGCCGCGAGATTTTAAAAGAATGGCTCAACCTCGCGTGCGGGCGGGGCTCAAAGCGCGCGAGGAACCGAGGGGAAGAGTTAGCGCTGGTAACCAGTCGGGCGGGGAGGCGTTGCCTACCCAATATGGGTAGGTAACCCTCTTGAGGAGTACCTGCCGGAGGGACCGGGCAGCCGTGGACGGAGGCAGTGGCGCTGGCGGTGAGGGGAGGCCGGAGAGGTTCTGGCGGTGCGTGATATGTAATCCTGGTGCGGAGGGGGTCCGGTTTGAGGGGTCGACGAGGCTCGGGGACGAATGGAGGTGACCGACGGCGAGGAAGGGGCGGAGCTGCCTCGGGTGCTCCGGTGCGACGGTGCTCCGGTGGCAAGGAGGGACGACCGAGGTGCCGGGGAGGTTCGCCGACGCACGAGGAAGCTGTAGGTGGCGGCTACGGGCTCTGGGGAGGTCCCAGGCGGTGGGGAAGGCTCGCCGGAGTTGGGCGGAGCTCGGAGGGGAAGGTGGCACAGTGGCAGGGCACTATGGGGCTCGGGAGAGGAGGTGGAGAGCGCTGGGAGGTGGTGCGGGAGGAGGCGAAGCCGAGGGGGGCTTTTATAGGGCGGAGGAGGGGACACGGGCGCGGGATTGCTCGCCGGAGATGGCGGCCGAGAAAAGGAAGGGAGCGGGGCCGAAAGGAAATAGGGGGCAGAGAAGGAAAGAAGGACGCGGGGAAGAGGGGATTTGGTCGTGGCGGCGTCCGGGACTTCCAAAACCGGAGGGACGGGGAAGGAAAGGTGGGATCCGGCGCGGTCTCGGTCGGCCGGCGAAAAAGTAAAGAGGGGACTAAGAAAGGAAAGGGGGCACTCCGCGGGGACGACGCATCCGACAGGCGGGCCCCACGTGCAGTGAGAGGAAGGAGGGAGCGTGCGGGCGGTGCGGATGGACGCCACGCGGCTCGGGGAAAGGATCGGGCGGTGGCGCGGTTAAGTGGAAGGGGGCGGTGGATTGAGGCCAGGCGCGAAGACGCGGCTCATCCGAGCCGTCCACGCGTCGGGCGAGGAGGAGGGGAAGGCGAGGCCGCCGGCTGACGGGCCGGGCCCGCGAGGCAGCGAGGGGAAGGGGAGGGGCGGCCTGGATCAGGCCGAGCGGCGACGTGGGCGGATCTGGGCCGTCCACGCGTCGGCCGGAGGGAAGGCTTTGGGTTTTTATTGATTTTTTTAATTTCAGAAAAGGCTAGGAATTTATTTAGGCCTCAGAAAAATATCAAAATACCTCCAAAAATTCCAAAAAAATTCACAGAAGCTCCTGGAGATATTTTGGACTTAATAAAATTATTTCCAATTACTGTTGATATTTAATTTTCATATTTTGAATTACTTTTTAAATTCTAAAAATTGGTTTTTAAATCCCAGGAAATCCAGAAAGGCAAATAAAAGCCAAGTAAAATCCAATTACCTTAAAATAATTAATTTGAATTTAAATTTCTCAAAAAGCCAAATTTTTGGGATGTGACAAACCTACCCCCTTAGAAAGAATCTCGACCCCGAGATTCGGACGGACTGGGAAAAAGGTCGGGGAACTCTTCTTTTAGATCCTCTTCACGTTCCCAAGTCGCTTCCGATTCTGAATGGTTGCTCCACTGCACTTTACAGAACTTGATAACCTTGCTGCGCGTACGACGTTCTGATTCCTCCAATATCTTGACCGGATATTCTGGATAGGTGAGGTCCTCCTTCACGTTTATTTCATCTAGAGGCATCTGCTCTTCTGGAACTCTGAGACACTTTCTTAGCTGAGACACATGGAAGACGTCATGCACCTTTGACAGTTGAGGTGGAAGCTCCAACTGGTAAGTGACATGCGTCATTTTTATATACATTTACCCATCATTTTGCCCCATTATTTTTCGCATTTTAGGACCATTTATCATCATTTACATGCTTTTATATATTTAATTGCTCGAAATGGACTGTTTTACATTTTTTTGTGCTTTTCTACAGGCCGGCGCGATCTAGGCGCATAAACGACAAAATTGGACTGCTCCGTACAGATGTGCGCGTCGACACGAATGCGTAGGATCTGTTCGCGATAAAATCGGAGTTTCCAAGGGCCAGAAAAGAAGAAATGAAATGGGAGATGGACTGATTTGTAAACCCTAGATATTAGGAGGACTAATCTGCAAAGTGCCAAAACCCCATCTCCTCAATAGCTGCCTGCTGCTCGGGAAAAGCCGAGCCTGGCATTTTCTTCCTCCCCTTGGCCTCCCTTTTGCTCCCCTCCCTTCTCCTCCAAGTCCGGCCGCCGGCGAGCGCCGGGCCGCAGCTCGCCGGTAAGCCTCCGCCGCTCCCCACTGCCTCTCCTCTCTGCTCTTACTCGCCACCTCTCCTCCTCCGCCGTCCCTCCTTTGCAAGCGCCGCTCCTCCACATCCAGACCGCCGGTGGCCATCTCCCTACCGCGCCTCTCTCTCTTTGTGCCTCTCCCTCCACAGCCTCCCTTCTCCATTGCCCCCCCTTCTCTCCACCGCCGCCTCACCTCACATCACCCGCGCCACCTCTGCTCTTCTCTCACCTCCCCTTGCCGCCTCTCTCCATCCACGGCCAACTACACCGCCCCCCTTCTCGCCCTTACCTCGCCGGTCGCCTCCCTTTTTTTTCACCGCCGCCATCACCTCTCGGCCGCTCCCCTTCATCGACTTCTCCACCACCACATCCTTCTCTTCCTTTGCCCCCCTTGCTTTTCCTCCCCTTTTCTTCTGCTCCGGCGCCGACGAGGGCTGCATCGACTTCTCCACAGCCGCCAGCCCCTTCCTCTCCTCCCTCGGTCGCCTGCCTGCTCCTCCATTCTCCTTCCCCACCGGTGCGCCTTCCTCCACAGGCCGCCCTTCCCCCGCTGCTCCTCAACCGTGTGCCGCCGACTGCTGCTCCACGGTGCCGACAACGCCCCTCTAGATCCACCAGGCCGCCACCTCTTCATCAGCACTGCCATCCACTGCTCACCGCCGGCGTCTCACCGACCTCGACGGCGACGACTTCTTCTGCCTCAAATCACCTCGGCCGCCACCACTTCCTCGGCTCACTTCACCGACGGCCTCCACCTTTGCTCTGCTTCCTCTGCTCAACCCCTCGGTTCATCTCCAGATCTTCCCCCTTTTACCTCTTTGCTGTTCTCAGTTACTATCCAACTGAATTGCTATTAATTTCCTGTTAATTGATGTTATATGAACTGTCATGTTAAATTGTGATCTGTGATATGTGTGATGTGAATTATGCATTGTGGATGCTAGGGCAGCAATGTGATTTGTGTTCTGGTGGTTTGGTATATGGATTTGTGGACTTGTGTTCAATGATTGTGTGAACTGTGATGTATGGGATTAGTGAGTATGTTATTGTGCTCTGTTTTGTTATCGAAATTATGCTCTGTTAATTGTTTCCAGTTTTCTCAATGTTCATGTTGCAGTAGTTTAATTCTAGAATTTGTGTTTATATGTTACCTACTATGGTGCCGTGATCTTGTGTTAGTCATTTAATTGTTATCTGCGATCATTGTTAGTACTTGTGAAGGTTTGTGTTGCGCGATTTAGCGAGCCGGCAACCGTTCCCTTCCCATTGCTGTCTAGACTCCCACCTTGTGCTCTATATTCTCCCTTGTGCTTCTCGACCTTCCCCCTTTCTTCTATGCGCGGTTGGTCGTTAGCGAGGTCGTGTAGTCGTTTGTAGTTTGTTGTGTTGTCTTGCCGCCGTCATCTAGTTAGTCGTCGACCGTTTTCCCCCTTCGTGCTGTCTTGACCTCCCTTTGCTTCTAAACCTCCTCCAGTGCTTCTCGACTTCCCCCTTTCTATCTTACGGTCGGTTGTTAGTTAGATCTTCGGTCGGTAGTCGTGTTCGTTCATGTTGTCGCTAGTGTCGTTTGTTTAGTCATTTGTCGTGTTGTTCATTCGGTCGTACGACGTTAATTCGTACGGTCGTTCGTCTCTTCGATCGTCGTTTTGTCTGTGCGAGTTAGAGTTTGTTCGATAGTTCGTTCGTTCGGTTGATTTGCTAGTCGTTTTAGGTTTAGTTCTCCCCCGTTTTGTTTGACCTAGCTTTAGCCGAGCATCGGTAGCCCTAGTCTAGTCCCTGTGGAGAACACGACACTCGCCACTATTTCAGTGGCAGCCCGTGCACTTGCGGGTGTGCTATTTTTGCACAATCAAGCAGTAAGCAACTTCTCCTCGTTTCGCCACAACAGGAAAGGGTCCAATGAATCTGGGAGCTAGCTTTCCACTGACTCCAAAATGTCTCATTCCTTTGAGAGGTGACACCTTCAAATAAACATGATCCCCAGGTACAAATTCTAAGCTTCTACGTCGATTGTCCGCATAGCTCTTCTGTCTGGTTTGTGCTGTTTTTAATCTGTCCTGGATTAGACAAACCTGTTCTTCTGCTTGCTTCAACACATCTGGTCCAAATACTTGTCCTTCTCCTGTCTCCTTCCAATACAATGGAGTCCTACATTTTCTGCTGTATAGGGCTTCGAACGGAGACATTTGCAAACTGGATTGATAACTGTTGTTATAGGAAAACTCCGCATAGGGTAGACTTTGATCCCAGTTAGCCTTGTTTGCTAGAACACAAGCCCTCAACATATCTTCCAGAATTTGATTTACTCTTTCTGTTTGTCCATCCTGTCTGTGGATGATAAGCTGTCTTGAAGTTTAAGTTTGTGCCCAAAAGTTCATGTAGTTTTTGCCAAAATCTCGAAGTGAATTGGGTTCCTCGATCTGACACAATCTTCTTTGGGACTCCATGCAAGCACACAATTCTTAACATGTACAACTCTGCAAGTCTATCCCCGGAGTATGTGGTCTTTACTGGAATGAAATGGGCGACTTTTGTCAAACGATCCACTATAACCCAAATTGAATCGTGCCTGTTTTGGTTCTTGGTAATCCAGCTTATAAAATCCATACCAATTTCTTCCCATTTCCACTCGAGGATCCGCAAAGGTTGTAGAAGCCAGTGGTCTCGATGTTCGCTTTAATTGTTGCACACATCGCACAAAGCTGCATATTCTGCAATTTCTCGTTTCATACTTGACCACCAATAACTCCCAGGGTGAATTGAATATCCAGATTCATGGGCTTCCTTTAGGATTAACTCCTTTACTTCTTTCTTTTCAGGTACAATAATTCTTTTCCCAAACCAAAGGGTACCTTCTTCATCCTCTGAAAATTCCGATGCTTTCCCTTTCTTCATATTATCCTTGATCTCCTGGACATACTTGTCCTCCTTTTGAGCTGCCCTGATTTGATCTTCTAAGGTTGGTTGAACTTCCAAAGTGGCTAGGAATCCTTCTTCCACTACCTCTAAGTTGAGCCGTTGGAATTCTTCTTGAAGTGCGGGCATACTATCCTTAATCCACAGTTTGGTACAGTAACTCTTTCTGCTCAAGGCGTCAGCTACTACGTTAGCTTTTCCCGGATGGTAATGTATTCCCACATCATAATCCTTTATTAGCTCAAGCCATCTCCTTTGCCTCATGTTGAGATCAGGTTGAGTGAATATATATTTCAAACTCTTGTGATCCGTGTAAATTTCACAACGGTTACCAATCAAATAATGCCTCCATATTTTTAGAGCATGCACAACGGCAGCAAGCTCTAAATCATGCGTTGGGTAATTTCCTTCATGGGGTCGCAGCTGCCTCGAAGCATATGCTACTACCTTTCTCTCTTGCATCAGTACACAGCCTAGTCCTTGTCTTGACGCATCACAGAAGACTTCAAAATCCTTTCTAATATCTGGAAGTGTTAACACTAGTGCAGAAGTTAACCTCTTCTTCAGCTCTTGGAAACTGTCCTCACACGGTTTACTCCATTCAAACTTCTTTTCCTTCTGTAGCAACTGGGTGAGAGGTCTTGCGAGTTTGGAGAATCCTTCAATAAAGCGACGATAGTAACCAGCCAAACCCAAAAGCCGGATCTCGATACTGACTTTGGTTGCGTCCAATTGAGCACATCATTTACCTTATCGGGATCCACGGACACTCCTCCTGCAGAAATCACGTGGCCCAAGAAAGCTACTTTCTTCAACCAAAACTCACACTTACTAAACTTGGCATACAACTGATTTTCTCTGAGCTTTTCCAAAACTATCCTCAAATGTTCTGCGTGCTCTTCCTCATTCTTGGAGTATATCAGAATATCGTCGACAAACACAACCACAAACTTATCCAAATATTCCATGAACACCTTATTCATCAGATTCATGAAGTATGCGGGGGCATTGGTTAGACCGAAAGACATTACTGTATACTCGTATAATCCATAACGAGTAGCAAATGCTGTCTTGGGTATGTCTTCTGGTCTTATCTTCAATTGGTGATAACCTGATCGAAGATCAATCTTGGAGAAGACACATGAACCTTTCAATTGATCAAAAAGATCATCTATCCGAGGCAAAGGATATTTGTTCTTGATCGTCACATCGTTCAGAGATCGATAGTCCACACACATGCGAAGACTACCATCTTTCTTCTTTACTAGCGATCTTGGTGCTCCTGTGGTGTGAGCTTGGTCTTACAAAACCTTTATCCTGCAATTCATCAATTTGCTTCTTGACTTCAGCGGATCATTTGCGGACATCCGATAAGGTCTCTTTGAAATCGGAGTGTTCCGGTACCAAGTTGATAACAAATTCAATTTCTCGTCCGGTGGCATTCGGCAAATCCTCGAGGAACACATCCGGTACTCACTCACTATAGGTACTTTTTCCGAGTCACTCCTTCACACTATTCAACCTACACATTGCGGGAAGGTGGGTTTGACTTATACCTTACTTGGATCCCATCCGAGTTGATGACTGTAATAGCTCGATCAGCACAATCTATCTGTCCTTTATACTTGGTTAACCAATCCATTCCAAGTATCACATCTAAACTCTTGGAATCTATTATAATAAGGTTCGCTAGGAACTTAATTCCATTTATATCCACAGTTGCGCTAGGGCAAACTGTGTTAGTCCTTATTTCCTTTCCAGGGGATTGGACTAGCATAGGGTTCTTTAGCTTACACACATCCCATTTATATCTTTCAACAAAATCTTTGGACACAAAAGAATGCGAAGCTCCAGAATCAAATAATGCTGATGCAGGTACTGAGTTGACAAGGAACTTACCCAGAACTACGTCGGGTGCATCCTGGGCTGCTTCCGCGGTCACATGGTTGAGATGCCCTCTGCTCACCACTTGTGGAGCCCTTGGGGTCTGAGGTGTCCCACGGCTTTGTCCTGCATTTGGAGCTCGTGCTGGTGGCGTTCCCAGGTTGAAGCGAACTGGGGTCACAGCTGAGCGCTTCTGGGGACAGTTACTGGCATAGTGTCCCATGTTCTTGCAGTTGAAACACTGCACTCCTGCTGCTGAAGTCCGGTTCTGTTGTGGTTGGCCTCCATTGCCTGTCCGGGGAACTTGGTTATTTGGGCGAGGTCCAGTGAATGGGGTCCTTGGCGCACTTGGTTCTGTGGGCCTATGGGCGTGGTGGGTTAGGCGAAATCTAGAAGCGCTCGCGCCTACTTGTGCTTGGAACTTCCTCTTCCGGCTTTCATACGGTGTGCCGAGCATCTTCTTGGACAAAAGCCTTGTTCACCATGTGTTGGAAGGTCAGAAAATCATTCGACACTAGCTGCACCTTGATGTTGGGGTCGAGTCCCTGCATGAACCTCCAGGTCTTGGTTGCCTCCGAGGTGATCTCTTCAGCTACATATCTATACAGCTGAGTGAACTTATTCAGGTATTCGAAAATGCTGAGGTTTCCTTGCTGCAGTTGGTAGAATTCTCTTTTCTTCATGTCCATTATTCCCGTAGGAATATGCGCAGTGCGGAAAGCCTCCACGAATTCATCCCATGTGATAGCTTGCGCGTTTTGATGGGCGGCGTGGTAATTTTCCCACCAGTTAGCGGCGATTCCCTTGAGTTGGTGAGCCGCATATAGCACCTTCTCATTGTCATGGCACTGGGCTAGGACCAACTTCCTCTCCACATCCTTAATCCAATCGTCTGCTTCCATTGGATCCACCGAACCAGAAAAGTAGGGGCCTTGTCCTCATAAATTCTCCCATCCTAGACCGAGGAGTGGATTGGGTGCTGTGGAGCTTCTGCACTTGGTTTCAGGCGAGAGCTTGAAATAATCGCAGCTGCATAGCCATCATCTGTTCCAAGTTGGGGGCCTGAGCGGGAGGTGGTGGAATGTTGTCCTCTGGCTGATTGTTGGCGTCACGGCTGTTGCCAGGGTTGCTCCTTGTGTTCACCATCTGAAGTGGTTTAGGTTAGCAGAAGGTAAGAGGGAAATAGCAAAGGTAAGAGGTTAGGGGAACTAAATCACATCCCAAGCCAACACACAAGAAGAAACCAGCAACCACTTAGGGGAAAACTTTTATTAAAATCAAGATAACTCCATGAATGGCTGTACCACAAGTGCACATAGGCCTGGTACAGTCCATCTAGCACACCAAACAAAATAAAGCATTCTAAAAAAAATGTGGACATTTATTCGGGATACTACCGACTCGAATGACTACTAATCCTCTCCAAAGATGCGCTCCTCAGGGTCCTCTTCTGGGTCCTCTTCTGGATCCTCCTCTGGGTCTTCCTGGCGCTCTCTCACGTGGTGCCTCGAACAATCACACTCGGCCGAGGCATGGGGACGGTTCGACTGGAGGCAGTCGAACGCGAGCGGGAAGGAGAAGGCTTGCGCTTCTTGAGAGTGATGCCAGGTGGCGGACTGGGGCGTCGCACCTTCTTGCGTGCTGTGAGCCGAGTGCGAAGTCCCGAGAGTCGAAATGGCGCGCGGTTGGCAGGGGCGGCGGCTGGTGCAGGTGAAGACGGCGTGTAGTCGGGTGCAGTTGAGACGCCCGATCTAAATTAATGTCATGCGCTCAAGAAGCTACGTGCGAAGAGTGTCGGAGTGCTGATAGCTGGAAGTGAGAAGCATCCGGAGTTGTCCAATCTCATCCTGAGCTCTAGCATAAGTGACTGCCATCGCCTGGGTGAGCTGCACCTGATGTGACAATCGAGGATCATCAGCTGGAATGTCAAAGGGATCTGGATACCTTTGTCCTGCTCGAGGGTTGATGAAGAAGCAAAAAGGGGACTGATGTACAGCATCCTTGTGCAGGTGGCACAACTATTCAATGGCGAGGCGTGCTACGTCCTGGACAGCATCGAAACAGCGGGACCGAGGGTGCTTGATGGGGTATGTGTGGGAGTTGAATTCCTCTTCCCGTGCATACAGGAATACCTCCATCGTCCAAGAGTCTCGATCCAGGATCCTCGTCTTCCGTCCCCTGAAAATGGGCGGCTGACGGTACTCCAAGCACTGCATCAGCTGCCGGAGAAGGCTAGCAAATGCTCCAGCATCCTCTCCATGTGAATAGTAGTCCCACGGGGCAGCGGAGGATGAACCAGCCATCTAAAAAGTTGAGTAAAAGAAAACATTAGTAAAAAGTTTTTATCAAAGGGAGTTAGGGACAAGAACGAGATTCTAAGTAAGAAGAGAGTAGAAGCAAAGAGATTTATATATTTTTAATATATTCTTTTTATAAATATAAGTCCTTAAAGTTTTGCCATTCCTAATCTAGGTCACGTCCTACAGTCAAATTGGCTCTGATACCATCTCTGTCGGGCCCCCGGATTTCCAAACCCGGACCCTCTGTGTATTACAGCACTAGTCCCAGATAAAGATGGCAATGGGTCTATACCCATTGGGTTTCACCACCCCAAACCCACCTCCATTAAGCAAAAACATCCCCGTTGGAGGACCCAATAACACAGGCGGGTACAACATTTCCCCCAAACCCATACCCACGCGGGTGAAATAAACCCGGCGGGTGACCCATACCCGAGACATGATATACAAGATTAAGGATCAAATCACCAAAACAACAAGATCACCATGGGCGTTGGCGGCTTGGTAGATGGGCCACGGCGGCTTGGCAGATGGGTGACGGCAGCGGCTTGGCATAGTGCGGCAGCAGCGGCTTGGCAGAGGGTGGCGAGGATGGCTTGGAGGGTGGCGGCGGCAGCTTGGAGGGCGCCCGAAGCCCCGAACGGCTTGGAGGCTATGAAATGGGGAATTCGGGTCTGGCGGCCGTCTGGGGAATAGGGTTAGGGTTTTAGTTTACATCTATTGGGCTGGGCCAAATATAATTATTTGTTGTGTGGACTAGGCTACAAATAGATGGCCCATAAATACTCGGGTATCCATTGGGTAATGGGTATGGGTAGTGTCAAACCATACCCACACCCGCATACCCATTGGGTCCTATTTTTCTCCATTAGTAGACCCATGGGTAGACATTTTAACCCATATATGTACCCTAATGGGGTAATTACCCATCGGGTTTCGGGTTATGGGTACCCATTGACATCTTTAGTCCCAGATCAAAGCTAGTGCACACAGTCAAACAGAATGGAAAACATCACCATCAACGATTTATTATAATAATTAAGTGTACTGACCACAAGGTCTCATTATTACAATAGAGGTTTCGCACACAAGAAATAAAGCGGAAGCAAAGATAACTCGAGGACGACCCATCAATTCGCCACAGGCAATTGACTGGGGAAGCGCGACCTAGTCCTCCGGGAAGAATCCGTCACAGCCACAAGCGAAGCAGTAGTCGTAGTCACCTTCTTGAGCTTCAACTTCCTCTGAGATTTATTTTTGAGTGTAGCATGTGAGTACATAAAGTACTCCGCAAGTCTTGGGAAAAATGCATAGATGCAAGGCTTGACAAAGGAAGGATATATGGTTCTTTTGCACAAAGCAATATTTTAAATTCAATTACTACTAATTATTTTCGAAGGCATCAATTTAATAAAGTAAATGATTTTAACAGAACTAACAATTATTCTCTAGTGAAGGTTCTATCCACCAACACTAGCTTAATCTTTTCCAACTGAACCAGTTAATATTGCGGGTTACATCCACCCTCTCTGGCTCCAACCGCCAGGATTCCCTTCCGAGAGTTCTCTCCACTCTCGGAATACACAAACTTTGATTTTAAAACAAAAACCAGAAATCTACCATGTGCATGCATTCCTTGCCCGCCCTTGACCGTGGGCACGGCTATTCGAATAGTTTACACTCTGCAGAGGTTGTACAACTTTACCCACAAGAGATAAATTATCCTACAAGTCAACACGCTTCCTTTGGCATGAGACCCAGATAAAATATCACAAAGCCTTTACCTTACTCTAATCTAGCTAGATACCACCCATCGAGGTTTCACCCGGGTAGGCTAACTGCCCAACCAAGCCCCTCTTGCGCCATATGAGTACAGTAAATCCCTGTCCCTCACTGTGGATAACCAGTCCATCCCTGGCACCCACTTTCCACTGGTGGCACCTAAACTAGACTATCATAAGTTAGTCAGCTAGGTCGTACACATATAGACTTGTGGTTGTACGGTTAATGCTCAGTCTGGACAAACACAAGCGTCGGTCCTTAATTGGCTAGGGTGGAACATACACTTTACAAGATCTCGTGCTTCCTGCACCAATCCAAACCAACCATCCACCCTAATCTAAACCAACTTTCACAATTTATTTTATTTTAAAATCACAGTGACAACTCCAATTGCCACTTCATTTACAAACACAAGGGTTCAATATTAAATCATAATTTCCCATTTTCAAGATTTTCCAAAGTTATTAGATAGCATGACTAAGCATTATTCTACCATTCTACTATTCACAAAGATTAATATTAATCTCATTATTGAGACAAAGGGAGTTCTAGGGTGACAAGGTACATGGCAATCAATGTCAAATGAGGGCATAACAAAGTTGGAATAACTAACTCCTAAAGATTTGAACTAGTGATTTTATGTAACTTGCAATGCACATAATTTAAAATATTTAAAACATTTCAAAAGCATAGGTTCAAGATGATCAAAGGAGACTTGCCTTCTTGCAGGGTTTCGGGTCTTCTTCTTGCTTTGTGAAGAGGATCGTCGACAACGTTGGAATCTACGCGAGAAAAGACGAAGCAAACAAAGCAAATAAATACAAACAAAATTCAAATAAAATCCAAAAATTCAACAGAGGCCATAGTTGGATAGATTATGATTTTAGATGAATTTAGAAATTTGAATGGCTGAATTGGAGTTAAAATGAGAAAGTTATCTTTGGTTTGAAAATCTCAGATTTGAATAAATCCAGAAATTAGGAAATTTCGACAGTGGGGCCCACTGGAATATTAGATTTTAATTTCTATTTTTATTCGAGAGGCGCGGTGGGGCCTCATGAACAGTAACCCGGCGGTCATCGACATGTGGGACCCGCTGGACAGTGAGCCCACTGACTCAACCTCTGACACGTGGGACCCACTGGACTCCGGGCCCACTTGTTAGAGACCAAGACAGAGGGTGGGGCCCGGCGGCGATGGCCATCGCAGAGCCGGACGCCGGCGGTTGGGGCCCACTTGTCGCGAGATTTTAAAAGAATGGCTCGACCTCGGCGTGCGGGCCGGGGCTCGAACGCGCCGAGGAACCGAGCGGGAAGAGTTAGCGCTGTAACGATCGGGCGGAGGCGTTGCCTACCCAATATGGGTAGGTAACCCTCTTGAGGAGTACTGCCGGAGGGACCGGCAGCCGTGGACGGAGGCGATGCGCCGCGGCGGGAGGCCGGAGAGGTTATGGCGGTGCGTGATATGTAATCCTGGTGTGGAGGGGGTCCGGTTTGAGGGGTCGGCGAGGCTCGGGGACAAACAGAGGTGGCCGACGGTGAGCAAGGGGCGGAGCTGCCTCGGGTGCTCTGGTGCGACGGTGCTCCGGCGGCGAGGAGGGACGACCGAGGTGCCGGGGAGTTTCGTCGACGCACGAGGAAGCTGTAGGTGGCGGCTACGGGCTCCGGGGAGGTCTGAGGCGGCGGGGAAGGCTCGCCGGAGTTGGGCGGAGCTCGGAGGGGAAGGTGGCACAGTGGCAGGGCTCTACGGGGCTCGGGAGAGGAGGTGGAGAGCGCTGGGAGGTGGTGCGGGAGGAGGCGAAGCCTAGGGGGGCTTTTATAGGGCGGAGGAGGGGACACGGGCATGGGATTGCTCACCAGAGATGGCGGCCGAGAAAAGGAAGGGAGCGGGGCCGAAAGGAAATAGGGGGCAGAGAAGGAAAGAAGGACACGGGGAAGAGGGAATTTGGTCGCGGCGTCAGGACTTCAAAACCGGAGGGACGGGAAGGAAAGGTGGGATCCGGCACGGTCTCGGTCGGCCGGCGAAAAAGGAAAGAAAGGAAAGGGCGCTCGCGGAGCGCGGATCCGGCAGGCGGGCCCGCGTGCGATGAGAGGAAGGAGGCGGGCGGGCGGTGCGAGATGGGCGCCACGCGGCTCGGGAAAGGATCGGCGGTGGCGCGGTTAAGTGGAAGGGGGCGGTGGATTGAGGCCGGGCACGAAGACGCGGCTCATCGGAGCCGTCCATGCGTCGGGCGAGGAGGAGGGAAGCGGGGCCGCTACCGACGGGCCGAGCCCGCGAGGCGGCGAGGAAGGAGGCGGCTGGATCAGGCCGAGCGGCGACGTGGGCGGATCTAGGCCGTCCACGCGTCGGCCGGAGGGAAGGATTTGGATTTTTATTGATTTTTTAATTTCAGAAAAGGCTAGGAATTTATTTAGGCCTCAAAAAAATATCAAAATACCTCCAAAAATTCCAGAAAAATTCATAGAAGCTCCTGGAGATATTTTGGACTTAATAAAATTATTTCCAACTACTGTTGATATTTAATTTTCATATTTTGAATTACTTTTTAAATTCTAAAAATAGGTTTTTAAATCCCAAAAAATCCAGAAAGGCAAATAAAAGCCAAGTAAAATCCAATTACATTAAAATAATTAATTTGAATTTAAATTTCTCAAAAAGCCAAATTTTTGGGATGTGACAGTATATGTATATGTCATCCGTTTTAACAGTTCTTCGTTGTTGCACAATTAATGTTATAAAACAACAGTGATCATAAAAGCTCATTGTATTATTAACCCAAGAGTAATCATATATGTTAATGAGCAATTCAAAATTTCTCACACAGTAATTATTGCAATTTGTTTTGCAAATGTAAGTGAAGCATTTATGCAATTCAAATCTTTGACGTTGTAAACATGTAGTGGTGGCACATATGGGCAAAACTACAACTTTTGGAATCAAGCAAAGTTCATCCATGTAATCATATCGCAATCGAACCATAGCAAATTCATCTAACAAGGTTGAAGAGGCTTGTATGTTCTGCCATAATTCATCATCTTTATTCAGATTGTCCATACTAGATAGTGCAAAAAGCGATGAACACATAGGCATTGGATGAGTATTAAATTTTACTTCCCTCTCACATTGAACATGATTCACCATACAAGAATTGTTGTCCTAGACAGCAAGTTTCAATTCATCCACGTGATCGCAAGTTATGCATATTCGATATACAAGAAATTGATTTTCCACACCATAATCTCCAATCAAATTAAACTTATATCCAGGGATGTAGGTACTAAATAAGAATTTCGAACATGCAAGTTCAGAAACTTTCTCCATAGCATGTGACAATTTCATAGGTAAATCCAACATGATGTAACACAATGAATTAACAGGAGAAATTCTAGTCAAAACTTCTTTATGTGTTATTAATTCGACATGTGCAAAATTATGAGAATTTAGATCAGCACATGGTTCATTTAAGTCAACACAAGGAACATCAGAAGATTGCACTACAAGAGGTATATACTCACAAGATTGCTCTATGTCTTGTTGTAGCACCAAATCAATACCGTGAGCGATGATAGCACCATGTTCTTTACCTTTTTGGCTCTCCTCAGATGATGTAAGTGCATCCATCTCCTTATCTTCATTCTCAACCAATGGGATCAGTGATTCAATCAGCTCATGCTCCTCTTCGGCATGGTTCTCAACTACCTGCAAGTTGTTAGTCAAAGAAAAGGGCACAAACACAGGTTTGTTCTCATGATCATCACCATTGCCTGCAAGGTTAGTTGTAAGAGCATATTCATCCTCAACATCACTAGCACTTACATAACCACCATCTTACGTCGCAATGTACGCCACGACTTGTGCAATCTCTCATGACGTGGCCCATCCCTTTACAACGGTGGCACACAATGCCCGTCGTACGGCCCGTGGAAGCAACTGATGAAGAGCTCTGTGCTGGTGCTTGCACACTAGTAGATTTGCTCATCTCGAGTGCGCGTGATGGTGGCGGCGGTGCTGCTGAACGCGCCCAACTCACAGAGGCGGCAGCAGCTCGATAAATAGGATATGGGGCTATCTTGGCTTGCCCAGGCGTTGATCTCGATGTAGACGTACCTCCAAAGTTGCTCCTTGTCCTTTGTTGCCTACCCTGCACTCATTTACGCCAAACAAGCAAGCTGGAACAACTGGTTGACAGTAGTAAAATCTTTATAATCAGCAATGTCCTGAATTTCACGCCGTAACCCCCCGTAAAAATGACAAATCTTATCCTTCGTTTCCTCAACAACCCCACAACGCAACATGCCTATTTGTAGTTCTTAATAATATTCCTCAACAGATTTATTACCTTGGTCTAAGCATTGCAATTTCTTATGCATTTCATGTTTAAAAGTAGGAGGAACAAATCTAGCACGCATAGCTCCTTTTAACCGCTCCCATGTATCAGGTTGTAGCGCATGGTACCAGTTCATTCCACGGATAATAGCAAAGTCCTTAAACTCACTAGTAGCTTGTCTAACTCTATGTTGTTCAGGAACCAAGTGAGAATTAAACTTCTGCTCTACCATCATCTCCCAATCAAGATATATTTCAGCATCATAAATACCAGAAAAAGATGGAACGGTAAATTTGACTTTAGTAAAAGGGTCATGATTAGAACGATCATTGTGGTGCTGAAAATTATTACCTCCCATACCGTGACGGTTTTGATGTAGGCGGTGTCGTGGGCGTGCATCTTGGGCAGCAAATGAAGCACTGGCGTCGCGGTTTTGTCTCTCATTATCATCTCCCTCCTCACGATCTTGGCCCGCATCGTGATCATACTCGCGTCCATTGTTTGGTGGCCGATTCACCATTCTTTCAAGGCGTGCAGTGAGTGCTGTAATACTCTCATTGATGGAACTGATGGAGCGCTGCCATGTGTCCGTCGAAGCTTGAAGCTTCCTATTGATGCGTTGTTCATCCCAAAGTGTCATGAGCTCTCCCTTTAAAACACACACTTGATCATCAGACGACCCACCTGTCATGGTTAGTAGAAAACAAAACAAAACACAAAGGTATTATCCCTATCCACTACTAGGTGGTGGAAGGTGGAATCACACATTCTCAAGTGTCTTACCACACTCTTACAAGTGTTCTTACCAATGCAGTAGGTGGTACAACCGGTGGCTGGTTCGTGACACCGTGTCGAGCGTGGGTACGATTGCAAGAGGGAACCTGTTCTGATCAAGAGTAGGTGTAGCTTGGAAGGCACAATATGGTAGCAATAGAGAACAATCAGTTAATTTCAGAATTGCATAGAATTGAATTATAGTCCGTATCTAGCACTTAGCCTATGTTGCTGATAAACCAAGAATGGAAGAAGGCTAAAATCAAGTGTATGGCAATGTGTAGGAGTGGTAAATACCAGATAATTCAATCCAATGCAATTTGGAATTGAAGAACACAAGGATTGACTCAAAACTAAAAACTGAAGATTTCTGTCCACTGGACAGCACGTCGGTATTTTGGCCATAACTTTTTGTCAGATGCCTTTTTTTCACTGATTCTTTTTTCTCTCTTTTTTGACGGCTTTTTCTACAGATTTTCTTTTGGGGCCAACTTCTGCAACCCGACACAGAAATTCGCACAAAAATCACAACTGCTGACAGTTGCAGATTCAAAACAGATAATTGGGTCAACTTTCACCACATATATCTCTTAACTGCCTTTCTGGAATGACGTGAAATTTTACAGATAGATGGATAAGAAATTTTTGAATCTAATGGCGGTGGTCTCACTCAAAAATAATCTCGGAATCAAAAGATATGGCGTTTTTGATGGAGGCTGCAGAGAAAGGAAAAATCAGCCGAATTTGGAAATTAGGGTTTGGGGTGGGGAATTTTTCTTTCATTTGGATTTTTAATGGAACAAAGATATGACCAGCAACTAGACAATGCTAATATGGACATAAATTCAATTTAGCAAACCAAAACTAACAGATTGAAAGGCACAACGGGGTTTGGACAGCGGAATTAATTCTTTTTGTGGGGCAATTTTTTTTCTGGACTATAGGAAATAAAAACCAATCTACTAACTAGGGATACAAGAATTACCTCACGGGCAACCGTTGCTCTGATACCAACTGATGTGACGATGGCCCAATCTTCCGAGAGGTCGTGATAAGTCGATTGTGGAGATCTCGACGTTGATGATCCAAAGGCTCCGACCAAAATAGATCGAACCCCTCGCAATCACTACTCCACTGCTCCGTTGATTATCAACCGTGCCGAACACGGTTGACCTCGCCAAGAAGGCTATCTCCTACAAGCGAATCGAGAACACAAGCAAGAGAGTTTAAGATGCAATCTGAAATTATGAATAATGTTTAAGTTCACAAGTTGGGGTTCCTCAAACGAACTTGCGGTGAAACTGCTAAGCAGAATAATCTCTTAAGAAAACCCGAGGAAAACTAAAGGGGTGCGCCTTTTTAAATAGGGGAGGGGGAAGCCACACTTATCTAATGAAAAGGGATGTGGTACTATTCCTAGTTACTATTTATGTGGCCATGGTACTGTTCACATAAACAGTATCAGCCCAAATAGCCCAAATTACAAGACCCTCGGCCCACTTTGACTCGGACTGGAAAAGTGACGTGAGTTGTTTTACAGTTTCTGATCTGCTCGGGTGGAGTTTGGAGGTGAGACTAGACCCATCTGAAAGTAGACTCCAAGAGCTTTCCAACGAGTACCCACGGGCCCCAAGACGCCTTCTGGATCAAAAGTTATGGCCGTTTGAAGTTGGCCTGTTAAGCTGAATCCGAATTGATCTGGAGGCCGAATTGGATTCCAAAACCTGTCCAACTTGAACCCTAGCTTCAGTTGGTTCCAAAGTGATGTGGTACTACAAATATATATATTTTCATCATTAGGTAGCATCATATTCTCATTTAAAATGTGTTGAAGTTGAAGAAACGAATTCACCTTTAATTCAATTTTGATATTGGCCGCTACGGTCGTACGTGTTGGTGGCGTGGTCACATCATCAGTTCTATCTACCAACCGTATATGATTGAAAAGTATCACAGACAATTCTATATACCAATTGTCTGTGATACTCGCCCATCACAGACAATTCTATATACCAATTGTCTGTGATACTCACCCATCACAGATGGTCAGTAGCTAGAACCATTTGTGATGTGTGAGTATCACAGATAATTCTTGGTTCGATCCATCTATGATAGTATTCGTCACAGATGGTTCTATTTACAAAATGTCTATGTTGTGATTATCACGGACAGCTTACAAACCGTCTATGATAACTTTCGATTATCACAGACATAAATTCAGCTAGTTTAGAAAACCATCTGCGATGATAGTTTCGAATCATCTATGATGACCCTTTTTGTAGTAGTGTGAGTGCTGTGGTGTGCTCTCTTATCTTCCAGGTGGAGTAGCTGTAAAATCTTTATCCTTAAGTAGTAATACATCAATCTTTGTTTATCTTTATGAACCACTCTTATGTTGATTGATTTGCTCTTAATTTGGTTGGTTTTCCCTCCCCTCTCTCCCTTTTTTGATCTTTCTATACTAAGAATATGTAAGAGATAGAGATAAGCTCTCAAAATCAATCTCCACCCATGTAAACACTTACATGGCAAATTCATGAATAAACATGGTTTTTGCTCTTTTTGGCCTCTCCAAGTGATTTCTTAATCCAGCTATTTCTACTTCATTTGTTTTGGTGTTTTAGCTTGCTATTATATGTGAGAATATATTTAAAGCTATCTTGGCCATTATTTACCCACAAACAAGTTATATTGACCGTTTTTTTATTTTTGATCTATTTTTTGTGCAACTTTCTTTCAAATGGAAATGGTCAGAACTTTGGAAATGGTTTTTTTCATAATTAATTTGAATAGATTTCTGACATTCTAGAAAAGGTGCAGACCAAATTTTACATGATTGGAGTTTTGGTTTGAGAGTTAGCTTAATTTTAGGTTTTGGCTTTGTGTTGGTGCAGCAGATATTCATAAACCAATTATCCTAATTCTCTCAATTTATTTCAAGATTTTTTTATTGGAATATTTTTTAAGGTAATTATCTAGCCTTGGTTCAACTTTTAAGTCTTTTGGACAGGCGTATCAAAAGTTTCATGGATTTTTGTTTTTGAATTAGTACTGAATTCACTATTCATGGGGGCTAAAATTACTATAGTACCGAATCTTTTTAGAATTTTGGGTTCTTGATCTTCATAACTTTTCATAGCTATTAGAGTGAAGAATTGACGCATACTTAGAAAAAATTTAAAGGTAACATTCACCCCTTGCTCTGTTATCATATCGGTCCTACATGGGCCGAGACACTAGCACCCAGATCACATAAGGAATTAAATGAATGGAAACCTATACGAATGTCAATCGTTGTCGGGACCCGGAGCAGCAACTCCAGGGCCCTCTGTGTTATTTGCACTATCCTAGGAAAAGCTAGTGCACACAAGGTCACAGCGATCTATATCTCACATACAACCACACTTTATTATAACAAAGGTTTAAGCCTCAAGGCCAAAGTTTACAAAAATAGCATAACACCAAAAGGAGACAGCGGAAACATAAAGATAGTAGCAGCCCATCCAGCCTTCCCACAAGGCGAATTGACTGTAAGACGTGGCCTAGTCGTAGTCCTCACCGCAATCGTCGAAAGCTTCCTCTGGAAAGATTTAGATAGAGCAACATGAGTACAAAAAGTACTCCACAAGTTACACCAGGAAATATAACAGAGTAATGCATGCATAGGAAAATGTCAAAGGAAGGTATAATATGGCTGATTTGCATGAAAGGCAATATTTGAAGTAAACATCATAATTATAACAAAAGCTGAATTTGATATAGTAACTAAAAACAGAATTTAACAAGATAATAATGTTAGTGCGGCTCCAACCAACACTAACCTAGACTCGGGTATCCCACCCGGACCAAGTTTTCAAAGGTGATCAAATTTTCCATAAACCAAATTTTTACAAAACCAAGTCTAATCTGTGAAAAACCTTACTCAGCATGTCCTTGACCGTGGACATGGCTATCCAGGATAGTTTGTTACTCTGCAGAGGTGTACAACTTTACCCATAAGACATGTTCTCCCGTTTTGCCACACGATTACACACTGCCTAAGGTGTGCTGCCGAGAATTCATGACAAAGCCTTTGCAATGACCAGTTGTCAACTAGATAACATCGCCACTAAGGTTTCACTACAACATGAATCCACATGTTGGAGCCCCCACTTGTGCCATGTGAGACTTCCCGCGGCCTTCGCCACGCCCACATTCAACCTTTAGCGATATCTAGTTGGAACTTCACAAATTAGTTGGCTAGGTCCGTCCCATACCGGACTTGTGGAAGTACGGTGTGACTTTGTAAAAGTATCTCACAGATCGGTCTTTAACTTGACTTAGGCCCCACCTCGATCCCCTTGTGCCTGACAATCAACATCGAGTCGACAAACTACGATGCATGCCAGCAAGCACCCACCACCATACCATTGCCTAAGTCTAAACCAGTTTTATACTTTGTTTCAAAATACTTTCATGAACATCCTTGACTCACCAAAGTCAAGAATTCAATTTTAAAGTCTATCATTTTATGTGAAAGATTATCCCAAACCAAAGCTATTCTAATCATGGCTTAGCAATTCTTCAAAATTCCTAGTTAGTTCTATCGAACCAATTAGGTTTTCATCTAGGGTTGACAAAGTACGTTGGGTTCAATGTCAAATTTGGCTTTACAAGGAAATTTGGGCATAACTATGAGTAAACTGAATTTGAACTAAACTTGATATAAAACTAAGCATGTATAATAATTTGAATTTCAACATAAGTAATTTTAAAGTAATGGGTTTAATATGGTCAAGGGTGTAACTTGCCTGGCTCCTCGTCGTCGAACTCGTCGCCGAAATCATTCACTCCGGAATCCTCGTATTCTACGTGCAAAGAACCAAATAAAATTCAAAAATTTAAAAAGAGTTTAGAAATGGATAGTTTAGATTTTTAGAGAAATTTAGAAATTTGAACGGTTCAATTGGAGTTAAAATGAGTAAATACGGGCCTTTGGAAGTTTCAAAATGAAGAAAAAGAAAAAGACCTATTTCTTGATTTATTTTTATATGGAAAAAGAATTAATTATGACATCAGCATCTTTGAAATTTTCGGCGGGAAAAATAATTAAAAAGAAAAGGATGACGTGGTGGAGGTGCTGACGTGGCCGGCCACGTGGCTACCACTCGGCTGCCACGTCGGCACAGGCCGGCTAACGTGGCTGAGGCACAGGTGGTGCACGGGGCGGCACGCTCGTCGGCATGCGGGCGCCCGGTGGTGGCCGGCGAGGGGCGGCGGGGGTGGAGGGAGTGGCAGCAGTCTCGGGCTTACCGGCGCCAGGGTCGGCTGGCCGGAGGGAGGACGGGGGCGAGCGGCACGGGTGGCATTGATGCCGACGCGGCGTGGGAGAGGCACGAGGTGACAGCATCGGGAAGAGGAAGCGGCGTGTGGGCGGGACATGGAGTGGTGGCGGGGCAGTAAACTGGGGCGGCGATTTTGGGAAGGGAAACAGCCGACGGAGCTCGACTATCACAGACGGTTTTTGTTATTAACCGTCTGTGATATAACCATATCACAGACAGTTAGTAACAGAATCCGTCTGTGATATCATTGATATCACAGACGGTTTAGTGTTTGAAACCATCTGGGATGCATATCACAGATGGTTTAGAACACCGAACCATCTGTGATAGCTATTTCAAAAGCGATTTTATTTGCTCTTTTTTGGCTAGCCTCAGGACATGCTAGCCATGCCCTCTGAAAACAAGCAAGATCACGTATATAGCACAGGACAATCATTATCATTACATAAATCACATAGATGAATGAAACAACACCAGTAGATCACATATATATCATGACAATCATTACACAGTTCTCACAAATGAATTAAATTGAATGAATTGTTTGATTAAGCACAATTGAGTGATTTGTACAATTGAATCCAATATTTCAACATCTAATTATCACCATTGCCGGGGTGGAACTCTCCATTCTTCTTTACGATCTCTGCTAGCAAGAATTGGGAGATGTTTCCATGAATTTCGATGAGATTGTCAAGATCATATGCACTTTCATCAAAGTCCACCGGCTGTTGCTAGGAGCAATGTTAAGTCATTAATTAGCATGTGTGTGTATATATATGCATATATATAATCAGATAATAATAATTATTGGAAGGTTGACAAACCTCTGGATCATTCATCTTAGTGTCTGTGATTTCCTTCATATGGCGGCAAACGTAGAATTCACATGCGTTGCCCTGTAGCTGCTGGTGGCACTGCAAACTATATAGAATTACATACATAGGTATTGTCAATTCTAGAGGCATTATAACAAAGTGTGATATAAGATTGTTGTGTTGTAGTGGGTACCGGAAATCACGTGTTGTGTCGCAGTGTGTCACTGGACTTGTTATATCTCCCTCCAAGGGCAACATAAGCGGTAAATGACCTACGTGATTTCAAAAAAGTTAGCCTCAGCCATTGCAAACGAAGGTCCATTGCAAACGAAGGAGAGATTACAGTAGAGTTATGTATGGAGGAAATGAGTTTACCTGTTAATTATTTCTTGCACACGACTAAAGTCGTGGATGCCCATAAGTAGGGAATCAAGGTATATTATCATGCTCCACTTTGGTACAATCATAAACAAAATCCAGTGAGACCTAGTCATGTGTGTTGCCATAGTGTCGGGACCCCGGATTTCCAAACCCGGACCCTCTGTGTATTTCTGCACTAGTCCCAGATCAAAGCTAGTGCACACAGTTAAACAGAAATGATTCATGACCAACAACGTATTTATTACAAATATAAAGAGTAATCGACCACGTGTCTCATTATTACATTGGAGGTTTCAAGACCTCGCACAATCAAAACACAGCGGAAGCAAAGTAAACTCAAAGTAGACCCATCAATATGCCACAGGCAGTTGACTGGGGAAGCGCGACCTAGTCCTCCGGGAAGAATCCATCACAGCCACAAGCGAAGCAGTAGTCGTAATCACCTTCTTGAGCTTCCTGTTCTTCTGGGGTTTATTTTAAGTGTAGCATGTGAGTACATAAAGTACTCCGCAAGTCTTGGGAAAAATGCATAGATGCAAAGGCTTAACAAAGGAAGGCTATATGGTTCTTTTGCACAAAGCAACATTTTAAAATTCAATTACTACTAATTATTTTCGAAGGCATCAATTTAATAAAGTAACTGTTTTAGCAGAAACTATCAATAATTCTCTAGTGAAGGTTCCATCTACCAACACTAGCTTAAACAACTTGAACAAGTTTAATATTGCGGGTTAAATCCACCCTCTCTGGCTCCAACCGCCAGGATACCCTTCCGAGAGTTCCCTCCACTCCCGGAATACAAAACTTTTAATTTTAAAACAAAACCAGAAATCTACCATGTGAATGCATTCCTTGCCCGCCCTTGACCGTGGGCACGGCTATTCGAATAGTTTTACACTCTGCAGAGGTTGTACAACTTTACCCACAAGAGATAAATTATCCTAAAAGTCAACACGCTTCCTTTGGCATGAGACCGGATAAAATATCACAAAGCTTTTACCTTACTCTAATCTAGCTAGATACCACCCGCCGAGGTTTCACCGCAGTAGGCTAACCGCCCAACCAAGCCCCTCTTGCGCCATATGAGTCTGATAAATCCTGTCCCTCACTGTGGATAACCAGTCCATCTCTGGCACCCACTTTCCACTGGTGGCACCTAAACTAGACTATCATAAGTTAGTCAGCTAGGTCGTACCCATATAGACTTGTGGTTGTACGGTTAATGCTCAGTTTGGACAAACACAAGCGTCGGTCCTTAATTGACTAGGGTGGAACATACACTTAACAAGATCTCGTGCTAACTGCACCAAGCCAAACCAACCATCCACCCTAATCTAAATCAACTTTCACATTTTATTTTATTTTAAAAGATCAGTAGCAACTCCAATTACCACTACATTTACAAACACAAAGGTATTTCCATAAATCATAATTTCCCATTTTCAAGATTATCCAAGTATTAGATAGCATGACTAAGCATTTTACTACCAGTCTATTAATCACAAATGATTATAATAATCTCATTAATGAGACAAAGGAAATATCTAGGGTTACAATGGTACATGGCATTCAATCTCAAAGGAGGGCATAGCAAGTTTGGAATAACTAGTTCCTAAAGATTGGAACTAATGTTTTATGTAAATAGCAATGCACATAATTTAAAATAATTTGAAAACATTTCAAATCATGGGTTCAAGATGATCAAAGGAGACTTGCCTTCTTGCACGCTGTCTGGACCTTCTTGCTGCGTGTCGGGAAAGTCTTCGACAACGACGGGTTCTACGCGTGAAAAGACCGAACAAACAAAATAAACTCAAATAAAATCCAAATAAATTATAAAAATTATAAAATATATACTAAGGGATAGATTATGATTTTAGATGAATTTAGGAGAAAGAATCAACGGATTCGGAGTTCGTATGAGGGAGAGCGAATATCTGGAAGTTTGGACATCACATGAAATGATAACAAAATACGAGGAGTGCTTTTTGAATAGTACAGTGTCGGTTGGCTACAAGGTGGCTGGCGAATGGGAAAAATCGAATGTTGGCAATGAGGCGAAGGTGGTGACATGGGTACGGCGACGAACGGCGGCAATCACCGGCGGTGAGGGAAACACGACAGTGACGGCGTGGTAGCGACAACGGCAGGTTAGAGACCGTGTACAGCGACAACAGCATAAGGTGTGGAGAGAAGAATAATTTTCGGGAAAGGGACAAGGAGAAGTAAGGTGAGCACGGCCTAGAACGCGCGAGGCGGTTAGGAAAAATATCGGCTAAGCGAAAACTCACCGGAGGCGACGCAATCGTCGTTTGAACAACGACGGCACCAAACACGAAAAACTCAATATCTTCGTGCTCGGTAGAGCGAATCCAAAACCGTCTCAAACGTAGCCACCTGGGATAGTTTGGCACGTTTTGACGCGAACGGATTGGGAAAAACATCGCCGGATAGATGGGGACACGAGATGCCATTGGTGGCCATGGCGAGTGTCGGAGGTGAAAATTTGTGGAGGCTTTTGGGAAACGGAAGGAAGCATGGCGAGAACGCAGTGAGGCAAGTCTAAGAAAATTATGGCATGGGCTAAGGCTTACGGAGGCGGCGAATCGACGTCGGAGTCACAAACGGCCATTTTCACGAAAGCTCAATTCACGACAATTGGCTCCACAAAAATTAAACAAAATGGTAGAAAAATTTCTTAGAGGCTAGGACACAATATGACGCGAACAAAAATCAAGCGCTTACCAAAAAGGGTGTACGCGCGGTTACGCTTTAGTGTCGGGCGACAAGGTCGACGAGGACTCGGGGATCTTGGTGATGGCGATGGAAGCACGATGTAGAACGCGTCGAGGCAAACTCAACGGTCCAATCGGCTTGGCCAAAGGACATCGGATGATGGCGAAACATGGCGGAGAAGACTTTTGGTGACCATTGGGTTGACATCGGTGTTCCGGGCAAACGGAGAGGAGTTAGCGAGTGAGGTTTGCGGCGAAACGAAGAGGAGAATGTAGGGAACACAATGCTCACCTCGGTTATGGTGGAACATGCACGGTCGGCCCGCAGCGAGGAGAGAAGCGATGGCGCAATTTGGCTACGGTGCTCGGCGATGCTCGGCGGTTCGGCGGCCGAGGAGAGCACCACATAGAACGCGCAAAGGCGAAGCCAACGGTGTGGCCAAATGTGGCGGAGCTCCATCAGTAGGAGGTACAATCGGCCAAGAACGCCGCTTTGTTGGCGAGAGAAAATGCCGATTGCGGCAAGGAGGAAGGAGAGAGGCCTTGAGATTTCAGAGGCTTGGTGAGGATGAGGAGAGGCACCGGTGCTCCCTTTATAGGCGCGCAGTGGACCGGATGGGGAGATCCGCGAGGAATGTCCTTCGGTGGCATGGCATATTCTGCGAAATTGGTGCATGAAATTGGGGCCAAGGCCGGGAATGGAAAGCTCTTGATGAGAGGATTTGAATGCACTTTATTTCACAAAAACCGTTGAGAAATTCACAAGTTCGGAAGGTTCAAGATCCACCCATGGCTGCGCGCTCGGGACGCTGGGAAACGATTCGAACGTTGGGAGAAGATGAATAGTGTACTGGGCTACAAAGGAATAAAAGGAAGGAAAGTGGCTACACATTATGAAAGAAGGTTGGCAGACCTGGTAGCATTCGGCTGAGAACCCCGAGGTTAAGCGAGGAAAGGCTTAGGAAATTTTGGGATGGGTGACTGGAATGGAAATCTATTTTTTTAAATATTGAGCTCAAACAAACTCCAAAAATCCAAGAAAATACAGAAAAATTCCTTGTGACACAAGGAACACAAATAAAATACTTTTGGCAAATGTTAATGTTTAAGTTAATCATATTAAATCTTTTAATTAATGAAAATTCCAATTAAGCTTTAATTAATTCCAGAAAAATCAAAATGGTGAATTTTATTTTAAAAGCTTCAAAAGGCTCTAAAACCAGGATGTTACAAAACTACCCCCTTAGAAAGAATCTCGCCCCGAGATTCGGACGGACTAGGAAAAGAAAGGAGAGGAAAACTCGGCTCTTAGGTCCTCTTCACCTCCCAAGTTGCTTGACTTCAAATGGTTGCTCTACCGCATTTTTGCGGAACTTTATGGTCATGCTTCTTGCAGGCATTCAGCTTCCTTCATGATTCTATCTTGTCGCTCGATACTCAAGTATTCCTTTAATCGAGAAATACTAAGAGAATAACAAATCGGATTGGTACATCTTTAGTCGCTCGCAAGCTTCGAGTTAACTTCAATTGCCCTTATCATATCGATTAATTCAGAATTCCACCAAAAAGGGCTTAACTTCCGCAAGTGTTCATCCGAGAAAGACATAATTATTTCAACTCTTCAAAAATTCTTGATTCCAAAATCATATACCACAAATGCACCTTATTGATTCACATTTATTTCAACAAATAATCCCATAAACTTTTATTCTTTGCTCTAATTTGAATCGATGACCAACCATAGAATTTTTCTAACAAGAATCCAATAACATTGTAATTTGTGATTTCCACCAATTGCTTTATGATCATTATCTAATTCAACAGATCCATAACTCTGATCAAATAATATAAGATTAATCCAACCGTTTAGTAATCATCAATCAAGTTTAATGTCATCTAAGTCATAATTTAATATTCATTAATCCACCAACATCAGTCTCTTGATATTCATCATTTTGGTTCCACCAAATTTGAATGAACTCAATTAATCCTTATCGGGCAATCTCTCAATTACTTCTTATCGGACAATCTTTCAATTAATTATTATCAGACAATCTCTTAATTAATTCTTATTGGATAATCTATCTCCCATAATTAATTTAAATCCTCCAAGTTATCCATTTGAACAGCCTTAAACGACCTAGTTAATCCCATTAGTTAAAATCAAATTATCTAACAATGATCTATTAAATCCACCAATTCAAATTGACATATCAAAGTCTACTTTGCAATGATAAAATTAATCCACCAAGATATCTAAGTGTATTATCTTTTACAATTCCACTAGTATCCACTTATTAATAGGTCCACCAAACTCTGATAATCAATTAACTCCACAAACTTCATCTACTCTTCATGATTCAACCAAATCACCCAAAATTGATATCATGAATTGTTTATGATAATTCAACTTCTTAATCTTTTAATCGCTCCCTTTACTTGATCAATCTCTTAATACCAATTCTCCAATAATCACAAATAATCCTTTCAACAAAAATCTTGTTTTGCATCCAATTGCTCCTTTCAATCCTAGATAATAAATCGAAGGTATCAAATTTAGACACTTCCTATGATCTAATTAGCTCCACCAAGTCTACTACTGTCCTCATTCTCCATGATCTATTTAATCCACAAGTATTACTTTCTTCACATTTATTCATAATCCATTGGTATCTACAAATATACCTTTGTTTTTCTCAATTCACCCGAATATTATTCAATCTTGTCAATTATAAATCCAAGATATATCACTCTAGCAACAATTCTCCAAATTACCTATCTTGACATGCACTGATTATGACAGCTTTCCTGACAAAAGTACTTTCCATAAATTTGTTGTCTTCCATATACTCTAGGTCTCCAAGGATTCTCCAAACTTGGACTGCGGTGAAAGAATTGGAGCTTGCACTATTGCGGTAACTGGGGTTAGCAAAAGATAAGAGGGAAGTAGCACAGATAAGAGATCAGGGGAACGACTAAACACCATCCCAAACAAACACACAAAAGATAAACAAACAACAACTAGGAGAAGCTTAGCTTGAAATCAAAATAGTTTTTAAGGATGACTGTACTACAAATATTCAAAGACCTGGTACAGTCCACCTAATACACAAGCAAGTAATATATAAGCGTTCTAAAATCGTAAGACTTTACTTGGGTATTTCAACTAAAGAGCTAGTCCTTGCTCCTTCATGATGATGAGCTTCTCCAAGTGCTTCTTAGACGTAGCCTTACTGAGCCATCTATAGAAATTACAAAGGAAAGGGGGTACAATTACCGTTCCAAAAAGGAAATAAGCAGATAGATAAGGGAGAATGCCATGACGAAGGTAAGGATAGAAAGACAAGAAAAGACAAGGATAGCACGTTATTAAATTTTTATTTTATAAAATAAATTTTGAAACTCTTCTTTTAACGACCATTCTAACTAGGTCACGTCCTCTGATCAAATTGGCTCGATACCACCTCTGCCGGGACCCGGATTTCCAAACCGGACCCTCGTGTATTTCGCACTAGTCCCGGATCAAAGCTAGTGCACACGATTAAGCAGAAATGATTCATGACCAACAACGTATTTATTACAAATATAAAGAGTAATCGACCACGTGTCTCATTATTACATTGGAGGTTTCAAGACCTCGCACAATCAAAACACAGCGGAAGCAAAGTAAACTCAAAGTAGACCCATCAATATGCCACAGGCAGTTGACTGGGGAAGCGCGACCTAGTCCTCCGGGAAGAATCCATCACAGCCACAAGCGAAGCAGTAGTCGTAATCACCTTCTTGAGCTTCCTGTTCTTCTGGGGTTTATTTTAAGTGTAGCATGTGAGTACATAAAGTACTCCGCAAGTCTTGGGAAAAATGCATAGATGCAAAGGCTTAACAAAGGAAGGCTATATGGTTCTTTTGCACAAAGCAACATTTTAAAATTCAATTACTACTAATTATTTTCGAAGGCATCAATTTAATAAAGTAACTGTTTTAGCAGAAACTATCAATAATTCTCTAGTGAAGGTTCCATCTACCAACACTAGCTTAAACAACTTGAACAAGTTTAATATTGCGGGTTAAATCCACCCTCTCTGCTCCAACCGCCAGATACCCTTCCGAGAGTTCCCTCCACTCCCGAATACAAAACTTTAATTTTAAAACAAAACCAGAAATCTACCATGTGAATGCATTCCTTGTTCGCCCTTGACCGTGGGCACGGCTATTCGAATAGTTTTACACTCTGCAGAGGTTGTACAACTTTACCCACAAGAGATAAATTATCCTAAAAGTCAACACGCTTCCTTTGGCATGAGACCCAGATAAAATATCACAAAGCTTTTACCTTACTCTAATCTAGCTAGATACCACCCGCTGAGGTTTCACCGCAGTAGGCTAACCGCCCAACCAAGCCCCTCTTGCGCCATATGAGTACAGTAAATCCCTGTCCCTCACTGTGGATAACCAGTCCATCTCTGGCACCCACTTTCCACTGGTGGCACCTAAACTAGACTATCATAAGTTAGTCAGCTAGGTCGTACCCATATAGACTTGTGGTTGTACGGTTAATGCTCGGTTTGGACAAACACAAGCGTCGGTCCTTAATTGACTAGGTGGAACATACACTTAACAAGATCTCGTGCTAATCGCACCAAGCCAAACCAACCATCCACCCTAATCTAAATCAACTTTCACATTTTATTTTATTTTAAAAGATCAGTAGCAACTCCAATTACCACTACATTTACAAACACAAAGGTATTTCCATAAATCATAATTTCCCATTTTCAAGATTATCCAAGTATTAGATAGCATGACTAAGCATTTTACTACCAGTCTATTAATCACAAATGATTATAATAATCTCATTAATGAGACAAAGGAAATATCTAGGGTTACAATGGTACATGGCATTCAATCTCAAAGGAGGGCATAGCAAGTTTGGAATAACTAGTTCCTAAAGATTGGAACTAATGTTTTATGTAAATAGCAATGCACATAATTTAAAATAATTTGAAAACATTTCAAATCATGGGTTCAAGATGATCAAAGGAGACTTGCCTTCTTGCACGCTGTCTGGACCTTCTTGCTGCGTGTCGGGAAAGTCTTCGGCAACGACGGGTTCTACGCGTGAAAAGACCGAACAAACAAAATAAACTCAAATAAAATCCAAATAAATTATAAAAATTATAAAATATATACTAAGGGATAGATTATGATTTTAGATGAATTTAGGAGAAAGAATCAACGGATTCGGAGTTCGTATGAGGGAGAGCGAATATCTGGAAGTTTGGACATCACATGAAATGATAACAAAATACGAGGAGTGCTTTTTGAATAGTACAGTGTCGGTTGGCTACAAGGTGGCTGGCGAATGGGAAAAATCGAATGTTGGCAATGAGGCGAAGGTGGTGACATGGGTACGGCGACGAACGGCGGCAATCACCGGCGGTGAGGGAAACACGACAGTGACGGCGTGGTAGCGACAACGGCATGTTAGAGACCGTGTACGGCGACAACAGCATAAGGTGTGGAGAGAAGAATAATTTTCGGGAAAGGGACAAGGAGAAGTAAGGTGAGCACGGCCTAGAACGCGGCGAGGCGAAGCTAGGAAAAATATCGGCTAAGCCGAAAACTCACCGGAGGCGACGCAATCGTCGTTTGAACAACGACGGTACCGAAACACGAAAAACTCAATATCTTCGTGCTCGGTAGAGCGAATCCAAAACCGTCTGAAACGTAGCCACCTGGGATAGTTTGGCACGTTTTGACGCGAACGGATTGGGAAAAACATCGCCGGATAGATGGGGACACGAGATGCCATTGGTGGCCATGGCGAGGTGTCGGAGGTGAAAATTTGTGGAGGCTTTTTGGGGAAACGGAAGGAAGCATGGCGTAGAACGCAGTGAGGCAAGTCTAAGAAAAATTATGGCATGGGCTAAGGCTTACCGGAGGCGACGAATCGACGTCGGGAGTCACAAACGGCCATTTTCACGGAAAGCTCAATTCCTGACAATTGGCTCCACAAAAAATTAAACAAAATGGTAGAAAAATTTCTTAGAGGCTAGGACACAATATGACGCGAACAAAAATCGAAGCGCTTACCAAAAAGGGTGTACGCGAAGGTACAGTTTTAGTGTCCAGGCCTGACAAGGTCGACGAGGACTCGGGGGATCTTCAGGTGATGGCGATGGAAGCATGATGTAGAACGCGTCGAGGCAAACTCAACGGTGCAATCGGCTTGGCCAAAGGACATCGGATGATGGCGAAACATGGCGGAGAAGACTTTTGGTGACCATTGGGTTGACATCGGTGTTCCGGGCAAACGGAGAGGAGTTAGCGAGTGAGGTTTGCGGCGAAACGAAGAGGAGAATGTAGGGAACACAATGCTCACCTCGGTTATGGTGGAACATGCACGGTCGGCCCGCAGCGAGGAGAGAAGCGATGGCGCAATTTGGCCACGGTGCTCCGGCGATGCTCCGGCGAAGTTCCGGCGAAGCCGAGGAGAGCACCACATAGAACGCGCAAAGGCGAAGCCAACGGTGTGGCCAAATGTGGCGGAGCTCCACTGTAGGAGGTACAATCGGCCGAAGAACGCCGTTTTGTTGGCGAGAGAAAAATGCCGATTGCGGCAAGGAGGAAGGGAGAGAGGCCTTGAGATTTCAGAGGCTTGGTGAGGATGAGGAGAGGCACCCGGTGCTCCCTTTTATAGGCGCGGAGGTGGACCGGATGGGGAGATCCGCGAGGGAATGTCCTTCGGTGGCATGGCATATTCCTGCGAAATTGGTGCATGAAATTGGGGGGCCAAGGCCGGGAATGGAAAGCTCTTGATGAGAGGATTTGAATGCACTTTATTTCACAAAAAACCGTTGAGAAATTCACAAGTTCTGGAAGGTTCAAGATCCACCCATGGCTGCGCGCTCGGGACGCTGGGAAACGATTCGAACGTTGGGAGGAGATGAATAGTGTACTGGGCTACAAAGGAATAAAAGGAAGGAAAGTGGCTACACATCATGAAAGAAGGTTGGCAGACCTGGTAGCATTCGGCTGAGAACCCTGAGGTTAAGCGAGGAAAGGCTTAGGGAAATTTTGGGATGGGTGACTGGAATGGAAATCTATTTTTTTTTAAATATTGAGCTCAAACAAACTCCGAAAAATCCAAGAAAATACAGAAAAATTCCTTGTGACACAAGGAACACAAATAAAATACTTTTGGCAAATGTTAATGTTTAAGTTAATCATATTAAATCTTTTTAATTAATGAAAATTCCAATTAAGCTTTAATTAAATTCCAGAAAAATCAAAATGGTGAATTTTATTTTAAAAGCTTCAAAAAGGCTCTAAAAACCAGGATGTTACACATAGTGATTAATCCTAAATTCATGTTGTATATAAAATACAAATGAAACTTGTGTGGCAACTAGTGAAGCACTTACCCTTGGTTGAAGGGTACCATGATGTACTACTTGTCGCGTGAGCATTCAATCCCCTCGTTATGTATTCTTGCACGAACGATGCATTTTCGTTGATAGATTGCTCGGAGACCAAGTGTGGGTCGAGGAAACCCACCGGTTGTCGCGATTGCCGAACTTGTTGGATCATGTATCTATACATAAGGAAGAGTAATGACATTTGTCGGTATAACATTGTTGTAGGGGTGGCCCCCACCTAAGCCCGGCAGGCCTGTTAGGAGGTTATAAGAGCCAGAGTAACATGTGTAATGACATAAGTGCCCCTAATGGGGATGTACGGATGTAAGGGCATAACTGTAAAAGCATACTCCATGTGAATATATATACCGGGATGAGGGAGGTGAGGCGAACACTCCCACCTCTCCACTACCATCTTTCTCTGTTTGGTCAATTAACCACAACGATTGGCGCCGTCCGTGGGGAGGACAAGGACAAGCTCAAGACCGAAGAAGGATGGCAGAAAAAGCTTCATCGCGGCGAAGGAAAGAAGACGGCTGGTCTGAGCGCGCGTGAATACGTGGCGGCGCATCGGCCTGAAGGAGCCGGGCGGTGGCGTAGGCGCGATGGTCGCGGCGTCGGACTTCGACGACAACAACCGACCCGCCGAGCGCCACTACAACGACATCAACCCGTCGGCGCGCATCGCAACGACCCCGCCACCCTCGCCGGCAGCGCAGCAGTCGCGGCGGGGTAGCCGCAATGAAGCATCCAGCGGATCTCGAGATCTTGAGGCGATGGTCCTCGCACCGACCGTCCGCTGGGTGTTCGCGGCCCGGCAAAGACTGCGGTGGAAAGCGCCTACTAGCAGCCCTCGACGCGTTCCAACGGGAACTGGGGACCTTCGCGAGCTGTCCTAGATATGCAAGAGGCTCGAGCCGCAAAGCCGCGCCGATGTCGCGCCGAGCCTCGCGAAGCCCCCACGCCTAGCCGTGCTGCTGCGCGCGTAGATCCGAGTCCCGCTTTGGCGGGCTGCAGCAGGCGGCATGGCCCGAAGACTTCAAGTTTCCTAGCGTCATCGACGCATACAAAGGCGACACGGACCCCCGCGAGTTCGTGCGCGTGTACGAAACCGCGATCGAGGCCGCGGCGAGACGACACCACGAAGGCGAAGGGACTCCCCCTCGCGCTGCAAGGAGTGGCGCTATCTTGGTTCTTTACCATAGAGCCGGGCTCCATCTACGTGTGGGAGCAGCTCCGCGACCGCCTTCACAACAACTTCCAAGGAAACTATGTCGGCGAGTCGATGCGGACCAACTCTTCATTTGTGAAGCAAAGACCATCGGAGAAGCTCCGGGACTACTGCAAGCGCTTCGCCAAGATTCGATGCCAAGTGAAAGATGTTAATGAAACCACCGTCGTTAATGCAGCCATACAGGGCCTTCGCTTGGGCCCGATGGCCGAGTACAACAGCGAGGCCAATCAAGACGATCGCCAAGCTCTTCGACAAAATGGGCGAGTATGCGTGGGCGGAGGAGGATGCACGAAGACGCAGCATTACCGCCTCGACCTCGCCATGAGGAGCGCCCCGCGCGAAGTGGGGCGGTGGTCCCCTCGAGCGGGGCGCGGTGGGAGCCCGAGGAGGCCCTCTCGAGGCAGCGATACCGGGTGCAGGAAGGCTCTTCAAGGAGCAGCATAAACCTCGGCGCGCTAACGCAGTCTGAGCGGCCCATCATGTCTCGACACCGAGAGCGCGCCAGGACCCGACCCGCCTCATGGAGGGGAGACCAGGGATCGGAAGGCGGACTCACCGCAGCCGCCAACCCCACGCAGAACAAGAGCTCCTACACTATGGCAAGTGGTGCGAGGTACACGGCTCACGATGATCATTACACAAGGGCATGCACCGCGATTATGGAGCTGCGGAGGGTGACGGCGGGTCTCGGGCTCGCCTCCTCGGCCCCTCGTCGGAGCCACGTGGGGCACCCAGGGGTAGCCCCATACGAGCCACCGCAATGAGGGCGCGCAGATCGCACCGTCAAGCATCATCACCGGAGGTTCCTCCTCAAGGGCCCACGGGAGCAAACCGCGGTGTGGATGCCGCCCGCAACATCACCTTCGACTTGAACGATGCCGGGGTGTGGAGTACCCTCACCAAGACCCTCTGGTCATCCAGGCCCACATAGCACGCTGTGACGTCAGGCGCGTCCTTGTCGACGGGGGAAGCTCCACGAATATCTTGTTCGCAGAGGCCCTCGACCGTATGGGGATCCCCGGCCGCTAGAGCAGCCAGAGCTCTACTTCAAGGCCTCGGAGGTCAGCACCGCAGCCTTGGGGCACGTGTCCTTCCGGTCACTTTCGTCGGGAGGGCAACAAGGGTAACATCCGGACCGAGCATGTCATCTTTGACGTCGTAGATATCCCACATCCCTACAACGCCATACTGGGGCGACCCGCCATCAACTCATTCGAGGCGATCCCACACTACGCGTTTTTGTGTGTGAAGCTCCCGGGCCCAGAGGGTGTTATCACCGTCTTTGGCGATCGAGGACCGCCGGACGTGGCGAGGTCGGCAATGAAGTTCGTGATCGCCGATGCATGCCCTCTCCGGCACGCTCGGCGATGGGCCCTCCGCCCGGTGGGCGCCCAAGCCTCGGCCGAGGGCGAGTCAAGAAGGTGCCGCTCGAGCGGAGGGGCGGTTGTGTCCATCGGCGAGGGGCTCCCACCGGGTCGAACGGATCCGCTCGAGTGCTTCGAACAACGTTGACATTTTTGCATGGTCCGGAGGACATCAAGGGCGACCGAGCGTGTCGAGCATCGCTTGGCGGTCCGCCCCGACGCCAAGCCGGTCAAGCAAAGGCTTCGGCGTATGTCGATGGATCGGCAGCAGGCGGCCAAAACAGAAGTGGCGAAGCTTCTTCGGGCCGGGGTCATCCGCGAGGTCCACCATCCAGAGTGGCTCGCTAACCCGGTACTAGTCAAAAAGGCCAGCGGGGCCTGGCGTATGTGCATCGACTTCACGGCACTCAACAAGGCGTGCCCAAAGGACAATTACCCCTTGCCGCGCATCGATCAGCTGGTCGACGCCACCGCTGGGTGCGAACTAATGAGTTTCCTAGATGCCTATTCCGGCTACCACCAGGTATACATGGCTGAAGACGACGAGGAGAAGACCAGTTTCATCACACCACTTGGGACATTCTGCTTCGCCAGAATGCCCTTTGGCTTGAAGAACGCAGGCACTACCTTTACCCGCCTCGTCGCTATTGCCCTGGCCGCCCAGCTCGGGAGGAACGTCGAAGCTTACGTCGATGGCGTGGTGGTCAAAACCCGGTAGCTTGCTCGCATGGCGGGACCTCCGGAGACCTTCGACAACCTCGGAAGGCGGGCATCAAGCTCAACCCGACAAATGTGTCTTGAGTGCGGCGGGCAAACTCTGGGTTTCCTCGTGTCGGACGGGCATCCGGCGAACCCCGACAAAGTAGACGCCATCACGGTATGGAGCGCCCAAGACAACGACTAACGAGGAGGTCCAGAGGTCGGGGGCCGCATGGCAGCACTAAGCCGCTTCCTATCCAAGGCGGCGGAGCGGGGCCTGCCATTTTTCAAGACACTCCACGGGTGCGTTGGATTTCGTTGGGACGGTGATTGCGCGAAGGCCTTCAACGAGCTCAAGGAGCACCTGGCAAGCCTCCCACTGGTCGCCCGGCACGCAGGCTCCCCTCTGCTCTATCGGCGCGTCCACCACGCGGTCGATGCGCCCTCGTCTTAGAGGAAGGCGCCATGCAGTGGCCCGTGTACTTTGTCTCTGAAGCTCTCCAAGGCGCCAAGACAAGATACACGGAGCTTGAGAAGCTTGCCTACGCGCTGGTCATGGCCTCCAGGAAACTTCGGCATTATTTTCTGGCCCACCCGATCACAGTGCCTTCCTTATTCCCCCTGGCAGAGATGTTGCACAACAAGGAGTCCACAGGGCGCATCGGCAAATGGGCTGCCGAGCTCGCTCCCTTCTCCTTGACGTACGCTTCACGAATGGCAATCAAATCCCAAGTCCTTGCGGATTTTCTCGCCGAATGGACCCCGCTGGCCCAACCCGTCCAGATGCACGATGACCCCGTCTGGACGCTCACCATTGACGGAGCTTACGGCGTCGTGGGCGCGGGCGTAGGTGCGGTGATCGTCACGCCCGAAGGACAGCGTTTCCTATACTCGGCGCGCCTTGCCTTCCCCTCCACCAACAACACGGCTGAGTACGAGGCGCTGCTCTTTGGCCTGGCGAAGCTCAAGGTAGTCGGCGCAAGACGGGTGTTAGTCCGCACCGACTCGCGCTTGTTGGCTGGTCATGTGGACAAGTCATATCAAGCCAAGGACCCTGAGTTGGCCAAGTACCTCGCGGCTGTGAGGGCGAGGGAAAGGCACTTTTTGGGCGTCACCGTCAAGGCCATCCCCCGCGCGGAGAACGAGCAGGCCGACGCCCTCGCTAAGGCGGCCGGCCAAGAATCGCCTCGATGGGGCGTTTACGAATATTAGTGCAGCGGCCATCGCGCAGACAACCGAGACGCGCACTTGTCCACCACATTGACCGCCGGTGATTGGCGAGCCCATCTTCAATTTCTTGCAAGGCATCGCCGGCCGGAGGACCCCGCCGAGCCGGCGTTTGCGATCTGCGCAAGGTCCTTCCGGTGTTCGAAGGATACTCTACAAGAGAGGGTTTGCGCACCGCTCTGCGCGCCTCTCGGACGGGGGAAAGGAGCTCCTTGCGGAGATCCACGCGAGCGCGTCTGGGTCCCACCGCACCGAGGTCATTAGTCGGCAAGGCATTGAGCAAGGCTTCTCGCCAACCGCCATCACCGACGCCAGACCTCATCCGTTGGTGCCAAGGGTGCCGATGGATGGCGCACATCATCCGCGAGCCCCGACGAGCCTCAACCCCATTCCTCGGTGTGGCCGCGCGCGCTGGGGCGTCGACATAGTAGGACCACTTGCCCGAGCTCCGTGGGACCTCCGGTTCGTGGTAGTCGCGGCGGAGTATTTCTCCGAGATGGCGAGCGGTGCATACAGCTAAAGTAACCTCACGCCATGGCGCTTCCTCTGGCAAAACATCATATGTCGCTTTGGTGTGCCCCGGGAGCTCACGCTTGACAATGGCCTGCAGTTCGATGCCACCCTCTTCAGAGAATATTGTGACAGCATGGGCATCACCCTCCGATTCGCCTTGGTAGGGCATCCCCAGTCCAACGGGGCGGTCGAACGGGCGAATGGCGCCATCTCCGCTGCCATCAAAAAGCGCCTAGTTGGGTTGCCGAAGGGCAAGTGGCCAAGCGAGCTTCACAGCGTTCTTTGGTCGCTTCGCACAACGGTAACACGTCCGACGGGGTTCACGCCGTTCAAGCTCCTTTTCGGCGACGAAGCAGTAACACCTGAGGAAATCAAGGCTGGCTCACGGAGGGTCCTCGTCCAAGCACCCGACGAGGAGCGCTGGGTGTCCTTGGACCTCCTCGATGGGCTGCAGGCAGATGCAGCCCACCATGTTGAGAAGTATGCGCGGCAGACAATGCGTACTCGGGACCGCTCTATATGCCCGCGGGGATTCAAGCCTGGGGATCTTGTTCTCCGAGTGGCACTCCAGGCGGAGACCGCTGGCAAGCTAGAGTCCAAGTGGGAAGGCCCGTACATCGTGATGGAGGCATTGCCGAAGGGGGCGTACCACCTCGCCACGCTCGAAGGACAAGCCCTCCGACACACATGGAATGCGGACAGGTTGCGGCGATACTACGCCTAGAAGTAGGACGACAAGCGTAGAGCCACCAGCCCTTTGTTATACAATGCTCGCCCGCGCAAACGGGAGGTCAATAAAGATTGCTGTCCCCAAGAGCATTGTCTGTCCGTGCTGTGCAGAACAAAGTCCATGGACTTTAAATAAGACGTAGCGTCGAGGTCCGCCTCCGCACGCGCGAGTCTATGGACTATAAAGCAAGTCGTAGCGTCGAGGTCCGCCTCCGCACGCGCCAGCCTGCGGACTCTAAATAAGACGTAGTGTCGAGGTCCGCCTCCGCACGCGCGAGTCTACGGACTATAAAGCAAGTCGTAGCATCGAGGTCCGCCTCCGCACGCGCCAGTCTGCGGACTCTAAATAAGACGTAGCGTCGAGGTCCGCCTCCGCACGCGCGAGTCTACGGACTATAAAGCAAGTCGTAGCATTGAGGTTCGCCTCCACACGCGCCAGTCTGCAGACTCTAAATAAGACGCAACGAGGGGACGCCCTCGCGCGCACCAGTCTACGGACTCTAAATGAAGTCGTAGCGTCGAGGTTCGCCTTCGCACGCGTCAGTCCACGGACTCTAAATAAGACGTAACGTCGAGGTCCGTCTCCGCACGCGTGAGTCTCCGGACTATAAAGAAAGTCGTAGCGTCGAGGTTCGCCTCCACACGCGCCAGTCCACGGACTCTAAATAAGACGTAGCGTCGAGGTCCGCCTCCGCACGCGCGAGTCTCCGGACTATAAAGGAAGTCGTAGCGTCGAGGTTCGCCTCGCGACGCACGATCCACGGACTCTAAATAAGGCGTGGCGTCGAGTCCGCCTCCCCACGCGAGTCTCCGGACTATAAAGGAAGTCGAAGCGTCGAGGTTCGCCTCGCGCGTGCGATCCACGGACTCTAAATAAGGCGTCGCGTCGAGTCCGCCTCGCGCGCGCGAGTCTCGGACTATAAAGGAAGTCGTAGCGTCGATGTTCGCCTCCGCACGCGCCAGTCCACGGACTCTAAATAAGAGGTAGCGTCGAGGTCCGCCTCCGCACGCGCGAGTCTCCGGACTATAAAGAATGTCGTAGCGTCGAGGTTTGCCTCCGCACACGCCAGTCCATGGACTCTAAATAAGACGCAGTGGGGGATGCCCTCGCGCGCACTAAGACGTGGATGTCAATCCCACGCACCCTCCGAAGTATAAACAAGATGCGGAGGTCTTCCCTTCGCGTTCGGCGGCAGGTAACACCAGGAATAAAGTACTACTTGGTTTCATTGTAAAAGCAAAGGGGTTACAGGGTTACAAGCATAAGAACCAGTACATCATCCCCCCCGCCCTACCCGACCAACCGCTCAGCCTTGGCGCGGTGCGGACAAACCCGTGCCGTCGTCGCCGTGACGTTGAAGGACTCTTCCGAGCCAGCGGAGGAGGTCCCCCTCCCCATGCAGCATCTGCTGCATGGCGACCCTCGCTGCATCTTCCCCGAAGCGGCCCCAGATCCGTTGATGGAAGTTCGCGAGCTAGGCCCGATGGAGCGAATGGCGTCGACATAACCTCCGGTCGGCCGGGGATCGATTGAGATTGCCGGCTCATGGGTATGTCTACACCCACGAGTGTGAAGAAGGGGCGGCGAAGCACGCACCAAGATAGCCGCGATGCTCGCCAAAGGTTACCGCGCGCGAAGAGCGCGCTGCCCCTCCTCGATCAACTCGGCGTCTTCGGCGGGGCCTCGGCCGTGCGTAGTGTCCGTACTGGCGCACAGATCTCGGAGGGCCTGGTTCAGAGACTCCATGGCTCGCCATGCCGACATGGACGCATTTTCCAAGACGCGGCTATTCCCTGCATCAGACTCCACCAGCTGGGCTTTCTCCCCTTCCAGGACGGTGATCTGCTGCAGGAAGGTGGCACACTCCTCAGCCGCGGCGCATTTGGCTTCTGTGGCCTCGAGTTGTGCGGCCGCCATGGCGCCCTCCAGCGCGCGAAGCTCTTCATCCTTCGCTGCAAGAGCATTGTGTGCTTCACGAAGGCTGGCTTCCAGAGCCCTCCGCTCCCGAACACGGGCCTCGTCAAAGGACCGGCTGAGGGCAAGCGTCTGGCAAAAACAACACGTCAGCAGGCACCCAGCAGTACCTTACAAGCTGAAGCGCACATATTTACCCTCATCTCGGAGGCCTGCAGCGCGAGCGCTAGGAGTTCCCCCTCGCATGACGACAACATCTCTCGGTCAAGGCCGTTATCGGCACGCTCACGGCTACGGTGAGGGCGAAGTGTCTCGGCGAGGAGGAAGTCCAGCGGCGAGCCCGCCCCAACGCGCCAGATTTACCAAGGCGCGCCACGTCAACAAACAACGGACACTGCGGGCACCCCGCACAAGGCTTTGGACTTAGCGCACACCTCCGTTGCTCGATCCCGCCACGTCAGGAGACCGTCGCGCGATGTTAGCAGAATGAGCGAGCGGTCGGAGAGAGTCTCGCGAAGTCATGTGAAGAGAGGACTCACGCCTACCTCCTGCGCCTCGTCGCGGTAGGAAGTGGCGCCGATTCGATCGCCAAGTGGGAGGCGGGCGCCTCGGTGGTCGGCGAGAGGTCTTCTCGGCGCGCCGACGCCGTAATCCCGCGACAAGGCCCGCGCGGCGTATCGACCCCTCGCTGGCTGCGGGGACTGCGTCGGCGTTCGCTGCGGCGGCACAAGCGATTCTTCCGCGACAACACCAGCTACGGTTCCCGTCGCCCCCACGGTTTCCTCCGTAGGGGGCGCGTCCTCGCCGGCCGCTACGGTTGATAACGCACCATCAACTGTGGTTTTCTCGCCGGGAACGGTGCTCCCCCTGGGTTGGCGAGTTCCAGCTCAATGATGGCCGCGAGCACGGGTTCGTTGTCGTCGGAAGAGGGTGCCGGGGGATTCGAGGTGGCGCGCTCCTCCGAAGCAGTGTGGCCGGACCCACCGCAGGTCGCACGCCCCGCCTCAGCTGTGCTAGCCGCCGAGGGGCCTGCTGGGTCGCATACGGCAGCCGGGGAGCGGGCCCAGCATCACGAAGATAACACCCCCGCAGGGCGATCACCGTCCTGAGCGCTCGGAGTCCCGGCGGGAAGCTCCCCCGGCACCGCGCGGTCGGGCACAGTAATGCCCAGAGCCTCCTTGCTTAGCCGCCTTGACTGCGGCCTCGCGAGTCTGGTGCTCCTTAAGCGTGTACGGGCCGAGGAGCGCCGCAACCGCGCGCTCCGCGTCTTCTAGCCGAACCACTGCGCAGAAGATCACGTCAGTCAGGCGGAGACCAAACAGACACAATGGCGCGCGTAAAACGTGCTGGGCGACTTACAAGGAGCGAAAGGCGAGCAAAGCGAGATACGGATGGTGAACCCGTCCTCACGGGGCCGTCTGTCCAACATACTTCCCGGGAGGAGAGTGGCGCCACCCCATACATTGTGAACTCCTCGGCTAGGTCGCGCGAGCTCATTCGACGGCGACACCGACAAGACTCTGTAGCTTTGCATGTCGTCAATCTCCGCCTTGGACTCGGCGTCTTGTTAAGCGAGATCGGCCCACCTCGGCATTGCATTCCGCTCTTGTCGGTCACGGTGTAGTAGAACCACTGCCGAGTCGGCGGACTCCCATTGCCTCGGCGAGGTGGCGCGGGAACAACATCACGCACGACGCTCAAGCACGAAGTCCACACCGCCGAGTTGGACACCGCCCGTCAACTTTTCGGGGCGGCAGCGTCGTCGTGCGGTGTGGCGAATAAGCTCGCTGGGGCGCCGCCCCTCGTCCGCATCGCCCACGTGAAGACGGCTAGGCGGAGTATTGCGTGGGGCGTCGGTTGGGCTAGCTCAACTTGTAGGCCCACAGACTTCGCCACGAACAACGAGGAGGGCATTGAAGGTCGGCGTCAAGAACGCGACAAAACAATCGCCTCCATTGCCCGGGGCTTCGCCCCGTCTCGTCCCCGACGGGTAGGCGAGCCCCATCGAGATCTGCGATCTTCCTCCTCCACAGAGTCGCCGGCGTCCCTTTGATCGCGGCTCCTCCCAACACACGGAACAAAGCAACCTCCCGAGTGCTCCATGGCGTCCCACCACTTGTTGGCGCGCGAGCTCCCCCGCGGCACCAGCTCGTACTCCCTGGAAGGATGGGACACCTCGCCCTGGCTAGGCAAGGAATCGCTGCGGGGATGGTGGGTGGCGTCGTCATGGCTAGCCATCGCTCTTCGCGACCAGGGAGAAAGAAGCAGGGAAAGGAGCAACTGGCGTTACAATTAGCACGGGCGGAAGTAAAGCGGCAGATCAAAAAAAAAGAAACAAGAAAGGGTGCCTCCACCTCAACACTGGCACCTTATAAATGTCGCCCGCCTCTCAGGTGGCTCGAAGTGCAGACAGATCAAACTTGCAGCGATTCGGCTGCCCACGATTTGGAAAGAAGAACCGCTGGGGCTTAGAGGGTCGTGCCCGGTAGGTAACCAAACAGCGCACAATGCCTCCACGCCTTCAACACGCGTCCAACTTCCCTGGGGAAGAGGCGAACGGCCGCGGTCACGCAACCGCCACATCCCACGACGCACGGCCGTGAGTCGCGCGTGTCCCACTCGCGGGATGGCGATCGCGACGACGCGATAGCGACCTCTGCCGGGCGGCGTCGGCGTGATTCCAGCCGCCATTAAAAGCGCACTACGGATCGCAAGGTCACAACGGCTCCAAAGCGCAACAATATCGGCGCCAAGCTCCAATCTTAGTGCAGGGGCGAGCGCGCGCGCGTCTCGCCGACCAGGCGCCGGCCTCGCGCCACCCGTTCGAAGGGTAGGGGACGGAGCGCACGCGCCTAGGCTTCGACTTAGGTGCTAGCTTCCGCTGCCACCCGTTCGAGGGGTAGGGGACGGAGCGCGCGCGCGTCTACTTCAGCTAGGCGCCAGCCTCCGCTGCCACCCGTTCGAAGGGTAGGGGACGGAGCGCGCGCGTGTCTACTTCAAACTAGGCGCTAGCCTCCGCTGCCACCCGTTCGAAGGGTAGGGGATGGAGCGCGCGTCTACTTCGAACTAGGTGCCAGCCTCCGCTGCCACCCGTTCGAAGGGTAGGGGACGGAGCGCGCGCGCCTAGGCTTCGACTTAGGCGCCAGCTTCCGTTGCCACCCGTTCGAAGGGTAGGGGACGGAGCGCGCGCACCTAGGCTTCGACTTAGGCACCAGCTTCCGCTGCCACACGTTCGAAGGGTAGGGGACGGAGCGCGCGCGCGTCTACTTCAGCTAGGCGCCAGCCTCCGCTGCCACCCGTTCGAAGGGTAGGGGACAGAGCGCGTGCGCGTCTACTTCAACTAGGCACCTTCCATCCCAGACCTCGGGCTCCCCAACCACAAGCTTGGAGAAATTCACAGGCCGCAGGGGACGGAGGGGGCCAAAGGACTTGGCAACATGGCTTCGGCCCTGTGAAGCCCTTCACCATGAGAGGCTCTGTTGTAGGGGTGGCCCCACCTAAGCCGCGAGCTGTTAGGAGGTTATAAGAGCCAGAGTAACATGTGTAATGACATAAGTGCCCCTAATAGGGATGTACGGATGTAAGGGCATAACTGTAAAAGCATACTCTATGTGAATATATATATCAGGATGAGGGGGAGGGTGAGGCAGAACACTCCCACCTCTCCACTACCATCTCTCTCTCTGTTTGGTCAGTAACCACAACAAACATGAATGTAGAACTTCATTGTATAGTACACTTATAGTGTCCAGCATCGTAGAAGTGAGGTATCGAGTTCGTCGAGATTAAATAGTAAGAATAAGTCTTCGAATGTCACGATGAACTAGCCCAAGTCATGGACGAAATGCGCCTCCGTATATTTCATAGTGAATCTACTCTGCTGGTTTGGCTTCATGTGAGACCTCTACATGTACCAGGTATGCAATGTATTGCAAACCAAACCAAGCCAGGGTAATTGTGACTCGGGGACCAATGAAACTCCTAGAATGAACTTCCATGGCTCAGAACGCGCCTTAATTTTCTTCGCTTGAATCTTAGAGCCCGCTTATGATACGTTTTTTGGCGGCGTCTGCACAGGAGCTGATGCAATAGGCTTTAGAATCAGAGCTGGAGGTGGAGCCACTGGAGCCGATGAGATAGTTTCAGGGCGATGTCCCTCTTAGGCCACTGGATGTTGAGATCATGGCATGGACGAGTCGAGGGCGATGTCCCTCTTGGGCCACTGGATGAATGTGTGGATGGAATCCTCTAATGTTGTAATCTCTTTGTTGGGGTTTCTCAAGAGCGACGGTCTTAAAAATATCATTAATCATGTCCACCTGAACCTTTATGAAATCGGTCTCTACTTGTACAGCGTGCACTAGCGTTCCTGACAGCCATGGATACGCCATCCCCCGCCCAACGTCAATGGGAATAGAGCCAACAAGCCTGACTCTGAGGATGCAAGGCATGGGATCCTACATAACGATACAAGATGAGCTAAGGCGTCCACCAGAGAGATCTATGTAGCATTCTAAAGAGGTACATTACCTTGATATTGTCGATAGGAAAGTGGACGTTACTATGTTCAGTAATTGGTGTGGACGCGCAGCTACTGCGATGTTGAGGGGGACTGTGTACCGCACTAACAGGGGTGAGTTGTGATTGGTTGCGGACTTATCTCAATTCTTCCCTCAATTGTAAGACCCCAGATATTAACATCCGGAATCTTCTGTGATTCCACCGCACTATTCCCTGGATCAGTATATAGTGCTCACAGATTACAGTTCTGATTATCAAAGTTCATATCATGCGGAAGCGTAATTATAATAATAAACTTACTCATGGGCCGATTAGGCCGAAATCAATAAATTGCAGCAGCGGAAGAACGAAGCACACAAGTGGGACCTTCAGGACATGCCCACAGGCAGCCAACTGGAGGTTCGCGACCTAGCCTTTGACATCTTCATCTTCTCGGCCAGCTTGTCCAATCTTGTTCTTTGGCGAGGTGATTTGATTTCTGATTCTGAATTTTGTCGCAAAGCGGCGTGAGCACTCCGACCCGTGCTCGCGAGCCAATACCTGAATGCAAATAAATAGTATGCATGGCTTAACAAAGGAGAGGCTCGGGTTGTTTTATTTTGTGAAAAGTGCTTTTGAATACAATTACTTAAATTTTCCTGAGACCTAGCAGTTTGAACCAAATCATAATGTACAAGGAAATGCATTATTAATATCGATTCAGATTCCATCCACCGTTACATGGCATCGCACCATATAGCAATTTCTTGACGTTATAGCCGCTTAACTTACCATGGGACGACACCCGGACAATTCCAAACAGGCGGTCCTTCGCCCTTCGAGTTTCCATTCGATTTCCAATGTTTTTAAAACAGAACTATATCGATTAAGTTCCCATGTCCGCCCATGACCGTGGGCACGGCTATTCGAATAGTTTTGACTCTGCAGAGTTTGTACACTTTCACCACAAGAGATGAACTATCCTTTTGCCAACATGCTTCCTTAGGCATGAGACCCGGATAATTTATCACAAAGCCTTTACCTTACTCCGATCTAGTTAGACACCACCCACGCCGAGGTTTCACCGTGAAGGGTTACACCACCACGATCGAAGCCCCTCTTGCGCCGTGTGAAGTACAAGACACCCCTGTGCCTCACTCGTGAGTAAACCAAGTACACCACGGCACCCACTTTCCTCCGTGATATCTGAACTAAACCCTTGCAAGTTATTCAGCTAGGTCGTACCCATTATAGACTTGTGGTTGTCTTGTTTTACATCGGAGGTCATCACAAGATTCAGTCCTTAGTATTATCTCGAGCGGTTCTACCACACTCCATGATTTGTGCTCCCACCGCACCACATACCAGCCCCAAGCCATCCGCTCGGATATTTAAGCAAGTTGGGATTTTTGAGAGCATAAAATAACCATATCAAAGGATACAGTCATTCCCACCATGATCGCCCAACCAATTTTCTCAGATTAAAAGTGATGCTTGGCGCTCGCGCCATGAGTATCTAAACAATACTAAGCATGGCATATATTTAGGGACTTATTTTCAAAAGTTACCATTATAATTTTGCTAGGGTGACAAGGTTCACACATTCAAATATTCCAAAGGAGGGTAATATTATTCAAGGTAAACAATGGACATATAACTAGAATCGTAAATTAAACATGTATTTGCATATAAACTAACAGCATGCAATTTGATAATTTAAAACAAAGTAATTTGCAGAAATGTAGGTTCAACATGATCAAAGTATTGACTCGCCTGGCGCGGTTTACCGCGATCTTGAGCTCGCTCATAGCTTTCTCTTGGGCTTCTGGTCTTTATCTTCACTTCGCTCTTGATCACGCCTGATCCTTTGATTCTTCAGGACTCCACTTCAGGATTCTTCACGGGCAGTGAGAGGGAGTGGAATGAGAGGAGATGGGCCGGACGGCCCGATTTCATTCTCTTTCTTGTTTTTTTCCTTGATTTAGGTGTGCAGATGGATGTGTATTTATATATGTTCTCACATTTCAGTTCCTTTATTAATTTTACTCCTTTTATTATTATTAATCCTCAAATAAAACTTTATACTTTGGGTTCGGGTTGTACTCTCCCTTTATCATATGGATCATCTTTTCAGATTCGTATTTTAAATTATTATTCTCCATTATTTGAACATTTCCTTTTATGATATCACTAGTGTTTGTTTATTTCTTGAGATTCTTAAATTTTTGGAACCTTAACCAAATTTTAAGAAACATCATAAAAATCCAAACTCAAATAGAATATAAAGCAAAAATAATTCAAAAGCTCCTCATTTTTCAAACTTCGAATTTTCGGGATGTTACATCAATGAATCTACCTCTCCTCAAAATGAGGCAGTCTGCTCTTGAAGTGAGGTAGATAGTTGTTCCTGAAGTTGAGCATGAAGCTCCTGCTTTATTTGTTCGTTGCGGTAGGCCTTGGATATCTTCCTACTCCAGTATGTCTCGGAGTCATTTGGAAATCCGTGCCTCCAAGATACATAACCCCCAACCTCATGTACGACCTAGGTGCTCCTGTTTCCCAAGGCAGTGATAGTACATCTCTCTCCCTATATTCGTGAAAGGAGCCTCGAGAAGATTCGGTAGTCAATGATTACTGCAAGAGGCAATCATGTTATTTTTGAACCCATGAAGTTCAAGAGGTATTAACAACTTGTAGTTTAATATATCTTACCAAGCGTTGGGATACTTCCTCGTCTGCAGGGTTTTTGAAAGAGACACCTGAAGACGTGATTGATGACTTCGCTCTTAACCAGTTTCAAGCGTGCTCGTTTGCGATCCCAGCAAATGGCGGGGAGGCCTCCAATCGGATTTCGACCTCGTCCTGCATCCTCCACTGCGGGATTTTACCCGCGTACCCGACGGTGTCGAGTCTATGAGGGTGAGTGTTTTGTGACTGGAGAGCCTTGTGCGCTGCACTTTGTTATTCAAATTCGGTCATTGTCTTCATCTGCACAAAGACCTCCCATGTTTCCGGCGACACGAAAGGATACCTCGTGAAGGCATGAGATTCTTTGCCACATACTACATGACAAGAGTGTTCTTAAAATTCTTCCATGCTTTTCCCATTGTGAGGAGTGTGTGCTGTTGCACGAGTCCTTGTACTTCTGTTGGGATATTGAACGAATTTGTAATTTCCTCCCATAGCTGATTTTTCTGATCCTTTGCCAAATCTTTCCAGCTTGCTATGGTGATCGAGACTCATTGCCTTCCAATTATCCCATAGGTAGTCTGAAATGATGCTACTGCTTTCTTCGGTTTCAGAGGGACCCCATCCAGAGATATCACTGTGATGGTCATTCGGCCCTCTGGCCTTTTCGATACTCCTCGGCCACGCTTGGTTATCCCAATCTTGGGAGCATGAGACCAGATGAAGATGATGATGACTGTGTGGACGCCATCTCTCTTCTAAGAAAAAAGTAACTGCAATGAACTATGGGCCTAAACAAAGTTCTATGAAGCAAATGACGCACTAGTGTATCCAGTTCATTGAACCGGATACATTGGAGTGTGACACTTGCTTCATGCCCTTTGTGAGAGACCATGTGGTTGAGACCCCATCTGTGTGATGAGTAATTGACATCGGTTTAGGAGAGTCGAGTTTGATTTGGTTGGTTCAGACCTTGACGTTGCGTGGTGCAATCGGGCTCGGTCGGACTTGGTCAAACCTGGTCAAGGTGCTTAGGTTGCATATTCTACTGTTTCGACAGGTTTGAACTTTATTACGCGTAAGTATGACTTACTGATGCTATTTATGCTTTCATGTATCGAGCGGTGCTATTTGATGTGTTTCTTGTCTGTGTTGGCTGCAGGACGTCGAGGCGGAGTCGTGGCGAGACACGAGGTGACCGGACTAGACACGGGCAGTGTCGAGGTCAGAACGGTCGAGATGTGTCGAAGACGGTGGAGACTCGAGGTGGTTGCGAGGCTTGGACGACAAGAGACGTGGAAGCTTCCCAGAAGGTGCAGGAGGGGCGAATTGGTAATTTCGCGAGGCTGCACAAGCGGGAGCGGGTTCCGTTGGATTTAGCGGGTGTAACGGGCTGGAGACCCATTAGCCAAGGGCTATAAATAGGAGTGAGTGGCTACATGTATCCCATGGCTTTGGGAGAGAGTTAGGGTTTGCTAGAGTCAAAAGAAGCTTTGAGAGTTTGTTTTGGCTTCAGGCTTTAGTTGGTGAGAGTTGTTGGGAGAGGCAGAGCTCTATAGGTTCTTGTTCCCTGTGTCTCGCGTAGCTCTGTGTGTCTCCTCCAAGCATGTTGAGAGTTCTTGAGTTCTTGGTTGGGGAGAGGGAGAGGATGAAGTGAGCTTCCATGTAATCATTCCTCTTGTTCTAATGTCCATGCGTATGGGGACTTCTTTGTGATCCTCTTATGATTTGGAATGAAATTTCTGAAGATTTTCTCCTGTGCTCCTGTGTTCTTCGATGTCCTCTGTGCTTGATTTCTTGACTTTTGAGTTTCTTGTTGTTTCTTGTTGAGAAGGCCCAAAATGGGTTGCTCTAGGTTGGGATGATGCCTCAAGATCATTTGATCAATATTTCCAAAGAGCAAATCGCATTTAATCTCAAATTTGGCTTTTTGAGCTTCCCTGTTCTTCATTCTATTTTCTAGGGTTTGATGAAGTTCTTGTTTCCCTTCATGAGATGGCATGAAATTTGGACTATCTAGTCCTGAGGCTATTGCTAATCTATCTGCACAGTTTCATGATAAAAAATTCAAGGATAGAGTGGGATTTGGGATTTTTGTGCAGCTCTCTGTGCTTTTCAGGTTTTTGGAGCAAATCTGAAATTCTTGAGGTTGAGTTGGCTTTCTTGGGTTTTCTAGTCTTCTTTGGCTATTTGGATCGTAGTCCTGCACTTCTGTGCTGAAAAATCCAGTGAAAAGGTTTCAAGTTTCTCTCTGGGTGAAGTCTTGGCCTTGCTCTGAAATTTCAGCCCTCTGCAGCTCTGAAATTTCGTCGGGCGGTCAGACCGGCTCAATGGGGGCGGTTAACCGGGATTAGACCGGCGATCAGGCCGCCATTGAGCTAGCCGTCTGACCAGGCCAGTGCGGTCTGACCGGCCGAGACCCACCAGTCTGACCGGGCTCTGCAGTTTCTGGTGAGATTTTTTTTAGCCCCTGTCCTTTGTCGTTGAGTTGTGTTTGCTGCTTTGGTGTAACATCCCAAATTTCGGGTATTCAAAGATATGAAATTTTTAAAAAAACTTCTCATGCAATTTGCTGGCGTTCAAATTCTTTTTGAATATTTATTTGAAATCTTTCTGAGTTTTGGGGCATGCAAATTAATAACCAGGGATAATCTCGAAGAGAAATAAGATCATGTAAATAATAAAAATGGAAGATGACATGTCAGATCATGAATCCAAATACTAAAATCTTGAATTTAAATTAAAGATTTATAAAATGACATCGAGAAGAATATTAAAACATATCTCTAAAAGGTTGAGCTAGAAATTTCCCCTTTTAATTTAATTAGCATACAAAACCCCAAATTTGGACATTCAAAGAAAAATTATATACACAATGCATAACAAAAATGTAATAAAATCAAAGAGCTTCTCATTTTATCTCATTCTTTTTCAAATTTTCCTTTCTATTACATGTGGGCCCTCTTCTTTTTCTCTCACTCCCTCTCTCTTTCCTCCTTCTCTCCCCTGCCCGCTGGCCCCAGCCCTGCGCGCCTCCTCTTTTTCTTTTCCCCCTGCGCCGCATGCCTACCTCTTCCATTCTTTTCTCCTTCCTCATCCCTCTTTCATGGCCAAGCCACCTCCACGTCTCCTTCCGTCCATCTCTCCTCTGCGCCGAATCCTGCAAGCAGGCAAGATCTCGCGTGCCTGCCCTATCCCTGCTGCACTGCGTCGCCTCGTCTTGTCGCCGCCCCCTGCTCTGCCGCTGCGCCCCCTCCGCCAGTGCCCTGTCGCATCCCCGCTCTGCGCCTCCTCGCGCCGAGCCCTGCGCAGTCCACCCCGCCGCCAAGTTCCCCGCCCCTCTGCAGCTACAAAGGGCAGCGGCTCTTCCCCATAGCCTCATGCCACTCCCCTTTTCTTCCTCACTCTTTTCCCCTCCCGATTTCCTCCTCTCCTCTCCAAGCCGAGCGCCCACGTCTGAGAGCCGCCGTGCTGCCTCCTCGCCGCCCGGCCGCTCCGGCGAACTTCCACCGCTCCAATCATGTCCAAACATCCCTCCGCCTCCCTGTGTACCTTCCCTCCGGCCCAATTGGAAAAGCGCAATTCAAGCCCGACGGAATTTCTATTTTCGCCATTGCCGGCCGTCGCCGCCATTCCCACCGCCGCCATCTCCTCGGTCGATTCCGCTCCGATCACTTGCGGTGGAAGAATCTTCTCGATGCCCCGAAGCTTCCCCAAGTGCCGGCCAACGCTCCCCGCCACCCCAGCTCGCCGGCGCCGTGTGCTCACTTGCGCCGCCAAAGGCCCTCGTCGTCGGCTCGCCTGAGTTCTTCTCCCGCTCGACCAACGCTGTGGTGAGATTTCCCTTACCGCGCTGGTGCTCCCGCGCCCGCCCAATCCTCTCCCCTTCTTCCCAGTCGCTGGCGCCCCGTTCCACCTCCACCGCCGGCCGCCCCGCGCCGTAGCCGTCCGCCTCGCCGCCGTTCCAGACCGCGCCACCTCCCCAATGGCATCCCGGCTTCCTCGCGGTTCCATTTTTGCCGCCCGCCCAGCCTCCCAGGCCACCCCCTCGCCGGCGCCCCCGCAGCTCAGCCACGCCGACCACCCCCCTGTTTCGGCCAGATGACTCCCCTGTTGAGCCCCACCGCTGCATTCGCCTCTTCAAATTTGAGTCCCCTCTGGTATCAGTGCAAGGGCAACATCCCAGTTGGCTAGCCGCGAGTGCCTAAAAGTTCTATGTCCCGAGGTTGCGGGTTCGAGTACCTTGGCCGCACTGTTTTCTCCTCTTTTTCTTTTTACTGCTTTAATCCAGTTCCATTATGTAATAGCTAGTCAAATTAGATATTTATTCATGGAAGGCAATAAAGACTTAATTAGGAAATAGCTGAGATTATTTAAGGTTTAAAAATTTGAATAAACGCCATATCTGAGTAACTTGTGTAAACATTTAATTAGGACTTAATTATTAAAGGCATTATGATTTAGATTGAATATCCAAGTTTAACAGAGGTTACCCTTAATTAAAATATAAACCTATATGCCCTAATAATTATCATGCCACGAAATAAATCTTAACGATAGACTTTTGCTAAGTGGCAGATAATGAAATGTGATTCCATAGAACAATCTTTGCCCAGATAAATAACTTTAAATTAAAATAAAACCTAAGCCATTGTATATTAGTGATCAATATAGGGGTGACCATAGCATGATAAAGACCTTAGTCATCATCTCTATATACCCTAAGCAATCAAGAGAATTATTTTTGACTATTAAATAATTTGGGTATAAAGCCACTAGTATTTGGACTAGTTATCACATATAAATAATTAATGTGATTTGCCTAAATGAAGTGAATGGTTAACTACTAAGTAAGGGCAATAATAGAGAAAATCTCTTTTAGTTAAATGTTCAAATCTAATAAAGGCTACCATTAGTTATAATTAAAAATCTATGCTCGATATTCAACATACCTTCATTAAATAAATTGTAGCCATAGATTTTTGCTAACTAGCAAATATTGAAATACGACCCTATATACCAAGCCTTGCCGAGATAACTAAGTTTAAACTAAAATTTGAAGAAAAGCTAAGCCAATAATAACTAAAGTATAGACAAAATACCCATGGTACTATTAATTAAATTTTAACGTAGATTTGGTAATAAGGATGGACATAATCGAATATAGCAAGTTAGGACTCGAACAAATGGATAATAATTCAAAATAAGTTATGTCTAGTGACAACTAAGTGCACATAAAATATCACACCATAAAATGCTAAGAACCCGGGCTCTAGACTTAATTCGGTTAGCTAAAAAAAATTGAATATAGCACTTCTATATAGCATATACCCTGAATATTAGCGTCCGACAAAAGAATGCTCCGCTCGTAGGTCTAACCTAACTTATTGAATTCTCTTGATAAATACAGAAATAATAAAAGAATCTATTAATAAAAAGATCAACTCATCGCATTCTACCACCAACCTTGCCTCAAATCACCCGAATCACTCATTAACTTATAATAAATCTAAATTAAGTTTATTTGGATTTAATTGGATCTTTTAGTTGTTTGCTTTTATTTGGATTCAGTCGTTTACCACGTAATTAGAAACTGGAGTCCTGAAGATTTCACGGATCAAGCGAGATCAAGCTCGAAGTGAAGATGAAGAATGGAAGCTCAAGAGAAAACATCGTGTGAGCTCAAGACCACGTAAACTGTGCCAGGCGAGTCAATACTTTGATCGTGTTGAACCTACATTTTTCGCAAATTATTTCTGTTTAAATTATCAAATTGCATGCTGATATTTTATATGCAAATCCATGTTTAACTTAAGATCTTAGTTATATGCCCATTGTTTGCTTGATTAATATTACACCTCCTTTGGAATATTTGAATGTGTGAACCTTGTCGCCGTAGCAAAATTATAATAGTAACCTTTTGAAAATAAGTCCCTAAATATATGCCATGCTTAGTATTGCTTAGATAATCATGGGCGCGAGAGCACCCAAGCATCACTTTTAACCCTGAGAAAAAAAAATTGGTTGGGCAGTCATGGTGGTAATGACTGGTGTATGTTGGATATGGTTATTTTACACTCCCAAAACCCCCAACTTGCTTATTTATCTGGGCGGATGGTTCGGGGGTATGGTGCAGCGGTGCACGAGAGTGTGGTTTGTGGTAGAACCGCCCAGATACCAATAAGGACTGAATCTTGTCATGACCTCCTATGTAAAACAGTACAACCACAAGTCTGTAAAGTACAACTTGGCTAAGTAGACTTATCGAAATCCCGGACTCATCTCACTGGTAGTGGATCGATGGGGTTATGCTATGGCAAGGGGGCCTGAAGGGACACCAGGTAGGGTGAAGTTTCTCAGTCGTACTAGCGCAGAGGGGAGGGAAGCCCGTACGCTAGTAGCAGTGAGAAACATCCCGTGCAATTAGATGGGACCCATCGCAAATGGGAGAAGCCCATATAGTGGGATGAGAAAAGAGACTAGATACTTTGAAAAGTCACTGTGATGGTCTGCTCAACCACACGTCTAAGGAATCGTGTGGGGCAACGAGTTGATTGTCTCTTGTGGTGAAAGTGTACAAACTCTGCAGAGTCAAAACTATTCGAATAGCCGTGCCCACGGTCAAGGGCGGACAAGGGAACTTAACCAGATATAGTTCTATTTAAAAATATTTTGTGGGTGGGAATGGAAAAGTGAAGGGCGAAGGACTGCCCTGGTTTGGAATTGTCCTGGGTGTCACCCCAGTGGTAAGTTAAGCGGCTATAACGCTGAAGAAATTGCTATATGGTGCAGATGCCATGTAACGGTGGACGGAATCTGAATCGATATTAATAATGCATTTCCTTGTACATTATGATTTGTTCCAAAATTGCTAAGTCATAGGGCTTTTTAATTAATTGTATTCAAAAGCACTCTACGCAAAACAAAATAGCCCGAGTCTCTCCTTTGTTAAGCCATGCATACTATTTATTTGCATTCTGTGTATTGGCTCGTGGAGCACGGGGTCGGAGTGCTCACGCTCGCTTTTGCGACAAAATTCAAAATCAGGAAATCAAATCATTGCGCCGCAGCAACAAGATTGGTCAAGCTGGCAGAGAAGATGAAGACGTCAAGGGCTAGGTCGTGAACCTCCAGTTGGCTGCCTGTGGGCACGTCCTGAAGGTCCCACCTGTGTGCTTCGTTCTTCCGCTGCTGCAATTTAATGATTTCGGCCCTATCGGCCCATGAGTAAGTCTACTATTAAATTTTACGCTTCCGCATGATATGTATTTTGATATTCATTACTGTAACTGTGAGCACTATCTACTGATCCAGGGAATAGTGCAGTAATCACAGAGGAATCCGGATGTTAATATCTGGGTCCTTACAGCGATGGTATCAGAGCATATCGACTGCAGGTCGTGACCTAGTTAGTCTGGCCGTTAGTTCATAATTAGAACTATTTCCTCAATATCTATTTTCACAAATATAAGTTATAATGCTCATTCTCATCTCTCTTAGACGATTCCCCCTCATCTATATGCTACCCTAGCCATTTTACTTCTAAAGCTCCCTTACCCGAAGTTCAAAACGTGATAAAAATCCAGTACTCCTCTTGTAAATGTTCTATGAAAACACACTTGGGCCAAGAATCATGATGCTTACCCTTGAAACTTAATTGTTTTATCCTCGGAGGAAACAATAGTGTGAATTTTGGGGTAAATGAATTGGTGGAGCTTAAGTGAATAGATTGCCTAGATAAATGAATTAAGTGGTTTCTGGAAGCTAAATAAGGGATTGTGACACTGATAAATTGTCAAATTCTTGGGAGATGTCGACAATAAGGGAATAATAGGATATGATTGATTGCTTGATAAATTAATGGAGTTTTGAGGGATATGATAACAACTATCGGAGTACAGGCTGGATTAATAACATTATTCCTGGAGGATGTTTATAATAATGAAATAATTCGGAGGTTGTCAGTAAAGATCTAGGTTGGTTACTGGAAGAGTAATTATGATTTTGAATACAATCTTGGATTACTAAGAAGTCCTAATACAAATGATACTGGTGGATTTAAAAGTAATAATGTTGAATAATCATTAGAAATCAGAAAGGAAGAGTAGATAGGTAGTAAACATTTAGCTTGACCATTGGAGAAGCAAACTATGGATTTGAATCAATGACACCAGACTAGGTTATTAGGATGTTACAATATGAAAGTTATCGGTGGATCTAAATAATGAATACTAGATCTTCGTTGGATTGGAAAGCTGATTAAATTGGCAATTGAGGAACCTGAGATTAGATTTATGAGGGTGTGATAGGCATTTAGATTCATATAAGAATTTGGTAATTCCGATTGGAAAAAAAATTGGGAGAGGCAAAAAAAATTATTATTTGATTGGTGGGTCCAGAGTAAGGTTATTGGGTTTTCAATAGATTGTAGAGTTGACAAGTTGACAAATAATGAATCCGAGATTGGGATTATACATACATGGTGAAATACGAGATTCAATTCACAAATTTACGTTGGAAGTAAAGAGTTATGCGAGAATTAGATAACCATGGCTGGATTAATGAAACGGTGGATGACACAATGCAAAAGGGTATGGTCGGTGGAACAATAAATGATGACACTTGTTGTTTGAAGTTTTAGATGACAGTAATACCATGAACAATTAATGGAGAAAGATAGCCCAAGTGCAGTTTGCCAAAGTGGGAGTTAAATCATAAAGGCCGTTGGATTCTAAGCCTTATGTAAAAAAAATCATATGGGAGTGACTTGATTCAGTGATGGATAGGTGAGCGTTGGAAGATATTAGGATACCTGGAAAAAAAATCTATTTTGCCACAAGGATCATTTATAAAAAAAATGAATGAGTGCTAAACTAATGAAACTACCCCAGATACTTTCCACATCTTTCTATTTATTACAAAAGGAAAATTTTGATCCCCTTCTTATACCCCTACTCCAAATTTTAAGGTTAGGAACGTCGAAGATGATTATGAAGATAAGATGGTCTCGTTTTAGACGGATTGTGCATATGAACCCTCCACCATCTTATGTGTGCTCCCCGAGTAGACGATGTATTGTTGCAAGATTTTATTTGGCCCTGTGCACGGCCTCTTGCCCTCGGGTGTCCTATTTCGCAGTCACAGGAAAAGCTTACTTTTAAAATTTATGTGGTTTTGTATCAGCTCAGCCCTTTGGGTGTGCTCTTTTAACATTAACATGGGATAGATCACCTTATCTCCACGACTCAATCCTTACCTCATGCTATTCCCTCTCACCCATTTGCTACAAACCCAGTCAAATCTACCGAAGCAAAGTGATAGATAGCTGAAGCCAAGGCAACCAAGGATAAGTGAAGCCCTCGCAATTTTCCAACTAAAAGCCCCAACCAGCATGAGGATCAAGATTCGAGACTCTGTCCTGCTAACATTCTTTCCTTACCTACCAGAAGGACCCATAAATCAAATCGCCGCCGACTACACAGAATGACAAGGAATGTGTCGACGATATGAAGAGAAAAGAACTTACACCTACCAATGCTCCGTAGACTATTCCCAACTACGAAGGCGACCATCACCCTGGCGAATATCCTGCGAGCGAGGCCATATGTTTCCCTATGGAAGACAAGACCGCTAACCCGAAGAATGTTTTCCAAAACCTCTTACTGATCAAGCAGCCGAAGAACCACAGATGAGTCCCCAACTCGCCACAGGGCCCACCATACATTGAGCTAGGGGAGATGAATAATGACTAGTAACATTTATTTTAAGGGGGGTAGCCTTAACAGACAAATTGTTGAAGAACTACTAGGATTTATATGTTGGAGGTGCGACAACCTGGACTCAGAAGTAATCGAACCAGTACAAGAAGACTTGCAAGACCGGGAGCCTTATAGTGATAAGGACAAAAGATCACCATATAGAAATGTCATCAGCGTCGTTGCATTCCTAGGGCCCTCTACCCCCTAGGGCACAGACCATTGCTACCCACCTATTAATATGGAATTCTGCAACCGTATGTCCAATAGACGATGCAACCACTCCATTCTACGATGATGTGAAGACAACGATGTCAAAAGAGCAAGTAATTGGAAGCCTACGACCTATCCAGGAGAACAAGGTTTTTCTTTTCCCTTTTGACTTCTCCAAGTGCTAACCCATATTGTGCAGGTTTTCATCTCTCTGTGGAACTAAAGAACTATACGTTGAGCAGCACCCTGAAACTCATTGCTAGCCAATATAACCCACCTCCATTCTTTCTGCTCTACCGGAATCTCGGGGTCGAGATTCATTTAAGGGGGGTAGGTTTGTAACATCCCAAATTTCGGGTATTCAAAGATATGAAATTTTTAAAAAAACCTTCTCATGCAATTTGCTGGCGTTCAAATTCTTTTTGAATATTTATTTGAAATCTTTCTGAGTTTTGGGGCATGCAAATTAATAATCAGGGATAATCTCGAAGAGAAATAAGATCATGTAAATAATAAAAATGGAAGATGACATGTCAGATCAGGAATCCAAATACTAAAATCTTGAATTTAAATTAAAGATTTATAAAATGACATCGAGAAGAATATTAAAACATATCTCTAAAAGGTTGAGCTAGAAATTTCCCCTTTTAATTTATTTAGCATACAAAACCCCAAATTTGGACATTCAAAGAAAAATTATATACACAATGCATAACAAAAATGTAATAAAATCAAAGAGCTTCTCATTTTATCTCATTCTTTTTCAAATTTTCCTTTCTATTACATGTGGGCCCTCTTCTTTTTCTCTCACTCCCTCTCTCTTTCCTCCTTCTCTCCCCTGCCCGCTGGGCCCCAGCCCTGCGCGCCTCCTCTTTTTCTTTTCCCCCTGCGCCGCATGCCTACCTCTTCCATTCTTTTCTCCTTCCTCATCCCTCTTTCATGGCCAAGCCACCTCCACGTCTCCTTCCGTCCATCTCTCCTCTGCGCCGAATCCTGCAAGCAGGCAAGATCTCGCGCGCCTGCCCTATCCCTGCTGCACTGCGTCGCCTCGTCTTGTCGTCGCCCCCTGCTCTGCAGCCGCGCCCCCTCCGCCAGTGCCCTGTCGCATCCCTGCTCTGCGCCTCCTCGCGCCGAGCCCTGCGCAGTCCACCCCGCCGCCAGGTTCCCCGCCCCTCTGCAGCTACAAAGGGCAGCGGCTCTTCCCCATAGCCTCATGCCACTCCCCTTTTCTTCCTCACTCTTTTCCCCTCCCGATTTCCTCCTCTCCTCTCCAAGCCGAGCGCCCACGTCTAAGAGCCGCCGTGCTGCCTCCTCGCCGCCCGGCCGCTCCGGCGAACTTCCACCGCTCCAATCATGTCCAAACATCCCTCCGCCCCCCTGTGTACCTTCCCTCCGGCCCAATTGGAAAAGCGCAATTCAAGCCCGATGGAATTTCTATTTTCGCCATTGCCGGCCGTCGCCGCCATTCCCACCGCCGCCATCTAATCGGTCGATTCCGCTCCGATCACTTGCGGTGGAAGAATCTTCTCGACGCCGGCTTCCCCAGCGCCGCCAACGCCTCGCCACCCCAGCTCGCGGCGCGTGCGCTCACTTGCGCGCCGAAGGCCTCGTCGTCGGCTCGCTGAGTTCTTCTCCGCTCGACCAACGCTGTGGTGAGATTTCCCTTACCCCTGGTGCTCCGCGCCCGCCCAATCCTCTCCCCTTCTTCTCAGTCGCCGGTGCCCCATTCCACCTCCACCGCCGGCCGCCCCGCGCCGTAGCCGTCTGCCTCGCCGCCGTTCCAGACCGCGCCACCTCCCCAATGGCATCCCGACTTCCTCGCGGTTCCGTTTTTGCTGCCCGCCCAGCCTCCCAGGCCACCCCCTCGCCGGCGCCCCTGCAGCTCAGCCACGCCGACCACCCCCCCTGTTTCGGCCAGATGACTCCCCTGTTGAGCCCCACCGCTGCATTCGCGTCTTCAAATTTGAGTCCCCTCTGGTATCAGTGCAAGGGCAACATCCCAGTTGGCTAGCCGCGAGTGCCTAAAAGTTCTATGTCCCGAGGTTGCGGGTTCGAGTACCTTGGCCGCACTGTTTTCTCCTCTTTTTCTTTTTACTGCTTTAATCCAGTTCCATTACGTAATAGCTAGTCAAATTAGATATTTATTCATGGAAGGCAATAAAGACTTAATTAGGAAATAGCTGAGATTATTTAAGGTTTAAAAATTTGAATAAACGCCATATCTGAGTAACTTGTGTAAACATTTAATTAGGACTTAATTATTAAAGGCGTTATGATTTAGATTAAATATCCAAGTTTAACAGAGGTTACCCTTAATTAAAATATAAACCTATATGCCCTAATAATTATCATGCCACGAAATAAATCTTAACGATAGACTTTTGCTAAGTGGCAGATAATGAAATGTGATTCCATAGAACAATCTTTGCCCAGATAAATAACTTTAAATTAAAATAAAACCTAAGCCATTGTATATTAGTGATCAATATAGGGGTGACCATAGCATGATAAAGACCTTAGTCATCATCTCTATATACCCTAAGCAATCAAGAGAATTATTTTTGACTATTAAATAATTTGGGTATAAAGCCACTAGTTTTGGACTAGTTATCACATATAAATAATTAATGTGATTTGCCTAAATGAAGTGAATGGTTAACTACTAAGTAAGGGCAATAATAGAGAAAATCTCTTTTAGTTAAATGTTCAAATCTAATAAAGGCTACCATTAGTTATAATTAAAAATCTATGCTCGATATTCAACATACCTTCATTAAATAAATTGTAGCCATAGATTTTTGCTAACTAGCAAATATTGAAATACGACCCTATATACCAAGCCTTGCCGAGATAACTAAGTTTAAACTAAAATTTGAAGAAAAGCTAAGCCAATAATAACTAAAGTATAGACAAAATACCCATGGTACTATTAATTAAATTTTAACGTAGATTTGGTAATAAGGATGGACATAATCGAATATAGCAAGTTAGGACTCGAACAAATGGATAATAATTCAAAATAAGTTATGTCTAGTGACAACTAAGTGCACATAAAATATCACACCATAAAATGCTAAGAATCCGGGCTCTAGACTTAATTCGGTTAGCTAAAAAAATTGAATATAGCACTTCTATATAGCATATACCCTGAATATTAGCGTCCGACAAAAGAATGCTCCGCTCGTAGGTCTAACCTAACTTATGGAATTCTCTTGATAAATACAGAAATAATAAAAGAATCTATTAATAAAAAGAACAACTCATCGCATTCTACCACCAACCTTGCCTCAAATCACCCGAATCACTCATTAACTTATAATAAATCTAAATTAAGTTTATTTGGATTTAATTGGATCTTTTAGTTGTTTGCTTTTATTTGGATTCAGTCGTTTACCACGTAATTAGAAACTGGAGTCCTGAAGATTTCACGGATCAAGCGAGATCAAGCTCGAAGTGAAGATGAAGAATGGAAGCTCAAGAGAAAACATCGTGTGAGCTCAAGACCGCGTAAACCGTGCCAGGCGAGTCAATACTTTGATCATGTTGAACCTACATTTTTCGCAAATTATTTCTGTTTAAATTATCAAATTGCATGCTGATATTTTATATGCAAATCCATGTTTAACTTAAGATCTTAGTTATATGCCCATTGTTTGCTTGATTAATATTACACCTCCTTTGGAATATTTGAATGTGTGAACCTTGTCGCCGTAGCAAAATTATAATAGTAACCTTTTGAAAATAAGTCCCTAAATATATGCCATGCTTAGTATTGCTTAGATAATCATGGGCGCGAGAGCACCCAAGCATCACTTTTAACCACGAGAAAAAAATTGGTTGGGCGATCATGGTGGTAATGGCGGTGTATGTTGGATATGGTTATTTTACACTCCCAAAACCCCAACTTGCTTATTTATCTGGGCGGATGGTTCGGGGGTATGGTGCAGCGGTGCACGAGAGTGTGGTTTGTGGTAGAACCGCCCAGATACCAATAAGGACTGAATCTTGTCATGACCTCCTATGTAAAACAGTACAACCACAAGTCTCAGAAGTACAACTTGGCTAAGTAGACTTATCGAAATCCCGGACTCATCTCACTGGTAGTGGATCGATGGGGTTATGCTATGGCAAGGGGGCCTGAAGGGACACCAGGTAGGGTGAAGTTTCTCAGTCGTACTAGCGCAGAGGGGAGGGAAGCCCGTACGCTAGTAGCAGTGAGAAACATCCCGTGCAATTAGATGGGACCCATCGCAAATGGGAGAAGCCCATATAGTGGGATGAGAAAAGAGACTAGATACTTTGAAAAGTCACTGTGATGGTCTGCTCAACCACACGTCTAAGGAATCGTGTGGGGCAACTAGTTGATTGTCTCTTGTGGTGAAAGTGTACAAACTCTGCAGAGTCAAAACTATTCGAATAGCCGTGCCCACGGTCAAGGGCGGACAAGGGAACTTAACCAGATATAGTTCTATTTAAAAATATTTTGTGGGTGGGAATGGAAAAGTGAAGGGCTAAGGACTGCCCTGGTTTGGAATTGTTCTGGGTGTCACCCCAGTGGTAAGTTAAGCGGCTATAACGCTGAAGAAATTGCTATATGGTGCAGATGCCATGTAACGGTGGATGGAATCTGAATCGATATTAATAATGCATTTCCTTGTACATTATGATTTGTTCCAAAATTGCTAAGTCACAGGGCTTTTTAATTAATTGTATTCAAAAGCACTCTACGCAAAACAAAATAGCCCGAGTCTCTCCTTTGTTAAGCCATGCATACTATTTATTTGCATTCTGTGTATTGGCTCGCGGAGCTCGGGGTCGGAGTGCTCACGCTCGCTTTTGCGACAAAATTCAGAATCAGGAAATCAAATCATTGCGCCGTAGCAACAAGATTGGTCAAGCTGGCAGAGAAGATGAAGACGTCAAGGGCTAGGTCACGAACCTCCAGTTGGCTGCCTGTGGGCACGTCCTGAAGGTCCCACCTGTGTGCTTCGTTCTTCCGCTGCTGCAATTTAATGATTTCGGCCCTATCGGCCCATGAGTAAGTCTACTATTAAATTTTACGCTTCCGCATGATATGTATTTTGATATTCATTATCAGAATCGTGAGCACTATCTATCGATCCAGGAATAGTGCGAAAAACAGAGGAATCCGGATGTTAATATCTGGGTCCTTACAGTGATGGTATCAGACGACCGACGGCCGCCGCCAGCCGGAGCGCCGGCGAGCATGCCGTGCCCATCGCCACCCCGACTAGCCGGCCACGTCAGCACCCCGTGCCTGCGTGGCGGCTGACATGGTGCCACGCCAGCGCCACCTGGTCTCCCTCGGCCCAGTCAGCGCCACCGCACGCCCCATGCCACGTCGGCCACACCCCTCTCCCGTGGACTCAGTCCACATGGACCGAGGCCCACCTGTCAGCCGGCCCACCTTAGTGCTGAGGTCATGCTGACGCAGTAATCTGGATTTTCAATAGAAAAATAATCCGGCCGAAAAGAAATTCCTCACTGACGTCATAATTCAGATTTTCCTTTAGGAAAATAATTCCAAAAATTCAGATTTTTCTTTTTCTCTGAATTTAAACTTCCTGGAGCCCGTTCTCCTTCATTTTAACTCTGTTTGAGCCCATTCAAATTTCTAAATTCATCAAAAATTCCAAACTATCCATTTCTTCCATCCTTTCAAATATTTGAAATTTATTTGATATTTCAAAATTTAAATTTCAAATTCCAATACCTAGTTTAATTTCAAAGCCTCAGTTCCATTCCAAATTTTCTGGGCACTTTCAAAATTTAAATCCAAATCTTGCAAAATCTCCATAAAATCCATTCTATTTTCTTTGGTACAAATATTGTCTCAGTAATTTCTTTTCCCAACCGATCTTCTAGATATTCGTTCTCCCTCGTGTGAACCCCAAATTCGCTGAACCTTTCTCCTAAATTCGTCTAAAATCATAATCTATCCAAATTCTATTTGAATTTTTGAATTTTGTTTGTATTTATTTGTTTTGTTGCTCTGTCTTTTCGCGCGTAGAGTCCAACGTTGTCGAAGACCTCTCCACTCCGCAGCAGGACGACCCCGAGAGCGTGCAAGAAGGCAAGTCTCCTTTGATCATCTTGAACCTATGATTTTGAATGTTTTAATTATTTTAAATTATGTGCATTGCTATTTACATAAAACATTAGTTCAAATCTTAAGGTATTAGTTAATCCAACTTTGTTATGCTCTCAATTGAGTTGAATGCCATGTACCTTTGTCACCCTAGAATTTCCTTTTTGTCTCAATAATGAGAGTATTATAATATTTTGCGAATAATAGAATGGTAGTATAATGCTCAGTCATACTATTTAATACTTTTGAAATCTTGAAAATGGGAAATTATGATTTGTTGTAATAGCCTTGTGTTTATAAATTTAGTGGTAATTGGAGTTGCCACTGCTCTTTTAAAATAAAATAAAAGGTGGAAGTTGGTTTAGATTAGGGTGGATGGTTGGTTTGGGTTGGTGCAGCAAGCACGAGATCTTGTAAAGTGTATGTTCCACCCTAGTCAATTAAGGACTGACGCTTGTGTTTGTCCAGACTGAGCATTAACCGTACAGCCCTAAGTCTATATGGGTACGACCTAGCTGAGTAACTCATGATAGTCTAGTTTAGGTGCCACCAGTGGAAAGTGGGTGCCAGGGATTTACTGGTTATTCACAGTGAGGGACAGGGATTTACTGTACTCATATGGCGCAAGAGGGAGCTTCGGATTGGGCAGATTTAACCCTTCTGCGGTGAAACCTCAGCGGGTGGTGTCTAGCTAGTCTAGAGTGAGGTAAAGGCTTTGTGATAATTTATCTGTGTCTCATGCCAAAGGAAGCGTGGTGACTGTTAAGATAATTTGTCTCTTAGGGGTAAAGTTGTACAACCTCTGCAGAGTGTCAAACTATTCGAATAGCCGTGCCCACGGTCAAGGGCGGGCAAGGAATGCATTCACATGGTAGATTTTTGGTTTTGGTTTTAAAATCAAAGTTTTTGTATTCCGAGAGTGGAGGGAACTCTCGGAAGGGTATCCTGACGGTTGGAGCCAGAGAGGGTGGATGGAACCCGCAGTTTAAACTTGATCAATGGTAAATGGTTAGCTAGTGTTGGTGGATGGAACCTTCACTATAATGTTAATGATAGTTCTGTTAAAACATTTACTTTATTAACTTGATGCCTTCAAAAATAATTAATAGTAATTGAAATTAAAACATTGCTTTGTGCAAAAGAACCATATAGCCTTCCTTTGTCAAGCCTTGCATCTATTGCATTTTTTTCCAAGACTTGCGGAGTACTTTATGTACTCACATGTTGCACTCAAAAATAATAATCAGAGGAATACGAAGCCCAAGAAGGAGACTACGACTACTTCGCCGGTGGCTTTGACGAAGGATTCCAGGAGTTCTAGGTCGCGCTTCCCCAGTCAACTGCCTGTGGCATATTGATGGGTCTCCATTGAATTTACCTTGCTTCCGCTGTATTTTGATTGTGTGAGGTCTTGGAACCTCCAATGTAATAATGAGACCTGATGGTCAGTACTCTTTATTATTGTAATAAATCGTGGTTGGTTATGTAATCATTTCTGTTTAACTATGTGCACTAGCTTTGATCTGGGACTAGTGCTGTAATACACAAAGGGTCCGGGTTTGGAAATCCGGGGTCCTGACATCCAGGCTCAGGGGTATGCCATCTGGCGTAAGGTCAAGGTCCGGTTTGTTGTTCCTGCCAATGAGAACATCAACGCCGGGAATATGGCTGATGTTGAGGCAAACGCTAAGGCAAGGAACATCATAATCCAGGGCCTGAGTCATAGCGAGTTTGATCACATATCTCATCTTTTGTCCGCCTTCGATATTTGGGAGACCCTCGATGCTTACCATGAGGGCACCACCCAAATAAAGACGGTGCGACAGGACTAGTTCAAGCGAGATTACAACAAGTTTGAAATGCTCGTTGGCGAGTCCCTCGATGAGTGTTTTGCGCGTTTTCACAAGATTCTGAGCAACCTCCGAGCGGTCGGTCTCACATACCCCGACTCGAATAACGCTCGACAGATGCTCGCTGCACTCGACCTTTGTGTTTGGGAGATGAAGGTGACTACCATCAAGGACACCACGGACCTCTCGACTTTGACTCTTGATGCGCTGTACTCGCGCCTCAAGACTCACGAGATTGACATTGTCTCTCGCAAGTCGTAGTCACAGTCGATGGCCCTAGTCATCGATCGATTCGCTTCGGTCTTTCTTCCGATTTCTTGTGTGGATTCTCCCTTGCTGCTCTCTGTGACATAACTGATGATCAGTTAGAGCAGCTTGCGGATGAGCAGTTAGCCCTCCTAGCTTGGAGATTTTCCCATGCTTACAAGAGGAGGAGGGACGGTAAGAGAGGAGGACCCGTGATCTGCTTCGAGTGTGGTGGCCCCAACCACATTCGAGCGAACTGCCCCAGGCCGGGAAGGGCAAAGGTGACTACGCGGTTTGGGCAAGAACGACTACATCGACAAGAATCGCAACAAGAAGCCCTCGCTTCTTCCGATCAAGGAACGCGTGAGGCTACGATAGCGAAAATAAAAATTTCTACCGCGCACACCAGGACATCATGCTAAGGAGGGATCATAGATCGTTACCACTAGAGCGCGCAGTGCAGTGAAGAAGAGTTGGAGAAGCCGATCCAACCACGCGCGCCGAGGTAGTAGTGGAAGTAGCCGATCGTCCCGAACAGATCGTCTCCTCCACGCGATCAACCACACCACGAGCAGATCCAATCTGTAGTTTGTTGATGCCGATCAACGCCGCAACGAGCAGCGCCTCCACCGGTATCCACACGTCCCGGGTGGGAACGCCGATCGCGAGTGTACCAAAGACTCGCGAGCGGCTAGGGTTTGGCTCGGGAGGTGGCGGCTAGGGTTTTGCTCGTGAGGAACAGAGCGTGTGTCCATCCTCACCCCCACCTCCATATATATAGACCTCCTCACTTGGGCCTCATGGACCGAGGCCCAATAGTGTGTCTATCCGGATCTCTATCCGAATTGAGCCCACATCCGAATCACATTCGAATTAGTGTTCCAACCCGTTAAGTGTGCGACCACAGAGGTTCACGTATACTTGGTCGTGACCGGAAATGCCTTTCGGTTACCCTGTTAATAGCGGCCTCTAGCAAGACATATTAACCCCAAAGTATACGTAAAGATCATATCACTGAACTCTGTAATGTTCTCATGTACGAATCCCTTTGCCTCACGATATAGATTAAGCTCAAGGCGAGACTGTGTCATCCTCTTAATAGCTCAATCACTCTCTCGATTCCGTGATGGATTATAAACTTGTGATTGACTCCTTAATCACATTGGCATGGCCATGCACTTTCATAATCCATTACATCGAGGGCCAGAGATATCTCTCCCATAAGGAGGGGCAAATTCTATCTTGATCATTCACATCCCACTACATGTTTCATAGCAAACACCAAGACTACTTTTATGACTACCCGATTACGGAGTAGTGGTTAGTAGTCCCAAAATAGGCTACTACGCATGTTGGGAACCATGATGATCTCAAGTCTAAGGATTCTACATAAACACTACTTGAGACCAACTAATGACACATGGAATCTCTGCAGTTGTCTCATGGCGGGTCTATCCAACATATGTTCACTAACACATGTCCATATTATTGATTTGGTATCACCATACCATGATCCATGAGACATGATCATCAATCAATACATATGCTGATCTTTGAATCATATTTGTTCCTCATATGATATATGATCAGGGATCATTTAGAAATAGCAACATTTAAGCATTAAGAGTCTCATGAATAAGTCACATACTCATTGATCAATAATGATAATGTCTATTTCAAGGAACAAAGTAATGCATCATAAACATAGTATGTGATATATTCAACATCTCCATGTTGCCTCTAGGGCATATCACCAACACGCACAAGGCAAGAAGAAGTTCCGCGACCTTGGCAAAGCCAATAAGCTCTTCCACCGCATCCTCACCGCCTTCGACGACCTCGATCTCAGCGAGGTGGAGGGGGTGGAGCGACGACGATGGAGCGGACGAGCAAGAACCCAAGGGTGGCGATGACTTCTCCGGCATGTGCTCATGGCCCTTAAGGGTGAACTGAGCGACAGCGAGCTGTACTCCAACTCCGACGAGGTATCCCCCACCTATGACCAGCTTAATGATGCTTTTCTTAAGCTAGGTAGATTCCATGCTAGATCTAGAGCTAGGTGTAGCGAGTTGGAGAAGGAAGTAGAGAGCTTGTCACGGGAGCTTCACTTAGATCTACTCCCTCCCGTGACGATTGTGATGTTTGTGCTGCTTTGCTGGATGACATGGAGAAACTATGGACCTTGCATGATGAAGGAAAGCGCGTAGGCTATGATAGCAGAAAATACAAAATTTCTACCGCGCACACCAGGACATCATGCTAAGGAGGGATCATAGATCGTTACCACTAGACGCGCAGCGCAGCGGAAGAAGAGTTGGAGAAGCAGATCCAATCACGCGCGTCGAGGTAGTAGTGGAAGTAGCCGATCGTCCCGAACAGATTGTCTCCTCCATGCGATCAACCACACCACGAGCAGATCCAATCTGTAGATTGTTGATGCTGATCAACGCCGCAACGAGCAGCGCCTCCACTGGTATCCACACGTCCAGGGCTGGAACGCCGATCGCGAGTATACCAGTACTCGCAAGCGGCTAGGGTTTGGCTCGGGAGGTGGCGGCTAGGGTTTTGCTCGGGAGGAACGAGCGTGTGTACATCCTCGCCCCCACCTCCATATATATAGACCTCCTCACATGGGCCTCGTGGACCGAGGCCCAATAGGAGTCTATCCGGATCTCTATCCGAATTGAGCCCACATCCGAATCACATTCGAATTAGTGTTCCAACCCGTTAAGTGTGCGACCAGAGGTTCACGTATACTTGGTCACGACCGAAACGCCTTTCCGGTCACCTGTTAATAGCGGCCTCTAGCAAGACATATTAACCCCAAAGTATACGTAAAGATCATATCGGCTGAACTCGTAATGTTCTCATGTACGAATCCCTTTGCCTCACGATATAGATTAAGCTCAAGGCGAGACTGTGTCATCCTCTTAATAGCTCAATCACTCTCTCGATTCCGTGATGGATTATAAACTCGTGATTGACTCCTCAATCACATTGGCATGGCCATGCACTTTCATAATCCATTACATCGAGGCCCGAGATATCTCTCCCATAAGGAGGGGCAAATTCTATCTTGATCATTCACATCCCACTACATGTTTCATAGCAAACCCGAAGACTACTTTTATGACTACCCAGTTACGGAGTAGTGGTTAGTAGTCCCAAAATAGGCTACTACGCATGTTGGGAACCATGATGATCTCAAGTCTAAGGATTCTACATAAACACTACTTGAGACCAACTGATGACACATGGAATCTCTACAGTGTCTAATGGCGGGTCTATCCAACATATGTTCACTAACACATGTCCATATTATTGATTTGGTATCACCATACCATGATCCATGAGACATGATCATCAATCAATACATATGCTGATCTTTGAATCATATGTGTTCCTCATATGATATATGATCAGGGATCATTTAGAAATAGCAACATTTTAGCATTAAGAGTCTCATGAATAAGTCACATACTCATTGATCAATAATGATAATGTCTATTTCAAGGAACAAAGTAATGCATCATAAACATAGTATGTGATATATATATATATATAACATCTCCATGTTGCCTCTAGGGCATATCACTAACAGTCTCCCACTTGCACTAGAGTGAACCATGTAGGTATCTAATACCCATTGCCCTAGTGTGAGCCTCATGCTTTGGCTGGGGAAGCGGCTTTATCAACGGATCTGCAATGTTCAAATCCATTTGTACTTTGCATATCTTCACATCGCCTCTCTCCACAATCTCACGGATAAGATGAAATCGCCGTAGAATGTGCTTGGACTTTTGGTGCGATCTAGGCTCCTTGGCTTGCGCAATGGCCCCACTATTGTCACAGTAGAGGTCCATTGGGCTGGAGGCACTACCCACCACACCAAGCTCGAAACAAATTTCTTGATCCAAACAAACCTCTTTAGCGACTTCGAAGCTGCTATGTACTCACTTCGTTGTAGAATCAGCAACCATCTCCCGCTTGGAACTCTTCCACTCACCGCACCGCCATTCAGCGAGAACACAAATCCAGATTGCGATCTAAAATCATCTTTGTCGCTTGGAAGCTAGCATCGGAGTAACCATTTACAACGAGCTCTTCCTCACCCCCATAGACGAGGAACACATCTTTAGTTCTTCTCAAGTACTTCAATATGTTCTTTACGGCAATCCAGTGACTTTCACTGGATCTCGATCGTATCTACTTGTAGCACTTAAAGCATACGAGACATCTGGACGTGTACAAAGCATGGCATACATAATGGACCCCATAGACGAAGCATATGGAATCGCATTTTGTCCCGCTCATCAGGTGTACTAGGACACTGACTCTTGCTAAGATTTATACCTTGTGACATAGGTAGGAAGCCTTTCTTGGAATCCTGCATGTTGAACCTTTTCAACACCTTGTCAATGTACGTATCTTGGCTTAATCCAATTAGCCTTCTTGATCTATCCCTATAGATCTTGATGCCTGAATATATGCCGCCCTCCTAAGTCTTTCATAGAGAAACTATTTTTCAATGAAGACTTAATGATTCGAGCATAGGAATGTCATTTTCGATCGAGAATATGTCATCCACATATAAGACCGAAATACGAGTGCGCTCCCACTAGCCTTTTGTAAACACAAGGCTCTTCTTCGTTCTTGATGAAACCAAACCCTTTGATTACTTCATCAAAGCGAATGTTCCAACTCCGAGATGCTCGCTTAATCCATAAATGGATCTTTGCAGCTTGCATATCTTTCACTGATTGCGGATCGACAAAACCCGTGGGCTGTGTCATGTACACATCCTCACTCATATTTCCATTAAGGAAAGCTGTTTTGACATCCATTTGCCATATTTCATAGTCGAAATAAGCAGCAATCGCTAGAATGATCCGAATAGACTTTAGCATTGCGACGGCGAAAAGTTTCATCATAATCAACACCTTGAATTTGTTTGAAACCTTTGGCCACCAATCGCGCTTTATAGATGTGAACATTTCCATCTGTCTATCTTTTTCTTGAAAACCCATTTGCACTCAATGGTTTTAACACCATCAGTGGATCAACCAAGTTCCAAACTTGATTCTCGTGTGCATGGATTCAATTTCAGATCTCATGGCTTCAAGCCATTTCTCGAGTCCGGTCCCACCATCGCTTCTTCATAGGTCTTAGGCTCATCGTTGTCTAACAACAATATGTCCCGTTGTTGAGTAGTCAAGAACATGTACCTCTCAGTGCACGACGTGACCTCTCGACCTCACGTGGTGCCGGTGTGTCCACAATGAGTTCTTCAACAGTTTGTTCATCTGTTGTGGTTCTATAGGAGCTGAAACGTTTTGGTGTTTCTCGAATTTCTTCAAGTTGCACCGTGCTCCCACTATCCCTTCTTGAGAGAAACTCTTTCTCTAAGAAGACACCATGCCGGCGACAAACACTTTGCCTTCTTCTCGATTATAGAAGTAATATCCTTTTGTTTCCTTACGATACCCGATAAAGAAGCATTTATCGATTTAGGACTGAGCTTATCAGATTGTAAACGTTTTACATAAGCCTCACATCCCCAAATCTTAAGAAAAGACAAGCTAGGACGTTGTCCTGTCCACACTCATATGGTGTCTTTTCTACTGATTTTGATGGAACCCTGTTTAGTGTGAAAGCGGCTGTTTCAAGAGCGCACCCCAAAAAGACAACGGAAGATCACTTTGGCTCATCGTGGAGCGCACTATATCTAATAAGGTGCGATTTCTCCGCTCGATACCCCATTCCATTGAGGCGTTCTGGCGGAGTCAATTGTGGAACAATTCCACAATCCTTCGATGATTGCCAAACTCATGGCTCAAATACTCGCCTCCACGATCGATCGTAGAAACTTGATTGTCCCGCCTAAATGATTTTGCACTTCATTTTGGAATTCTTTGAACTTTTCAAAGGATTCAGACTTATGCTTCATCGGTAGATATACCCATATCTACTAAAGTCATCGATAAAAGTTATGAAGTACTGAAAACCCCTCGGCTATTGAGCTCATTGGTCCACATACATCGAATGTACGAGTGCCAATAAGTCACTTGCCCGCTCACCTTGACCGGTGAAAGGTGCCTTTGTCATCTTGCCAAGTAAACAAGATTCGCATGTCTCAAATGATTCAAAATCAAATGAGTGCAGAATACCATCTCTATGGAGCTTCTCCATGCGTTTCTCATTTATGTGACCTAAGCGATAAAGTGCCAAATAAACGCTTGATTCAAATCATTCGAACGTTGCCTCTTTGCATTAATGTTATAGACCGGTGACTCTTCAAGAGTAAGAACATATAACCCATTCACCAATGGAGTATGACAATAGAACATATCTTTGAAATAAAGAGAACAACCATTGTTCACAGATCTAAAGTCATAACCTTCGCTTGCAAACATGAAGCGAAATAATGTTCTTGGAAAGAGATGGAACACAATAACAATTATTCAATTCCAAAACTAATCTCGAAGGTAAAGACAATGGCATGGTGCCAACAACCACCGCAGACAACTTTTGCTCCATTGCCAACGCGAAGATCCACTTCGCTCCTCCTCAAACTTCTACTTCTTCTTAGCCCCCGCAACGATTTGCAAATGTGAGCAACCGATCCGTATCAAATACCCAAGAATCAGTGGATGAAGTAGCAAGATTGATCTCTATAACATTTATACGGAGGAAGTCGTACTTCCTTCTTCTTCTCAAGATCCTCCAAGTACTTTGGGCGTTCCTTTTCCAATGTCACGATTGCTTACATGAGTAACAATCGCATTAGAGCAACGCCCTTCTTGACTTGCTTGGCCTTAGAACGCTCGCGATCTCATCGGAGCTAACTTTCTTTGACCGCGCTTTTTGACATTGGGCTTGCCCTTGCCTTTCTGCATCATCATCACATGATTGCTGCTTTTCTTAATGCTTTCTCGATGACTTTTAGCATCCCATGCAACTCACCAAGGTCTTATCCATGTTCATGTGATAGTTCAAGATGAATGGCTCAAAGCTCGGGGAGCGATCGAGAATCACATCGTAGCCAACTCTTGGCTAAGGGAAAACCAAGCTTTTCCGGACTCTCAATGTAGCCAATCATCTTAATCACATGAGGGTGACGGATTCCCTTCTCGCAAGCTCGCATGCAAACAAGGACTTTGAAGTGTTGAACCTCTCACCCTTGCTTGGTTCTCAAACATACCACGCAACCCCACAATGATATTGTAGGCATCTGTGTTCTCATATTGCTTCAAGCTCGAGAGGACATTGTGGCAAGCATGAGACAGCTCACATCAAGGCAATCATTCGCTTGCTTCTCATAAGCTCTCCGCGCGCCGCAGAGCATTATCGGGCAAGTCATCGGGATAAGGAGACTCAAGGACATACTCCTTGCGCTCTTGCTTGAGAACAATTCTCAAGTTGCGATACCAATCCATAAAGTTCGTTCCATTGAGTTTTTCTTTCTCAAGAATAGATCGCAAATTAAAAGAACTGGATGCGGCATTAGTTGACATGATCTACAACAAAGAATATGCAAAGTTTAGCACTATGTTTATGTTCATCTTTTATTAAACTATTTAACAAAAGACTCCCACTATGTGTTTTGCAACAAAACTCCCTCTAAGTTACATAGTGGGTCAAGATCCTCATTTCACTAATTCCTAGTGAGCTTTGGCATCACGGCTAGAAAACTAGTGACATGGGTAAGCAACACCTTGCTAATCACATCCCTATGTGACTCTTGCTTGTTGGGTGACATCAATATGCCCCAGCCCCAACCTATGTCCCAAGGTCCAAAACTATTTTGATAACCTTGTTAAGTAAACCAAATGCTTCCGCATGTAGATGTCCGACATCTACCCCAAATAATGATGATAACCGACGGCACTCTACTTTGGTAGACCTACCATGCGGTGATCATTATCTTTTGGTGCAACATATGGAAGGGCATGAACACCTAATTTTATGAGGGATTCTATCCTACCAAAGCAACATATCACAAAAACATTGCATAAGAATAAGATAGATAATATCACAGATAAACACATTTAACTGTGAAGTAGTATGGCCCAAAAAAATGGTGATCTCCATCTCCATGTGGGTGTAGACGATCTCCATCCTCCACATCACTCCTTTAGGTCACCATGCTTGAAAGCTTGTAACCTCAAAACTAGGCTACTACCTATAATAGCTAGAAATTGAAGATTACAAAGATAGATTCAAGCATTAAGGTCGACACGCAGGTCGTTAAATACAATATAGATAGCTAACAATAGCTGAAATAATCATGACACGCAGGCCATGAACGAATGTTACATGCATCACATACATCTCATACATTCCAATAAGATATAGGGCCATACTATTCACATCATTCTCTGCAAAAACAAGTTAGACGTAGAATCGTATTCTACCTAACGATGTGAACCCATGACGCTATACAAGGCAGGTACGCACGGCGGTCCCGCTGACCGGTCGCGGGCGGGGGGTCGAGGGGGGGGTGCCCCCCACAGGTTTCAGGGCAGCGCCCTGAACACCCTACGAAATTTACAGATCCAATCTATGAAATCGCAATGGAAAAACTATTCGGCATAACCACCTTATGCCGATCCGAGACATTCTCTAGGACGCTAGTTTTTCCACTGGGCCGAGGCCATCAGATCCATAACCTACTAGTATTCGGCATAACCACCTTATGCCGATCCGAGACATTCTCTAGGACACTAGTTTTCCATTGGCCCGAGGCTATCAGATTCATATCATACTAGTATTCGACATAACCACCTTATGCCAATCCGAGACAATCTCTAGGGCACTAGTAGTGATACAATCTGCGCCTCATCTAACCCCTATTCACCGATTGATCTCATCAACCCGTGCTACCATCGATTCATCACATGAACCGACTGATCTAGACTGTAATAGATCCAATCTACTACAACCGCATATCAACATATGCGCTGATCCAGATCGCAAACTAAGCAAGATGGCTCTGATACCACTGAAGGAAAGCGCGTAGGCTACGATAGCAGAAAATAAAAAATTTCTACCGCGCACACCAGGACATCATGCTAAGGAGGGATCATAGATCGTTACCACTAGACGCGCAGCAATGTGAACAAGAGTTGGAGAAGCGGATCCAACCACGCGCGTCGAGGTAGTAGTGGAAGTAGCCGATCGTCCCAGCAGATCGTCTCCTCCACGCGATCAACCACACCACGAGCAGATCCAATCAGAGATTGTTGATGCCGATCAACGCCGCAACGAGCAGCGCCTCCACCGGTATCCACACGTCCAGAGTGGAACGCCGATCGCGAGTGTACCAAAGACTCGCGAGCGGCTAGGGTTTGGCTCGGGAGGTGGCGGCTAGGGTTTTGCTTGGGAGGAACGAGCGTGTGTACATCCTCACCCCCACCTCCATATATAGACCTCCTCACATGGGCCTCGTGGACCGAGGCCCAATAGGAGTCTATCCGGATCTCTATCCGAATTGAGCCCACATCCGAATCACATTCGAATTAGTGTTCCAACCCGTTAAGTGTGCGACCAGAGGTTCACGTATACTTGGTCACGACCGGAAACGCCTTTCCGGTCACCTGTTAATAGCGGCCTCTAGCAAGACATATTAACCCCAAAGTATACGTAAAGATCATATCGGCTGAACTGTAATGTTCTCATGTACGAATCCCTTTGCCTCACGATATAGATTAAGCTCAAGGCGAGACTGTGTCATCCTCTTAATAGCTCAATCACTCTCTCGATTACGTGATGGATTATAAACTCGTGATTGACTCCTCAATCACATTGGCATGGCCATGCACTTTCATAATCCATTACATCGAGGCCCAGAGATATCTCTCCCATAAGGAGGGCAAATTCTATCTTGATCATTCACATCCCACTACATGTTTCATAGCAAACCCGAAGACTACTTTTATGACTACCCGATTCACGGAGTAGTGGTTAGTAGTCCCAAAATAGGCTACTACGCATGTTGGGAACCATGATGATCTCAAGTCTAAGGATTCTACATAAACACTACTTGAGACCAACTGATGACACATGGAATCTCTGCAGTGTCTAATGGCGGGTCTATCCAACATATGTTCACTAACACATGTCCATATTATTGATTTGGTATCACCATACCATGATCCATGAGACATGATCATCAATCAATACATATGCTGATCTTTGAATCATATGTGTTCCTCATATGATATATGATTAGGGATCATTTAGAAATAGCAACATTTTAGCATTAAGAGTCTCATGAATAAGTCACATACTCATTGATCAATAATGATAATGTCTATTTCAAGGAACAAAGTAATGCATCATAAACATAGTATGTGATATATATATATATATATATATATATATATATATATATATATATATATATATATATATATATATATATAACATCTCCATGTTGCCTCTAGGGCATATCACTAACACATGATAGTGTGTCCTCTGAGCTAGACATGATTAAGGTAGAGAATGTTAGTCTGCTTGCTGAGCTTAAGATGAGTAGAGTAGTGCCTATTTCATCTACTGTTGTTGAGACTACATCCTGCACCTAATGTGAGGATAAGGACAATGCTTTTAGAGGTCTTTATACCATGTTGCTCGATCTGCCCGAGATGTGTCAAAACTGCAATAATTTGAAATTGAACTTAAAAAGGGCAGATCATAAAATTGCTGAGTTGCATGCTTCTTTACTTGAGCCTGTTGTTTCTTGCACCAACTGTCCAAAATTGACACTTGAGCTTGAGTCCGTTTCTAAGCAATTCCAAGAGGTGGTTGATCATGACAAGAAATTAGCTCAGTTTACGACTAAGGATCCGGTTAGCTCACCATGCATTAGTTGTGATAAGCTAAAACTTGAACTCATTGCTTTGAATGAACAATGTGTGAAGCTAACTAAGGATTTACTAGAGAAGCCATCAACTCATTGTGATGTGATTGCTGAGGTGGGGAAGGAGCCCAAGGGTAAGGTGGAGACGCTTAGTGACGTAAACCAACCGGCTAGTATTAGGAGTGTCCCCTCAGAGTCGGCTGTGCGTGCACAAGCCATTCTTTCCTCTACTGTTGGTTCTTCTTCTGCTCCCTTACCTTCTGCTGTCTCTTCTTCCCCCTGCTCTTCTTGCACCTCTCTCTTTCGGGAGTGTCAGTATCTTATGAACACTCTCGAGAGATTGTAGGAGGCAAGAATAAGCTTAATCTTATTCTAGACCAATCCAAGATTTGCAGATTTAATCAGGGTCTAGGATATGATTTCTATGAGGATATGAGGAAGCATCCACCTGCCGTGCTTAGACCCATAGCACCAGGTGTGATCGAGACTGAGCCCAGGACCGAGAAAGTTCAATTTAAGTCTGCGGGCTTTGTCCAAGGGATTTCTGACAGCAAGGTGATTCCACTTGCAGCTTCGGCCTCTCAGAAGGCGAAGCCTCATCATGCTACTTCTAACTCTCAGAAGGTGAAGTATCATTTCACCTTCTGTCAGAAGGATGGACATCTGATCGATCGATGCTTCAGGCGCGCCAAGATCACGCTAGAGACCATGTTGAGTCTCTTAGGCGTATTCAAGGTCAGCCCCAGACCTTGAGTGCACCTAAGACCAGCACGAGGTCTAGGTTTGTTTCAGCTGATGGGTTTGGGCAGCATCGAGGACTTGGTTTTTTTTTTTCTAGTTTTCTGGTTTTTGTCCTCATGCTCCCTTTGGTCGTGACTTCCGCCGTTCTGAGGGTAGATCTCGTTTTCCCCGTCGAAATGACTACCCATGGCGTGTTCAGCGTGTTACACTACGACTCGCCTCAGTAGCGATCGGACCCAAAGAACGACTTACGGTCTACATGTAGTCCTTCTGGCTTGTTGAGTGACAAAGAGCGTAGGGTAGATAGAGGTCAGTCGTGTGTGGCTACTTCTTCTACTCGACGTGTTACTCAGTATTGGGTGCCAAAATCACTCTTGATTTACCCTAGTACTGAGACTTTACTCTCTGTTTGACTCAGGTTCGCCGTGCAGGGAAGGGAAAGGTTTGGCTCATAGACTCCGGGTGTTCACGACACATGACCGGAGACTCCCGTTGGTTTTCTTCCCTTGCTTGTGCTCTAGGTGATGAGACGATCACCTTTGGAGACGCTTCATCTGGACGCGTCATCGCCAAAGGTACAGTGTGTGTTAATGGTTCTTTCATTTTGAAAGATGTTGCCTTGGTTAGTAAGCTGCAGTATGATTTGCTTTCCGTTTCTCAGCTTACCGATAACGGTTTCGAGGTGAGCTTCAAGAAAAATGCTTGCAAAATTCTTGATTCTTCGGGTAGTCTGGTTTGCGGGATATCTCATTTTGGGAGGATCTTTCGTGCTGATTTTTCTGAGTCTTCTGGTGATCCTCTCAGGTGTTCAGTTGCTTCTGAGTCCCGCGACCTTTCTTTCTGGCATCGGAGACTTGGTCATATTGGATTTGACCATTTGACCCGAGTTAGCGGCCACGACCTCATTCGTGGTTTGCCGAAACTCAAGATGGTCAAAGATCTAGTTTGTGCTCCTTGTCGGCACGACAAGATGGTCGCCGCTTCCCATCCTTCGGTCACAGTCACTATGACCGATGCACCAGGGTAGCTGCTCCATATGGATATAGTTGGACCAGCTCGAGTGCAGTCAGCAGGAGGGAAGTGGTATGTCCTTGTTGTGGTCGATGACTATTTGAGGTTCTTAGCCTTGAAGGATGAGACGTTTACACATTTCCAAGGTTATTTCAGTCGGCTTTCTGTTGAGCTCCCGGGTGCCTTACGAGCGATCCGCAGTGATAATGGCACGGAGTTCAAGAATTCCTACTTTGAGAGGTTCTGTGATGAGATAGGTGTAGAGCACCAGTTCTCTTCTCCGCACGTCCCACAGCAAAATGGCGTCGTGGAGAGGAACAACCGTACCTTGGTCGAGATGGCCAGGACGATGCTCGATGAGTACTCTACACCGCGGAAGTTTTGGGCTAAGGCTATAGCTACCGCGTGCCATGTTTCTAATCGAGTTTTTCTTCGGGCACACTTGCACCGCACTTCTTATGAGTTGAGATATGGGCGAAAGCCCAGTGTATCTCATTTTTGTGTGTTTGGTTGCAAGTGCTTTATTCTGAAGTCCGGGAACCTAGACAAGTTTGAGTCACGTTCGTGTGATGGGATCTTTCTAGGTTACTCGACTTCTTCGCGGGCTTATCGGGTCTGGAACTGCGAGTCTAGCAAAATGGTAGAGACCTGTGAGGTGACCTTCGATGAGGCCAGTCCGGGAACTAGGCCCGATGTCTCAGGTTCTTTAGAGCAGTCCGAGCCCATCTTTGTGGATGATGAGGATGATGGAGATGAGGGTTGTCTACCCGATGTAGTCCCTCATCCACCCCTTGAGGTGCCTTCTTCCACCGCACCTTGAGGCGATCAGCCCATGCCTTCTGCTTCTTCTAGAGCTAGTGGCTCTGTTCCTACCTCGTCGGCTCATGAGGTAGAGGCCACTTCTTCATCTCATCCTGGATCTCCTCGACATATCCAGAAAGACCATCCTTCAGAGCAGATTATTGGAGACCTCTTTGAGCGTGTCACACGTTCAAAGTCTGGCATGTCACATTTCTGTCTCCATTCTGCCTTTGTTGCCACCTGTGAGTCATGCTCTTTTCGATGAGTCTTGGGTCAATGCCATGCATGAGGAGTTAGAGAATTTTGAGAGAAACAAGGTCTGGTCGCTTGTTGAACCCCCTCGAGGTCACAATATCATTGGGACTAAGTGGGTGTTCAAAAACAAGCAGAGTGAGGATGGGGTTGTCACTCGGAACAAGCCTAGACTAGTAGCTCAGGGCTTCTCCTAGGTTGAGGGTCTAGATTTTGAGGAGACCTTTGCCCCTGTAACTAGACTTGAGGTCATTAGAATCCTACTTGCCTTTGCAGCTTCTAAGGGTTTCAAGCTTTACCAGATAGATGTCAAGAGTGCCTTCCTCAATGGTTTTATTGAGGAAGAAGTCTATGTGAGACAGCCTCCAGGTTTCGAGAACCCCAAATACCCAAACCATGTCTACAAGCTTTCCAAAGCCTTGTGTGGACTCAAGCAGGGCCCCTAGAGCTTGGTATGAGAGGCTCAAGTCCTATCTGTTGAGTCATGGTTTTGAGATGGGTAAGGTAGACGAGACCTTATTCATTCGCCGGCATGGCACCGACCTCTTGCTCGTCTAGATTTATGTGAATGACATCATCTTTGGTGGCTCCTCCCATGCTCTCGTTTCACAGTTCTCGGATGTCATGAGCACCAAGTTTGAGATGAGCATGATGGGCGAGTTGACTTTCTTCCTTGGCTTCCAGATCAAGCAGACTCGGGAGGGTACCTTCTTACATCAGGGCAAGCATACTCGCGACCTCCTGAGACGTTTTGACATGAGTGATGGTAAGCCCGTGTCAACTCCCATGGCATCTTCCGCCACACTTGACCCAGATGAGGACGGCGAGCCAGTTGATCAGAAGGAGTATCGCAGCATGATTGGCTCTCTCTTGTACCTCACCGCCTCGAGACCAGATATACACTTTGCTTTGTGTCTTTGTGCTCGGTTTTAGGCTTCTCCTCGCGTATCTCACTGCTAGGCGGTGAAGCGCATCCTTCAGTACCTTCGAGCTACCATTGACTATGGTATCTGGTACTTTTCCTCGTCCTGTCTTTCCTTGAGAGCCCATTTGGATGCAGACTTTGCTGGCTATAGGATAGATAGGAAGAGCACTTCTAGCACCTGCCAATTCATTGGCACTTCTCTTGTTTCCTGGTCTTCAAGGAAGCAGTCTGGTGTTGCACAATCCACCGCAGAGGCCGAGTACGTTGCTGCCGCCAGTTGCTGCAGCCAAGTGCTTTGGATGGTCTCAACCCTGTGGGACTTTGGGTTAGTTATCGACAGTGTTCCACTCTTTTGTGATAACACTTCTACGATTAACATTGCTAAGAACCTAGTGCAGCATTCTCGGACCAAGCACATTGATATTCGCTATCACTTCCTTAGAGACCATGTAGAGAAGGGTGACATCGTGCTCCAGTTTGTGGAGAGTGACCACCAGTTGGCTGATATCTTTACCAAGCCATTGGATAGCTCTAGGTTTTTAGCTCTACGGGGAGAGCTTGGGGTGGTTTGTCCTTACGGACTGTTGTGAGGGGGAGCTTTGTGCTTTACTGCTTTATTATATTAATTATGCTCTTGCTCCTTTCTGTTGCATTGGATTCGGGGTGCTTTAGGGTTAGTCCTTCTACCATAGGTTAGAGTGGTTCTTTTGCCTAGCTGCTTAGACTTCTTACTCTTATCTTGTGATTCTAGGATATTGCTTATTAGTTGTCTCTCTTCTCACTAGGTTGAGCTCACTCACTGCTTATAGGTTCTAGCGAGGGTCGGGCCACCCTCGGGTAGACAGGGTATGTGTTTGCTCCTTAGTGTTTTGGAGGTTCAGTTGATAGTCCTAGAGTCATATGGGGTAGATGAGAATCAGTCTAAGCCTTAGTATCCTCTATATCTTGTCTATGCTTTAAGGACTGCCTTTTCTGATTTTTCTTTCCCAGCTTCTCAATTTATTGCTTTGGTTCAGGGGGAGTTCATTTGGGTGCTTCTAGAGCTTAATATTGACATAACTCAACTTGAACTAAAAGTTGCATCACATGTTGAGGGGGAGCTGGATTTTCTTGCATTTTCAGCACTCTGCATTGTAATATAACTACATTGAGCCTTGATTATTATCCTATTATGACATGTTTACAATGCTCTACACCTTGCCATGACTTGTGCTTATTTGCTAGATTTATCATGACTTCATATGTGTAGACTACCTTTTGCCATGATAAGTTAATTAAACTTGCTCAAATTGAACTAAAACTTGTAATGTTCGCACTCGAGACTAGTCTTTCTTGAGTTATCCTTTTATGATTCATGCCATGCCAAATAGGCTGAGTTGAGCGTTGAATCTCTATTGAGCCTTAGATTGAGCTATTTTAGTCTCTTGATGCAGCATGAGTTAGTACAACATGTTAAAAAGCAAAAAGATCTTTTTTGTGCGAAAAAACTGATCTCACCAATTCTTTCTCATGAGACTGCTTGCCATTGCACTGGGCATGAACTTAGGGGGAGTCTTGGATGACCTAGACTATCTTCTTAAGCTTCTTGCTTGGAGTAGTCGCATAAGGCTTGAGATCTAGCACATGACTAAAAATTTTGGTTGGAAACGACCATAAGTTTCAAAATAAAATATGTCATTTGTGCTCAATTTGCTTAAACTACAAAAAGAACCAAGTACTTGAACCAATGTTTCATTCTTGAGCATATAGCACTCTATTGGACTCAATACTAGCTTCTTGGTTCCGCGTAGCTTATTGACATGGCCTGCATCATCCTTGGATATCTCTAGCTAGACTTTGCTTATTGATGACTTGACATGCTCACAAAATGCACTACATTTCAGATCGTCATCTATGTGTTCTAGCTGGGTTATACATATCTTGTCATGATCTAGATAGCCTTTTATTGAGTTATGGCTTGGTGAAATACATTATGGTCATTTTGGATAATTCTCATGGCTCTAAATGCTTAAATAAATGAATTTCAGCCATTTCATCCAATACCATGTCATATTCCCTCTTTTGCATCCTTGATGTGTTTATTGCCAAAAGCGGGAGAATAGCGGAGAAAAAGCCATTTTTGGAGCTTTGAGGAAAACTTGTTCTTTCTTTTGCTCCTTGTGTCAACATGGTCATTAGCATCATTTTCTTCTTTTGGACCATGTTGGACTCTTCAAAACAAACTCAACTTTGCGCTTTTTCTAGGTTTGTCAATATACTCATCAAGGGGAGATTGAGAGACCATGTGGTTGAGACCCCATGTGTGTGATGAGTAATTGACATCGGTTTAAGAGAGTCGAGTTTGATTTGGTTGGTTCAGACCTTGACGTTGCGTGGTGCAATCAGGCTCAGTCGGACTTGATCAAACCTGGTCAAGGTGCTTAGGTTGCATATTCTGCTGTTTCGACAGGTTGGACTTTATTATGTGTAAGTATGACTTACTGATGCTATTTATGCTTTCATGTATCGAGCGGTGCTATTTGATGTGTTTCTTGTCTGTGTTGGCTGCAGGACGTCGAGGCAGAGTCGTGGCGAGACACGAGGTGACCGGACTAGACACGGGCGGTGTCGAGGTCAGAACGGTCGAGATGTGTCAAAGACGGCGGAGACTCAAGGTGGTTGCGAGGCTTGGACGACAAGAGACGTGGAAGCTTCCCGAAAGGTGCAGGAGGGGCGAATTGGTAATTTCGTGAGACTGCACAAGCGGGAGCGGGTTCCGTTGGATTTAGTGGGCGTAATGGGCTGGAGACCCGTTAGCCAAGGGCTATAAATAGGAGTGAGTGGCTGCATGTATCCCATGGCTTTGTGAGAGAGTTAGGGTTTGCTAGAGTCAAAAGAAGCTTTGAGAGTTTGTTTTGGCTTTAGGCTTTAGTTGGTGAGAATTGTTGTGAGAGGCAGAGCTCTGTAGGTTCTTGTTCCCTGTGTGTCTCCCGTAGCTCTGTGTGTCTCCTCCAAGCATGTAGAGATTTCTTGAGTTCTTGGCTTGGGGAGAGGGAGAGGATGAAGTGAGCTTCCATGTAATCATTCCGCTTGTTCTAATGTCTATGCGTATGGGGACTCCTCTGTGATCCTTTTATGATTTGGAATGAATTTCTGAAGATTTTCTCCCGTGCTCATGTGTTCTTTGATGTCCTCTGTGCTTGATTTCTTGACTTTTGAGTTTCCTGTTGAGAAGGCCCAAAATGGGTTGCTCTAGGTTGGGATGATATATACCTCAAGATCATTTGATCAATATTTCCCAAGAGCAAATCGCATTTAATCTCAGATTTGGCTTTTTGAGCTTCTCTGTTCTTCATTCTATTTTCTAGGGTTTGATGAAGTTCTTGTTTCCCTTCATGAGATGGCATGAAATTTGGACTATCTAGTCCTGAGGCTATTGCTAATCTATCTGCAAAGTTTCATGATCAAAGATTCAAGGATTGAGTGGGATTTGGGATTTTTGTGTAGCTCTCTGTGCTTTTCAGGTTTTTAGAGCAAATCTGAAATTCTTGAGGTTGAGTTGGCTTTCTTGGGTTTTCTAGTCTTCTTTGCCTATTTGGGTCGTACTCCTGCACTTCTGGGCTGAAAAATCCAGTGAAAAGGTTTCAATTTTCTCTCTGGGTGAAGTCTTGGCCTTGCTCTGAAATTTCAACCCTCTGCAGCTCTAAAATTTCGTCGGGCGATCAGACCGGCTCAATGGGGGCGGTTAGACCGGGATTAGACCGGCGGTCAGACCGCCATTGAGCCAGCGGCCTGACAGGCCCAGTGCGGTCTGACCGTCCGACGAAACAAGTGCAGCATATATCATGATGTTCTAAAGGTAATAAAATAGTTTAGCCAACTATTCAGACAGCACAAGATTGACAAATGACAGTTGTTGTGGTTACAAATCAAACAGAGAGAGAGTGTGGTAGTGGAGAGTTGAGTAAAATGAATGGCTTAGCCCCCTCCTCCCGTGGCCTATGCCACATATATATTCATATGGGGAGTGTTTGTACAGTTATACCCTTACACATGAGTATTCCCCTTGGGGGCTCTTATGTCATTACACATGTCCTATTTCGGACCTAACAGGCCTACTGGGCTTAGGTGGGGGCCACCCCTACAACAGGAGCCTCTCATGGTGAAGGGCTTCACGGGCCGAAGCCATGTCGCTGAGTCCTTTGGCCCCCTCCGTCCCATCGGCCTGTGATGCTTGATGACTCGGATAGTCTGCCCGTTTGGTCCTGCTTGCGCGGGGGCTGTCTTCGGGTCCCAAAGCTGGCGTAGTCTCGAGGTCGAAGGAGTGGGAAGGCCGAAGGCTTCGATGGAGACGAGGTCCCGGCGTGCTGTACTTCGCACTCTGGATATTTGTGGGCAAAGTCGAACTTGGTCGGCTGCCCCTGGCAGCCGAGTCTCGGGAAATGCTTCGCGCGATGCCGTGCCAGTTCAGGGAGATAGTTGCCAGGTCCAGGAGTGCGCTTTGATGACGCCTGGAATCGCGCCTGCCTTTACCAAGGGTAGGCTGGCACGGCTGCTCCGCCGCCTCGCATGGATGTGGGCACGCGTCCGGCTACCATTGGAGTGTCGTGGGATTCAGTTGAACCGCCGGGCGCCATCGACTGCGATCCCGACGATTGGCATGCCGCCGGTTGACCTTCCGCCATCCTGGCGACTCCTCGCCGGGTGGGCCTGGGTATAAATACGCCGGTGTCGCGGCCTGTTCCTTGCTCACCCTTGGCTACTCATCTTATACCTGCACGCGGTTATCTTCTCACATGCAGGCCAACTATTGTTCATCCGCGTTTGGTGATTGCGTCTACTAATGCTAATGTCAGCGAGCGCTGATGAACAATAGACGGCCTACTTATGGGAATATGTCACAACTTGTTGTAGAAGTCTTGGACGTCTACAGGGTCCTGCTCGCGCATCGCGCTTTCGTATGGAAATGGCAAGGCTTGACTTGCTCTCGAAGACAGAAATGCTTGAGTCTCTCTGCGCTCTCTGATTGCGCCCACCGGCGTTACCATCAGGGAATGTTGATGTACTGAAGCATTTACATTTCTGGAACGTGTCAAAACCGCCATGTGGTGGGACGTCGCGTGACCTCCGACTCGTGGGGGCTATGGGCCGAAAGGCCGATCTGTACCCCACGGTTCAGAGTTTGCGGTTGAGTGCATTGTGGGTAAACCGGTGCCCGCTCGCCTTCACCTTCTGCTTCAGCCGGAACGCCCTACCGAGGGGAAGCTAGGCCTCCGACGCATGGGGATGGGTCAGGGATGGATCCCAGACGCTCCTTCTCCCGGCGCGGATTTTGGAGCTTCGTGACGGCACGATGCTGCAACGTTGGACCGTCGCAGACGTTTGCAGGGTGGTCCGGGGATGCTAAGCGGTGGGAGCGAAGCTGGCGCCTAGTCGGAAGTAGACGCTTGAGCGCTCCGTCCCCCATCCTTCGTAGTGGTGGCAGCGGAGCTGGCGCCTAGTCGATGTAGGCGCGCAAGTGCTCCATCCCCCATCCTTCAAAGTGGTGGCAGCGGAGCTGGCGCCTTGTCGAAGTAGACGCGCGAGCGCTCCGTCCCCTACCCTTCAAGGTGGTGGCAGCGGAGCTGGCGCCTAGTCGAGGTAGACGCGCGAGTGCTCCGTCCCCCATCCTTCGAAGTGGTGGCAGCAGAGCTGGCGCCTAGTCGACGTAGACGCGGGAGTGCTCCGTCCCCCATCCTTCGAAGTGGTGGCAGCGGAGCTGGCGCCTAGTCGAAGTAGATGCACGAGCGCTCCGTCCCTTACCCTTCGAGGTGGTGGCAGCGGAGCTGGCGCCAAGTCAAAGTAGACGCGGGAGCGCTCCGTCCCCCATCCTTCGAAGTGGTGGCAGCTTACCTGGCGCCTAGGCGAGTAGACGCGCGAGCGCTCCGTCCCCCATCCTTCGAGGTGGTGGCAGCGGAGCTGGCGCCTAGTCGAGGTAGACGCGCGAGTGCTCCGTCCCCCATCTTTCGAAGTCGTGGCAGCGGAGCTGGCTGTTGTGGGTGCCACTAATAGTGCGCTTTAATGGCTTCGGGAATCACGCCGACCCCCGGGCTGACACAGTCGGGGTGTTGTATCCGTACTCGCTTGTCCATTCGTGACGAACACGCGGCGGGTGGCGATTGGTGTGCCAACGGGTCGCCTGCGGTCAAATTCCTTCCTCAAGAGGGGCGGGGCACGTGGCGCGGCGTTGTAGGCATGCCGCCTGCTGGCCGCCCCCCTCCCAACGCGCGCCACCGGCTGCGAGCGGTTGCGCTGCTGGCCGATCCTCGGTTGCACCTACGGCGCGGACCTGCGGTTGTCCCTTCGGACAGGTGCGGCCAGGGTCGAGCCAAAGGCTGTACCGGGGCGCACGACCTGTGTTTATTGCTTGCACGGACCGACACGCGGCGGGACACTAGCGACACTTCGCGTGGTGACAGGACTCTGTACGATCACGGTCGCATGCTGGCTACGTGGACCGCCGCGATGCTTCGACTTTGCGCGTGGGGAGGCGAGCGGTTGCCGTTGGCCTTTTGCGCTTAGGGTAGGAGGTGGGGGGCCTTTAAGAACCCCCTGTGGTATTGTGCCCACGCCGCCTCACGCTTTTTGGTTGTTCACGGTGCTTTCCGCATACGCTCGCCCTGTTCCTGCGCTCCCTTTCCGCCGCCTAGTTTCCGGTGGACGTTGATGGTGACTTGCGATGAGCGGACTCAGGCGGGCGGCTACGCCATCCGCAGGCGGTCCTCGCCTTTGGAGGTGAAATACACGCTGGGGGAGCGTGATCCGCCGGCGGCAGACAAGTGGGGGGCGGCGAAGAAGAGTCAGGGTCCGTATTCCGGGGAGTTGGGCCGCACTCTCGTGACGGAGGACACCATCCAATCGCTGCTGCGAGATGGGAAGCTATCGGATCGCCACGCTGTGCGGTTGCCTGCCGATGATGAAACGGAGCCGCGCCCTAGGAAGTCGGAGGCAATCGTCTTCGTTGCCTACTTCGAAGCCAGGCTTCGCATTCCGTCCGCAGCAATTGTCGGAGCGGTGCTGCAGACCTTCAAGTTGGAGTTGTCACGATTGACTCCGAACGCGGTGGCTCACCTCGTCGTGTACAGGTGGGCCCTGCGCGCGGAGGGGTGTTAGCCCAGCGCTTCGTTGTTCGCGTATCTGCATGAGGCCTGGTGCCAACCGAAGGAGCGGAAGGACGGTACGGTGTCGAAATTTGGCAGCGTCAACTTCCTCCTGCAGGCGACATGTGGGAAGCTCTTCCCTGTGAACGCGATCCGAGGGAAGTGGGAGGTCAACTGGGCGAGGCGGTGGTTCTACCATCGTTTGACGAGTGGCAGCGGCCTTGAATGCATGAGTGGGCCGATTACGTTCAAGACCGCCCCGCACGGGCGCTTGACGGGAAGATGAGCCGAGCGCGGAGGCTTGTGGGGGTCACCGCCCGCTTCAATATGCGCGATCTTGCCGAGGAGTATATGATGCTTGGTGCAACGCCACTTGCCCACAGTTGGCGCTTCACAGCCGGCGAACGTCGAGATGACAACGTTTGCCTGTCCGTTCGCTCGTTGCCCGTGCCGATTGGCCTTCGTAAGTCTTCACCATATCTTCCTCCGCAATTGTATATATTGCGTTTACGCAAATATGCCATCTTGGGCAGGGACTCGCCTCGAGGACGCAGAGTGCGCCGCGCGCGTGTTCCTCGGGCCATACACCAGTAGAGAGCACGGGCAACGCGCAGCTGCGACCGCGGAGGTCGGGTTGGGGCGGATAAACCGCGTGTGTGAGGCCTTAGGGCTTCCTGTGCCGGATCGCCCCCCTCCGGCCCAGCAGCCCGAGGATGATGGTGCCGCGAAGACGAAGGCGCCGTCCCGCAAAAGGACCCGGAGCACCGCGACCGCGGCCCGTACGGCGGCTTTCGCTGCTCCTGCCGGCGCGGCGAGCCCGGGGTCGAGTTCGGCGAGGTATGACGACTCAGATTTAGAGGGCACGGAGATTGAGGGCGGGGGCACCGGCAGCGGAGGGCGTGCCGCGGAGGCCCCGTTGTCCGCGACCGTTGCTGAGGTGGTGGTGCCGGCTGGCGACATCGGTGCGGAGTCCTCGTCTCCGAGTGTGGCTTTGGCGGGGCTACCCTTCGCGGGAGCGTGTGGAGCGCCGCCCTTGCTAACCTCGGCGGCTGGGGCTGAGGTGTCGCCCGCGGAGGCGGGGGTGTCTCTCGCGAAGGTGGGGGTAACCCCCGCGGAAGTCACGGGAATGAAGTCCCCGACCTCTACCGTCGTAGCTGTGGAGACCTCTTCAGCGGATGATGCTACCGGAGGAGCCCCTTCTGTGGCGGGTACCGCGGTGATACCTTCCGCCCAAGCGAAGCGGGCGCGCCTGCAGTCTTGCCTTCCGCGGACTTCGCGAGGGTTCGTTGTGGCGACCGGTGTTGGGAACTTGTGGGGCCCTGCTTCAAACATCGAGGTCCCTCCGCCCCGCCCCCTCCCAGCCCCTCGGGCCACGGTGACAGTGGTGCAGGTTCGGTTGGCGCAAGGTCCTGGTTCGGTGGTCCCCCGGCCTTCCGAGGCAGCGCCGTCCGTTGGGGCCGGCGTGGAAGCGTTTCCGCCCGCGGCTAGGGAGACGTCTCCGCGAAGCCTCCCGCTCGCGACCGAAGGTAGGTTATGATGGTACCCCTTTGATTTTTTTTACGCATCGTGACATGTGTAATTCCCCTTCGCAGCGACACTTATCCCGGAGGAGGAACCGCTCCTTGAGCGCAGGGGTGCCGGTGCTGGCTTCGTCCCTCCGCTGGATACTCTGAGGGCATGGCGCGGGATTGCGGAGGACGCGGCCTCCAGCATCGGACAACAGGCGTTGCAGACCTACGGGTCGGGGCACCTTGGAGATGCATTGGAGGTGTCAGGGGTGTGGGTAAGCGTCTGTCTTTTAGACCCCTTTGCAGCCGCTTCGCGTTTGCTAACGCCTCGTCGCCTGACGCTCGTCTGGCCTGAGCCCGCAAAGTGCTTACGTCGCGAGGAGCAGCGACACGGAGCGGTGCGGGCGGCGAGGAAGAGTTGCAGGGAGCTGCGGAAGGGCGATCCACCCAGGATGCTCGCATACGCCTCCTGGAGTCGGAGTGCGCGGAAATGCAAGCGCGCATCGACGGGCTTGTTACCGCGGCATGAACCTTGGCCGCGGAAGCGGTGCGGCAAGAGGCGACTGCAGAGCGGGACGACCTTGTACAACAAATCGCCGCTCTGGAGGGGAGGAACAGCGAGTTTGCTGCCGCTCTTGCGGAGCGGGATCAAGCCTTGGGCGACGCTTCGACAGCCGCCTGGGACGCCATACTGGCCCTGGAAGACACTCTCAAGGGGCTTGTCGCCTAAGTGCCGGCGCGCCTCGCCGGCCCGAGGACTGTCGCGATCACTACCCGGTGGATTGGAGAGGCGGCCGGCGTTGCGCGTGGCGCCGCGGCGATCTTCGGCAGCCACTGCGCATACGTGGTGTCGTGTGTGATGTGCGCACTCCTACGACACCGCGGTTGCGAGCATGTTGCGGGGTTAGCCGATCCCCAACTGGAGATGCCCGCGGGGAGCGGCGTAATGTCCGACGCCGTGCGAGCTGTACACCGCGCCGTGAAGTTCTTCCATGAGCGGATATGGGAGTATTGTGGCGAGGCCGCAGCCCTAGTCGAGCTGCGGAAGAACTTGTACGGCGAGGGGAACCTTGGCCGATTTCTGGACGAGGTCCCTCGACGTGACGATGATGGCGCCGCGGCTCCGGAGGACACCGTGGATCCACAGGTGTGATAGGAGGTTGTCGTGTGTTGGGGTGCGTTGTAACCGAAGCCTGGGTTGTCTTCCTCGTTTTGTGTTTGCGAAAATACGGAGTTTTCCGCTGTTCTGATTCCTACCCCCTTGTCCCGAGCAACTACCTAACCGGGGCGGCTGCGATCTCCGACCGCAACCCGACGACGCCGGCGGCGCGCAAAGAACCGAGGCGAGCGTTGGATTTACAGGCGAGTCGGGTGTCTTCGAGTGGGACCTCGAGACGGACGCGATGCGGGGGCATGTCGGCGATGAGCTCGCCGAGTAACGTACCGATGCGCCGGGGTTGTCTGTGCGCCTTTGTAAACATCCTTAGCAAATACCAAGAACAGTTTTGACTAGATCTCGCGAAGTACGTCGCCACCCTCCGGCTACATCGTCCCATGGTAAGCTCGGAGGGTTTGCACGCGCGCCCGTACGCGATGGGTTGCGCCCTGCGGGGGCAATGTGATCGAAGTATACACGTAGTTGCGACAACCATACACGCTCAGACCGATATCTCCTCCGGCGTAGCTGGCGCCTAGTCGAAGTAGACGCGCGAGCGCTCCGTCCCCTACCCTTCGGGGTGGTGGCAGCGGAGCTGGCGCCTAGTCGAGGTAGACGCGCGAGCGCTCCGTCCCCTACCCCTCGGGGTGGTGGCAGCGGAGCTGGCGACTAGTCGAGGTAGACGCGCAAGCGCTCCGTCCCCTACCCTTCGAGGTGGTGGCAGCAGAGACAGCCTCTGGCGCTTCTTGCTCGCGGGTGTGCTCACGCGGGAACCAACCTCTGGTGCTTCTCGCCCGCGAGTGTGCTCACGCGGGAACCAGCCTCTGGTGCGTCTCGCCCGCGGGTGTGCCCGCGCGGGACCCAGCCTCTTAACACGTCGTCTTGGCACTCTGCAGGCGGCGCATGGGAGCGGCCCCCCGTGGTGCACTTTGCCCGTCGTAGAATTAACTGGGGTAAGCTGTGTTCTGAAGTACGTGGGGGCCGATGCCCGCGCGTTGTTGATACTCCTAGTGCGCGGGGACAGCACCCGCGTCTTATTTATACTCCGAAGAGTACGCACTAGGGCGACGCCCGTGCGTGCGCGGTGTTCGCGTCTTGTTTATACTCCGTAGAGTGCGTAGGGACAGCATCCACATCTTATTTATACTCCGAAGGAGCGCGCGGGATATACATCCACGTCTTATTTATACTCCGAACAGTACGCACTAGGGCAACGCCCATGCGTGCGTGGGGTTCGCGTCTTGTTTATACTCCGTAGAGTGCACAGGGATAGCATCCGCGTCTTATTTATACTCCGAAGGAGTGCGTGGGATATACATCCATGTCTTATTTATACTCCGAAGAGTACGCACTGGGCAACGCCCATGCGTGTGCGGGGTTCGCGTCTTGTTTATACTCCGTAGAGTGCGCAGGGATAGCATCCGCGTCTTATTTATACTCCGAAGGAGTGCGCGGGATATACATCCACGTCTTATTTATACTCCGAAGAGTACGCACTGGGGCAACGCCTATGCGTGCGCGGGGTTCGCGTCTTGTTTATACTCCATAGAGTGCGCAGGGATAGCATCCGCGTCTTCTTTATACTCCGGAGGAGTGCGTGCGGAGGCGGACTCGCGCTACGTCTTATTTAGAGTCCGTAGACTGCGCGCGGAGGCGAACCTCCGCGTGTTGCGGGCGGTGAAATTGCGTGCGGAGGCGGACCTCGACGCTACGTCTTATTTATACTCCGTGGAGTGCGTGCGGAGGCGGACCTCGCACTACGTTTTATTTAGAGTCCGTAGACTGCACGCGGAGGCGAACCTTTGCGCGTTGCGGGCGGTGAAATTGCGTGCGGAGGCGGACCTCGTTGCTACGTCTTATTATACTCCGTGGAGTGCGTGCGGAGTCGGACCTCACGCTACGTCTTATTTAGAGTCCATAGACTGCGTGCGGAGGCGAACCTCCGCGCGTTCGGGCGGTGAAATTGCGTGCGGAGGCGGATCTCGGCGATACATCTTATTTATACTCAGTGGAGTGCATGCGGAGGCGGACCTCGCGCTACGTTTTATTTAGAGTCCGTAGACTGCACGCGGAGGCGAACCTTTGCGCGTTGCGGGCGGTGAAATTGCGTGCGGAGGCGGGCCTCGATGCTACGTCTTATTATACTCCGTGGAGTGCGTGCGGATTCGGACCTCGCGCTACGTCTTATTTATACTCCGTAGAGTGCGTTCGGAGGCGGACCTCGTGCTACGTCTTATTTATACTCCGTAGAGTGCGTGCGGAGGCGTCCCCCCGCTCGCCTTTGTTTATACTCATGCCCGTATCTTTGACAGAGAGTGCGCGCACGAACGCATGTCTTTGTTTATACTCATGCCCGTATGTTTGACGGAGAGTGCGTGCGCGAACGCGTGTCTTTGTTTATACTCATGCCCGTATCTTTGACGGAGAGTGCGTGCGGGAACGCGTGTCTTGTTTATACTCATGCCCGTATCTTTGACGGAGTGTGCGCGCGCGAACGCGTGTCTTTGTTTATACTCATGCCCGTATCTTTGACGGAGAGTGCGCGCGTGAACGCGTGTCTTTGTTTATACTCATGCCCGTATCTTTGACGGAGAGTGCGCGCGCGAATGCGTGTCTTTGTTTCAAAGAACAGAAATTTGTGCAAATAGTGAACTTTATTAAATTCCCGTTTGCGCGGGTGAGCACTTACAAAAGAAGGGGGGAATGCCAAGCACTAACCGCTAGGAGGGTGGGGCGGCGTTGGCGAGCGCGCGATCGGGCAATCTTATGCGCGTGGGCGCGGACGCCCCGAGGGCTCCGCATCCGCCCTCCCGGCTTAGGTGCCTTGGCGAGCCACGTGGCATGGGCCCCTAGCGCCAAGCTCTATGCGCCGGGCCATGTCCTGGTCGCCATGAATAGTGATGATGGCCCGCGGCCCGGGAAGCTTCATGCACAAGAAACCATGATGCGGGACTGCCCCGAGGGTGTTTAGGAGCGGCCGTCCTATTATGGCGTTGTAGGGGTATACGATGTCGACCACGTCGAAGATGGCGTCCTTGCTCCTGACGTTGTCGTTTTGGCCGAAGGAGGCTTGGAGGCATATCTGGCCTAAGGCGCGCAAGGGCTGCCCTCCAAACCCTTGCAGCGGGACGCCTGAAGGGCCCAAACGGCTCCGAGGGATCCCCATTTGGTCGAAGGCCGCAGCAAAGAGGATGTTTGCGAAGCTTCCTCCATCGACTAGGACGCGCCGGACGTCGCACCCGGCTACGAGGACCCGGACGACCAAAGGGTCTTGGTGGGGGAACTCCACGCCCTCGACGTCGGCGGGCGTGAATGTGACTTCATGTTGCGCCCATTCTGGCGGCGCCTGCGCCGGGTATGCCGCGACGTGGTGTAGCCTCTGCGTGTAAGCCTTCCGTTGTCTTGCCGAAGCGAACCCCAGTGAGGAGCCTCCGGAGATGACGTTGATAATCCTGCGCTGGGCTCCCTCCGGGGCTTGTAGCTGTAGGTGGCCTTCCCGAGGTTGCTGTACGTGCGCCTGGATGCGCAGGAAGCCTTCCTGGGCCTGTGTTCCTTGGTCCTGGGGGTGTTGGACGTGAGCCACAACGGGCGCGCGTGTATCCGGGTTTTTGTCCCTGGCAACGCTCTGCCATAGCGCTGCGATGGTGGCGCAAGCACGCGTGTCGTGGTTGCCCCGGCCGTGGATTTCGCACCATTGCCCGTGGTGCTGGTCGCCGTACTCTTCGCGGGTCCGGTCGTCTCGACCTCGGCCACATCCCCGTCCTCGTCCTCGGCATCCTCGGCCTCCACGACCTGGGGCGTTGTCTTCAGAGCCGCCCTCGATGTCGAAAACATAACGAGATTTCCTGGACATGCGCTGATTGCGCTTGGGCTTGTCACCTGGCTAGTCATTGTGTTGGGGGTTCTTGCGTTCGGAGGTGCCCTTCGGCTGCTCTTGCTTACGCTTGCCTTTCGAAGGGCCCTATTTCGGCGAGTCTTCGGTCTTGACCGAGCCTTCCGCCTTGTTAGAGTCGGAGTCATCACCGTGTCGCCTCCGTGCGTCCTCCTCCGCTCGGGCATACTCTTCCATCTTGTCGAAGAGTTTCCCGACCGTCTTAATGGGCTTGCGCGCGTTGTACTCGGCCATCGGCCCCGGTCGGAGGCCTTGTATCGCCGCGTTGATGACCGTTGTTTCGTTTATGTCCTTGACTTGGCAGCGCACCAGCCGCGGCGCAAAGTAGTCCGGAGCCTCTCCTCCGGTTTCTGCTGACTGCAAAGAGCTGGTCCGCATCGACACGCTCGATGTAGTTTCCCTGGAAGTTGTTGTAGAGGCGGTTACGGACCTGTTCCCACATGTAGATGGACTGTGGTTCAATGGTGAAGAACCAGGACAGCGCCACCCCTTGTAGCGCGAGGGGGAGCCCTTTTGCCTTCGTGGTGTCGTCTCCGCCAGCGGCTTTGATGGTGGTCTCGTACACGCGCACGAACTCTCGCGGGTCGGAGTCGCCTTTGTAGGCCTCGATGACGCTCGGGAACTTGAAATCTTCGGGCCATGGCGTGCCGAGGCCCGCAGAAGTGGGGACTCGGGTCACGTGCGTAGTAGGGGCGCGGCTAGGCGTGGGGCGTCGCGGCTATCCGCCCTTTCCGGGCGGGTTCGGATGCCTGCTGCGGAGGGTGTTGGCTCGGGCCTCTGCATGTCCGGGACGGCTCCGCGGAGGTCCGTTAGCTCCCGCTGAAATGCACTGAGGGCCGCCAGCAGGGCTGTCTCTACTGCGGGCGTGGCCGGGGCCGTCTGCGCGCTTGGCGGTGCCGTCGGCAAGGTGGTGACCACGGCCTGTGCGCCCAAGTTGCGCGCCACGTTGTTGTCGCTAGGGTTGGGCGGTGCTGGTGGGATCGGTCGTCACGCCAGTGACAGGGTTGGTCGTCGCGTCGGCGGCGGGGTTGGTCGTCGCGTCGATGGCGGGGTTGGTCATCGCGTCGGCGGCGGGGCCCTCGGTCGCACCTACACCACTGCTCATACCTGCGGCTGCCAGCCGAAGCCCTCGTCTTGGCGAGACCGACGCCGCCGCCTTCTTCTTCTTCGCCGCCGATGGTGAAGCTTTCTTTGGTGCCATCCTCCTTCAAGTCTGGAGGCTTGCTCTTGTCCTTCCCACGGACGGCGCCAACTGTTGTGGTTACAGACCAAACAGAGAGAGAGAGTGTGTGGTAGTGGAGAGTTGAGTAAAATGAATGGCTTAGCCCCCTCCTCCCGTGGCCTATGCCACATATATATTCATATGGAGAGTGTTTGTACAGTTATACCCTTGCACATGAGTATTCCCCTTGGGGGCTCTTATGTCATTACACATGTCCTATTTCGGACGTAACAGGCCTACTGGGCTTAGGTGGGGGCCACCCCTACAACAACAGTAATAGTAAAAATTTTTGGATGACGATTGTGTGGACGCCATCTCTCTTCTAAGAAAAAACTAACTGTAGTGAGCTATGTGCCTAAACAAAATTCTATGAAGCAAATGACACATACCAGTGCATCAAGTTCATTGAACCGAAGACACAGGAGTATGTCACTTGCTTCATGCCCTTTGAAGGTCTATGTGGCATATATTATTACTACAAGGTCCCTTTGGAATAGTAACATGTCATTCCAAATAGCTCTTGTAGCTAACAAGTGTAGCATATATCATGAAGTTCTAAAGGTCATAAAACAATTTAGCCAACTATTCAGACAGCACAAGATTGACAAAGATAGTTGTTGTGGCTACAGGCCAAACAGAGAGAGAGATGGTAGTGGAGAGGTGGGAGTGTTCTGCCTCAGCCTCCCCCTCATCCTGATACATATATTCACATGGAGTATGCTTTTACAGTTATGCCCCTACTTCCGTACCTCCCCATTAGGGGCACTTATGTCATTACACATGTTACTCTAGTTCTTCTAACCTCCTAACAGGCTTGTTGGGCCTAGGTGGGGGCCACCCCTACGACAGGAGCCTCTCATGGTGAAGGGCTTCACAGGGCCGAAGCCATGTCGCCGAGTCCTTTGGCCCCCTCCGTCCCCTGCGGCCTGTGAATTTCCCCAAGCTTGTGGTTGGGGAACCCGAGGTCTGGGATGGAAGGTGCCTTGTCACAGCAGACACGTGCGCACTCCATCCCCTATCCTTCGAACGGGTGGCACCGAGGTGGCGCCAGCTCGGCAGAGGCATGCACGCTCCGTCTCCTACCCTTGAACGGGTGGCGGTGGAGGCCGGCGCCAGTCGGCGAAGACGCGCGCTCCGCCCCTACCCTTCGAACGGGTGGCGGCGAGGCCGGGCGCTAAGTCGGCCGAGGCACGCGCGCTCCGCCCCTACCCTTCGAACGGGTGGCGCGAGGTGGCGCCAGTCGAAAGACACGCGCTCCGCCCCTACCCTCGAACGGGTGGCGGCGGTGGCGCCTAAGTCGGGCAGACGCGCGCTCCCGCCCCTACCCTTCAAACGGGTGGCGGGGAGGCCGGCGCCAGTCGAAGCAGACGCGCACTCCGTCCCCTACCCTCGAACGGGTGGCGGCGTGGTGGCGCCTAAGTCAGCCGAGGCGCGCGCGCGCTCCGTCCCTATCCTTCGAACGGGTGGCGCGAGGCCGGCGCCTAAGTTGAAGCGAGGCGCGGCGCGCCCGTCCCCTACCCTCGAACGGTGGCGCGAGGTGGCGCCAGTCGGTAGATGCGCGCGCACGCCCGCCCCGCGCTAAGATTGGAGCTTGGCGCCGATATTGTTGCGCCGAGCTGTTGTGACCTTGCGATGCAGTAGTGCGCTTTTAATGGCGGTGGAATCACTCCAACGCTCGCTTTGCGTAAGTCGGTGTTGCATCGCGACCGCTATTCCGAGGTGGGACACGTGGCGACTCACGACTGGTGCGTCGTGGGATGTGAGCGGTTGCGTGCCCGCGGTCGTTTGCCTCTTTCCCAAGGAAGTTGTACGCGTGTTGAAGGCGTGCAGGCGTTGTGTGCTGCTTGGTCACCTACCAGGCACGGCCCTCCAGGCCCCGGCGGTTCTTCTTTTTGAATCTTGGGCAGCTGAATCACTGCGAGTTTGATCTGTCTGTGCTTCGAGCCATATGAGAGGCGAGCGGCCTTTATAAGGTGCTAGTGTTGAGGCGGAGGCACCCTTTCTTACTTTGCTTTTTGATCTGCCGCTTTGCTTCCGCCCGTGCTAATTGTAACGCCAGTTGCTCCTTTCCCTGCTTCTTCCTCCCTGGTGGCGAAGAGTGATGGCTAGCCATGACGACGCCACCTACCATCCCCGCAGTGGTTCCTTGCCTAGCCAGGACGAGGTGTCCCATCCTTCCAGGAAGTACGAGTTGGTGCCGCGGGGGAGCTCGCGCGCCAACAAGTGGTGGGACGCCATGGAGCACTCGGGAGGCTGCTGTTCCCGTGTGCTGGGGAAGAGCCGCATGACCGAAGGGACGCTGTAGCGACTCGTGGATGAGAGGAAAATCGTGGATCGTGATGGGGCTCACCTACCCCGTCGGGACGAGACGGAGCTGAAGCCCCGGGCAATGGAGGCGATTGTTTTTGTCGCGTTCTTTGACGCCGGGCTTCGAATGCCCTCCACGTTGTTCGTGGGCGAAGTCCTGCGGGCCTACAAGTTGGAGCTAGCCCAATTGACGCCTCACGCAATACTCCGCCTAGCTGTCTTCACGTGGGCGATGCGGACAGAGGGGTGGCATCCCAGCGCGAGCTTATTCGCCACACTGCACGACGCACGCTGTCGACCTAGAAAAGTTGATGGGGCGGAGTCCAACTTCGGCGGTGTGGACTTCATGCTTCGGGCGTCGTGCGCGACGTTGTTCCCCGCGCCAGCCTTGCCGAGGCAATGGGAGTCCGGCTAGACTCGGCAGTGGTTCTACTACACCGTGACCGACAAGAGCAGAATGCAATGCCGAGGTGGGCCGATCTCGTTTAACAGTACGCCGAGCTTGAAGGCAAAGATTGACGACACGCAAAAGCTACAGAGTCTTGTCGGTGTCGCCCGTCGAATGAGTCTGCGCGACCTAGCCGAGGAGTTCACAATGTATGGGGCAGCGCCGCTCTCCTCCCGGGGGAAGTATGTTGGACAGAACGGCCCCCGCGAGGACGGGTTCAGCCCATCCGTATCGCGCCTGCTTCCGCCCTCCGCTCCTTGTAAGTCGCCCAGCATGTTTGACGCGTGCTATTGTATCTGTTTGGTCTCCGCCTGACTGACGTGATCTCCTGCGCAGTGGCTCGGCTAGAAGATGCGGAGTGCGTGGTCGCGGCGCGCCTCGGCCCGTGACACGCTAAGGAGCACCAGGCTCGCGAGGCGCGATCAAAGCGGCTAAGCAAGGGCGGGTAAACCGCACATGCGAGGCTGTGGGCATTACTGTGCCCGAGCGCGCGGTGCCGGGGGAGCTTCCCACCGAGACTCCGGGCGCTCAGGAGGGTGAGAGCCCTGTGGGGGTGTTATCTTCGCGACGCCGGGCCCGTTCCCCGTCTGCCGTATGCGACCCCGCCGCCTCGGCGACTAGCACACTGAGATGGGGCGTGGCGGCCGCGGTGGGCCCGCCACACCGCCGGAGGAGCGCACCGCCGTGAGTCCCCGGCACCCTCCGCCGACGCCAACAAACCCGTGCTCGCGCCATCGTTGAGCCGAAGTCGCCAACCCGGGAGCACTGTTCTGTGAGAAAACCACGGTTGATGGTGCGCTATCAATCGCGGCGGCGAGGGCGCGCCCCTAAGGAGGAAGCGTAGGGGCGATCGGAACCGTAGCTGGTGTTGCCCCGGAAGAATCGCTCGTGCCGCCGCAGGTGAAACGCCCTCGGACGCAGTCCCCGCCGCCAGCGAGGGGTCGATACACCGTTGCAGGGCCTTGCCACGGGATTACAGCGTCTGGCGCGGCCGAGAAGACCTCCTCGCCGACCACCGAGGCGCCCGCCTCCCCCTTGGCAGTCGAAACGGTGCCACTTCCTACCGTCACGAGAGGCGTAGGAGGTAGGTGTGAGTCCCTTTCTTCTCGTGACTTCGCGAGACTCTCTCCAATCTGCTCGCTCATTCTGCAAACATCAGGCGAGACGAGGTCTCCCGGACATGGCGAAGGATCGAGCAATGGAGGTATGCGCGAAATCCAAAGCCTTGTGCAGGGTGCCCCGCAGGTGTCCGTTGCTGTTGACGTGGCCGCGGCCTCGGTAAATCCTGGCGCATTGGGGCCGGGGCTCGCTCGCTCGGACTTCCTCCTCGCTCGAGACACGGCGTCCTCACCGCAGCCGCAGAGCGTGCCGACAACGGCCTTGACCGAGAGATGTTGTCGTCATGCGAGGGGGAACTCCTAGCGCTCGCGCTGCAGGCCTCCGAGATGAGGGTAAGTATGTGCGCTTCAGCTTGTCAGGTACTTCTGGACGCCTGCTGACTTGTTGTTTTTGCCAGACGCTTGCCCTCAGCCGGTCTTTTGACGAGGCCCGCATTCGGGAGCGGAGGGCTTTGGAAGCCACCGTGAAGCGAACAATGCTCGCGGTGAAGGATGAAGAACTCGCGACGCTGGAGGCGCGATGGCGGCCGCACAACTCGAGGCCACGAAGCTGGCGCGCCACGGCCGAGGAGCGCCGCCTTCCCGCAGCAGATCGCCATCCTAGAAGGGGAGAACGCCCGGTGGCGGAGTCTGCCGCGAGGAATAGTCTCATCTTGGAAAATGCGCCCATGTCGGCGTGGCGGGCTATGGAGTCTCACGAACCAGGCCCTCCGAGATCGTGCGTCGTGGTGCCGGACGCTACGCACGGCCGGAGGCCCCGCCGAGACGCCGGGCTGATCGAGGAGGGGAGGCGGCGTTGCTCTTCGTGGCGCCGTAACGTTCGGCGCGAGCTGCGCGCTATCTTGGTGCGTGCCTCGCCCTCGCCACGCTTCACACTCGTGGGTGTAGACATACCCATGAGTGGCGAATCCTCAATCGATCTTCCCGCCGACCGTGGGTCATGTCGGACGCCATCCGCTCCATCGGGCCTAGCTCGCGAACTTCCATCAATCGATGCAGGGCCGCCGGGAAGATGCAGCGAGGTTGCCGTGCAGCGACGCTGCATAGGAGGGGACCTCTCCAGCGGCTCGAAGAGTCCTTCGCGTCCGCGGCGACGACGGCGCGGGTTAAATCGCCCGCGCCAAGGCTGAGCGGTTGGTCGGGTAGGGCAGGGGGATGATGTACCGGTTCTTATGCTTGTAGCCATGTAACGCCTTTGCTTTTACAATGAAACCAAGTAGTACCTTATCCTTGGTGTTACCGCGCGAACGCGAAGGAAGAAGACCTCCGCATCTTGTTTATACTCCGTAGAGCGCGCAGTAGGGCATCCTCGTCGATTTGGAGTCCGTGGATGGCGCGCAAGCGAGGCGAACCTCGATGCTACGACTTTTTTTTATAGTCCGGGGACTCGCGCGTGCGGAGGCGAACCTCGACGCTACGTCTTATTTAGAGTCCGTGGACTAGCTCGTGCGGAGGCGGGCCTCGACGCTACGACTTTCTTTATAGTCCGGAGACTCGCGCGTGCGGAGGCAGACCTTGACGCTATGACTTTCTTTATAGTCCGGAGACTCGCGCGTGCGGAGGCAGACCTCGACGCTACGACTTTCTTTATAGTCCGGAGACTCACGCGTGCGGAGGCAAACCTCGACGCTACGTCTTATTTAGAGTCCGTGGACTAGCGCGTGCGGAGGCGGACCTCGACACTACGACTTTCTTTATAGTCCGAGATCGAGTGCGTGCGGCGTCCCCGCTGCGCCTTATTTAAAGTCCGTGAGATCGAGTGCGTGCGAGGCGGACCTCGACGCTACGCCTTATTTAAAGTCCGTAGATCGCGTGCGTGCGGAGGCGACTCGACGCTACGCCTTATTTAAAGTCCAGGCGGTGCGCGCGAGGCGGACCTCGACGCTACGACTTCCTTTATAGTCCGGAGACTCGCGGCGTGCGAGGCGGACCTCCGGCTACATCTTATTTAAAGTCCCAGATCGCGCGTGCGGAGGCGCACCTCGACGCTATGACTTTCTTTATAGTCCGGAGAATCGCGCGTGCGAGGCGACCTCAACGCTACGCCTTATTTAAAGTCCGTGGATCGTGCGTGCGAGGCGGACTCGACGCTACGCCTTATATAAAGTCCGTGGATCGGTGCGTGCGAGGCGACCTCGACGCTACGCCTTATTTAAAGTCCGTAGATCGGTGCCGCGAGGCGACCTCGACGCCACGACTTCCTTTATAGTCCGAGACTCGCGCGTGCGAGGCGACCTCCACGCCACGCCTTATTTAAAGTCCGTGGATCGTGCGCGCGGAGGCGACCTCGACGCCACGTCTTATTTAAAGTCCGTGGACTTTGTTCTCGCTCAACGCGATGCATAATGCTCGGGAACAGCAATCTTTATTGAACTCTGTTTGCGCGGCGAGCATCGTCACGACAAAGGGTTGGTGGCTCACGCTTGTTGTCCCGCCTAGGCGTAGTTGAAGGAACGCGCGAGGTTACAATAGCAGAAAATAAAAATTTCTACCGCGCACACCGGGACATCATGCTAAGGAGGGATCATAGATCGTTACCACTAGACGCGCAGCGCAATGAAGAAGAGTTGGAGAAGCCGATCCAACCACGCTGCCGAGGTAGTAGTGGAAGTAGCCGATCGTCCCAACAGATCGTCTCCTCCACGCGATCAACCACACCACGAGCAGATCCAATCAGTAGTTTGTTGATGCCGATCAACGCCGCAACGAGCAGCGCCTCCACCGTATCCACACGCCCGGGTGAACGCCGATCGCGAGTGTACCAAAGACTCGCGAGCGGCTAGGGTTTGGCTCGGGAGGTGGCGGCTAGGGTTTTGCTCGGGAGGAACAAGCGTACATCCTCACCCCGCTCCAAATATATAGACCTCTTCACTTGGGCCTCGTGGACCGAGGCCCAATAGGAGTCTATCCGATCTCTATCCGAATTGAGCCCACATCCGAATCACATTCAAATTAGTGTTCCAACCCGTTAAGTGTGCGACCAGAGGTTCACGTATACTTGGTCGCGACCGGAAACACCTTTCCGGTCACCTGCTAATAGCGGCCTCTAGCAAGACATATTAACCCCAAAGTATACGTAAAGATCATATCACTGAACTCAGTAATGTTCTCATGTACGAATCCCTTTGCCTCACGATATAGATTAAGCTCAAGGCGAGACTCGTGTCATCCTCTTAATAGCTCAATCACTCTCTCGATTCCGTGATAGATTATAAACTTGTGATTGACTCTCAATCACATTGGCATGGCCATGCACTTTCATAATCCATTACATCGAGGCCCGAGATATCTCTCCCATAAGGAGGGGCAAATTCTATCTTGATCATTCACATCCCACTACATGTTTCATAGCAAACCCGAAGACTACTTTTATGACTACCCGCATTCACGGAGTAGTGGTTAGTAGTCCCAAAATAGGCTACTACGCATGTTGGGAACCATGATGATCTCAAGTCTAAGGATTCTACATAAACACTACTTGAGACCAACTAATGACACATGGAATCTCTGCAGTGTCTCATGGCGGGTCTATCCAACATATGTTCACTAACACATGTCCATATTATTGATTTGGTATCTCCATACCATGATCCATGAGACATGATCATCAATCAATACATATGCTGATCTTTGAATCATATTTGTTCCTCATATGATATATGATCAAGGATCATTTAGAAATAGCAACATTTTGGCATTAAGAGTCTCATGAATAAGTCACATACTCATTGATCAATAATGATAATGTCTATTTCAAGGAACAAAGCAATGTATCATAAACATAGTATGTGATATATTCAACATCTCCATGTTGCCTCTAGGGCATATCACCAATAGCTCCCACTTGCACTAGAGTCAACCATGTAGGTATCTAATACCCATTGCCCTAGTGTGAGCCTCATGCTTTGGTCGGGAAGCGGCTTTATCAACGGATCTGCAATGTTCAAATCCATTTGTACTTTGCATATCTTCACATCGCTCTCTCACAATCTCGCGGATGAGATGAAATCGCCGAGAATGTGCTTGGACTTTTGGTGCGATCTAGGCTCCTTGGCTTGCGCAATGGCCCCACTATTGTCACAAGAGAGGTCCATTGGGCTGGAGGCACTAGCCACCACACCAAGCTCGAAACAAATTTCTTGATCCAAACGACCTCTTTAGCGCCTTGAAGCTGCTATGTACTCGGCTTCATTTGTAGAATCAGCAACCGCCTCCCGCTTGGAACTCTTCCACTCACCGCACCGCCATTCAGCAGTAACACAAATCCAGATTGCGATCTAAAATCATCTTTGTCGGTTTGGAAGCTAGCATCGGTGTAACCATTTACAACGAGCTCTTCCTCACCCCCATAGACGAGGAACACATCTTTAGTTCTTCTCAAGTACTTCAAGATGTTCTTTACGGCAATCCAGCTGACTTTCACTGGATCGACCGTATCTACTTGTAGCACTTAAAGCATACGAGACATCCGGACGTGTACAAAGCATGGCATACATAATGGATCCCATAGCCAAGCATATGGAATCGCATTCATTTTATCCCGCCATCGTGTGTACTAGACACCGACTCTTGCTAAGATTTATACCATGTGACATAGGTAGGAAGCCTTTCTTGGAATCCTGCATGTTGAACCTTTTCAATACCTTGTCAATGTACGTACCTTGGCGTAATCCAATTAGCCTTCTTGATCTATCCCTATAGATCTTGATGCCTGAATATATGCCGCCTCCTAAGTCTTTCACAGAGAAACTATTTTTCAATGAAGACTTAACAGATTCGAGCATGGGAATGTCATTTCCGATCAAGAATATGTCATCCACATATAAGACCGTAAACACGAGTGTGCTCCCACTAGCCTTTTGTAAACACAAGGCTCTTCTTCGCTCTTGATGAAACCAAACCCTTTGATTACTTCATCAAAACGAATGTTCCAACTCCGAGATGCCCGCTTTAATCCATAAATGGATCTTTGCAGCTTGCATATCTTTCCACTGATTGCGGATCGACAAAACCCGTGGGCTGTGTCATGTACACATCCTCACTCAGATTTCCATTAAGGAAAGCTGTTTTGACATCCATTTGCCATATTTCATAGTCGAAATATGCAGCAATCGCTAGAATGATCCGAATAGACTTTAGCATTGCGACAGGCTAAAAGTTTCATCATAATCAACACCTTGAATTTGTTTGAAACCTTGGCCACCAATCGCGCTTTATAGATGTGAACATTTCCATCTATGTCTATCTTTTCTTGAAAATCCATTTGCACTCAATGGTTTTAACACCATCGTGGATCAACCAAGTTCCAAACTTGATTATGTGCATGGATTCAATTTCGGATCTCATGGCATCAAGCCATTTCTCGTAGTCCGTCCCACCATCGCTTCTTCATAGGTCTTAGGCTCATCGTTGTCTAACAACAATATGTCCCGCTGTTGAGTAGTCAAGAACATGTACCTCTCAGTGCACGACGTGACCTCTCCGACCTCACGTGGTGCCGGTGTGTCCACAATGTGTTCTTCAACAGCTTGTTCATCCTGTTGTGGTTCTCAGAGGAGCTGAAACATTTTCAGTGTTTCTCGAATTTCTTCAAGTTGCACCGTGCTCCCACTATCCCTTCTTGAGAGAAACTCTTTCTCTAAGAAGACACCATGCCAGGCGACAAACACTTTGCCTTCTCCTTGATTATAGAAGTAATATCCTTTGTTTCCTTAGGATACCCGATAAAGAAGCATTTATCAGATTTAGGGTGAGCTTATCGATTGTAAACGCTTTACATAAGCCTCACATCCCCAAATCTTAAGAAAAGACAAGCTAGACGTTGTCCTGTCCACATCTCATATGGTGTCTTTTCTACTGATTTTGATGGAACCCTGCTTAGTGTGAAAGCGGTCGTTTCAAGAGCGCACTCAAAAAGACAACGGAAGATCACTTTGGCTCATCATGGAGCGCACCATATCTAATAAGGTGCGATTTCTCGCTCGATACCCCATTCCATTGAGGTGTTCTCGGCGGAGTCAATTGTGGAACAATTCCACAATCCTTCGATGATTGCCAAACTCATGGCTCAAATACTCGCCTCCACGATCGATCGTAGAAACTTGATTGTCTTGCCTAAATGATTTTGCACTTCATTTTGGAATTCTTTGAACTTTTCAAAGGATTCAGACTTATGCTTCATCGTAGATATACCCATATCTACTAAAGTCATCGATAAAAGTTATGAAGTATGAAAACCCCCTCGGCTATTGAGCTCATTGGTCCACATACATCGTAATGTACGAGTGCCAATAAGTCACTTGCCCGCTCACCTTGACCGTGAAAGGTGCCTTTGTCATCTTGCCAAGTAAACAAGATTCGCATGTCTCAAATGATTCAAAATCAAATGAGTGCAGAATGCCATCTCTATGGAGCTTCTCCATGCGCTTCTCATTTATGTGACCTAAGCGATAGTGCCAAATAAACGTGGGATTTAAATCATTCGAACGCTGCCTCTTTGCATTAATGTTATAGACCGTGACTCTTCAAGAGTAAGAACATATAACCCATTCACCAATGGAGTATGACAATAGAACATATCTTTGAAATAAAGAGAACAACCATTGTTCACAGATCTAAAGTCATAACCTTCGCTTGCAAACATGAAGCGTAAATAATGTTCTTGGAAAGAGATGGAACACAATAACAATTATTCAATTCCAAAACTAATCCTCAAGGTAAAGACAATGGCATGGTGCCAACAATGATCGCAAGCAACTTTTGCTCCATTGCCAACGCGAAGATCCACTTCGCTCCTCCTCAAACTTCTACTTCTTCTTAGCCCCCGCAACGATTTGCAAAGGTGAGCAACCAATCCGTATCAAATACCCAAGAATCGGTGGATGAAGTAGCAAGATTGATCTCTATAACATTTATACCTAGAGAGGAAGTCGATTTCCTTCTTCTTCTCAAGATCCTCCAAGTACTTTGGGCGCCTTTTCCAATGACCTGATTGCTTACAGAGTAATAATCGCATTAGGAGCAGCGCTCTTCTTGACTTGCTTGGCCTTAGAACCGCTCGCGATCTCATCGGGAGCTAACTTTCTTTGACCGCGCTTTCTTGACATTGGGCTTGCCCTTGCCTTTCTGCATCATCATCACATGATTGCTGCTTTTCTTAATGCTTTCTCGCAGCTTTTAGCATCCCATGCAACTCGCCAAGGTCTTATCCATGTTGTTCATGTGATAGTTCAATATGAATGGCTCAAAGCTCTGGGAGCGATCGAGAATCACATCAGAGCCAACTTGGCTAAGGGGAAACCAAGCTTTTCCACTCTCAATGTAGCCAATCATCTTAATCACATGAGGGCTGACGGATTCCTTCGCAAGCTCGCACGCAAACAAGGACTTTGAAGTGTTGAACCTCTCACCCTTGCTTGGTTCTCAAACATACCACGCAACCCCACAATGATATTGTAGGCATCTGTGTTCTCATATTGCTTCAAGCTCAGAGGACATTGTGGCAAGCATGAGACACTCACATCAAGGTAATCATTCGCTTGCTTCTCATAAGCTCTTCGTGCAGCCGCAGAGCATTATCAGCAAGTCATCGGGATAATGAGACTCAAGGACATACTCCTTGCGCTCTTGCTTGAGAACAATTCTCAAGTTGCGATACCAATCCATAAAGTTCGCTCCATTGAGTTTTTCTTTCTCAAGAATAGATCGCAAATTAAAAGAACTGGATGCGGCATTAGTTGACATGATCTACAACAAAGAATATGCAAAGTTTAGCACTATGTTTATGTTCATCTTTATTAAACTATTTAACAAAAGACTCCCACTATGTGTTTTGCAACAAAACTCCTCTAAGTCACATAGTGGGTCAAGATCCTCATTTCACAAATTCCTAGTGAGCTTTGGCATCACGGCTAGAAAACTAGTGACATGGGTAAGCAACACCTTGCTAATCACATCTCTATGTGACTCTTGCTTGTTGGGTGACATCAATATGCCCTGCCCCAACCTATGCCCCAAGGTCCAAAACTGTTTTGATAACCTTGTTAAGTAAACCAAATGCTTCCGCATGTAGATGTCCGACATCTACCCCAAATAATGATGATAATCGACGGCACTCTACTTTGGTAGACCTACCATGCGGTGATCATTATCTTTGGTGCAACATATGGAAGGGCATGAACACCTAATTTTATGAGGGATTCTATCCTACCAAAGCAACATATCACAAAAACATTGCATAAGAATAAGATAGATAATATCACGTATAAACACATTTAATCGTGAAGTAGTATGGCCAAAAAATGGTGATCTCCATCTCCATGTAGGTGTAGACGATCTCCATCCTCCACATCACTCCTTTAGGCCACCATGCTTGAAAGCTTGTAACCTCAAAACTAGGCTACTACCTATAATAGCTAGAAATTGAAGATTACAAAGATAGATTCAAGCATTAAGGTCGACACGCAGGTCGTTAAATACAATATAGACAGCTAACAATAGCTGAAATAATCATGACACGCAGGCCATGAACGAATGTTACATGCATCACATACATCTCATACATTCCAATAAGATATAGGGCCATACCATTCACATCATTCTCTGCAAAAACAAGTTAGACGAGAATCGTATTCTACCTAACGATGTGAACCCATGAAGCTATACAAGGCGGGTACGCACGGCGGTCCCGCTGGCCGGTCAGTGAGCGGGCGGGCGCCCTGAAAACCTCACGAAATTCACAGATCCAATCTATGAAATCGCTATGGAAAACTATTCGCACAACCAACTTATGCCGATACGAGACATTCTCTAGGACGCTAGTTTTTCCACTAGGCGAAGCTATCGGATCCATAACCTATTAGTATTCGCATAACCACCTTATGCCGATCCGAGGTGGTTATGCCGATCCGAGACAATCTCTAGGGCACTAGTATTCCCACCGCCCGAGGCTATCGATTCGTGATCCTACTAGTATTCGACATAACCACCTTATGCCGATCCGAGACAATCTCTAGGCACTAGTAGTGATACAACTGTGCCTCATCCAACCCCTATTCACCGATTGATCTCATCAACTCGTGCTACCATCGATTCATCACATGAACCGACTCGATCTAGACTCGTAATAGATCCGATCTACTACAACCGCATATCATCATATGCGCTGATCCGATCGCAAACTAAGCAAGATGGCTCGATACCACCAAGGAACGCGCGTGTAGGCTACGATAGCGAGAAAATAAAAATTTCTACCGCGCACACCAGACATCATGCTAAGGAGGGATCATAGATCGTTACCACTAGACGCCAGCAATGCAATGAAGAAGAGTTGGAGAAGCCGATCCAACCACGCCGCCGAGGTAGTAGTGGAAGTAGCCGATCGTCCCCCGAACGATCGCTCTCCACGCGATCAACCACACCACGAGCAGATCCAATCAGTAGTTTTTGATGCCGATCAACGCCGCAACGAGCAGCGCCCACCGGTATCCACACGCCCGGGTCGAACGCCGATCGCGAGTGTACCAAAGACTCGCGAGCTGCTAGGGTTTGGCTCGGGAGGTGGCAGCTAGGGTTTTGCTCAGAGGAACGTAAGCGCACATCCTCAGCCCCGCCTCCAAATATATAGACTTCACTTGGGCCTCGTGACCGAGGCCCAATAGGAGTCTATCGGATCTCTATCCGAATTGAGCCCACATCCGAATCACATTTGAATTAGTGTTCCAACCTTAAGTGTGCGACCAGAGGTTCACGTATACTTGGTCGCGACCCGAAACACCTTTCCGGTCACCCCGTTAATAGCGGCCTCTAGCAAGACATATTAACCCCAAAGTATACGTAAAGATCATATCTACTGAACTCGTAATGTTCTCATGTACGAATCCCTTTGCCTCACGATATAGATTAAGCTCAAGGCGAGACTCGTGTCATCCTCTTAATAGCTCAATCACTCTCTCGATTCCGTGATAGATTATAAACTTGTGATTGACTCCTCAATCACATTGGCATGGCCATGCACTTTCATAATCCATTACATCGAGGGGCCTGAGATATCTCTCCCATAAGGAGGGGCAAATTCTATCTTGATCATTCACATCCCACTACATGTTTCATAGCAAACCCGAAGATTACTTTTATGACTACCGAGCCACGGAGTAGTGGTTAGTAGTCCCAAAATAGGCTACTACGCATATTGGGAACCATGATGATCTCAAGTCTAAGGATTCTACATAAACACTACTTGAGACCAACTAATGACACATGGAATCTCTGCAGTTGTCTCATGGCGGGTCTATCCAACATATGTTCACTAACACATGTCCATATTATTGATTTGGTATCTCCATACCATGATCCATGAGACATGATCATCAATCAATACATATGTCGATCTTTGAATCATATTTGTTCCTCATATGATATATGATCGGGGATCATTTAGAAATAGCAACATTTTGGCATTAAGAGTCTCATGAATAAGTCACATACTCATTGATCAATAATGATAATGTCTATTTCAAGGAACAAAGCAATGTATCATAAACATAGTATGTGATATATTCAACATTTCCATGTTGCTCTAGGGCATATCACCAACAAAGAGTATCGCCGCAACTCGTCCGCTGCTCCATGTGTGCCGAGGGCTTGTCCTTCGAGCGTGGCGAGGCGGTACGCCCCTTCGGCAATGCCTCCATCACGATGTACGGCCTTCCCACTTGATTCCAGCTTGCCAACGGTCTCCGCCGAGCGCCACTGAGAATGAGATCCCGTGCTTGAACCCCGCGGGCATATAGAGCGGTCCCAGCACGCATTGTTCGCCGCGCATACTTTCGACATGGTGGGCTGCATCGCCCGTATCCGCCGAGGAGGTCCAGGACACACGGCGCTCCTCTTCGGTGCTTGGGACGAGGACCCTCCGCGAGCCGGCCTTGATTTCTCGGCGCCACCGCCACACGAAAAGGAGCTTGAACGGCGTGAATCCGCGGCGCGCTATCGCAGCGGCGACCAAAGAACGCCGCGGCTCGCTGGCCACTTGCCCTTCGGTAATCCGACCAGCGCTTTTTGATGGCAGCGAGATGGCGCCATTTGCCCGCTCGACCGCCCGTTGGATCGGGATGCCCTACCGAGGCGAACCGGAGGGTGATGCCCATGCTGTCACAATAGTCTTTGAAGAGGGTGGCGCCGAATCGCAGCCATTGTCAACCGTGAGCTCGGGGCACGCCCAAGTGACATATGATGTTTTGCCGAGGAAGCATTGTATGGCGCGCAGGTTACTTTGGCGGCGACCGCTTCCGCCATCCGAGAAATACTCGGGCGACTACCACGAACCGAGGTCCCACCGAGCTCGAGCAAGTGGTCCTACTATGTCGAGGCCCCAGCGTGCGCGTGGCCACACCGGGGAATGGGGTTGAGGCTCGTCGGGGCTCGCGGATGATGCGCGCCATCCGCGGCACCCTTGGCACCGACGGACGAGGTCACGGGTGTCGGTGATGGCGCTGGCCGAGAAGCCTTGCTGAACGCCTTGCCGACTAATGACCTCGGTGCCAGGTGGGATCCACACACACCCGCGTGGATCTCCGCAAGGAGCTCCTTTCCCCTCGATCGAGGCAGCGCAGCAGAGCGGTGCGCAACCCCTCTCTTGTAGAGTATCCTTCGAACACCTGGAAGGACCTTGCGCGGCATCGCAAGCACCGGCTCGGCGGGGTCTCGGCTCGGCGATGCCTTGCAAGAAATTGAAGATGGGCTCTTCCAATCACCGCCGGTCAATGCGGTGGACGAGTGCGCGTCCCGGTTGTCTCCGCGCGATGGTCGCTGCACTAATACTCAGAAACACCCCTCGTGGGGAGCGATTCTTGGTTGGCCGCCTTAGCGAGGGCGTCGGCCGCTCGTTCTCGCGCAGGGATGGCCTTGTGATGGACGCCCAAAGTGCCTTTCCTCGCCTCACCGCCGCGAGGTACTTGGCCAACTCGGGGTCCTTGGCTTGATATGACTTGTCCACATGACCAGCCACCAAGCGCGAAGTCGGTGCGGACTAGCACCGTCTCGCGCCGATCGCCTTGAGCTTCGCCGGGCAAAGAGCAAGCCTCGTATTCAGCCGTGTTGTTGGTGGCGGGAAGGCAAGGCGCGCGAGTATAGCAAACGCTGTCCTCGGGCGTGATTTATCACCGCACCTACGCGCGCCCGACGCCGTAAGCTCCGTCGACAGAGCGCCCGAGACGGGTCATCGTGCGTCTGGACGGGTTGGGCGGCGGGGTCCATTCGCGCAGAAAATCCGCAGGACTTGGGATTTAATTGCCGTTCGCAAGCATACGTCAAGGAGAAGGGAGCAAGCTCGGCGGCCCATTTGCCGATGCGCCGTGGCTCTTTGTTGTGTAGCATCTCGCCGGGGAATGAGGAAGGCACTATGATCGGGTGGGCGAGAAAATAATGCGAAGCTTCACGGAGGCCATGACCGATCGTAGGCGAGCTTCTCAAGCTCCGTGTATCTTGTCTTGGCACCTTGGAGGGCCGGAGACAAAGTAGACGGGCTTCGCATGGCGCCTTCCTCTAAGATGAGGACGGCACGACCGCGTGGCCGACGTGGCTGATAGAGCAGAGGGGAGCCTCAGTGTTTGGGGCAACCAGCGTGGGTAGGCTGGCCAGGTGCTTCCGGAGGTTGTCGAAGTCTCCTGGAGGTCTCGGCCATGCAGAGCAAGCTGCCGAGTTTTGACCACCACGTCATCGACATAAGCTTCGACGTTCCTCCCGAGCTGGGCGGCCAGGGCAATAGCGACGAGGCGGGTGAAGTGAAGGAACGCGCGTAGGCTACGATAGCAGAAAATAAAAAATTTCTACCGCGCACACCAGGACATCATGCTAAGGAGGGATCATAGATCGTTACCACTAGACGCGCAATGCAATGAAGAAGAGTTGGAGAAGCCGATCCAACCACGCGCCGAGGTAGTAGTGGAAGTAGCCGATCGTCCCAGCAGATCGTCTCTCCACGCGATCAACCACACCACGAGCAGATCCAATCTGTAGTTTGTTGATGCCGATCAACGCCGCAACGAGCAGCGCCTCCACCGTATCCACACGCCCGGGTCGAACGCCAATCGCGAGTGTACCAAAGACTCGCGAGCGGCTAGGGTTTGGCTCGGAGGTGGCAGCTAGGGTTTTGCTCGAGGAGGAGAAGCGTACATCCTCGGCCCCGCCTTCAAATATATAGACCTCCTCACTTGGGCCTCGTGGACCGAGGCCCAATAGAGTCTATCCGGATCTCTATCCGAATTGAGCCCACATCCGAATCACATTCGAATTAGTGTTCCAACCCGTTAAGTGTGCAACCTCAGAGGTTCACGTATACTTGGTCGCGACCGAAACACCTTTCCGGTCACCACGTTAATAGCGGCCTCTAGCAAGACATATTAACCCCAAAGTATACGTAAAGATCATATCGGTGAAACTGTAATGTTCTCATGTACGAATCCCTTTGCCTCACGATATAGATTAAGCTCAAGGCGAGACTGTGTCATCCTCTTAATAGCTCAATCACTCTCTCGATTCCGTGATAGATTATAAACTTGTGATTGACTCCTCAATCACATTGGCATGGCCATGCACTTTCATAATCCATTACATCGAGGCCCAGAGATATCTCTCCCATAAGGAGGGGCAAATTCTATCTTGATCATTCACATCCCACTACATGTTTCATAGCAAACCCGAAGACTACTTTTATGACTACCCGATTCACGGAGTAGTGGTTAGTAGTCCCAAAATAGGCTACTACGCATATTGGGAACCATGATGATCTCAAGTCTAAGGATTCTACATAAACACTACTTGAGACCAACTAATGACACATGGAATCTCCGCAGTGTCTCATGGCGGGTCTATCCAACATATGTTCACTAACACATGTCCATATTATTGATTTGGTATCTCCATACCATGATCCATGAGACATGATCATCAATCAATACATATGCTGATCTTTGAATCATATTTGTTCCTCATATGATATATGATCAGGATCATTTAGAAATAGCAACATTTTGGCATTAAGAGTCTCATGAATAAGTCACATACTCATTGATCAATAATGATAATGTCTATTTCAAGGAACAAAGCAATGTATCATAAACATAGTATGTGATATATTCAACATCTCCATGTTGCCTCTAGGGCATATCACCAATGTGATCTCCCACTTGCACTAGAGTCAACCATGTAGGTATCTAATACCCATTGCCCTAGTGTGAGCCTCATGCTTTGGCCGGGAAGCGGCTTTGTCAACGGATCGCAATGTTCAAATCCGTTTGTACTTTGCATATCTTCACATCGCCTCTCTCCACAATCTCGCGGATGAGATGAAATCGCGTAGAATGTGCTTGGACTTTTAGTGCGATCTAGGCTCCTTGGCTTGCGCAATGGCCCCACTATTGTCACAAGAGAGGTCCATTGGGCTGGAGGCACTAGCCACCACACCAAGCTCGAAACAAATTTCTTGATCCAAACAGCCTCTTTAGCGACTTGAAGAAGCGCTATGTACTCGGCTTCGTTGTAGAATCAGCAACCGTCTCTCGCTTGGAACTCTTCCACTCACCGCACCGCCATTCAGCAGAACACAAATCCAGATTGCGATCTAAACTCATCTTTGTCGGTTTGGAAGCTAGCATCGGTGTAACCATTTACAACGAGCTCTTCCTCACCCCATAGACGAGGAACACATCTTTAGTTCTTCTCAAGTACTTCAAGATGTTCTTTACGGCAATCCGGTGACTTTCACTGGATCGGCGATGGTATCTACTTGTAGCACTTAAAGCATACGAGACATCCGACGTGTACAAAGCATGGCATACATAATGGATCCCATAGCGAAGCATATGGAATCGCATTCATTTTATCCCGCTCATCGGTGTACTAGGACACCGACTCTTGCTAAGATTTATACCATGTGACATAGGTAGGAAGCCTTTCTTGGAATCTGCATGTTGAACCTTTTCAATACCTTGTCAATGTACGCACCTTGGCTTAATCCAATTAGCCTTCTTGATCTATCCCTATAGATCTTGATGCCTGAATATATGCCGCCTCTCTAAGTCTTTCATAGAGAAACTATTTTTCAATGAAGACTTAATGATTCGAGCATAGGAATGTCATTTCCGATCGTAATATGTCATCCACATATAAGACCGTAAACACGAGTGTGCTCCCACTAGCCTTTTGTAAACACAAGGCTCTTCTTCGTTCTTGATGAAACCAAACCCTTTGATTACTTCATCAAAACGAATGTTCCAACTCCGAGATGCTGCTTTAATCCATAAATGGATCTTTGCAGCTTGTATATCTTTCCGGTGATTGCGGATCGACAAAACCCGTGGGCTGTGTCATGTACACATCCTCACTCAGATTTCCATTAAGGAAAGCTGTTTTGACATCCATTTGCCATATTTCATAGTCGAAATATGCAGCAATCGCTAGAATGATCGAATAGACTTTAGCATTGCGACAAAGTAAAAGTTTCATCATAATCAACACCTTGAATTTGTTTGAAACCTTTGCCACCAATCGCGCTTTATAGATGTGAACATTTCCATCTATGTCTATCTTTTCTTGAAAATCCATTTGCACTCAATGGTTTTAACACCATCAGTGGATCAACCAAGTTCCAAACTTGATTATCGTGCATGGATTCAATTTGGATCTCATGGCTTCAAGCCATTTCTCGTAGTCCGATCCCACCATCGCTTCTTCATAGGTCTTAGGCTCATCGTTGTCTAACAACAATATGTCCCGTTGTTGAGTAGTCAAGAACATGTACCTCTCGTGTGCACGACGTGACCTCTCGACCACGTGGTGCGGTGTGTCCACAACAAAGTTCTTCAACAGTTTGTTCATCTGTTGTGGTTCTCAGAGGAGCTGAAACATTTTCGGTGTTTCTCGAATTTCTTCAAGTTGCACCGTGCTCCCACTATCCCTTCTTGAGAGAAACTCTTTCTCTAAGAAGACACCATGCTGAGCGACAAACACTTTGCCTTCTCCTTGATTATAGAAGTAATATCCTTTTGTTTCCTTAGGATACCCGATAAAGAAGCATTTATCGATTTAGGACTGAGCTTATCAGATTGTAAACATTTTACATAAGCCTCACATCCCCAAATCTTAAGAAAAGACAAGCTAGGACGTTGTCTGCCCACATCTCATATGGTGTCTTTTCTACTGATTTTGATGGAACCTGTTTAGTGTGAAAGCGGTTGTTTCAAGAGCGCACCCCAAAAAGACAACAGAAGATCACTTTGGCTCATCATGGAGCGCACCATATCTAATAAGGTGCGATTTCTCCGTTCGAATACCCCATTCCATTGAGGTGTTCTGGCGAGTCAATTGTGGAACAATTCCACAATCCTTCGATGATTGCCAAACTCATGGCTCAAATACTCGCCTCCACGATCGGATCGTAGAAACTTGATTGTCTGCCTAAATGATTTTGCACTTCATTTTGGAATTCTTTGAACTTTTCAAAGGATTCAGACTTATGCTTCATCGTAGATATACCCATATCTACTAAAGTCATCGATAAAAGTTATGAAGTACTGAAAACCCCTCGGCTATTGAGCTCATTGGTCCACATACATCGAATGTACGAGTGCCAATAAGTCACTTGCCCGTTCACCTTGACGGTGAAAGGTGCCTTTGTCATCTTGCCAAGTAAACAAGATTCGCATGTCTCAAATGATTCAAAATCAAATGAGTGCAGAATACCATCTCTATGGAGCTTCTCCATGCGTTTCTCATTTATGTGACCTAAGGCGAGTGCCAAATAAACGTGGGATTTAAATCATTCGAACGTTGCCTCTTTGCATTAATGTTATAGACCGGTGACTCTTCAAGAGTAAGAACATATAACCCATTCACCAATGGAGTATGACAATAGAACATATCTTTGAAATAAAGAGAACAACCATTGTTCACAGATCTAAAGTCATAACCTTACGCTTGCAAACATGAAGCGAAATAATGTTCTTGGAAAGAGATGGAACACAATAACAATTATTCAATTCCAAAACTAATCCTGAAGGTAAAGACAATGGCATGGTGCCAATGCGATCGCAAAGCAACTTTTGCTCCATTGCCAACGCGAAGATCCACTTCGCTCCTCCTCAAACTTCTACTTCTTCTTAGCCCCGCAGCGATTTGCAAAGGTGAGCAACCGATCCGGTATCAAATACCCAAGAATCAAGTGGATGAAGTAGCAAGATTGATCTCTATAACATTTATACCTAGAGAGGAAGTCGTACTTCCTTCTTCTTCTCAAGATCCTCCAAGTACTTTGGGCGTTCCTTTTCCAATGACACGATTGCTTACTGAGTAACAATCGCATTAGGAGCAGCGCCCTTCTTGACTTGCTTGGCCTTAGAACTGCTCGCGATCTCATCGGGAGCTAACTCTTTGACCGCGCCTTTCTTGACATTGGGCTTGCCTTGCCTTTCTGCATCATCATCACATGATTGCTGCTTTTCTTAATGCTTTCCTCGCAGACTTTTAGCATCCCATGCAACTCGCCAAGGTCTTATCCATGTTGTTCATGTGATAGTTCAATATGAATGGCTTAAAGCTCGGGGAGCGATGGAGAATCACATCGATAGCCAACTCTTGGCTAAGGGAAAACCAAGCTTTTCGGACTCTCAATGTAGCCAATCATCTTAATCACATGAGGGTCGACGGATTCCCTCGCAAGCTCGCACGCAAACAAGGACTTTGAAGTGTTGAACCTCTCGGCCTTGCTTGGTTCTCAAACATACCACGCAACCCCACAATGATATTGTAGGCATCTGTGTTCTCATATTGCTTCAAGCTCGAGAGGACATTGTGGCAAGCATGAGACACTCACATCAAGGTAATCATTCGTTTGCTTCTCATAAGCTCTTCGTGCGCACCGCGAGAGCATTATCGGGCAAGTCATCGGGATAATGAGACTCAAGGACATACTCCTTGCGCTCTTGCTTGAGAACAATTCTCAAGTTGCGATACCAATCCATAAAGTTCGCTCCATTGAGTTTTTCTTTCTCAAGAATAGATCGCAAATTAAAAGAACTGGATGCGGCATTAGTTGACATGATCTACAACAAAGAATATGCAAAGTTTAGCACTATGTTTATGTTCATCTTTTATTAAACTATTTAACAAAAGACTCCCACTATGTGTTTTGCAACAAAACTCCTCTAAGTCACATAGTGGGTCAAGATCCTCATTTCACAAATTCCTAGTGAGCTTTGGCATCACGGCTAGAAAACTAGTGACATGGGTAAGCAACACCTTGCTAATCACATCTCTATGTGACTCTTGCTTGTTGGGTGACATCAATATGCCCAGGCCCCAACCTATGCCCCAAGGTCCAAAACTGTTTTGATAACCTTGTTAAGTAAACCAAATGCTTCCGCATGTAGATGTCCGACATCTACCCCAAATAATGATGATAATCGACGGCACTCTACTTTGGTAGACCTACCATGCGGTGATCATTATCTTTTGGTGCAACATATGGAAGGGCATGAACACCTAATTTTATGAGGGATTCTATCCTACCAAAGCAACATATCACAAAAACATTGCATAAGAATAAGATAGATAATATCACAGATAAACACATTTAACTGTGAAGTAGTATGGCCCAAAAAATGGTGATCTCCATCTCCATGTAGGTGTAGACGATCTCCATCCTCCACATCACTCCTTTAGGCCACCATGCTTGAAAGCTTGTAACCTCAAAACTAGGCTACTACCTATAATAGCTAGAAATTGAAGATTACAAAGATAGATTCAAGCATTAAGGTCGACACGCAGGTCGTTAAATACAATATAGACAGCTAACAATAGCTGAAATAATCATGACACGCAGGCCATGAACGAATGTTACATGCATCACATACATCTCATACATTCCAATAAGATATAGGGCCATACCATTCACATCATTCTCTGCAAAAACAAGTTAGACGTAGAATCGTATTCTACCTAACGATGTGAACCCATGACGCTATACAAGGCGGGTACGCACGGCGGTCCCGCTGGCCGGTCAGTGAGCGGGCGGGCGCCCTGAAAACCTCACGAAATTCACAGATCCAATCTATGAAATCGCTATGGAAAAACTATTCGGCACAACCAACTTATGCCGATACGAGACATTCTCTAGGACGCTAGTTTTTCCACTAGGCCGAAGCTATCAGATCCATAACCTACTAGTATTCGGCATAACCACCTTATGCCGATCCGAGGTGGTTATGCCGATCCGAGACAATCTCTAGGGCACTAGTATTCCCACTGGCCCGAGGCTATCAGATTCGTATCCTACTAGTATTCGACATAACCACCTTATGCCGATCCGAGACAATCTCTAGGGCACTAGTAGTGATACAATCTGTGCCTCATCCAACCCCTATTCACCGATTGATCTCATCAACCGTGCTACCATCGATTCATCACATGAACCGACCGATCTAGAGCGTAATAGATCCGATCTACTACAACCGCATATCATCATATGCGCTGATCGAATCGCAAACTAAGCAAGATGGCTCGATACCATCGAAGGAACGCGTGAGGCTACGATAGCGTAAAATAAAAATTTCTACCGCGCACACCGGGACATCATGCTAAGGTGGGATCATAGATCGTTACCACTAGGCGCGCAGCCGCAGCGAAGAAGAGTTGGAGAAGCCGATCCAACCACGCGCGCCGAGGTAGTAGTGGAAGTAGCCGATCGTCCCGAACAGATCGTCTCCTCCACGCGATCAACCACACCACGAGCAGATCCAATCGTAGTTTGTTGATGCCGATCAACGCCGCAACGAGCAGCGCCTCCACCGGTATCCACACGTCCGGGTGGAACGCCGATCGCGAGTGTACCAAAGACTCGCGAGCGGCTAGGGTTTGGCTCGGGAGGTGGCAGCTAGGTTTTGCTCGAGGAACAAGCGCACATCCTCAGCCCCGCCTCCAAATATATAGACCTCCTCACTTGGGCCTCGTGGACCGAGGCCCAATAGGAGTCTATCCGGATCTCTATCCGAATTGAGCCCACATCCGAATCACATTTGAATTAGTGTTCCAACCCGTTAAGTGTGCAACCCTGTAGGTTCACGTATACTTGGTTGCGACCCGGAAACACCTTTCCGGTCACCCTATTAATAGCGGCCTCTAGCAAGACATATTAACCCCAAAGTATACGTAAAGATCATACGGCTGAACCTGTAATGTTCTCATGTACGAATCCCTTTGCCTCACGATATAGATTAAGCTCAAGGCGAGACCTGTGTCATCCTCTTAATAGCTCAATCACTCTCTCGATTCCGTGATAGATTATAAACTTGTGATTGACTCCTCAATCACATTGGCATGGCCATGCACTTTCATAATCCATTACATCGAGGGCCCGAGCTATCTCTCCCATAAGGAGGGGCAAATTCTATCTTGATCATTCACATCCCACTACATGTTTCATAGCAAACCCGAAGACTACTTTTATGACTACCCGATTCACGGAGTAGTGGTTAGTAGTCCCAAAATAGGCTACTACGCATATTGGGAACCATGATGATCTCAAGTCTAAGGATTCTACATAAACACTACTTGAGACCAACTAATGACACATGGAATCTCTGCAGTGTCTCATGGCGGGTCTATCCAACATATGTTCACTAACACATGTCCATATTATTGATTTGGTATCTCCATACCATGATCCATGAGACATGATCATCAATCAATACATATGCTGATCTTTGAATCATATTTGTTCCTCATATGATATATGATCAGGGATCATTTAGAAATAGCAACATTTTGGCATTACGAGTCTCATGAATAAGTCACATACTCATTGATCAATAATGATAATGTCTATTTCAAGGAACAAAGCAATGTATCATAAACATAGTATGTGATATATTCAACATTTCCATGTTGCCTCTAGGGCATATCACCAACAGTAGTATCGCCGCAACCTGTCCGCGTTCCATGTGTGCCGGAGGGCTTGTCCTTCGAGCGTGGCGAGGCGGTACGCCCCCTTCGGCAATGCCTCCATCACGATGTACGGGCCTTCCCACTTGGATTCCAGCTTGCCAACGGTCTCCGCCTGGAGCGCCACTCTGAGAATGAGATCCCCAGGCTTGAACCCCCGCGGGCATATAGAGCGGTCCCGAGTACGCATTATCCGCGCGCATACTTCTCGACATGGTGGGCTGCATCCGCCCGTATCCGTCGAGGAGGTCCAGGACACACGGCGCTCCTCTTGGGTGCTTGGACGAGGACCCTCGAGCCGGCCTTGATTTCCTCGGGCGCCACCGCCGTCACGAAAGGAGCTTGAACGGCGTGAATCCGCGGGCGCGTTACTATCACAGCGGCGACCAAAGAACGCCGCGGCTCGCTGGCCACTTGCCCTTCGTAATCCGACCAGCGCTTTTTGATGGCAGCGAGATGGCGCCATTTGCCCGCTCGACCGCCCGTTGGATCGGGATGCCCTACCGAGGCGAATCGGAGGGTGATGCCCATCTTTGTCACAATAGTCTTTGAAGAGGTGGCGTCGAATCGCAGGCCATTGTCAACCGTGAGCTCGCGGGCACGCCGGTGACATATGATGTTTTGCCGAGGAAGCATTGTATGGCGCGAGGTTACTTTGGCGGCGACCGCTTCCGCCATCCGAGAAATACTCGGCGACTACCACGAACCGGAGGTCCCCGAGCTCGAGCAAGTGGTCCTACTATGTCGAGGCCCAGCGTGCGGTGGCCACACCGGGAATGGGGTTGAGGCTCGTCGGGGCTCGCGGATGATGCGCGCCATCCACTGGCACCCTTGGCACCGACGGACGAGGTCCTGGGTGTCGGTGATGGCAGTTGGCCAGTAGAAGCCTTGCCTGAACGCCTTGCCGACTAATGACCTCGGTGCCAGGTGGGATCCACACACACCCGCGTGGATCTCCGCAAGGAGCTCCTTTCCCCCCTCAGTCGAGAGGCAGCGCAGGAGCGGTGCGCAAACCCCTCTCTTGTAGAGTATCCCTTCGAACACCTGGAAGGACCTTGCGCGGTACTGCAAGCACCGAAGCTCGGCGGGGTCCTCGGGCTCGGCGATGCCTTGCAAGAAATTGAAGATGGGCTCTCTCCAATCACCTGGCCGGTCAATGCGGTGGACGAGTGCCGCGTCCCGGTTGTCCCGCGATGATGGTCGCTGCACTAATACTCAGAAACACCCCTCGTGGGGAGCGATTCTTGGTTGGCCGCCTTAGCGAGGGCGTCGGCCTGCTCGTTCTCCGCGCAGGGGATGGCCTTGACAGTGACGCCCAAAAAGTGCCTTTCCCTCGCCCTCACCGCCGCGAGGTACTTGGCCAACTCAGGGTCCTTGGCTTGATATGACTTGTCCACATGACCAGCCACCAAGCGCGAGTCGGTGCGGACTAGCACCCGTCTCGCGCCGACTGCCTTGAGCTTCGCCAGGCCAAAGAGCAGTGCCTCGTATTCAGCCGTGTTGTTGGTGGCGGGGAAGGCAAGGCGCGCGAGTATAGCAACGCTGTCCCGGGCGTGGCGATCACCGCACCTACGCTCGCGCCCGGCGACGCCGTAAGCTCCGTCGACAGAGCGCCCGAGACGGGTCATCGTGCGTCTGGACGAGTTGGGCCGGCGGGGTCCATTCGGCGAGAAAATCCGCAAGGACTTGGGATTTAATTGCCGTTCGCGAAGCATACGTCAAGGAGAAGGGAGCAAGCTCGGCAGCCCATTTGCCGATGCGCCCTGTGGCTCTTTGTTGTGTAGCATCTCTGCCAGGGGGAATAAGGAAGGCACTGTGATCGGGTGGGCCAGAAAATAATGCCGAAGCTTCCTGGAGGCCATGACCAGTGCGTAGGCGAGCTTCTCAAGCTCCGTGTATCTTGTCTTGGCACCTTGGAGGGCTTCGGAGACAAAGTAGACGGGCCGCTGCATGGCGCCTTCCTCTAAGATGAGGACGGCGCTGACCGCGGTGGCTGACGTGGCCAGATAGAGCAGGAGGGGAGCCTCTGGTGCTGGGGCAACCAGCGTGGGTAGGCTGGCCAGGTGCTTCCGGAGGTTGTCGAAGGTCTCCTGGAGGTCTCGGCCATGCAGAGCAAGCTGCCGAGTTTTGACCACCACGTCATCGACATAAGCTTCGACGTTCCTCCCGAGGCGGCGGGGCAATAGCGACGAGGCGGGTGAAGTGAAGGAACGCGTGAGGCTACGATAGCGAGAAAATAAAAATTTCTACCGCGCACACCGGACATCATGCTAAGGAGGGATCATAGATCGTTACCACTAGACGCGCAGCGCAGCGTGAAGAAGAGTTGGAGAAGTCGATCCAACCACGCGCCGAGGTAGTAGTGGAAGTAGCCGATCGCCCGAACAGATCGCCTCCTCCACGCGATCAACCACACCACGAGCAGATCCAATCTGTAGTTTGTTGATGCCGATCAACGCCGCAACGAGCAGCGCCCCACCGGTATCCACACGCCCGGTGGAACGCCGATCGCGAGTGTACCAAAGACTCGCGAGCGGCTAGGGTTTGGCTCGGAGGTGGCGGCTAGGGTTTTGCTCGGGAGGAATGAGCGTACATCCTCGGCCCCGCCTCCAAATATATAGACCTCCTCACTTGGGCCTCGTGGACCGAGGCCCAATAGGAGTCTATCCGATCTCTATCCGAATTGAGCCCACATCCGAATCACATTTGAATTAGTGTTCCAACCCGCTAAGTGTGCGACCAGAGGTTCACGATACTTGGTCGCGACCGGAAACACCTTTCCGGTCACCCTGTTATATAGCGCCTCTAGCAAGACATATTAACCCCAAAGTATACGTAAAGATCATACGGCTGAACTCGTAATGTTCTCATGTACGAATCCCTTTGCCTCACGATATAGATTAAGCTCAAGGCGAGACTGTGTCATCCTCTTAATAGCTCAATCACTCTCTCGATTCCGTGATAGATTATAAACTTGTGATTGACTCCTCAATCACATTGGCATGGCCATGCACTTTCATAATCCATTACATCGAGGGCCCAGAGATATCTCTCCCATAAGGAGGGGCAAATTCTATCTTGATCATTCACATCCCACTACATGTTTCATAGCAAACCCAAGACTACTTTTATGACTACCGAGCCACGGAGTAGTGGTTAGTAGTCCCAAAATAGGCTACTACGCATATTGGGAACCATGATGATCTCAAGTCTAAGGATTCTACATAAACACTACTTGAGACCAACTAATGACACATGGAATCTCTGCGGTGTCTCATGGCGGGTCTATCCAACATATGTTCACTAACACATGTCCATATTATTGATTTGGTATCTCCATACCATGATCCATGAGACATGATCATCAATCAATACATATGCTGATCTTTGAATCATATTTGTTCCTCATATGATATATGATCGAGGATCATTTAGAAATAGCAACATTTTGGCATTAAGAGTCTCATGAATAAGTCACATACTCATTGATCAATAATGATAATGTCTATTTCAAGGAACAAAGCAATGTATCATAAACATAGTATGTGATATATTCAACATCTCCATGTTGCCTCTAGGGCATATCACCAACAGCTCCCACTTGCACTAGAGTCAACCATGTAGGTATCTAATACCCATTGCCCTAGTGTGAGCCTCATGCTTTGGTGGGAAGCGGCTTTGTCAACGGATCTGCAATGTTCAAACCGCTTGTACTTTGCATATCTTCACATCGCCTCTCTCCACAATCTCGCGGATGAGATGAAATCGCCGAGAATGTGCTTGGACTTTTAGTGCGATCTAGGCTCCTTGGCTTGCGCAATGGCCCCACTATTGTCACAAGAGAGGTCCATTGGGTGGAGGCACTAGCCACCACACCAAGCTCGAAACAAATTTCTTGATCCAAACAGCTCTTTAGCGGCTTAAGCCGCTATGTACTCGGCTCTGTTGTAGAATCAGCAACCGCCTCTCGCTTGGAACTCTTCCACCACCGCACCGCCATTCAGCAGTAACACAAATCCAGCATTGCGATCTAAAATCATCTTTGTCGGCTTGGAAGCTAGCATCGGTGTAACCATTTACAACGAGCTCTTCCTCGCCCCATAGACGAGGAACACATCTTTAGTTCTTCTCAAGTACTTCAAGATGTTCTTTACGGCAATCCAGGTGACTTTCACCTGGATCCGATCGTATCTACTTGTAGCACTTAAAGCATACGAGACATCCGGACGTGTACAAAGCATGGCATACATAATGGATCCTGTGAGCGAAGCATATGGAATCGCATTCATTTTATCCCGCCATCAGTGCACTAGGACACCGACTCTTGCTAAGATTTATACCATGTGACATAGGTAGGAAGCCTTTCTTGGAATCCCGCATGTTGAACCTTTTCAATACCTTGTCAATGTACGCACCTTGACTTAATCCAATTAGCCTTCTTGATCTATCCCTATAGATCTTGATGCCTGAGAATATATGCCGCCTCTCCTAAGTCTTTCATAGAGAAACTATTTTTCAATGAAGACTTAACAGATTCGAGCATAGGAATGTCATTTCCGATCGAATATGTCATCCACATATAAGACCGTAAACACGAGTGTGCTCCCACTAGCCTTTTGTAAACACAAGGCTCTTCTTCGTTCTTGATGAAACCAAACCCTTTGATTACTTCATCAAAACGAATGTTCCAACTCCGAGATGCTGCTTTAATCCATAAATGGATCTTTGCAGCTTGCATATCTTTCAATGATTGCGGATCGACAAAACCCGTGGGCTGTGTCATGTACACATCCTCACTCAGATTTCCATTAAGGAAAGCTGTTTTGACATCCATTTGCCATATTTCATAGTCGAAATATGCAGCAATCGCTAGAATGATCCGAATAGACTTTAGCATTGCGACGGCTAAAAGTTTCATCATAATCAACACCTTGAATTTGTTTGAAACCTTTGGCCACTAATCGCGCTTTATAGATGTGAACATTTCCATCTATGTCTATCTTTTCTTGAAAATCCATTTGCACTCAATGGTTTTAACACCATCGTGGATCAACCAAGTTCCAAACTTGATTATCGTGCATGGATTCAATTTCGATCTCATGGCTTCAAGCCATTTCTCGAGTCCGATCCCACCATCGCTTCTTCATAGGTCTTAGGCTCATCGTTGTCTAACAACAATATGTCCCGTTGTTGAGTAGTCAAGAACATGTACCTCTCAGTGCACGACGTGACCTCTCGACTCACGTGGTGCGGTGTGTCCACAATGAGTTCTTCAACAGCTTGTTCATCTGTTGTGGTTACAGAGGAGCTGAAACATTTTCAGTGTGTTTCTCGAATTTCTTCAAGTTGCACCGTGCTCCCACTATCCCTTCTTGAGAGAAACTCTTTCTCTAAGAAGACACCATGCTTGAGCGACAAACACTTTGCCTTCTCCTTGATTATAGAAGTAATATCCTTTTGTTTCCTTAGGATACCCGATAAAGAAGCATTTATCGATTTAGGACCGAGCTTATCGATTGTAAACATTTTACATAAGCCTCACATCCCCAAATCTTAAGAAAAGACAAGCTAGGACGTTGTCCCTGTCCACATCTCATATGGTGTCTTTTCTCACGATTTTGATGGAACCCTGCTTAGTGTGAAAGCAAATGCTTCAAGAGCGTACCCCAAAAAGACAACGGAAGATCACTTTGGCTCATCATGGAGCGCACCATATCTAATAAGGTGCGATTTCTCCGCTCAGATACCCCATTCCATTGAGGTGTTCTGGCGGAGTCAATTGTGGAACAATTCCACAATCCTTCGATGATTGCCAAACTCATGGCTCAAATACTCGCCTCCACGATCAGATCGTAGAAACTTGATTGTCTGCCTAAATGATTTTGCACTTCATTTTGGAATTCTTTGAACTTTTCAAAGGATTCAGACTTATGCTTCATCGTAGATATACCCATATCTACTAAAGTCATCGATAAAAGTTATGAAGTACTGAAAACCCCCTCGGCTATTGAGCTCATTGGTCCACATACATCGAATGTACAAGTGCCAATAAGTCACTTGCCCGCTCACCTTGACCGGTGAAAGGTGCCTTTGTCATCTTGCCAAGTAAACAAGATTCGCATGTCTCAAATGATTCAAAATCAAATGAGTGCAGAATACCATCTCTATGGAGCTTCTCCATGCGTTTCTCATTTATGTGACCTAAGCGGCAGTGCCAAATAAACGTGGGATTTAAATCATTCGAACGTTGCCTCTTTGCATTAATGTTATAGACCGGTGACTCTTCAAGAGTAAGAACATATAACCCATTCACCAATGGAGTATGACAATAGAACATATCTTTGAAATAAAGAGAACAACCATTGTTCACAGATCTAAAGTCATAACCTTCGCTTGCAAACATGAAGCGAAATAATGTTCTTGGAAAGAGATGGAACACAATAACAATTATTCAATTCCAAAACTAATCCTCGAAGGTAAAGACAATGGCATGGTGCCAACAGCGACCGCAGCAACTTTTGCTCCATTGCCAACGCGAAGATCCACTTCGCTCCTCCTCAAACTTCTACTTCTTCTTAGCCCCGCAACGATTTGCAAAGGTGAGCAACCGATCCGTATCAAATACCCAAGAATCAGTGGATGAAGTAGCAAGATTGATCTCTATAACATTTATACCTAGAGAGGAAGTCGATTTCCTTCTTCTTCTCAAGATCCTCCAAGTACTTTGGGTTCCTTTTCCAATGACCCGATTGCTTACAGAGTAACAATCGCATTAGGAGCAGCGCCCTTCTTGACTTGCTTGGCCTTAGAACTGCTCGCGATCTCATCGGGAGCTAACTTTCTTTGACCGCGCCTTTCTTGATATTGGGCTTGCCCTTGCCTTTCTGCATCATCATCACATGATTGCTGCTTTTCTTAATGCTTTCCTCGGCAGCTTTTAGCATCCCATGCAACTCGCCAAGGTCTTATCCATGTTGTTCATGTGATAGTTCAATATGAATGGCTTAAAGCTCGGGGAGCGATCGGAGAATCACATCGTAGCCAACTCTTGGCTAAGGGAAAACCAAGCTTTTCGCACTCTCAATGTAGCCAATCATCTTAATCACATGAGGGTGACGGATTCCTTCTCGCAAGCTCGCACGCAAACAAGGACTTTGAAGTGTTGAACCTCTCACCCTTGCTTGGTTCTCAAACATACCACGCAACCCCACAATGATATTGTAGGCATCTGTGTTCTCATATTGCTTCAAGCTCAGAGGACATTGTGGCAAGCATGAGACAGACTCACATCAAGGTAATCATTCGCTTGCTTCTCATAAGCTCTTCGTGCAGCCGCGAGAGCATTATCGTGCAAGTCATCGGGATAATGAGACTCAAGGACATACTCCTTGCGCTCTTGCTTGAGAACAATTCTCAAGTTGCGATACCAATCCATAAAGTTCGCTCCATTGAGTTTTTCTTTCTCAAGAATAGATCGCAAATTAAAAGAACTGGATGCGGCATTAGTTGACATGATCTACAACAAAGAATATGCAAAGTTTAGCACTATGTTTATGTTCATCTTTTATTAAACTATTTAACAAAAGACTCCCACTATGTGTTTTGCAACAAAACTCCCTCTAAGTCACATAGTGGGTCAAGATCCTCATTTCACAAATTCCTAGTGAGCTTTGGCATCACGGCTAGAAAACTAGTGACATGGGTAAGCAACACCTTGCTAATCACATCTCTATGTGACTCTTGCTTGTTGGGTGACATCAATATGCCCTGCCCCAACCTATGCCCCAAGGTCCAAAACTGCTTTGATAACCTTGTTAAGTAAACCAAATGCTTCCGCATGTAGATGTCCGACATCTACCCCAAATAATGATGATAATCGACGGCACTCTACTTTGGTAGACCTACCATGCGGTGATCATTATCTTTTGGTGCAACATATGGAAGGGCATGAACACCTAATTTTATGAGGGATTCTATCCTACCAAAGCAACATATCACAAAAACATTGCATAAGAATAAGATAGATAATATCACGGATAAACACATTTAATCGTGAAGTAGTATGGCCCAAAAATGGTGATCTCCATCTCCATGTAGGTGTAGACGATCTCCATCCTCCACATCACTCCTTTAGGCCACCATGCTTGAAAGCTTGTAACCTCAAAACTAGGCTACTACCTATAATAGCTAGAAATTGAAGATTACAAAGATAGATTCAAGCATTAAGGTCGACACGCAGTCGTTAAATACAATATAGACAGCTAACAATAGCTGAAATAATCATGACACGCAGGCCATGAACGAATGTTACATGCATCACATACATCTCATACATTCCAATAAGATATAGGGCCATACCATTCACATCATTCTCTGCAAAAACAAGTTAGACGTAGAATCGTATTCTACCTAACGATGTGAACCCATGACGCTATACAAGGCGGGTACGCACGGCGGTCCCGCTGGCCGGTCAGTGAGCGGGCGGGCGCCCTGAAAACCTCACGAAATTCACAGATCCAATCTATGAAATCGCTATGGAAAAACTATTCGGCACAACCAACTTATGCCGATACGAGACATTCTCTAGGACGCTAGTTTTTCCACTAGGCCGAAGCTATCAGATCCATAACCTACTAGTATTCGGCATAACCACCTTATGCCGATCCGAGGTGGTTATGCCGATCCGAGACAATCTCTAGGGCACTAGTATTCCCACTGGCCCGAGGCTATCAGATTCGTATCCTACTAGTATTCGACATAACCACCTTATGCCGATCCGAGACAATCTCTAGGGCACTAGTAGTGATACAATCTGTGCCTCATCCAACCCCTATTCACCGATTGATCTCATCAACCCGTGCTACCATCGATTCATCACATGAACCGACTGATCTAGACTGTAATAGATCCGATCTACTACAACCGCATATCATCATATGCGCTGATCCGATCGCAAACTAAGCAAGATGGCTCGATACCATCAAGGAGCGCGCGAGGCTACGATAGCGAGAAAATAAAAATTTCTACCGCGCACACCGGACATCATGCTAAGGAGGGATCATAGATCGTTACCACTAGACGCGCCGCAAGCGGAAGAAGAGTTGGAGAAGCCGATCCAACCACGCCGCCGAGGTAGTAGTGGAAGTAGCCGATCGTCCCGAACAGATCGTCTCCTCCACGCGATCAACCACACCACGAGCAGATCCAATCAGTAGTTTGTTGATGCCGATCAACGCCGCAACGAGCAGCGCCTCCACCGTATCCACACGCCCGGGTGGAACGCCGATCGCGAGTGTACCAAAGACTCGCGAGCGGCTAGGGTTTGGCTCGGGAGGTGGCAGCTAGGTTTTGCTCGGGAGAACAGCGCACATCCTCCCCCGCCTCCAAATATATAGACCTTCTCACTTGGGCCTCGTGGACCGAGGCCCAATAGGAGTCTATCAGGATCTCTATCCGAATTGAGCCCACATCCGAATCACATTCGAATTAGTGTTCCAACCCGTTAAGTGTGCGACCAGCAGGTTCACGTATACTTGGTCGCGACCGGAAACACCTTTCCGGTCACCCCGTTAATAGCGGCCTCTAGCAAGACATATTAACCCCAAAGTATACGTAAAGATCATATCGGGCTGAACTGTAATGTTCTCATGTACGAATCCCTTTGCCTCACGATATGGATTAAGCTCAAGGCGAGACTGTGTCATCCTCTTAATAGCTCAATCACTCTCTCGATTCCGTGATAGATTATAAACTTGTGATTGACTCCTCAATCACATTGGCATGGCCATGCACTTTCATAATCCATTACATCGAGGCCCGAGATATCTCTCCCATAAGGAGGGCAAATTCTATCTTGATCATTCACATCCCACTACATGTTTCATAGCAAACCGAAGACTACTTTTATGACTACCCGATTCACGGAGTAGTGGTTAGTAGTCCCAAAATAGGCTACTACGCATATTGGGAACCATGATGATCTCAAGTCTAAGGATTCTACATAAACACTACTTGAGACCAACTAATGACACATGGAATCTCTGCAGTTGTCTCATGGCGGGTCTATCCAACATATGTTCACTAACACATGTCCATATTATTGATTTGGTATCTCCATACCATGATCCATGAGACATGATCATCAATCAATACATATGCTGATCTTTGAATCATATTTGTTCCTCATATGATATATGATCAGGGATCATTTAGAAATAGCAACATTTTGGCATTAAGAGTCTCATGAATAAGTCACATACTCATTGATCAATAATGATAATGTCTATTTCAAGGAACAAAGCAATGTATCATAAACATAGTATGTGATATATTCAACATCTCCATGTTGCCTCTAGGGCATATCACCAACATGAAGGTAGCGCCTGCGTTCTTCAAGCCAAAGGGCATTCTGACGAAGCAGAATGTCCCAAGTGGTGTGATGAAACTGGTCTTCTCCTCGTCGTCTTCGGCCATGTATACCTGGTGGTAGCCGGAATAGGCGTCCAGGAAACTCATGAGTTCGCACCCAGCAGTGGCGTCGACCAGCTGATCGATGCGCGGCAAGGGGTAATTGTCCTTCGGGCACGCCTTGTTGAATGCCGTGAAGTCAATGCACATATGCCGTGCCCCGCCGCCTTTTGACTAGCACCGGTTAGCGAGCCACTCGATGGTGGACTCGCGGATGACCCCGCGCCAAGAAGCTTCGCCACTGCTTTGGCGCTGCTTTGCCGATCCATCGACATACGCCGAAGCCTTTGCTTGACCGGCTTGGTGTCGGGGCGACCGCCAAGCGATGCTCGACATCGCTCGGTACGCCTTGATGTCCTCCGGGACCATACGAAAATGTCAACGTTGTTCAAGCACTCGAGCAGATCCGTTCGCTCGACTGGTGGGAGCCCTCGCCGATGGACACAAACGCGCCTCCGCTGAGCGGCACCTTCTTGACTCGCCCCGGGCCGAGGCTTGGGCGTCCACCCGGGGGCGGAGGGCCCCTCGCCTAGCGTGCCGGAGAGGGCATGCACCGAGCAATGCGGAACGCGGCAGCCGACCTCGGCACATCTGGCCAGGTCCTGATTGCCGAAAATGGTGATAACACCCTCTGGGCCCGGGAGCTTCACACACAAAAACGCGTAGTGTGGGATCGCCTCGAAAGAGTTGATGGCGGGTCGGCCCAGTATGGCGTTGTAGGGATGTGGGATATCTACGACGTCGAAGATGACATGCTCGGTCCGGATGTTACCCTTGTTGCCCTCCTAACGGAAAGTGACCGGGAGGGACACGTGCCCCAAGGCCTGCAGCGGTTGACCCCCGAAGCCTTGAAGTGGAGCTCCTGGCTGCTCTAGTCGGCTTTGGGGGACCCCCATACAGTCGAGGGCCTCTGCGAACAAGATATTCGCGGAGCTTCCCCCGTCGACAAGGACGCGCCTGATGTCACAGCGTGCTATGTGGGCCTGGATGACTAGAGGGTCGTGGTGAGGGTACTCCACACCCCTGGCGTCGTTCAAGTCGAAGGTGATGTTGCGAGGCGGCATCCATAGTTGCGGCTGCTCCCCGGGGGCTTTTGAGGAGGAGCCTCTGGTGATGACGCTGACGGTGTGATGCTGCGCGCCCTCCGTTGGGGGCGGAGCCCGAGACCCGGCCATCACCCTCCTCAGCTCCATAACTGTGGTGCATGCCCTTGTGTAGTGATCACCGTAGCCGTGTACCTCGCACCACTTGCCATAGTGTAGGAGCTCTTGTTCTGCGTGGGGTTGGCCGCCGCAATCAAGTCCGCCTTCCGATCCCCGGTCTCCCCTCCATGAGGCGGGGTCGGGTCCTTGGCGTGTGCTCTCGATGTCGAGGACGTGATGGGCCGCCTATGACCTGCGCTGGCGGCGCCGAGGCTTATGCCCGCTCCTTGAAGAGCCTTCCTGTACCCCGGTAGCGCTGCCTCGGGAAGGGCCTCCCCGGGGCTCTCGGCTGCGGCCCTGCTTCGAGGAGGGAGCACCAGCCCCCCCTTCGCACGGGGGGCGCTCCTCATGGGCGAGGCCGAGGGCGGTAATGCTGTGTCTTCGCGCATCTTCCTCCGCCCGCGCATACTCATCCATTTTGCTGAAGAGCTTGGCGACTGTCTTGATTGGCCTCCGCGCGTTGTACTCGGCCATCGGGCCCGGACAAAGGCCCTGTATGGCTGCATTAACGACGGTGGTTTCATTAACATCTTTTACTTGGCATCGGGTCTTGGCGAAGCGCTTGAAGTAGTCCCGGAGCTTCTCTGAGGGTCTTTGCTTCACGACGAAGAGTTGGTCCGCATCGACTCGCTCGACATAGTGTCCTTGGAAGTTGTTGTGAAGGCGGTCACGGAGCTGCTCCCACGCGTAGATGGAGTCGGGCTCTATGGTAAAAAACCAAGAGAGCGCCACTCCTTGCAGCGCGAGGGGGAGTCCCTTCGCCTTCGTGGTGTCGTCTCCGCCCGCGGCCTCGATCGCGGTTTCGTACACGCGCACGAACTCGTGAGGATCCGTGTCGCCTTTGTACGGGTCGGTGACGCTAGGGAACTTGAAGTCTTCGGGCCACGCCGCCTGCTGCAGCCCGCCAAAGCGGGACTCGAATCTACACGTCTCAAGAAGACGCGGCTAGACGGGGCCGCGATCGCCGTCCTCTCGGCGTGGGCTCGAGCGCGACATCGCGCGCCTGCCGGGTCCGAGCCTCTTGTATATCTAGAACGGCTCCGCGAAGGTCCCCTAGTTCCCGCTGGAACGCGTTGAGGGCTGCTAGTAGGGCGCCTTCCACCGCAGGTGCTGTCGGGGCCACCGGAACACCCAGCGGACGGGTCGGTGCAGGACCCTCGCTGCACGATCTCCGACCGCCGGATGCCGTTGCGGCTACCGGCCGTCGGATCGCGCCGCCGACGAGGGCGGCGGGGCTGTCGTTGCGATGCAGCGACGGGTTAGATGTCATTGTAGCGGCGCTGGCGGGTCGATCGTTGAAGCGCGGCGCCGACGCCGCGACCACGGTGCCTACGCCGCCGCCAGCTTCTTCGGCGGTCGATGCCGGCCCCGTGTTCGCGCCGCCCGACCCAGCCGTCTTCTTTCCTTTCGCGCTGCCGATGAAGCTTTTTGGTGCCATCCTTCTTCTTGGTCTTGAGCTTGTCCTTGTCCTCCCCACGGACGGCGCCAACCGCTGTGGCTGAGCCAAAGCAGAGAGAGATGGTAGTGGAGAGGTGAGAGTGTTCTGCCTCAGCCTCCCCCTCATCCTGATACATATATTCACATGGAGTATGCTTTTACAGCTATGCCCCTACTTCCGTATCTCCCCATTAGGGGCACTTATGTCATTACACATGTTACTCTGTTTCTTATAACCTCCTAACAGGCAACTGTGTGGACGCCATCTCTCTTCTAAGAAAAAACTAACTGCAGTGAGCTATGGGCCTAAACAAAGTTCTATGAAGCAAATGACACAAACCAGTGTATCAAGTTCATTGAACCGGATACACTAGAGTGTGTCACTTGCTTCATGCCCTTTGAAGGCCTATGTGGCATATATTATTACTATAAGGTCCCTTTGGAACAGTAACATGACATTCCAAATAGATCTTATAGCTAACAAGTGCAGCAAATATCATGAAGTTCTAAAGGTCATAAAATAATTTAGCCAACTATTCAGACAGAGCACAAGATTGACAAATGACAATAATAGTAAAAATTTAGCGGACGATAACTGTGTGGACGCCATCTCTCTTCTAAGAAAAAACTAACTGCAGTGAGCTATGGGCCTAAACAAAGTTCTATGAAGCAAATGACACAAACCAGTGTATCAAGTTCATTGAACCGGATACACTAGAGTGTGTCACTTGCTTCATGCCCTTTGAAGGCCTATGTGGCATATATTATTATTATAAGGTCCCTTTGGAACAGTAACATGTCATTCCAAATAGATCTTATAGCTAACAAGTGCAGCAAATATCAGGAAGTTCTAAAGGTCATAAAATAATTTAGCCAACTATTCAGACAGAGCACAAGATTGACAAATGACAGTAATAGTAAAAATTTAGCCATCAAGTGAAGCATATATCATAAAGTACTATTGAGACAGAGGCAAACGGTGTCAGGAAGGAGCGGCGGCGGCGTGAGGTTGAGGTAGCCGGCGTCGAGAGGGAGTGGCGGACAGCGTCGGGAGGGAGTGGCGGACGACGACGGGAGGGAGAGGCGGCGTCGTCAGAGGTAGCGTCGTGAGGGAGAGGCGGCTGGCGTGAGGAAGTGGCGGCGTCGCGCGTGAGGGAGCAGTCAGATCTAGCAAAACCTAGCAGTGGCGGCGTCGCGCGAGCGGAACCTATATATAGGGAAACTCACAGACGGTTCCATAAAAGAACCATCTGTGATAGTTATATCACAGATGGTTTCTTCCAATAAACCGCTTGTGATAGTTCTCTGCATCTAGAAATCATAAATGCTGGCCATGCAATGTGAAAACGCAAGCATAATCATAAATATAACTATTTCTTAGTTCCTGAGTCATTTACAATTACAATGGAATATAGTTCTATAAGTACATGCCGAGTTCCCTAATTATGATTACATTGCAACAATTTTCAAATAGGTGCTGGCTTTGTGGGATCATTTATTTACCTGGCTATTTCCTTTTAAATAAAGCCCTTCACAATGATCGACATGCATATAGCTTGTTTCATCGCCTTGTTCTTCCTCAAGCCTGATGCCATCTCCGAATAGTGGCAACTCATCAAATTGATTGTACTCTTTCTCATCCACAATATTCTCAACTCCGACAATTCTTCTTTTTCCCTGAAGAACTACATGGCGCTTCGTATTGCCGGGTTGGTTACATAAAATACTTGAACAACTTGCCTCACGAGTACGAATGGTTCGTCTTCATATCCTACACATTTGAGGTCCACGGTAGTGATGCCATATTTGTCGACCTTTACACCCCGCGGGAGTTGGACCCAACAGCACCGAAATAGAGGTGTTGTAGGGGTGGCCCCCACCTAAGCCCAGCAGGCCTGTTAAGACAGTGTAAGGCCCAGAATGGGACATCTATAGTGGCATAGGTACCCCTGAGGGAAGTACTCATGTGTAAGGGTATAATTGTAAAAGCACTCCCCATGTGGATGTATATATATAGGACATAGGCCATGGGGAAAGACTCTAAGCCATTTACTTACATAACTCTCCACTACCACTCTCTCTCTGTTTGGTCTATAACCACAACAGTTGGCGCCGTCCGTGGAGAGGACAAGAGCAAGCCTCCAGGTCTGAAGGAGGATGGCACCAAAGAAAGCTTCACCATCGACGGCGAAGAAGAAGAAGGCGGAAGCGGCGAAGTCTCGCGTCAACACTAGGGCTTCGGCTTTAGCAGCCGCAGGTACGAGCGGTGGTGCAGGTGCGACCGTGAACCCCGCCATAGACGCGACGACCAACCCCACCACCGACGCAATGCCCAACCGCGCCACCGACACAACGCCAGACCCCACCAGCACCGCCCCGACGACCAACCCCGGCAATGGCAACGCAGGCGCATCCGTTTTTCCACCCGGCGCAGAAGCGATGAATGGCCCCAGCGACGACGCAGACCTCGTCACCGGCTCCAGGGTCCTCCAGGACAACGCGGTGGGCAGCCTGGGCACGTAGGTCGTGGTCACCGCCGTGCCGGTAGCACCGCCAAGCGCACCGATGGCCCCAGGCACGCCCGCGGTGGAGGCTGCCCTGCTGGCGACCCTTAGCGCGTTTCAGCGGGAGCTAATAGACCTCTGCGGAGCTGTGCGGGACATGCAAGAGGCTCGGAGCCAACACGCCCTCCTCGGTGGTGGCATCCGAACCCACTCCGGAGAGGGCGGATAGCCGCGACGCCCCTACGTCTAGTCGCGTCCCATTGCGGCGCGTAGACCCGGAGTCCCCGCTCTCCGCGGGCCTACAGTAGGCGGCATGGCCTGAAGATTTTAAGTTCCCGAGCGTCATCGAGGCCTACAAAGGCGACTCCGACCCACGAGAGTTCGTGCGCGTGTATGAGACCGCTATCGAAGCCGCTGGCGGAGACGACACCACGAAGGCAAAAGGACTCCCTCTCGCGTTACAAGGGGTGGCGCTGTCCTGGTTCTTCACCATTGAACCACAGTCCATCTACGCGTGGGAACAGATACACGACCGACTCTACAACAACTTCCAGGGAAACAACGTCGAGCGTGTCGATGCGGACCAGCTCTTCGCAGTCAAGCAAAAACCCGAGGAAAGGCTTCGGGATTACTTCAAGTGCTTCGCAAAAGTGCGCTGCTGGTCAAGGACGTCAACGAAACAATCGTCATCAACGCAGCAATACAAGGCCTCCGACCAGGACCGATGGCTGAATACAACGCGCGCAAGCCCATTAAGACGGTGTCGGGACCCCGGATTTCTGAACCCGGACCCTCTGTGTATTACTGCACTAGTCCCAGCTCAAAGCTAGTGCACACAGTTAAACAGAAATGAATACATAACCAGCAACGCTTTATTACAATATTAAAGAGTACAGACCGAATGGTCTCATTATTACAATTGAGGTTTCAAGACCTCGCACACACGAAACACAGCGGAAGCAAAAGATAAACTCGGTGAAGACCCATCAATACGCCACAGGAATCACTGGAATATGCATCCTAAGACCATACGACCAAGCTTGACCAAGTCCAACCGAGCCCGTTGCACCACGCAACGTCAAGGTCCGAACCACCCCAAACCAAACTCGGCTTTCCTAAACCTATGTCAATTACTCATCATACATACGGGATTTAGACCACATGGTCTCTCAATACCTTTTAGCTCAATCCACTCGAATATTATTCAATCTTGTCAATTATAAATCCAAAATCACTCTAACAACAATTCTCCAAATTACCTAACTTGACATGCACTGATTATGACAGCTTTCCCGACAAGAGTACTTTCCATAAATTTGTTGTCTTCCATATACTCTAGGTCTCCGAGGATTCTCCAAACTTGGACTTCGGTGAGAGAATTGGAGCTTGTACTATTGCGGTAACTTGGGTTAGCAAAACATAAGAGGGAGTAGCACAGATAAGAGATCAGGGGAACAACTAAACAACATCCCGAACAAACACACAAAAGAGAAGCAAACAACGACTTAGAAGAAACTTAGCTTGAAATCAAAATAGTTTTTAGGGATAACTGTACTACAAGTATACAAGACTTGGTATAGTCCACCTAACACACAAGCAAGTAATATATAAGTGTTCTAAAATCGTAGGACTTTACTTGGGTACTACAACTAAAGAACTAGTCCTCACTCCTTCATGATGTAGCGCTTCTCCAGGTGCTTCTCATACGCAACCTCACTAAGCCGTCTAGAGAAATTACAAAGGAAAGGGGTACAATTACCATTCCAAAAAGGAAATAAGCAGATAGATAAGGAAGAATGTCAGGACGAAGGTAAGGATAGAAGGACAAGAAAAGATAAGGAAAGCACATTATTAAAATTTTTATTTTATAAAATAAAATTTTGAAACTCTTCTATTATCGACCATTCTAACTAGGCCACATCCTCATGTCAAATTGGCTCGATACCATCTCTGTCGGGACCCGAATTTCGAACCGGACCCTCGTGTATTATCGCACTAGTCCACTCAAAGCTAGTGCACACAGCTAAAGCAGAAATGAATACATAACCAGCAATGCTTTATTACAATATTAAAGAGTACTGCACCGAAAGGTCTCATTATTACAATTGAGGTTTCAAGACCTCGCACACACGAAACACAATGAAGCAAAAGATAAACTTCGGTGAAGACCCATCAATACGCCACAGGCAATTGACTGGGGAAGCGCGACCTAGAACACCTGGAATCCTTCGTCGAATCCACCCGCGAAGAAGTGTAGTCGCTTTCTTGAGCTTCATACTCTTCTGAATATTATTTTTGAGTGTAGCATGTGAGTACATAAAGTACTCCGCAAGTCTTGGGAAAAATGCAATAGATGCAAGGCTTGACAAAGGAAGGCTATATGGTTCTTTTGCACAAGCAACATTTTCATTCAATCACTTCTAATTATTTTCGAAGGCATCAATTTAATAAAATAAATGTTTTAGCAGAAACTACCATCAACTTTCTAGTGAAGGTTCCATCTACCAACACTAGCCAACCAATTACAATTGGTCAAGTTTAAAACTGCGGGTTCCATCCACCCTCTCTGGCTCCAACTGCCAGGATTCCCTTCCAAGAGTTCCCTCCACTCTCGGAATACAAAAACTTTGATTTTAAAACCAAAACCAGAAATCTACCATGTGAATGCATTCCTTGCCCGCCCTTGACCATGGGCACGGCTATTCGAATAGTTTTACACTCTGCAGAGGTTGTACAACTTTACCCACAAGAGATAAATTATCCTAAAAGTCAACACGCTTCCTTTGGCATGAGACCCAGATCAAATATCACAAAGCCTTTACCTTACTCTAATCTAGCTAGATACCACCCGCTGAGGTTTCACTGCAGGTAGGCTAACCGCCCAACCGAAGCCCCTCTTGCGCCATATGAGTACTGAGAAATCCTGTCTCTCTTTGTGAATAACCGGTCCATCCTCGGCACCCACTTTCCATTGGTGGCACCTAAACTAAACTATCATAAGTTAGTCAGCTAGGTCGTACCCATATAGACTTGTGGTTGTACGGTTAATGCTCAGTCTGGACAAACACAAGCGTCGGTCCTTAATTGACTAGGGTGGAACATACACTTAACAAGATCTCGTGCTTGCTGCACCAACCCAAACCAACCATCCACCCCAATCTAAACCAACTTCCACATTTCATTTTATTTTAAAAGAACAGTTGCAACTCCAATTACCACTAAATTTATAAAAATAAGGGTATTACAATAATTCATAATTTCCCATTTGCAAGATTTCAAGAATATTACATAGCATGACTAAGCATTATACTACCATTCTATTATTCACAAATAATTATAATACTCTCATTATTGAGACAAAGGAATTCTAAGGTTACAAAGGTACATGGCATTCAACTTCAATTGATGGCATAACAAAGTTGGATTAACTAATACCTTAAGATTTGAACTAATGTTTTATGTAAATAGCAATGCACATAATTTAAAATAATTAAAACATTTCAAAATCATAGGTACAAGATGATCAAAGGAGACTTGCCTTGCTCGGAGACTTGATGTTGCGAATCGTCAAAATCGAACTCTCCGGATTAGTCGTAGTCTACACGCGAAGAACCAAACAAAATAAATTCAAATAAAACCCAATTAAAATCCAAAAATTATAAAATATATAATGACGGATAGATTATGATTTTAGATGAATTTAGGAGAAAGAATCAACAGATTCGGAGTTCGTATGAGGAGATCGAATATCTAGAAGTTTTGGACATCACATGAAATGATAACAAAATACGAGGATTACTTTTTGAATAGTACAAAGTGTCGATTGGCTACAAGGTGGTGGCGAATGGGCAAAATAGAATGCTAGCAATGAGGCGAAGGTGGTGACATGGGTGCGCGACGAGGAACGCGGCAATCACCGGCGATGAGTGAAAACGACACCGATCGCACGGTAGCGACAACAGCAGGTTGGAGAGAGATAGTACCGGGTATGGAACGTAGAGATGTAAGATGAGCGTGGGGTAGTACATGGCATGGTGAAGTTAGGAAAATTATTGGCTAAGCTGAAAATTAATCGTGGACGATACAATCGACGTTTGAATGACGACAGTGGAGAAACAGGAAAAATTTGATATCTTGGTGCTCGGTGGAGCGAATCCAAAACCATTTGAAAAGTAGCTACCTGGGATGGTTTGGCATGATATGACACGAACGGATTGGGGAAAACACCACTATATAGATGGGGACACGAGATGCCATTGGCGGCCATGGTGAGGTGTCGGAGGTGAAATTTTGTGGAGGCTTTTTGGAAAAAAAGGAAGGAAGCACGGTCTAAGAAAAATTACGGCATGGGCTAAGGCTTACCGGAGGTGACGAATCGACGTCGGGAGTCACAAATGGCCATTTTCGCGGAAAGCTCAATTCCTGACAATTGGCTCCACAAAAAATTAAACAAAATGGTAGAAAAATTTCTTAGAGTCTAGGGCACAATATGACGTGAATAAAAATTGAAGCGCTTACCAAAAAGGGTGTACGCGCCAAGGTACAGTTTTAGTGTCTGGGCCTGACAAGGTCGACGAGGACTCGGGGGATCTTTAGGTGATGGCGATGGAAGCACGATGTAGAACGCGTCGAGGCAAACTCAACGGTGCAAACGGCTCGACCAAAGGATATCAGATGGTGGTGGAACACGACAGAGAAGACATTCAACGACCGACGGATTGACATCGGCGTTCCGGGCAAACGGAGAGGAGTTAGCGGGTGAGGTTTGTGGCGAAACGAATAGGAGAACATGAGGAACGCAGTGCTCACCTTGGTTGTGGTGGAAGATGCACGGTCGGCCTGCAGTGAGGAGAGAAGCAGCAACACGGTTTGGCCACGGTGCTCGAGCGATGCTCCGGCGAAACTCCGGCAAAGGCGAGGAGAGCACTATGTAGAACACGCAAAGACGAAACTAATGGTGTGGCCAAATGTGGCGGAGCTCCACTGTAGGAGGCGCAATCGGCCGAAGAACGCCGTTTTATTGGCGAGAGAAAAATGCCGATTGCGGCGAAGAGAAGGGGAGAGAGGCTTGAGATTTCAGAGGCTTGGTGAGGATGAGGAGAGGCACCCGGTGCTCCCTTTTATAGGCGTGGAGGTGGACCGGATGGGGAGATCCGCGAGGGAATGTCTTTCGGTGGCATGGCATATTCCCGCGAAATGGACGCATGAAATTGGGGGCTAAGGCTGGGAATGGAAAGGTCTTAATGAGAGGATTCCAATGCATTTTGTGGCGCAAAAAATGGTTGAGAAAATCACAAGTTATGGAAGTTTGAAGAACCGGCCATGGCGCTCGTGCGTGCGTGCTCTCTGGTAATTCGAAACGTTACGCTGAAGAAGATGAATAGTGGAGGAGAGACAAAATAATAATAAAATAATAATTGTTTTTTCGAAAAAAATAAAATAAATTCAAAAAAAATAAAATAAATTTGAAAAAATCAAAAAATTTCCACAAACAACCTTAGAACCCGAAAATACCAAATAAAATAATTTCAGATTTAATTGAAGTATATTTTGACCATTAAAAATATTTTTACTTTCTAAGCTTTAATTTAATCCAAATAAATTCAAAAACTCCAAAAATTTGAAAATATAATAGAAATGGATAGATTGGAATTTTATATGAATTTAGAAATTTGAATGGGCTCAATCGGAATTAAAATGAAGAAATACGATCTTTTGGAAGTTCAAAAGGAGAGAAAAAGAATAAACTGATTTTCTGGAATTATTTTTGAACTGAAATGACATCATCAAGGGAAATGATTTTCAGAGGAATTATTTTTCTATGGAAAAAGGAATTTATGATGTTAGGGTGACGTCAGCAGAGATTTTGATTTTCTGGCCGAATTATTTTTCAACAAGAAAAGGGTTTTATTCACTGACAGGTGGGACCGACTTTTGTGGACTAGGTCCATAAACCGGGGAGAAGGCTGAGGTGGCACGTAGTTGGCGTAGCACTTGCGTAGCTCATCGTTGCTAAGGTGGTGCACGGGGACTGAGGGCATCAGCGGATGACGACGCTGCTGGGGTCGGCGAGGGGTGCGCGAGAGGGAGGAAGACACGGGGAGTTAAGTGCACCTTGGCACGACACTCGAAAATTCTCGATGGTAGCCAGCGACGAGGATGCAGGGGTGGCGAAGTGAGGGCGTTGGCGGCAGGGCTCTTCGGCGGTGGATTCACTCGGTGGAGGCGGGGATGCGCGCACGGTCCAGCGAAGGTGGAGGCGACGAGCGGTTATCGGTTACACCAAAGTTAAGGACAACGCAAAGACGAGTAAAGAGGAGAGAGCGGGGTTTAAAGTGGGGAAATGGTGGAGGTTGAATGCGGGAGTGATTAGGCTTTCAAGCGTAGCAAATGCTCGCTAACGAGAAGAAACACCACATTCAAGAGCTCAAAGGGGCATTAATGGTGGCGGTGGAAGGTTGAAGAAGGCAAGAAGAAAGAAGAAGCCGGCGGCGGGGTTGGGCTGTCGAGAGAGGAAGAGAGAGGAGGAAGGAGTGGGCGGTCGGATGAATGCCACGAGGCTTAAAGAGAAATCGGGGCCATCGGATTAAAGCGAAGGGTAAGTGAAGGCGGGTGGCTGAGATTAAACCGGCGGGATGGATTGATTCAGGGAGCGACACGTGATGGCCGAGTAGAGAGGTTGAGGATTAAATTTGATTTAGATTTTGAAATAAAATTTAGATAACTCCAAATAAAACTCAGAAAATCACAGAAAATCCAAATAAAAGTCAAATACTTTAAAATAATTAATTTGAAATTAAATTTTTCAGGAAGAGGATTTTTGGGATGTTACAGACGGTCGCGAAGCTCTTCGGCAAGATGGAAGAGTACACCAGAGCGGAGGAGGACGCGTGGAGGCGACACGATGATGACTCCGACACCAACAAGGCGGAAGGCTCGGCAAAGAGCGAAGGCTCGCCGAAGCAGGGCTCTTCGAAAGGTAAGCGCAAGCAAGAGCACCCGAAGGGCGCCTCCGAACGCAAGGACCCCCAACACAATGACCCGCCAGGCGATAGGCCCAAGTGCGACCAACGCAAGTCCAGGAAACCTCGTTATGTCTTTGACATCGAGGGCGCTCGAGACAACGCCCCGCGGTCGCGAGGCGAGGGCGCCGAGGCCGAGGACGGGGACGTGGCGGTCACGGCAGCGTAACCCGCGAAGAGTACGGTGACCAGCACCACGGGCAGTGGTGCAAAATCCATGGCCGAGGCAACCATGACACGTGTGCTTGCGCCACTATCGCAGCGCTACGACAGAGCGTCGCCAGGGACAAAAACCTAGAAACACGCGCGCCCGTCGTGGCCCACGTCCAACACCCCCAAGACCAAGGAATACAGCCCCAGGAAGGCCTCCTGCGAATTCAGGCACATGTGCAACAACCTCGGGAGGGCCTCCTACAGTTACAAGCCCCGGAAGGACCCCAGCGCAGGATCCTCGTTGGAGTTCGCCTCAGCGCGGCAACAAAAGGCTTACGCGAGGATGCTGCACCACGTCGCGGCATACTCGGCGCAGGCGCCGCCGGAATGGGCACAACACGAAGTCACATTCACGCCCGCTGACGCCGAGGGCGTGGAGTTTCCCCACCAAGACCCTTTGGTCGTCCGGGTCCTTGTAGCCAGATGCGAAGTCAAGCGCGTCCTAGTCGATGGAGGAAGCTCCGCGAACATCCTGTTCGCTGCGGCCTTCGACCAAATGGGGATCCCTCGGAGTCGATTGGGCCCTTCAGGCATCCCGCTGCAAGGATTTGGAGGGCAGCCTTTGCGCGCTTTGGGCCAGATATGCCTCCAAGTCTCCTTCGGCCAAAACGACAACATGAGGAGCGAAGATGCCATCTTCGATGTGGTCGACATTGCATACCCCTACAACGCCATATTAGGGCGGCCGCTCCTAAATACTCTCGGGGCAGTCCTGCATCACGGCTTCCTGTGCATGAAGCTTCCTGGACCGCGGGCCATCATCATCGTCCATGGTGACCAGGACATGGCTCGGCGCATAGAGCTTGGCGCCAGAGGTCCATGCCACACGACTCGCCAAGGCACCTAAGCCGGGTGTGCAGGTGCGGAGCCCTCAGGCGCCCCCGAGAGTGCCTCGCGTTCCTCGGGCACAAGGTTGCCCCGGCAGCAGCGGCTCGTCAACGGTCGCCCTGTCCTCAAAGTGGTTAGTGGTCGGTATCCCCCTTTTTTGTAATTGCTCACCCGCGCAAACGGGAATTTAATAAAGTTCACCGTTTGCACAAATTCTTGTTCTTCACAACAAAGACACGCGTTCGCGTGCGCACTCTCCGTCAAAGATACGGGTATGAGTATAAACAAAGACACGCGTTCACGCGCGCACTCTTTGTCAAAGACACGGGTATGAGTATAAACAAAGACACGCATTCGCGCGCGCACTCTCCGTCAAAGATACGGGTATGAGTATAAACAAAGACACGCGTTCGCGTGCGCACTCTCCGTCAAAGATACGGGTATGAGTATAAACCAAGACAAGCGGAGGGACGCCTCCGCACGCACTCTACGGAGTATAAATAAGATGTAGCGCTGAGGCCTGCCTCCGCACACACCTCACCGCCCGCAACGCGTGGAGGCTTGCCTCTGCGTGCAATCCACGGACTCTAAATAAGACGTAGCGTCGAGGTCCACCTCCGCACGCACTCTCCGGAGTATAAAAAGACGCGGATGCTATCCCTGCGCACTCTACGGAGTATAAACAAGACGCGAACCTCGCGCACGCATGGGCGTTGCCCCAGTGCGTACTCTTCGGAGTATAAATAAGACGTGGATGTCGATCCCACGCACCCTCCGGAGCACAAAAAAGATGTGGATGCTATCCCCGCGCACTCTACGGAGTATAAACAAGACGCGAACCCCGCGCACGCATGGGCGTTGTCCCAGGGCGTACTCTTCGGACTATAAACAAGATGTGGATGTTGGCCCCACATACTTAGAGGACACAGAGCTTACCCCGGTTAATTTTACGGAGTGCAAAGTGCACCACGGGGGCCCACTACCACGCGCAGCCCGCGAAGTACCAAGGGGACGTGTCAGAGGCCAGCTCCCGCGCGAGCGCACCCACGAGCGAGAAACACCAGAGGCTGTTCTTGCATAATCTTGGGAAGGAGCGCTCGCGCGTCTACTTCGACTAGGCGCCAGCTCCGCTGCCACCACTCCGAAGGGTAGGGGACGGAGCGCTCGCGCGTCTACTTCGACTAGGCGCCAGCTCCGCTGCCACCACTTCGAAGGGTAGGGGACGGAGTGCTCGCGCATCTACTTCGACTAGGCGCCTGCTCCGCCACCACTTCGAAGGGTAGGGGACGGAGCGCTGGCGCGTCTGCCGGATAGGCGCGGCTCGCCGCCACCACTTCAAGGGTAGGGGACGAGCGCTGCGCGTCTCGCCGACCAGGCGCGGCCTGCTGCCACCACTCAAGGGTAGGGGCGGAGAGCTTGCGCGTCTACCGGATAGGCGCCAACCCCGCTGCCACCACCAAGGGTAGGGATGGAGCGCTCATGCGTCATGCGCCGACAGGCGCCGGCTCGCTGCCACCACTCCGAAGAAAGGGCGAGCGCTTGCGCGTCTTACGGATAGGCGCCGGCTCGCGCCACCACTTCGAAGGTAGGGGCGGGCGCGCGCGCGTCTACGCCGACCAGGCGCCCGGCTCGCCGCCACCACTCCGAAGGAAGGGGCGAGCGCTTCGCGTCTACCGGATAGGCGCGGCCGCTGCCACCACTTCAAAGGGTAGGGGACGGAGCGCTCGCGAGTCTACTTTGACTAGGCACTAGCTCCGCTGCCATCACTCCGAAGGGTAGGGGACGGAGCGCTCACGCGTCTACTTCGGCTAGGCTTCAGCTCCGCCACCGCTTCGAAGGGTAGGGGACGGAGCGCTGGTGCGTCTACTTCGGATAGGCGCCAACTCGCCGCCACCACTGGCGGTAGGGGACGGGCGCTCGCGCGTCGCCGCCAGGCGCCGGCCCGCGCCACCACGAAGGGTTGGGGACGGAGCGGCGGCGCGTCTGCCGGATAGGCGCGGCCCACCGCCACCACCGAAGGGTAGGAGACGGAGCGCTTGCGCATCTACTTCGACTAGGCGCCAGCTCCGCTGCCACCACTCCGAAGGGTAGGGGACGGAGCGCTTGCGCGTCTACTTCGACTAGGTGCCAGCTCCGCTGCCGCCGCTTCGAAGGGATATCGGACTAAGCGTGTGTGCGGTTATTGCAACTGCGCGTCTACCTCTATCACACTACCCTCGCAAGGCGCAAACCGTCGTATACGGGCGAGCGTAGTAACCCTCGGAGTTTACCATGGGACAGCGTAGCCGGAGGTGCGGAGATGCACTTCGCAGGATCTAATCAAGACTGTTCTTTGCATTCGCTAAGGACATTTACAAAGGTGCACAAACACCTCCGGCGCACCAGGCCGCTACTCGGCAGGCTCATTCTTAACTTGCGTCCGTGCCGAGGCTCCACTCGAAGACACCCGACCTGCCCAAAAATCCAACGCTTCCTCGACCCTTTGCCAGCGCCGAAGACGCCGTCGGGTCACAAGGTCGGAGATTAGCAGCCGACCCCGGCTGTGTAGCTGCTCGGGACAAGGGGGCAGGAATCAGAACAGCGGGGAAACAACTCCGTACTTTACCAAGAAAAAAACAACAACCCGGGCTTCGGTTACAACGCACATCAACACGCGACAGCCTCCCGTCACACCTGTGGGTTCACGGTGTCCTCCGGGGCCGCAGCGCCATCCTCGTCACGCCGGGGGACCTCGTCCAGAAACCGGCCAAGGTGTCCCTCGCCATGCAAGTTGTTCCCCAGCTCGACTATGGCTGCGGCCTCACCGCAGTATTCCCATATCCACTCATGGAAGAACTTCACGGCGCGGTGTACGGCGCGCACGGCGCCGGACATTACCCCGCCCCCGGCGGGCATCTCCAGTCAAGGATCGACTAGCCCCACACATGTTCACAACCGCGGTGTCGCAGGAGCGCGCATGTCAGACACGACGCCACGTAGGCGCAGTGATTGCCGAAGATCGCCGCGGCGCCACGTGCAACACTAGCCGCATCTCCAATCCACCGGAGTGACCGCGACAGGTCCTTGGGCCCGAAGGAGCGCGCCGGCACTTCGGCGACAAGCCCCTTAAGGGTGTCTTTAGGGCCAGCATGGCGTCCCAGGCAGCTACCGAAGCGTCGCCGAACGCTCGATCTCGCTTCGCGAGGGAGGCAGCAAGCTCGCTGTTTTTCCCCTCTAGAGCAGCAATTTGTTGCAGAAGGCCGTCCCACTCTGCAGCAGCTTCTTGCCGCACCGCTTCCGCGGCCGACGCTCGCGCTGCAACAACGAGCCTCTCGGTGCGCGTCTTCATCTCCGTGCACTCCAACTCCACGCGGCGTATACGAGCATCCTGGGCGGAGCGCCCTCCTGTAGCTCCCTACAGCTCCCCTTCAGTGGCCTGCAGCCTACTCCGTAGCGCTACTCCCTCACAAACGTGAGCATCTCGCAGGGCCTGGGCCAACACGAGTGTCTGCGCGGCGCAGGAGTTAGCAAGCGCTAAACGGCTGCAAGTGGTCTAAAAGACAGACGCTTACCCTCACTCCCGACACTTCCAATGCATCTCCAAGGCGCCCTGACCCGTAGGTCTGCAACGCCTGTTGACCGATGCTGGCGGCCGCGTCCTCCGCAATCCCGCGCCATGCCCTCAGAGCATCCGACGGAGGGACGAAGTCCGCCGGGCTCGGGCGCACGACATCTGTGTCGCCAGCACCAGGACCCCCGCGCTCAAGGAATGGCTCCTCCTCCGGGATAAGCGCCGCTGCAAAGAGGAAGTACACATTTGTCATGGGGTGTGCAAAAATTGTCGAAGGAGTGCTGTCATAACCTACCTTCGGTGGCAGACAGGGGACTTCGCGGAGACGTCTCCCTAGCCGCGAGCGGGACCGCTTCTACTTCGGCCTCAACGGGCGGCGGTGACTCGCAAGGCCTGGGGACCCCCGAGTCGGGACCTAGCGCCAACCGATCCTGCGCCACGATCACTGTGGCCCGAGGGGCCGGGAGGGCGCGGGGTGGAGGAACCTCGGTGCTCGAAGCGGAGTCCCACAAGCTCCCAACACCGGTCGCCACAATGAACACTCGCGAAGTCTGCGAAAGGGGGGACTGCAAGCGTGGCCGCTTCGCTTGAGGGGAAGGTACCACCTCGGTACCCGCCACAGAAGGAGCCCTTACGGCAACAACACTCGCCGAAGGGGTCTCCACAGCTACAACGACGGCAGTCGGGGGCTTCGCCCCCACGACCTCTGCGGGGGACACCCCCGCCTCTGCGGGGGACACTTCAGCCTCGGCCACCGCTATTAGCAAAGGCTGCGCTCCACACACTCCTGCGTAGGGCAGCCCCGCCACAGGCATGGCCGGAGACGAGGACTCTGCACCGGTGCCGCCAGCCAGCACCACCACCTCGGCGATGGTCGCGGACAGCGAGACCTCCGCAGCACGCCCTCCGCCACCGGCACCTTCGCCCTCAGTACCCGCGCCCTCCAAGTCTGAGTCGGCATACTTCGCCGAACCCGACTCCGGGCTCGCCACGCTGGCAGGAACAGCGGCAACCGCCGTACTGGGCGTGGTCGCAGTGCTCCGGGTCCTCTTGCGGGATGACGCCTTCGTCTTCACGGCACCGTCATCCTCATGTTGCTGGTCTGGAGGGGTGCGATCTGGCACAGGAAGCCCTAAGGCCTCACACACGTGGTTTATCCGCCCCAATCCGGCCTACGCAGTCGCAGCTGCGCGCTGCCCGTGCTCTCTGCCAGTGTATGGCCCGAGGAACACGCGCGCGGCGTGCTCCGTATCCTCAAGGCGGTCCCTGCGCCGGACAGAGCACATTTACACAATGCAATACGTACGAACGGAGAGGAAGACATGGTTGAGGCTTACAAAGACCAGTCGGCACGGGCAGCGAGCAAACGGACGGGCAAACGTTATCATCCTGACGTTCACCGGCCGTGAAGCGCCAATCGTGGGAAAGTGGCATCGCACCGAGCATCATGTACTCCTCGGTGAGGTCGCGCATATTGAAGCGGGCGGCGACCCCCACAAGTCTTCGCGCCCTCAGCCTATCTTCCTGGTCAAGCGTTAAGCCGGGGGTGGTCTTGAATGTAATCGGCCCGCCTGCGCACTCAAGGCCGCTGCACTCGTCACACGATGGTAGAACCACCGCCTCGCCCAGTTGGACTCCCACTTCCCTCGGGTCGAGTTCGCGGAGAAGAGCTTCCCACATGACGTCCGTAGGACGAAGTTGACGCTGCCAAATTTCGACAGCATACCGTCCTTCCGCTCCTTCGGTTGGCACCGGGCTTCATGCAGATACGCGAACAGGGAGGCGCTAGGCCAACACCACTCTGAGCGTAGGGCCCAGCTGTACACGGCGAGGTGAGTCACCGCGTTCGGAGTCAGTTGTTACAACCCCAGCTTGAAGGTCCGTAGCAAGTCCCCAACAATTGCTGTGGACGGGATGCGAAGTCCAGCTTCGAAGTAGGCGACGAAGACGATCGCCTCCGACTTCTTATAAGGCGCGGCTTCATTTCATCATCGGCGGGCAACCGCACCGCTTGGCGGTCCGATAGCCTCCCCTCTCACAGCAGTGACCGGATCGTGTCCTCCATCACGAGCGTGCGGCCCAACTCGCCGGAGTACGGACCCTGACTCTTCTTCACCGCCCACCACTTGTCTGCCGCAGCCGGATCGCGCTCCTCCAGCGCTTATTTCACCTCGAGCAGTGAGGACTGCCTGCGGATGGCGTACCCACCCACCTGAGTACGCTCGTCGCAAGTCGCCATCAGCATCCACGGGGAACTCAGCGGCAAAAAGGAGCACAGGAACAGGGCGAGCGAATGCGGGGGGCGACGTGAACAACCAGAAAGTGTAAGGAGGAGGCACAGGCACAACGCCACAGGGGGTACTTAAAGGCCCCCCGCCTCCCACCATTGGCAAGCGCAAACGGCGAGCGACAACCGCTCACCTCCCCATGTGCGAAGCCAAAGTGTCGTGGCGGTACACGTAGCCAGCATGCGACTGTGGTCATACAGAGTCCTGTCACCACACGACGTGCCACTAGCGTTCCACTGCGTGTCGATCAGCGCAAGGAATAAACGCAGGTCGTGTGACCCGACATAGCCTTCGGTGCGCGTCGGCGCGGCTCTTCGGACCCTAAACTGTGATAGCCTAAACGGGGTCGCCGACCCCCCGACCCTGGCTGCACCAGTTCGAAGGGACAACCGCAAATCTGCGTGACATGGGCAACCGAAGGTCGGCAAGAAGTGCAACTGCTAGCAGCCGGTGACGCGCGTTGGAAGGTGAGCAGCCAGCGTGCGGCGCGCCTACAGCGCTGCGCCACGTGCCCCGCCCCTCTGGGAAGGGGCTTGACCGCTGACGGCCCGTCGCACACCAATCATGGCCCGCCGCGTGTGCATCTCGAATGGACAAGCGCGTACGGATACAGCAGCCCGCTCGTGCCAGCCCAGGGGTCGGCACGATTCTCGGAGCCATTAAGGCGCACTACCGCGGGGTCGTGCTCACCCCAGGGAGTGCCTCGCTCCAAGCAGTGCACCACTCATAGCGCAACTGCGTGCGTGGCACCGGGGAGTGCATCACCACCACTTCGAAGCATAGGGGACGGAGCGCTCACGCGTCTACTTCGACTAGGCTCGGCCCGCCGCCACCACTCGGCGGTAGGGGACGGAGTGCTCGCGCGTCTGCCGACCAGGCGCCGGCTCGCGCCACCACTTGGCGTAGGGGCGGGCGCTCGCGCGTCTGCCGACCAGGTGCGGCTCGCCGCCACCACCGAAGGGTAGGGGACGAGCGCTGCGCGCCTCGCCGACCAGGCGCCAGCCCGCCACCACGAAGGTAGGGACGGGCGCTCGCGCCTCTGCCGACCAGGCACCAGCTCGCTGCCACCACCGAAGGGTAGGGGACGAGCGCCGCGCGCTCATTTCGACCAGGCGTCATCTCCGCTGCCACCACTTGAGCGTAGGGGCGGGCGCTCGCGCGTCACGCCGACTAAGGCGCCGCTGCGCCACCGCCGAAGATTAGGGGACGGAGCGCCCGCGCGCTTACCCCCACGCACGTAGCACCCCTGGACCACCCCGCAAATGCCTGCTCTCCGCGACTACTATCCTCCAAGGCAGGAGACCTGCGGCTTCAGAGCACCACCCCGCTGCCCGCCTTGTAGGCACCGCCTCGGCGGGACGGCGCGTCCGACGGCATTCCCCACACATCGCGCCGGTGCAGTTTATGTCACGCCATGTTTTGGCTTGTTCTCATAAACAGGCCACCTTCAGTGCATCAATAGTCTTTCGAAAGACGGGCTTGATCAGAAGCCCCGACTGATGGTGAGCCTGTCTAAGAGAACAGGGCAAACCTTGCTGTTATATGCAGAAATACGGCGCGAGCAGTTGCCGTTAACAGACGCTAACCAAGCTCCCGAGAAAAATAGGCCTCCATCAGTACATCAACATTCCCCGAGCCGCGTAGCGCCGCCATGGAATGTGGATGCACTGAAGAGGCCCATTTTAGGGGAGCAGCACCTATCCGAGCACACAATGTAGGTACAATGTTACACCAGCACTCTATATATACCCCATCAGTGGGGAAGTCTAGCCGGCGGAAGTCCAACCGGCGAAAGTCCAACCGGCAGGAGTCCAACCGACGGGGCAGCGTCGCAGCATCGTACCACCGCAATGCTCCAAGACCCGCACCGCGTCAAGCATGTTCCGCCATGTGGACGGCCGGGAGAAGGAACGTCACAACATGGTATCGCCGCGCCCCCCCAAGTCTCGCGCCGCGTCAACCAAGCCCCACTGGGCAGGCTGGCAGTCGCTTATCGTCAAGGGTGCTCGACGCCGGAGGTGCGCGCGTGCGCGACGACTTACGACCCGCTCCGCCCCCTATGCCGACGCATTTGACTCCGCCAACACCCCCAGTCCGGCCCGGGCAATCACCGACCCTGCCAAATCGGAGGCAACTTGGGCCTCCAATCCACCCCTTCGGTGGCGAGGCCAACCTCGACTTCGATCTTCGCTCCGGACGACAACCCCGACCCCGCCACGGCAGGACTCTGTGGGTGACGAAGCCTTCGCCAAGCCGCCCGACGCCATACCTTCGCAATAAGGTGAACACTACACTTCGAACGTTGAAAAAGCTCACAGGCCGCAGGGACGGAGGGGGCCAAAGGGCTCAGCAACATGACTTCGGCCCGTGAAGCCCTTCACCATGAGAGGCTCCTGTTGTAGGGGTGGCCCCCACCTAAGCCCAGCAGGCCTGTTAAGACAGTGTAAGGCCCAGAATGGGACATGTATAGTGACATAGGTACCCTCATGTGTAAGGGTATAATTGTAAAAGCACTCCCCATGTGGATGTATACATATAGGACATAGGCCATGGGGAAAGACCCTAAGCCATTTACTTACCTAACTCTCCACTACCACTCTTTCTCTCTGTTTGGTCTGTAACCACAACAAGAGGAATCTTGAAAATCACATAATCAAGCTCCCAAATCTCCTCTACAAGCCCATAGTACAAGCTTGGGCCAGCGGTACTGACGTGCATATCATAGGCATCTATGCGGACACCTGAGTTCTGCACTATGCTCTTTCTATCCTGATCTGCCATTAATGTCGTATCCTTGCCATATCACAATTGTAAATTTTGGCCCTTTTGCCAACTATTGTAGTGTTTCACTTGACGACCTCCTAGTCGATCGCACCTTCAACTATTCGTTGAACTAACGATTGTGTTGTCTCGTGATCGAAACTTCTGACTGACCTGCATTCTCTTGGCCTAGCATGTCCTTGTGCTCTTGAATATATGGGATCACTTCAGTCATATGTTGTAAAACTGTGAAATGGGCTTGAGTATATGTATTTTGATCCGGAGTTATTGCTTTCCTTCCGATAGTCCCAATACCCTTTAGCCTCCCCTCGTGAAAAGATAGAGAGGTACACCTATCGGCTCGACCTGAGCTATGTAGCCGATGCAGAATTCAATGACCTCTTCTATTGTATAACCTTCGATGATGCCACCCTCCGATCGAGATCGATTGCGTACATAGGACTTGAGAATTCCCATGTACCTCTTGAATGGGTACATATGACGTAGAAACACGGGGCCGCATATCTTTATCTCTTTCACAAGGTGGACAATGAGATGAACCATGATATCAAAAATGATGGAGGGAAATATATCTCTAGATGACATAGAGTTGTCACCACCTCGGTCTGCAGAGCATCTAGTCCATCAGGATCAATGACCTTCTGAGCAATTGTGTTAAATAAATAACATAGCCTTATGATTGTCACTCAAATCTTGTTCGGCAAAATACTTCTAATTGCAACAGGTAGCATTTGTGTCATTAGCACATGACAGTCATGAGACTTTATGCCAATTAATTTCAAATGTTCCATAGAAACAAGTTTCTTCATGCTGGTAGAGTGACCGGATGGAACTTTTATACCATATAAGGACTGGCACAGTTGAGGTTTTTCAGACTTAGATAGAGTGTAGCAAGCTGGGGGAAGGTACTTCCGACCTTTATCGGTCTCTACCGGTGCTAACTCGGTTCTGATGTTCATAGCAACCAAGTCACGCCTTGCGTTGACACCATCCTTTTTTATCAGGAATGTTTAGTACGGACCAATCAAACTATCACATACATTCTTCTTTACATGCATGACATCAATGCAATTGCGAACTTCTAAGTGCTCCCAATAAGGCAAGTTCCAAAATATTGACCTCTTCTTCCACACGTTCTTCCGACAGGTCCTCAATTTACGTCCCTTTCCAAGCACAACGTCGATATCCTTGACCATATCATACACCTCTTTTCCGCTAAAAGGCCTTGGTACTGAGTCATCCTCTTTCTTTTTGTCAAATTGTTTCTTCATCTTGCGGTATGGGTGATACTTTGGAAGGAACCTACGGTGATGCATGTACACAGTTTTACGTGAGCTGTTCAACCACACACTTTTAGTATAATCTAAGTAGTGCAGTCAGGATTTGGCTCCTTTTGTACTCAACCCTGATAGGTTACCAAGGGCTGGAAAATTATTAATGGTGCAGAACAATATGGCGCGTAGAGTTGAAGTTCTCTCGTTTGTCTGCATCACATACATGTACCCCTTCGTTCCACAGTATTGCAAGATCTTCCACCAATGGTGCTAGGTAAACATCAATATCATTTCCAGGTTACTTCGGCCCTTCAATAAGTAGTGACATCAAAATATACTTCCGCTTCATACACAGCCAAGGAGGAAGGTTGTACATGCACAAAGTCTCAGGCCAGGTGCTATGTTGGCAGCTCATATTACCAAAAGGATTCATTCCATCTGTACTCAACCCAAACCTTATATTCCTTGGTTCCACACCAAATTCTACAAACATCCTATCGATGTTCCTCCACTTGGCAGAATCAGCAACATGTCTTATCATTCCGTCTTTCTTACGCTGCTCCCAGTGCCAACGCATCAATCTTGCATCCTTGCAGTTTGCAAATAAACGTTTCAAACAGGAAATTATAGGAATATACCACAACACCTTAGCAGGAGATCCTTGCTTCACCTCGATGCCCTTCCCATCATCGGAGTCATTTTTACGCTTGTATCGGGATGCTTTGCACACCGGACAATCATGTAAGCTAGCATACTCTTTACAGTACAGGATACAATCATTCGGATATGCATGTATTCTTTCTACTTCCATTCCCAATGGGCAAAGAATCTTTTTGGCTTGGTAGGTGGTTCTCGGCAACACATTTCCCTTTGGAAGCATGTCTGCTAGGAGACCCAACAATGCTGTGAAACTCTTGTCAGACCAACCATTACTTGCCTTCAATTTTTGCAGTTTTAGAACTGATGACAGCCTCATGTATTGCGGCTTGCAGCCCAGGAACAAAGGTTTCTCCGAGTCCTCTATCAAGCCCTCGAATTTACCAAACTCTTTCTCACTATAATTTCCTTCTACATCACGTAGCATCTGATCTAGATTGTCATCCTACAACCTATCCTCATGATTGAAAGCACAGTCCACAACCGGCATATCATTGTCTCCCTCGACGATGTCATAACTACCTTTTTGTGTACTCTTCTCTTCACCGTGGCTGGTCCAACATTTGTACCTCTTTCTGAACCCCCTTCGAATCAAATGAGCTTCGATTTGCGCTGAGTTGCTAAACATCTTTAGATTATCACAATCAATGCATGGACGTTTGGGCATTTTATGCTTTATTGATGCTAATGAGGTTTACATGTGTCGAGCGGTGTTATGTGATGTGTTTCTTGTCTGTGATGACTGCAAGATGTCGAGGAGGAGTCGTGGCAAGGCACGGGATGACCGGACTAGGCACAGGAGGTGTCGAGGTCAGAACGGTCGGATGTGTCAAAGACGACAGAGACTCGAGGTGGTTGCGAGGGTTGGACGGCAAGGAACGAGGAAGCTTCCCGGAAGGTGCACGAGGGGCGTTTTGGGGAATACGCAAAGCTGCACTAAAGGAAGCGGATTATGGATAAAGCACTAGAGTTGGTGGAGGCTTAGTGGGCAAAGAGAGCATCAAACCCATTAGTGAGGCTATAAAAGGAGGAAGGTTCCTGCATGTAGTCTAAGGCTTTAGGGGTTTTGTTTTTGCTTTGCCTTCTTTTGCTTTAGTTGGTATGAGTTGGTGAGGAGACAGAGTTCTGTTGGCCATTGTCCCCTCATCGTTGGTGTGAGTTCTTGAGAAGCATGTAGCTTGTGCCTTCATTTTCAAGCATGTATGGGGTTGTAGGGATGGTATGAGTTGATACTCTATGTAATCATGTATCTCTCTTCCTCAATATCAATCCAAGATGTTCTTATTTGAGTTTGATTGAGTTCTTGAGCTCCTCTGTTGGTTCTGTGCTTCGTTCATCTTTTTGCTTGATTTCTCACTTTGTGTGTTTTGTGTTGATTATTGCTGAGGAGTAGCAAAATGGGTTGCTCTGTGATGGGAATAGGTCTCAAGATCATCTGATCAGTTTTTCCCGAGAGCAAATCGGTTGAATCAAAGATTCTCTTTTGTCACCTCCCCTGTTCTTCAAATTTCTAGGGTTTAGCTCAGGGGATTCTTGACCCTCCCTGATTCCCCTCATTAAGAGGCTTGAGATTTGGGTTTTCAGTTTCTGAGACCATTGCTAATCTAATCTCAAAAGGCCTTGGGCCAAGAATGAGTGAATGGTGAGAAATCTGAATTTTAGCTTCTCCCTGTACTCTTTTTCAGATTTCACCAAAAATCTTAATCCTTTGTTCAAATGATGAATTTATTTGCTCCCTGAGGCCTTGATGCTATTTATATCATGTTCTGGTTCTTTTGGGTTAAGGAGAACAAAGGAAGGTCAAAAATTTCATTGGTTTGAAAGTCTATTTGCACTTTCAGAAGTTGCAGTTTTTCCTGCTGAATTTCAGCTCCTAGCTGCCCGAGGGGCGGTCAGACCGGTGAGCCATTGGCGGTCTGACCGGACCTGCTGAGGCGGTCAGGCAGGCCGGCCGACCAAGCGGTCAGACCGGCATTACAAGCCCAGTCAGACCGGCCTGCATGTGGCGGTCTGACCAGCCCTGCCTCTTTTGGTTGCTGATTCCTTTCTTTGATTGACTAATTGTTTTTTGCTTTAATGTTCATTGTCCTGTGTAAGCTTAAGTCTCAGAGAGCATATGATCTCCTCTTCATAGTTTTCATAACTATTGGAGAGGATCTATTTAGTGGAAATCTTTTGAGGGGTCATTTTTAAAGAAAGCGACATTCACCCCCCCTGTCGCCAAGTCTGATCCAACAAGAATAATTGTTTTGTTGTTTAAAACCCATTGTTTGGTTTCTTAAATAGGCAATCTTAGCAGAGGGTCATTTTTTATAAAAATACGAAAGTACATGCTTACGATGAATTTATACTCCCAGCTAACAGTGATAATGGCCATTCTTTTGCTTTGCTCCTAAGAAAGAAAGGGAATAACTTCGACTTAATGGTGTTAGATTCCACGCCATTTATCACCTTTTGCATATAACATAATTCCGAAAATACTTGGATGTGAAGTGTCGTATCCACATTTGGTAGACCACTAAATTGATTTTGTTGGACTAACAATCCAGGTTTAATCTCAAAATTATCCGCAGCAATTGTGGGATATGTTGTGGGTGATCTAGCAAAAGCACTAAGTAAATTTTGGGTTTTGTTCTCCCATATTTTTCTTAGGTTTTACTTTCTCCTTTTACAAAGTTTTAAGCAATAGGTTCATATTAGGGCTATCTTCAGGATTTTTTTTGCTTTTCTTTACTATGCATAAAATTGCAAGTAAATAAATGCGAAAAGTAAATAACTGATAATAAATTGCAGAAATATTAAATAGCAGCAATATATTGCGAAAATTAAAATAACTAAAATTAAATTGCAGAAAATTAAATAATCTAAGACAGATAGAACAAAGCGCTCGTGTCCCCAGTAACGGCGACAGTAAATGCTTGGGATCGTTAGTAGCACTTCCCTTAGGGCATCTCCAATGGTCTGAGTCAGCTAGCTATATGCATGTACACATCAGCATATATCCTATGTGGAGGAAAGAGAGTATGCAAAAAAAATCGAGCCAGCTCTCCCTTAAGCACTAGTCTATAACGCCAAATGAGGCAGCCTCTATAAATTCTGTGTGTGTATGTAAGCATCAAATAGCTATCCTTATAGATAGTTGTTTAGAATGCTAGCTTTAGTGTGTACTATATAAATGATGTGGAAGTCTTATAGTTAGTTGCTAGCTATAACCATTGGAGATGCCCTTAGAGTATTGCAAGGTTTAATATTGAACCAAGAGAACATGTGGAATATTCTACTATCGTCTAACAACTAATTAATGAACTAGAATTAAATTACAGCGGGGTTGGCAATTATATTGGAGAATAATACTAGAAAACTAATATGAAACTAGAACTAATGCTAAGACTATGGCTACAAGAAGGTTGTTCTTATGGATAAGATTAGGGCCTAGGGTCGGTTCACCTACAACGTTAGATAATCACAAGAATGACAATATGATCTAAATAATTAGGGCAATGGTACAATATCAAGAGTTAATGTTGGTGGCACACTCTAAATACATCTACCTTACATAAACATCATATAAGAGAATCTATTGTCCTACTCATGTGAGCACATTGCACGTCATGCTCGCAATTGAGGATTTACAATGTCACCACGGCTTACCACCGGACCAACACCTTAGGCTTCATGGCTATGCCAATCTCCTCAAGTGACCTGCTTTCAAAAGCAGATCATGACCCCTTTCATTGTAACCGACTCCGTCGGCCAATCTTCCGCGCACCACTTGTCTCTACCTCGCCTTACCGACTTATGGAACATTGAGGCCCTTCGAGTCCTAGTACACTATACATACATACATACATACATACATACATACATACAAATGTGTGTGTGTGTATTTCACCCTATAATTTCTAGCATCAAACACTTACATCGAAGATAAATACAAAAAATGCATGAAAGTTAGGTCATCTCCATAATCTCTAACGCTACATGGTTGCCTACAACCTCTGGCGCTTAGGACTTAGGGAACTACTCATGCATCATCGTGGTGACCAACAACAGTAGATAAATAAATAAGAACATAATGAAAATGATATGAAAATAACAAGGATATATTAAATAAGATATTGTCGATGTTTCGGTATATCAATGGATGAATGATTACAAGGTGGGTGGAAAATTGATGAACAATAGTGAAAAATATAGTGGAGATGGTATTCAGGACGTGGTTGTTGTCCACTGTTGTTGTTCTTCTCGTCCCTCCTTTATGAATGTGTTCTGGCTCCTTTATATAGTAGTCTTCTAGGATTTCAGTATTGCGAAAGGGTTTACGCCGCTAGGAAGATGGATACTGCATCGATTCCTTCATGAACCTTCCTCTATTTGACATGGTGAAGTAATCCATGTAGGGTACGGTCAAGCGATACTGTCAGATTTGATCGTACCCTAAGCTTTATTCTCTTGTAAAGGGTTAGCTTGCGATGATCCAAGTATAGTTTCTTTCCTTTTGCCGATATCTTTCCATTCTAACTTGATGTGATGTGACCATGCCGCAAACGCATACAACCATAGCTCTCAAGATTAAACAAAAGGTGAATTCATTTCGTCAGCTTCAATCTATTTTAAATGAGAATATAATGCTACCTAATAATAAAAATATCTATTTGTGTTGCTATATAAGGAGGATTGCATTAACACTATATGCTCGTTGTTGGGATCCACCTAAAGAGAAGCTGATCAACACATCAAGATTAAGTCGGTGCCTTCCCCAGCTCTTCCTTAAGGTCTCCACGCCACTTCTTTTACAAGCCAAGCCAGAGTTCGAGTTCTACAAGCATTGGAATACAATTCGGCCTTCGGAGACAGCACCGACTTTAAACATGCATAGAATTCGTATACAGACTCTGTTTGAGGTGTATGAGTATAGGATGGAAAGATTCTCTCATCATCTTCTCAACAGATCTAGCCCCATCACAAGATTCATTTTGTGCATGTCAAAATCATGAAAACAATCTGGCGCTAATTCAACCTGATAGGACCGACTTCAAATGCGCACAGAATTCGCATCCAGAGTCCGTTTGGAATATGTGAGTACTTGATGGAAAGCTTATCTCATCAACTTTCCAACGGATCCAACCCCATATCTAAATTCCTTTTGTGCACGATGGAATCATCAAAACAAGTGTCAGTTTTAGAATTAGAGATAGAGTCAGATATGATTTGATTAGTTTTCATATGCCAAGGGCCTGCGTGCTTTATAAATAGAGGACGAATTGGCCATGTAATATAGGCTTGTTTAGATTAGTTTTTCACTGTAAAAATTCATCATGTGTTCTTGTGTCGACCAGACCAACAACTGTGATTGCAGGTCTCAACACTTTGTGTTCCTAATTGATATTCGTAATATTCATATTGTTCTTTATTATGTTCTTGCTTTGTTTTTCGATTGCTCACAGGAATTGAACCTCATGTTCAGGTTAACCGCATTCTTGACACAGTTGGTAACGACAAGAGTGTGGTATAGCAATTGCAGGATGGATTTGGTCATTTTGGTCAAGTAGCAATTACAGTTGGTAACATCATATCAATCAGTCGAGTTATCGTTCTTATCAAAAGATCGGGCCAAATCCCCTCATCATGATGAGAGTTGAATAAATCTCTAAATACGGTTTTAATATATAATTAAGGCCAAAGGACCCTTGTGGTCATAAATCTTCAAAGGTTGCTCCCCAGGCACCCTGATCGGAGAAACACTATGTGTCTTACCTGACCAGATGACTGCTCGGAGAGTCTATGAACCCAACATATTCCTTCTGTACGATGAATGGAACATGTATCTTATTCACTTTAAACGGCACAATACTTTGGCCCTGAATCGCTAACAACAACTACCATGCGGTTGTTACCCATTTTTGTCTCCCGCTGACAACGATTGACGATCAGACGTTCTCTCTCTGATAATAACTGCCTCCCCGACTAGACACATTGGTTCCAAAACAAGTCTTCTCCGGCAGATAATTGGTGTATCTTCATTGGTATTTAAGGCTAGACGACGAAGGCACAATCCGTCAGTCTTAATTCCAGATGAATTCATATCTCATTTAATTCAGTGTAATTAGGATTAGTCTTACATCTTGTTAAAGACATTCTGTAACCAGTTCATAACAATAAACAGCATCTATGTTCCCTAATGAAGATTTTTAGCCATTTTTCTCATATTATTTTGTAAGATCGGTGACTCAATTGTCGACACAGCTTCTTATAGTGTGTAATTCCTTTCGGATGCATGCAATTAATTAATAATTATCTGAGCAATTAAAGATGAAATCAGTGAAATGCATGCAATCTTCCGGGAAAATCAAACTCAAGAGTGATTTCCAACGGGGGGTTTGCAATCTTCCGGGAGATATTATATTAAGGACATTTCAAATCGTTGGATTGCCATCTTCCAGCAGGTAACGGCACCTTACTTTTCAGTTTATAGCTCTCCCCAATAAATAATTAGATGGCTTCTTCGCAGTTTTTTTAAGTGGTTTATCGAGATGGCTTTTTCAAAACAACTTATCAAATTATTGAAATTTGGTTTGTTCATATATGCATTCGCGCTAGAGCCAAAAGATATCAGCTGCACCCATAAATCATCAACCGCAACCAAAAATAATACACCTGATATAGTGTTGAATACAAACAAATGTATTCATGGATCTGTTTTGTACTAAGCTTTAAAGAAAGATAAAAATCTAAAAAGGAGGAAAATCAAGAAATACTTTTTTTTGTTATCATGGTCTACCTTGTTTTGAGTATCCTAAAAATATAAGAAAAATTATAGAATCTATCTATTATATCAATTATAGGGTCTGTTCTTTTTGGCTGGGACTTATGACTTTTGGCTGCGGCTTGTGACTTTTGGCCTATTCGTGTGAGAGATTACTGTAACATCCCAAAAAGGGAACTACTGTATTTTTGCATAATTAATAAAATATTTTAATTGTTCTTCCCGTGGTCTCAAGTGCTTTGTCGTATTTTAAGTTTCTCGAGTTGATTTCTTGCTGAAAAGCCCGAGCAATAAAACTTAAAATTTAAATAAGATCATTCAAGACCAGCAATAGAAACTAAAAATCCATATAAAATCTTTTCACCCAATTTTCTGAAATTTCTAAAATCTCAAAAGAATTCTTTTGGGCTCGGCCCATTTCTTTTCTTCCACCCGGCCACCCCTTTTTCTTTTTCTTCGGCCTCTGGCCCACCCGACTGCACCTGTCTTCTTCCTCCCTCTGCTCTTCCTCCCTTTGCTCTTGTCGCGCCTCACCGGCCCAGCCCGCATTCCGCCCTCGGTTTTGCCTGGCTCTGCTCGTGGTTTCGCGCTCATTTACTACCCTATCACCGGCCTCGCCTGCGCCTCCCTCTTGCTAGCCCTGCCGTCACTCGGTTTACTCCTCAATGACGCTTGCCACCGCGTTCAATGCCGCCGACCGGCATTACTTACCCCTCGCGCGCATCTTCAACTCGCCATGCTCCGGCTCTACTTCCCCAAGCACGCGCTCGCATAAAGAGCCTGAGCTCCCCTCCTACTCACTTCTCCTCCTCCCCCCCCCCATTTGAGCTTGCCCGAGCTGTTTGACGCCACGCTGCCGCCGCCGCTTTGCGCTAATTCCGCCGCCTTGGCCATCCCCTCCACGTCGCCATGCGCCCCCTGCCGCCCACTGCCTCCATTCACGAGTAATTGGGAATCCGCCACCTGAGCAAGCCACGTCCACGTTTTCCCCCTTTCCGGCCGGCCACCGCTGCCTCCATTGCCGCCTCCCCATAAGTCAACCCCGGGCCGATTCCGCGTGGCAAGAGCAGCGCCCCAGCACCCCGCAGCCTCACCACCGTCAGCCGAAGCTCTTCGCTGCCCAAGCCTCCCTTTTTCACGGTTGCGCCTCTGCTCTGTCCCGTTTCCAGCCGAAGGCAGCGCCCTCCCCTCTGTCTTCCCCCTCTCTCTTATGACATGAGGGCCCCACTGCCAGTAAGCACTTAGTGCATGTGTATCACCTGCATCCTCCCAACTCAGTTGTAGTAGACATCTCAAAACATAAATTGCAAATAAAAATGAGAATAAAATTTAATTGTGGGAGTTAACTAAAAAGGGTATTGTTGTGGTTACAGGCCAAACAGAGAGAGATTGTGGTAGTGGAGAGTTGAGTAGGTGAATGGCTTCGGCGTCCTCCCCGTGGCCTATGCCACATATATATATCCAAATGGTGAGTGCTTGTACAGTTATACCCTTACACGTGAGTATTCCCCTTAGGGGCACTCATGTCATTACATATGTCCTATTTCGGACTTTACATCCTTCTAACAGGCCTATTGGGCTTAGGTGGGGGCCACCCCTACAACAGGAGCCTCTCATGGTGAAGGGCTTAACGGGACGAAGCCATGCCGCTGAGCCCTTTGGCCCCCTCCGTCCCATCGGCCTGTGATCCTCGATGACCTAGATACACACATGCGTTCGCACATCCGCTCGTGCTTGTGCGAGGGCTGTCTTCCGCTCCCAGAGCTGGTGCGGCCTCGAGGTTGAAGGCACCGGGTAGGCCGAAGGCTTTGACGGGGCCGAGGTCCGGGCCTGCCCTACTTCGCGCTCCAGATATTTGTGGGCGCGAGGCGAACTTAGTCGGCTGCCCCGGGCAGCCGAGTCTCAGGAAATGCTCCGCATGATGAAGCGCCAGCGCGGGGAGGCAGTTGCGTGGCTCGGGAGTGCGCTTTAATGACGTCTGGAATTGCGCCGGCCTTTGTCAGGGGCAGGCTGGCGCGGCTGCTCCGTCTGCGCTGCACTGGATGTGGGCACGCGGCCGGCTGTAATTGGAGCGTCGTGGGATGCCAGCGTTCCCACGACCACGACCGTTCACCTCTTCCCCAGGGAAAGTGGCCACGCGGCAGGAGTGTATCGGCGCATTGCGCGCTGATCGCCCACCTACCGCCGCCTGTCGCGGTTGCTAGCGGTTGCACTGCCCGATCGTGGGTAGCCGAACCGTTGTAATTCTGTCGTTCGACCTTCTGCCTGCGGGGGAGTCGGGGGGCTTTATAAGTCGCCACTGTGGGCATGCAATCATTCCCCTTGGCTGATTGCTTGCTTGTGCGTTCCTTCCCATTTTTCTTGCGCATCCTGCTACTACTCTCGCCTCCGTGCCTGCCCGCCGCCGTGGGGAGAGAGGGATGGCTGCGCACGATGACCTCCCAGCTAACAGGGGTGCCGCCCTTGATGATCCTACGCGTCGCCTTAGCGAGAGCACCTCATCGAGCCAACGCTGCCTGACGCCACCACCGGCGGAGTACCGCCTGGTTCCACGCGGCAGGAAGCAAACCACCCGTCGCTGGGATGCCATGAAGAGGTCCAAGGGTCACTGCTCCCGTGTGCTGGGGCGGAGCCGCGTCACGGAGGAGACCCTCCAAACCCTTCGTCGGGAGAAGAAGCTGGAGGAACATGCCGGGGCTCGTTTACCCGGGCCTGACGAAACAGAGCCGAACCCGGAAGAGTCGGAGGCGATCATCTTCGTGGCATTCTTCGACGCTGGGCTCCGAATCCCAGCGACATACTTTGTTCGTGAAGTGCTGCGAGCGTATGGGTTGGAGCTGGCGCAGCTGACTCCGACCGCGATCGTTCGGCTGGACATCTTTACTTAGGCGATGCGGACAGAGGGTACCCGTCCCAGCGCCGAGTTGTTTGCCATCCTGCATGACGCACGGTGCCAGCCGAAGAGAGTGCAAGGGGGGCTTACTTGAACTTCGGCGCAACAGACTTCGCGGCCGAGGCGGAGTGCTCGCACTTGTTTCCCGCGTTGGCTACACGGGAAAAGTGGGAGTCCGGTTGGACACGGCGGTGGTTCTACTACCTCGTGACGAGCACGAGCGGCCTCCGAAGCCGGGGAGAGCCGATATCATTTGACCGCTATCCGGATGTGACGCCTCGGCCCAGCGACAAGCAACAGGCGCGGAGACTTGCTGGGGTCGCACTCCGGTTCAACATGCGTGACCTCGCTGAGGAGTTCACCATGTACGGATATCCCGCTTTTTGTAATCGAAGTACGAGCGCGGGGCCCGACTGAAGGACGGCATCCACCCTGGGGTGTCTTCGCTCCATAGGCCCTCCGCGCCCTGTAAGTATCCCTGCGTTAGGCCAAGTACCACCTGGGTGGTTGCAAACCCTTAAGTATGATACTCCGCTTGTGCGTGCAGTACGCCGGTTAGAAGATGCAGAGCGCGCCGTGGTTGCGGTTCTTGGGCCGTACACGGCGAAGGAGCACAAGGCCCGTGAGTCCGCAACTTCCTTGGCAAAGCAAGGGCGGATTAATCGGGTATGTGAGGTTTTGGAAATTCCTGTTCCGAAGCGCCTGGTGCCTACGGAATCGCCGAGCGGCGCGACGGCGGTGGCACCATCCTCTCGATGCGAGGTCCAATCGGAAACCATTGCCTTTAGCTCGCCGATCGTGCCGCCGATCGAGAGCGTGAGGACGGGGGGCAAGACGGGCGCTGGGCTCGGATCGACCGGTTCGGGGAGGCACGCAACTCCCAACGAGGCCATATATGGTGGCGAGGCGACAGGCGCACGCCTCGCCGTTCTTGAAGATGACGCCTCGTCACCTCCAGCGGCAACCGCAGCGTTGTCACTGACGACGGCTTCCGTGGCTGCCAAGGTAACCACGGAGGCTTCGCCTACGACTCCGAAGGCGAAACGGCCTCGGGTGCAGTCGCCACCATCTTCGAGGGGCCGGTTCAGCGTGGCAGGCCCAGTGACTGAGGTCCTGACAGCTAGCGGGGATGCTCCTAAAGCCTGGAGGGTTGTCGCTCCTCAGGCCAGCGAGGTGCTCATGACCCAGGTGGAGGCCGCGGTAGAGGGTACTGGAGGTAGGTGTAGTTCGTTTTCCTCCCGCGACTTCGTGAAACTCTCCCCGATTTGCTCGCTTATTCCGTCGACACCAGGCGAGACAAGGTCTCCCAGACGAGGACAAGAATCAAGCAATGGGGGGCCCGCGATGTCGCTGGCCTGATTGAGCAGGGGACTGTGTGTGCCCCAACTACTGCCGAAGGCGCTGAGGCAGGGGCTCTAGGGCCTGGCGTCTCCGACTTCGTCCCTCGGTGCGAGACGCTTCGCGCCTAGAGTGAGGTGGCAGAGTATGCTGGCAACCACCTAGATCGATAGGCGCTGCAGTCCTGCGGGGCGACCTTTTGGCGCTCGTGCTGGGTGCCTCGGAGATGAGGGTAACGGTCTCTGTTCTCGCTGCATATCCTTTGCTTATCTGATGGATAACCTTTGTTGTTACGCTCGTGTAGACGCTTGCAATTAGCAAAGCCCTAAAGGAGACTCACGCGCGCGAGCGGAGGGCACTGGAGGACCAGCTGCGCGTCGCGGATGACGCCAACGCCGCCAAGGACGAGCACATTCGGGTGCTGATGGCGGAGCGGGACGAGGCTATCGACGATGCGCAGTTGGTGGGCACAAACGCGAAGAACGCGGCACTGGCCACACAACGCGCGATGGAGGAGGCTCAGCGTGTTGCGACAGAGGAGTGGACCGCCCTTCTTCAGCGAATCTCCGTGCTAGAGGCGGAGAAGGAAGAGCTTACTGCCTCCGTTGCTGAGAAGGCGTTATCCTGGGACAACGCGTGTGCCTCCGCGTGGAGTGCGATGGAGTCTTTGGAGCGGGCCCTCCGGGGGCTTTCCGTTCACGTGGAGGATGCCACTCATAGCCGCCAGGACTTGATGGAGATGCTTGGGCGAATCGAAGAGGGCTCGAGTGTCGCCCTCCCCGGCGCCAAGGCTTTCGGCACCCATTGCGGCTACATGAGTGTTGGCCTTGCCCTCGCCTTGCTGCACGCCGGTGGGTGTGAGCATGTCAATGAGCTGGCGAACCCTCAGCTTGACTTGCCTACCCAGCCCGGGGTGATATCTGATGCCGTTCGCGCTGCCCAGCCTGCCACCCGAAACTTCCATGACCGGATTTGGAATTACATCGGGGAGGGCACCGCCACAGTTGCTTTACGGCGGACGCTGCGGAACGAGGGGGACGTGCTCCGCTGGCTCGAAGAGGTCCCTTGGCACAGTGAAGGCGGTGCGGGCACTCGTCGTGGCGAAGATGGCGCGGACTCATAGGAATAATTCCAGGTTTTGGCGCGTTTCGCACCGCGCATATGTCTGCTTCTGTAATGCAACTGTCTTACTCGGGCTAAGCGACAACTCTCCCGTGCTCTTTTTGTTATGTAATATGCTGTGGGCTGGGGGGTCATGTAAAGCACGGGTATCCAGGCTTGATGCCGCCCCTCGCTCGGATAGTAGCAAACAGGCTTGCGAACGGTTTGCGCCTCGGACCCCCAGCTTCGAAGTGGTGGCAGCGGGGCTGGCGCCTGGTCGAGGTAGACGCGCGAGCGCTCCGTCCCCTACCCTTCGAAGTGGTGGTAGCAGACCTGGCGCCTAGTCGAAGTAGACGCGCGAGTGCTTCGTCCCCTACCCTTTGAAGTGGTGGCAGCGGAGATGGCGCCTAGTCGAGGTAGACGTGTGAGCGCTCCGTCCCCTACCCTTCCAAGTGGTGGCAGCGAGCCGGGCGCTCGTCGACGACGCGCGAGCGCTCCGCCCCTACCTTCAGTGGTGGTAGCGAGTGGCGCTCGGTCGAGGTAGACGCGCGAGCGCTCCGTCCCCTACCTTTGAAGTGGTGGCAGCAGAGCTGGCGCCTGGTCGAGGTAGACGCGCGAGCGCTCCGTCCCCTACCCTTCGAAGTGGTGGAAGTGGAGCTGGTGCCTAGTCAACGTAGACGCGTGAGCGCTCCGTCCCCTACCCTTCGAAGTGGTGGCAGCGGAGCTGGCGCCTAGTCGTTGCATGCGTGGGAACCTCGACCATGTCTTGTTTATACTCCGGGGAGTACGTACGTCGTGTTTATACTCCGTAGAGTGCGCGGGGATAGCATCCGCATCTTTTTTATACTCCGGAGAGTGCGTGGGATCGACATCCACGTCTTATTTATACTCTGAAGAGTACGCACTGGGGTGACGCCCATGCGTGCACGGCTGGTGAGGTTTGGTTCACCCCATCGTCGACGGGCTCACGAGTGTCGCCTGCGGAGTCTTGCTTGTGTTCCGTCCTCGGGTTGTCTCTCGTGCTGTTCTTTGCGACAAGTCCTCCGCTTGCCCGGCGTCGGAGCCGTTGCCACTGCATCTCCGCGCATCCTCCTCGGCTCGGGTGTACGCTTCCACTTTGTTGAAGAGCTCTGCCTCCGACTTGAGTGGCTTCCGTGTGTTATATTCAGCGAGTGGTCCCGGGCGGAGACCTTGTATTGCTGCGTTGATGAAGGCTGTTTCGTTGACGTCCTTGACCTGGCAGCGCACTTTCGTGAAGCGCTTGAAGTAATCCCGGAGCCCTTCATCAGTACTTTTGTGCAGCTTCCCACCTTTCCAACAGCACCAAGGGCAGTGTGGTAGCAACAAGCAGTACCCTAGAACCCTTCTTGCTAGAAAGCTTGTTTCCACCTACTCCTTTCTACTCTACCCGAATCTCGGGGACGAGATTCATGTTAAGGGGGGTAGGATCTGTAACATCCCAAAAAGGGAACTACTGTATTTTTGCGTAATAATAAAATATTTTAATTGTTCTTCCCGTGGTCTCAACAGCTTTGTCGTATTTCAAGTTTCTCGAGTTGATTTCTTGCTGAAGAGCCCGAGCAATAAAACTTAAAATTTAAATAAGATCATTCAAGAACAGCAATAGAAACTAAAAATCCATATAAATCTTTTCACCCAATTTTCTGAAATTTCTAAAATCTCAAAAGAATTCTTTTGGGCTCGACCCATTTCTGTTCTTTCGCCCGGCCACCCCTTTTTCTTTTTCTTCGGCCTCTGGCCTACCCGACTGCACCTGTCTTCTTCCTCCCTCTGCTCCTCCTCCCTTTGCTCCTATCGCGCCTCGCCGGCCCAGCCCACATTCCGCCCCCGGTTTTGCCTGGCTCTGCCCGTGGTTTCGCGCTCATTTACTACCCTATCACCGGCCTCGCCTGCGCCTCCCCCTCGCTAGCCCTACCGTCGCTCGGTTTACTCCTCAGCGACGCCGCCACCGCGTTCAATATCGCCAACCGGCGTTACTTACCCCTCGCGCGTGCCTTCAACTCGCCATGCTCTGGTTCTACTTCCCCAAGCACGTGCTCGCACAAAGAGCCTGAGCTCCTCCTACTCACTTCTCCCCCCCCCCCATTTGAGCTCGCCCGAGCTGTTTGACGCCACACCGCCGCCGCTTTGCGCTAATTCCGTCGCCTCGGCCATCCCCTCCACAAGCCGGCCGCGTCGCCATGCGCCCCCTGCCGCCTGCTGCCTCCATTCGCGAGTAATTGGGAATCTGCCACCTGAGCAAGCCACGTCCGCATTTTCCCCCTTTCCGGCCGGCCACCGCCATCTCCATTGCCGCCTCCCCATAAGTCAATCCCGGGCCGATTCCGCGTGGCAAGAGCAGCGCCCCAGCACCCCGCAGCCGCTGCCCGTGCTCGTCGCCGGTCCACTGCAGCCTCTCTCCGGCCAGTTGGTCGCCCAGGTGAGCTCCTGTACTTCCTCTCATGCTTCTGCGCGCGCCCTTTTTCCCCATCTCCTTCCCGGCCGCCGGCGCATCGTTTCTCCCTCAACGCGGGCCGCCTAGGGCCGCCGCTAGCCTGCCTAGACGCCACCCCGGTCGGAGCTAATGCCACCATGGGCTTCCTCGTCGCTTGGGGGTTTCATTTTACCAGTCACCGCCGCCTCCCCGGCCGCTCCCCGCCAGCGACGCCGCACGGCCCCGCCGCCACCCTGCCTCCTTGTTTCACAGTTGCACCTCTGCTCTGTCCCGTTTCCAACCGAAGGCAGCGCCCACCCCTCTGTCTTCCCCCTCTCTCTTATGACATGAGGGCCCCACTGCCAGGAAGCACTTAGTGCATGTGTATCACCTGCATCCTCCCAACTCAGTTGCAGTAGACATCTCAAAACATAAATTGCAAATAAAAATGAGAATTAAATTTAATTGTGGGAGTTAACTAAAAAGGGTATGAAATAAAATTAAAAATCCAAGTTGATTAATTGCATGTAAAGACACATTGTGCATAAGAATAAGAATAAGGAATTATTTTTGAATTCATAATGAAAAGATTTACGCAATTAAATTAAAAATTTCACATGAGTTAACTATATTGAGATTAATATAGTAATACTCATGTAAAATTAAAACGCGTTATGCGTGGTCTATTTTCATAAGACAAGAAATCGACATGGCTTCCATGGATATTGATGTTAGAAATCAAAAAGGCGAAACTAATTAAAAGATCATATGTTATAAATCAAAGGTATTAGAAGGTAATCCTAAATAATTAAAGACGCATGCATGAAGCCTAAGAAATATAATTTCAATCTTTCCAAACTTTACTCTGGAAACTCGAATAATAACCTTAATCCTATCTCGAGTGGTTAGATGTTATCTTTCATTCGTCCATCTAAATATATTTAAGCAAACTAAGTTAATCAATTTGGCAAGATTTTGCCACATAAAATATCAACCATGAATCATCACTCATTTAATACAAGGCAGACCGCTAATAATAAGATTTGTTAGTTATTAAAATAATCAATCTTGTGCATAATAATAATTGGTTAGACAATTAGATTTCATATCCTAATTAAGTTGTTAAAAACAATGATTCACTGAACTGGCCTTTGCTATCCCAAATAAGTTTTGCCACTTGAAATATCAAAGTTACACCGCATATTTAATTATCCTCACCTTACGTATCTGTCGTAGGGGTGGCCCCCACCTAAACCCAGCAGGCCTGGTAGGAGATTATAAGGCCCAGAATAGGTCATGTGTAATGACATAACTGCCCCAAGAGGGGATAACCAGATGTAAGGGTATAACTGTAAAAGCACTCCTCATGTGTGTATATATATGAATACAGGCCATGGGGAGGGGGGAGGCCATTATACTCATCTTCGTCACTCTCCACTACCATCTCTCTCTCTGTTTGGCTCGTAGCCACAACAGTTGGCGCCGTCCGTGGGGAGGACAAGGACAAGCCCAAGACCAAGAAGAAGGATGGCACGAAAAAGCTTCATCGGCGCGAAGGGAAAGAAGACGGCTGGGCGGGCGCGCGCGTGAATACGAGCCGGCATCGACCGCCGAAGGAGCTGGCGGCGGCGCAGGTGCCGTGGTCGCGAGCGCCGACGCTCGCGCTACAACAACCGACCCCGCCAGTGCCGCTACAACGATGTCCAACGCCGACGCTCGCGCTCTGATGACCGACCCGCGGCGCCGCGCAACGACATCCAACCCCGTCGCGCTGCGCAACGACCCCGCCACCCTCGCCGGCAGCACGAATCAGGCGGCCGGGGGTAGCCGCAACGAAGCATCCGGCGGATCTGGAGATCGTGAGGCGATGGTCCCTGCACCGACCCATCCGCTGGGTGTTCCGGCGGCCCCGACAGCACCTGCGGTGGAAAGCGCCATACTACCAGCCCTCAACGCGTTCCAGCGGGAGCTAGGGGACCTTCGCGGAGCTGTCCGAGATATGCAAGAGGCTCGAGCCGCAGCCGCACCGATGTCGCTCGAGCCCACGCCGGAGAGGCGGACAGTCGCGGCCCCCACGTCTAGCCGCGTGCCGCTGCGGCGCGTAGATCCGGAGTCCCCGCTTTCGGCGGGGCTGCAGCAGGCGGCATGGCCCGAAGACTTCAAGTTTCCTAGCGCCATCGACCCGTACAAAGGCGACACGGACCCCCGCGAGTTCGTGCGCGTGTACGAAACCGCGATCGAAGCCGCGGGCGGAGACGACACCACAAAGGCGAAGGGACTCCCCCTCGCGCTGCAAGGCGTGGCGCTCTCTTGGTTCTTTACCATAGAGCCGGGTTCCATCTACGCGTGGGAGCAGCTCGCGATCGCCTTCACAACAACTTCCAGGAAACTATGTCGGCGAGTCGACACGGACCAACTCTTTTGTGAAGCAAAACCCTGAGAAGCTCGGGACTACTTCAAGCGCTTCGCCAAGATTCGATGCCAAGTGAAAGACGTTAACGAAACCACTATCGTTAATGTAGCCATACAGGGCCTTCGTCCGGGCCCGATGGCCGAGTACAATGCGTGAAAGCCAATTAAGACGGTGGCGAAGCTCTTCGACAAAATGGAGGAATACGCCAGGGCAGAAGAAGACGCGCGGCGAAGACAAGGTGACGACTCTGACACCAACCAGGCCGGAGCCTCAGCAAAAGCCGAAGATCCGCCGAAGGATGGTTCTTCGAAGGGAAAACGTAAGCAGGAGTCGTCCAGGGATACGCCCGACCGCAGGGACGCCTCGCACAAGGAGTCATCCGATCGGCCCAAGCACGGCCACCAGAAGTCGAGGCGAGGCCGGTACGTCCTCGACATTGAGGGCGGTTCCGACGAAGGCACTCCCATGGGCCGAGGCGGTCGGGGGCGCCGTGGCCGGGGGCGCGGCCGTGGCCAGGGCCGCGATGATAAAAGCCGTGGAGATTACGACGACCAGCACCAGGGACTCTGGTGCGTAGTCCACGGTCGCGGCAACCACGATACCCGCGCCTGCACCTCCATTGCGGCGCTCCGCGATAGCGTCGCTAGGGACAGGAACACGGAGACACGTCCGCCTGCGGTGGCCCACGTCCAATTCCCGTACGAGGCCCCCATGCAGGTACAGGCGCAAGGGATGTAACCCCAGGAAGGCCCCTTACGGATCCAAGCTCACGTACAGCAGCCTCGGGAGGGCCTCCTGTCGCTGCAGGCCCCGGAGGCAACCCACCGCAGGGTCATTAACGTCATATCTGGAGGCTCTGCGCTGGAATTCGCCTCAGCACGGCAGCAGAAGGCCTATGCGCGAAGACTACATCACGTCCCCGCGCAGCATGTGGCGTACCGGTGAACCCGAAGCAGCGTCAACACACGGCGCATATCTTAAGAGGATAGAAAATCTGCATATCGGAAAAATCACACAAGTACAAAGGTCCGGCAGCATCCTTGCCGTTCTAAGCCGCTATCCCGCGGGCTCGTCCTTAACAGGCGCTAAAGCTGGGGCCTCGCTCGAAGAAGGCCGGCTGGCCCAAAAGTTCAACGACTCCTCGGCCCTTTGCCAGCGTCGAAGGCGTCGCCGGGTCGCAAGGCCAGACGCGAGCAGTCGCCCCCAGCAAGGAAGCTGCCCGGGATGAAGGCAAGTAATCAGTTCGTGAAGCAAACACGCACTTTATTCATTCAATTAAAGGCGAGCGTTACAACGCACGCCCACACCTAGCCACGTTGGCGCCAAGACTGTGAGCCTTCGGCATCTTGGAGGCCTCGGCGACGCCTCGTCACGCCGCGGGACCTCGGCGCGCTCGTCGCGCGCGCGGACTTCGCCCGAAATTGGCCGAGGCTCCCCACCACGGGGACTTCCGAGCTCAACCTCCGTGGCGGCTATCGGTGTAGTCCCGCATTCGCCGTAGAAGAATTTGACGGGCCGCGAACGGCACGGACTTCTCCGGACATCACTCCGCCCCGCCGCATCATCTCCGTGAGGTTCTCCGGCTCGGCGATGTGCGTGCAACCACGGTGCCGAAGGAGGGCGCACACGTGCACGACGCCACATAGGCATAGTGGTCGCCAAAGTTAAATCGCAGCCCGCGCGCAACGCCGGCGGCATCATGGATCCGGCGAAGGCCCGCGGCAACTCCTCCGGGCCGAAGGCGTGGTCCGGCACGCCAGCCACAAGCCTTTCGAGGTGGACTTCCAGCATCTGCAGGGCATCCCACGCAACCACCGAGGCGTCGCCAAGCGTCTGGTTACGCTCCGCTAGAGTCAAGGCAAGCTCGCTTTTTCCTTCTCTAGCGAGGCGACTGCTTCAGAGCCCGTCCCGCTCCGCCGCAAACGTCTGTTGCGCAGCCTCCGCGGCCGACTCCCGCGCCGACGCAACAAGTCCCTCGGCGTTTGCCCTCGCTTCGGCGCATTCCGCTTCTAGCTGGCGGATGCGGGTGTCCTGGGCAGAGCGGGCTCCAGAGGCTTCGCGTAGCTCCTCCACGGCGGCCCGCAGCCTATCCTCGAGCGTCTTTCGGCCACGAGTATAGGCCGTTTGCAAAGCCTGCCCAAAGCACAAGTGTGCGAAGGAAAGACTTAGCAAGCTCGGCCAAAGACAAAGCGTTGTCTCATGAATACTTACCCTCACACCAGACACCTCGAAGGCGTCTTGGAGGCGCCCCGCCCCGTAGGCCTGCAGCACTTGCGGGTCGACGCTGGTGGTTGCGTCATTCACAATCCCGCGCCATGCCCTCAGCGTCTCCGGAGGCGGCACGAAGTCCGCGGGGCTTACGCGCGCGGAGGTCCCGTGTTCCGCCGAGTGCTCCCCCTCTGGAATGAGCAGCGCTGCAAACAAGGCTGCAGGTGAGCACCGTAGGGCACGAAAGAATACACCAGAGTAAGCTAAGCCACCCTACCTTCGGTAGCAGAAGGAGGGCCTCGGGGACTCGCCCCCTCATCCCCGGGCGGGGCGGCGGTGGCGTAAGCCCCCGTAGAAGCAATGGTCCCGCCGCGGGCAGAAGCCTCCGCGTTCGGGGCAGGCGATGGCTGTCCCTGCGCGGCGGGTGGCGTGGCCAGGGGGGCGGAAGGCGCATATGCCGCAGGGTCTCCGGCACTTGCACTGGAGTCCCACAAGCTTCTGACGCCCGTGGCCACGACGAATCCCCGCGGTGTCGGTGGAGCTCCGCCGCACACACGCCGCTTAGCCGGGCAGCCAACAGCGATACCGCCCCGCGATCGCGGCCGGGAAGCCCGCGATTGTTGCGCGCCGGGGCGAAGGTTCCGCGGTGGCAATTGTCACGGGGCACCTCGGCCGCCGCTGTCGGTAAGGCGGCATGGCTCCTCGCGCCCCGTGGGCGCCCGGCACCACAATGCCACGGCCAAAGGATCCACCTCAAGCATCCCGGTCCCGCACGGGTTCCGCCGCGGCTTCGGTGGACGGCGAGACTTCCTCCGGCCGCTCGTGGCAAACCCACCGCCCGGCGCTCGCGAAGATACCTCGCCGCCGGCGTCTGCGCCACCCAAGCCTGAATCAGCATACCTCGCCGAGTCCGACTCCGCGTCCACCGCGCTCGGGGCGCTAGCAAGAGAGAGAGTACCGCCGCGCTAAGCGCGGCAGCGCCGTCGGCGCGCCCTCTTCCGAGATGGCGCCTTCTTCTTCTTCGCCGCACCGTCCTCTGGAGCGGCACGGCAAGGCCCAGGGCCTCGCACACGCGGTTTATTCGCCCCAGCCCCGCCTCGGCGACAGCAGACACGCGCTGCTTGTGCTCCCTGCCGGTGTACGGCCCTAGGAATACACGCACGGCCTGCTCCGCCTCCTCCAAGCAAATCCCTGAAGCAAAGGAGATAGCATCAGCCGATAACGCATTTCGCGTGAACAAAGGGGAGACGCGGTCGAGGCTTACGAAGACTGGAGGGCGTCGGCAGCAGGCAGATCGATGGCAAAATATTGTCGTCTCGACGCTTCTCGGCGGCAAGACGCCAGTCGCGGGCAAGCGGTGCCACGCCGTACATCACGTACTCTTCGGCGAGGTCGCGCATGTTGAGGCGGGCGGCCACGCCTACGAGCCGCTGGGCCCTTCGCCTGTCCTCATCATCGAGCGTCCGGCCGGGCGAGGGCTTGAACGTGATCGGTCGGCCTGTGCACTCAAGGCCGCTCCCGCTCTCCACACGGTGGTAGAACCACCGCTTCATCCAGTAAGACTCCCACTTCCCGCGAGTTGAGTTCGCAGGGAAGAGCTTCTTGCACGACGGACGAAGAATAAAGGTGACGCTACCGAAGCTCGACAGCGTCCCGTCCTTCCGGTCCTTGCGCTGGCACCGTGCCTCGTGAAGGTAGGCGAACAACGAGGCGCTGGGCCAACACGCCCCCGAGCGCAAGGCCCAACTGTACACCGTGAGCCAGGCCACGGCGTTCGGAGTCAGTTGCGCCAGCTCCAGCCTGAAGGTCCGCAGCACATCACCCACGATAGCCGCCGCTGGGATGCGGAGCCCCGCGTCCAAAAAGGCAACGAACACGACCGCCTCCGACCTCTCGGGATGCGGTTCCGTCTCGTCGGCGGTGGGCAATCGTACCTCCTGGCGCTCGGACAACTTCCCCGCACGCAGAAGCCCTTGGATTGTCTTCTCGGTCACGAGCGAGGGGCCTAGCTCGCCAGAGAACGTGCCTTCCTCCTCCGCCACCAACCACTCCTTGGCCGCCGCCGCCGGGTCGCGCTCTTGGAGCGCGTATTTCACCTCCAACCGCGAAGACCACCGGCGAATGCCGCAGACACCACCCGCCTGACCACGCTTGCCATCAGACGCCATTGTTTCTCCGGGAAGGAGGCCAGCGGCAAAAAATACTACGCGAGTATGGAAGGTGGCGCAAGCAAGAAGGGGGTGCACAACTGCGGGGGCGCGGTCGCGAGGGCTACTTTAAGCCACCTCGCCCCAGTACCGAAGCGTCGCGATGGCCCGCGTATGGGACGCGACTGCTTCTCCGGGAAGGAGGCCAGCGGCAAAAAATACTACGCGAGTACGGAAGGTGGTGCAAGCAAGAAGGGGGCGTACAACTGCGGGGGCGCGGTCGCGAGGGCTACTTTAAGCCACCTCGCCCCAGTACCGAAGCGTCGCGATGGCCCGCGTACGGGACACGACCGCAGTCGTACAAACGCCCGTCCAGCGCTGTTCCCCATACCCAAAGCTGAAGGGCCACGACCACAAGCGCCAAGGGCCGTCACAGCACGACGCTCCCTAGCCGCTATTAAAGGCGCATTAAAGGGCCAGGGGATCACAACAGCATCGGCGCTGCGCCATTCATCGCCCGCCCCGTGTCCCCCTTGCCTAGGGAAGGGGCGCCGCGAGCACGCAACCGTCCACATCCCGCCGCCCACCAGTCCTAAGCCGCCACGTGCCCCGTGGCGCGCTAAGCCGTCGCATGCACAGAACCTTACGCGCAAGACCGCATCGTGAGATCTCAAGTCACCGCGACGCGTGGCGATGTTCGCGACGCAAGGTCGCCGGCTCGCGCCACTCGCTCGAGGGTAGGGGACGGAGCGCGCGCGTCTACCGGCAGGCGCCCGGCTCGCGCCACCCGCTCAAGGGTAGGGGACGGAGCGCGCGCGTGTCACCGGCCGGGCGCCCGGCTCGCGCCACCCGCTCGAGGGTAGGGGACGGAGCGCGCGCGCTCCGCCGGTGGCGCCCGGCTCGCGCCACCCGCTCGAAGGGTAGGGGACGGGAGCGCGCGCGCATCGCCGGCAGGCGCCGGCTCGCGCCACCCGCTCGAAGGGTCGTGGACGGCGCGCGCGTCTATTTTTGGTGGCGCCGGCTCGCCGCCACCCGCTCGAGGGTAGGGGACGAGCGCGCGTCTACCGGTGGGCGCCGCAAAGGCGGGGTCTTGTCGCAAAATCTGCCTCGTTTTCCTTAACAGGCCACCTACGGTGCATCAACATAAAAGGTAATGCCGCGGGCTCCATCAGAACACCGATCGTAGGTAGGCTGTTAAGAAAAACAGGCGACCTTGTTGTCGCCGCGAGCGCGGTGCGGGGCGGAAGCGCGGTGGTATCGATAACGGTCTTGATCAAGCTCCCAGAAAAATGGACCTCATACGGCATCAACATTCCCCAAGCCGCTCGGCGTCACCCAGAATGTTGATGCACGCAGGCCCATTTTAGGGAGCGACTTCTATCACAATATACGCAGAGCAACGCCGCACAGCGCCATATATATACCCCATCGTGGGGAGCCAACCGCGGAAGGCCAATCGGCGAAGTCCAAGCTGGCTGGGAGTCGCGCCATATTAATGGTCACGACGCTCAACGCCCGCACCGCACCAAGCACGCTGCATCACGTGGGCGGCCGGAAGTCCGGCGCCGCAAAGACGCCCCTTATCACTTAAGGCTCATGCGGCGGCTCAGGGGCCCGCTACGCTGACCTGTGCCAGTGCAACGCCCCCGGCGCGCGTCTACCTCGGCTAGGGCCACCTCCGCCGCCGCCCGTTCGAAGGGTGAGGGACGGAGTGCGCGCGTCTGCCGGCCACAAAGGCACACCCGGTCAAGTTTGGAAAAGTTCACAGGCCGCGGGGACGGAAGGGGCCAAAGGACTCGGCAACATGGCTTCGGCCCCGTGAAGCCCTTTACCATGAGAGGCTCCTGTCGTAGGGGTGGCCCCCACCTAAACCCAGCAGGCCTGGTAGGAGATTATAAGGCCAAGAATAGGTCATGTGTAATGACATAACTGCCCCCAGAGGGGATAACCAGATGTAAGGGTATAACTGTAAAAGCACTCCTCATGTGTGTGTGTGTATATATATGAATACAGGCCATGGGGAGGGGGGAGGCCATTATACTCATCTTCATCACTCTCCACTACCATCTCTCTCTCTGTTTGGCCCATAGCCACAACAGTATCCATATCCTAAAATCATAAAATCATGTTTCTCTTTACTACCATCGATACTCTCTTTTATCTGTTCCTAAGTCCTGCCCGGCTCATGGAACTTCCTTGATAAATGTAAATCGATTAAGATCAAATCATCAAATAAAAGGTCGAGCCTCGACTTTTCCCAATCGGCTACGCAGGTAATTCCTGCGGATGCTTCTTCACTCTTGACCCCTCGCTATTCTAAAATTTTCCCTCACGGTAAAGCTATTCAAACAGCGCAAGTTCTCGCTCAAATCCAGCTACAGCTGTGCTTGCGGTGCATTAACCCGAATCGTCTCCTTATTCTCAAAATCGTAATAAGTTATAATCCAAATTTAATTGGGCATTTAAAGTGTTTGGATTTATTTGGTCTTTCTTTCTTTGCTGCGTATTAGAATCTGAAGACTCGACGAGGCGACGGATTCGAAGATTGGGTAAAATCGAGGACCAGTAATTTAAAGTCACTGACTGAGCAGGCTTTGAATTAAAGCAATCAAGGCCGTGATAAAATAAGCAAGGCAAGTCATCACTTTGATCACATTGATCCCACATTTTATGCAATTTATGTTCCTTTAAATTATCAACTTGCATGCTTAATTTAATATGCAAAAATATGTCCAAGCTTAAGGTAGCTACATGCCCACTTGCTGTTGTATTAAATTTAATATGCCATTCCTTGACACTTGAATCACTTAATCCTTGTCACCATAGATATTAATGGTAATCTTTACTAGCTATAGATTACATTAAAATGCTATGCTAGTCCGGTCAAGTACAGGGCACTAGTTGCCCTGATCATCAATCTTTAAAAACATAAGTACAAGTTTTGGGACAGTCATAGGATGTACGTGGCTGAGTATTTTGCTACAACCATTTTATGCTTCTCAAAACCCTCAAAATCTGCTATACCTGTCTAGGCGGTTGGAGAGAGTGGATGGTGCCGACGTCGCACGAGAACCCGTGGTTTGTGGTAAGAACTGCCTGGACAAATTAAGGACTAAATCTTGTGACGACCTCCTTGTGTAAAACAGTACAACCACAAGTCTATATGGGTACGACCTAGCTGATTAACTTACAAAGGTTTAGTTCAGATATCACCAGTGGTAAGTGGGTGCTAGGGTATACTGGTCTACTCATAGTGGGATACAGGGACCGACTGTACCCATACGGCGCAAGAGGGGGCCTCTGACTGTGGCGGATAGAACCCTTCAGCGGTGAAACCTCAGCGAGTGGTATCTAGCTGGACCGGAATAAGGTAAAGGCTTTGTGATAAATCATCTGGGTCTCATGCCTAAGGAAGTATGGTGACTATCAAGATGACTTATCTCTTGTGGTGAAAGTGTGCAACCTCTGCAGAGTGTAAAACTATTCGAGCAGCCGTGCCCACGGTCAAGGGCGGACATGGGAACTTACTCGAGTTAGTTCTATTTCCAAACATATTTGTGGGTGGGATAAAACCTATCAGAGGGAAGTACTCTGACTTTGAATTTTCCTGAAGGGAAGTACTCCAGTGGTGAAAACTAGCATCGGTGGGGATAACCATGCACTGTAAAAGGTGGATGTAACCTACACTACGATTAATATTGCATTCTCGCAATCAATTTCATAAAATCTGTTTTAGTTAAAATTGCTAAGTCTCAGGAGTTTTTCTTACTTATTGTAATTCCAAAACACTGCTTTTAGCAAATAAAATAGCCTCAAGCCTCTCTTAACAGCTTTGCATCTATTATTACTGCATCCTGTGTGGTGGCTTGCTGAGTATCATCGTACTCACTCTTGCTTAACTACCATCACTCAGTCAGAAAGAACAGGAATGTCAAGCCTTGCGATGCTCAAAAGGAGTCGACAGAGCTGGAAGACGAAGAGGCCATGGACTAGGTCGCAAACCCCAGTTGGTTGCCTGTGGGCAAGTCCTGAGGGTCCCATCTGTGTGAAGTTTCCGCTGCTGCAAATTTTCGTGTTCGGTCTAACCGGCCCTTGGGTAAGTATTACTATATTATTTACGCTTCCACATTATATATTTTTGATATACAGTAATGTATCTGTGAGCACTATCTACTGATCCAGGGAATAGTGCGGTGGAATCACAAAGGATCTGGGTTTGCTAACCTGGTGTCCGACAATTACAGAGTAACTAAAACTCCCGTGTGGTTTTTGCTGATATAAATAAAGTCAGTACAGTATGTACTACAATTAACTAGTAAGCCTCATCTTGAAAAGACGCTCCGTTTAGAAGCTAGTTACTATAGAAAAGTTAAAAGCTGGAAAAGAATAGACCCATGTTATTAAAATGATATAAAAATAAGCCACCGTGTTTCCTCTCAAGCATTGAAAATTCCCACGTTAAACAAAAGAAAAAAAGAAATATCTACAGCGTCAATTATGGTCGGTCCAAATTATAACATTACAGATTAATTAGATATAGATACTAGAGTTGTTTAGATTGTATAAGGAATACATCAGTATTTACATTATAAGATTTAGATTTGTATAACAAGTATAAGTCTATGTTTTAAAATAAACATATGTATTATAGTATCTAGTCGTATAGTTATGTAGAAAATTTAGCTAGTTTTATAGAAAATATGGCAAATCCTTTTGAGGTTCCCACAAAACGTACGTTCCAGGTAGGTCATCAACGATTAGTAAATTGGGAGATCAGACTACATCGATCGCAAATCACGGCAATCCCACGCTGTCTACGTAACTAAAGTGCGCCGTATTGCGGGAGCCTCCTCCATCAACATCACACATACACACTGCTGATTGCTGGACATCTGAAACGATTTTAAATACGAGGAATCGATCTTCTAGAATACTTTGCCTACCTAAACCACTTGTAGTATTGCAATTCCAAAATCCCATTATTCTTTTAACAACCGACACAAGGCCCTTCCGAGCAGCCGGGTCTGGATGGTTAGGCCCTTTTTGGTACAGCTCTAACTTCAAAATCTATGTTGGATCTGTAGTTTGTTGACTAAATTAAAGTGATTTAAATATTTTTATTTAATATATAATATAAATGAAATGAGTCATGTAAATGCACTTAACATGTCTGCAACTCTAGATCCAGGATTTTCTAGAACTACAGATGACCAGCTCTAAGAAATCTACAGATTTTCTAGAGATAGAGTTCTGCCAAACAGGACCTTAGTATAAGTCGGCACTTGGCAGGGTGAGAAGCCCTGTGAGCTGGCGCGAAACATGGGAGCCTTAATTACGCCAAGCTGCACGCCCTTCGTGTGCTCCACATGTGCCTGCCTTGTCTCCTTTTAGTATTACTCTGCTACTCCTGGACTGGATAACAATTTGCATTACATTCATACTTTTGTCAGTGGCAAGGAACTCCATATGCTTATTAGGATAGGAGAAGGCAACCAAGCAAGCCAGACACTAGATAAGATAATAGGTAAGCCTTCTTTGCATCAGCCAGCTTTCAGCACAATCAGACCGATCAAATGCGCTTTCTGCAAGAGAGGGGCAGGAAAGGAGAGCACCGTTGCATGTGGTAAGCAATTCTCTCTCGATTGAAACTTTCTGGGATGCCATCCAGTTTGGCGTGCGGTCGCGGCCTGGATTACTGGAACTATATGTATGTTGGCACATGCAGCAAAAGGAAAGAAAAGTGATGGAAGAAAATAAATTGAGGAAAAAATATGGTACATCATAAGATCAGTTCTTCAATTACGGACTGTACAATGACGTTTTAACAATCCAGTTTGCTGCAAAACTGGCACCTCCTGATTTTCTAGACTAGACGATGCGACTAAGTAACGGGATACCATAACTTCCCAGTTTTGTTAGTGTTTGTGGGTGTTGTAGAGATGCCACCATCTAAGCCCAGTTGGTCTGTTAGAAAGATGTAAAGTCCAAAATGGGATATATGTAATGACATAAATAACTTTAAGAGGGATACTTGGTATAAAGACATAATTATAAAATACTCCCTATGTAAATATATAAAGTTGTCCTAGACTTAAGAAAGACCTTAAGCATTATTCACCTAACATCTTCACTACTACTCTATGTTGTTTGGTCTGTAATCATATCAGAGAAATGACTGTGTCCTATCACCTCTCGCAATTCTCTTAAAGAAATATTAACTTAACTTGTAAACAGTGCTTTCAACTTTTCGTTCTGAAAGAAAAAATGGTGCTACCTGCTAAACTAATTGCTTGCTGATGTTAAGCTTCGTTTGCCACCTTTTCCTGCCTTTCTTTCTTTTGTTGACTTTTTTTATTCGAGCGTATTACCAAGCACCAAAACATGGCTTCTGATGCGCAGGATTCAAAAAGTTGGTCAGCTCAAGTTCTAGCACCTGACACCTAAGTACATCAACCTTAGGCTTTCTTCTTGTGCACGAATTACAAGTGAAAAATAAGAATGAATCACACAGCCCAAAATTGGTGCTCTCCACTTACTACATTCCTATTGGTGCTATAGTTGCTGTCCTTGCTGTCAGGCCTGGAAAATTCTACTTTCCTCAATCATGTGGTAGCAGCTGATCACTATGATTCATATACTGATATTTCCATGCTCAATTCAGCCGTAAGAGTACAACAATTTACAAGAGAAAATATTTTTCTATTTTCCAATCAAGAAATGTGAAATAAATGACAAATCATGAATATCTGAATTTCAATCCATGTGGCGGCAACATTTTCTACATTTTAGACAAATAATTAATTTTTTTTCTCCTTGCTCATGTAATCAGGAGATGATCAACAAATTTTACTAGAGAGAAGAATGGTGACACCAAAAATTTGTGAAGAGAACGCCAAATACAGTGCCCAACAACAAATCAGTATTCTTTATTGGTTTAATTGATCAAGGGCCTCCAAGAATATAGGTCTGAACCGGTTGCAATCAAGCCTGATATTCTGCTTATCCATGAAGGTCTGCCTGATGAACTCGAATCCATGCTTGTGAAACGAAAGTGGGTTTGTGAAGATCTCATGATCAAGGGGATATTGCTCGGTGAGGCTGCTCTCGTGTACACTGATGCTGTACTGCTTGTACCGCAGGCCCATTTGCTCCGCTGGGTTGCCGAAATCAATTCGGGATATCCAGTCTAGGCCACCCCATGGCACAATCTGAATCAACGTGGCTTTAGGTGGCAAAAACACACAGTTTGTGAGCCCAGCACCATGCACACCCATCATCACATCGACAGAGTTAACTACCTTGGCAAAATGGGAGAGGTTAGAGCTCACATTGGCCTCTTCAACCACAACCTCGTAACCCATCTCCTCAGCCATTGCCATGATCTCGTTGAGATTGAGGAACATCCTTGTCCTCTGCCTTGAGATAATGAGCAGCCTCGGTTTGGTCTTGGGGATCTCACCAAGTGCGGTCACCGCATCCCTAGGCAATGAGTAAGTCCTGCGCATGAACCTGTTGAAATCCACCATTGAGTAATTGTGTGGAGCCTTTGACGAGTCAATTGTGAACTCCATGTAAGCATGAAGGCCAACAATGGCATGCTTGAAGCAATGCACGTGATCATCGTTGTTGAAATCAATCAAAGGATACTTGGATAGCTTGTCAAACACCACCTTGTACTTCCTTGTCCACCAAATAGCCATGTCTGTGATTAGGAATTGAACCTCACCATTGAACTCGCTTGCAGTTGTGAAAAGAGGGACAAGCACATCGGTGAAGTCATGGAACAGATTTCCAGTGTATCCAGTCAGAGCAAAGACCACGGCAGGCACATCATGGTACTTGGTACACTCAGGTGCCACTTTGCTTGATTTCACCGTCAGCTCTGTAATACGGCTGAGGCAGAGTTCATCACCTTTACGAGGGTAAGGCTTAATTTTCCATAGCTCATCTCTCTTTGAGCCGGCAGGTTCCATGTACATGACAGAACTTGCATTCGGGTGAATCCTAATATTGCCTCGCATCTCACAGACATTGGCTCTGAAATTTGAGAAATCACACAGAGGTTTCCTGTCCGACTCCACATAATCCATGGCTGCAAAATGAAATATCATCATTGAAACAGAAGAAATAGAAAGAGTTGGACATATCAATATCCCATTGTGAATTTGCAAAGCATCCTCAATCTAATTTAAGAATGAATTAATTGACAGTCTAAAATGGTTAATCAATCAATTCTTTGAACTGTGATCAAAACCACCAGATTCAGATGATGCATTCGTCTCATGGCACACGTTTCTGATCTACCATACTAACCTGGTTGCAGAGATCTGTCCCTGCCGTTACTCTTGTCCGTGTCAGTTTCGAGCTTAATTTCAGTGTATTTTTTGCCATCTGCAGACAACATCAGCAGGGCCACCACACCCACCAAGAGCAAGTAAGTACCAAACGGCTATACCAATAGCTAGACCAAGAAACACAAGTAGTATCTTCTCCTGCTACCTTCTTGCTTGCCATTGTCTATGTCATCGGCGTCACGGATGGTATAGTTGGAAACCGTTGGGAGTGTCACCTTGTGATGCTCTTGGTGCCCCTCCTCTCCTTTCTTCTGCTCTTCACCTCCTCCACCTACAATACCAGTACAGATCCCACCACCAAAGTCTCACACATAAAGCAAGCATAAGTTCAAAGAGCCCAAATCTCTTAAGATCTCGAACCCCGTGAATCGAATCCGAGAGGAACGAACTCGGTGGGCACCCAAAGACGGAGCTAGACAAAGAAATTATTGACGGATCCGAAGGTGACGGCTCACCTAACAGCTCAGATGCAGTGGCCTCCTCCTCCTTTTTGCCCTGCTCGGGCTCACTAGTGAGCACCCTCTTCTCCTTCTCACTGGTCCCTGTCAAGAAGCGTCGGTACCATACGACATCTTAATCGAAAAATTCTAAGATAAACAGCTACACCAGTAAAGGCTAGGCCCCAAGATTTGACGATGTGACGGTGGTAATTAGCTCTAAAGATTTCACCATTGGCGTTGGCGTCCTCGCCGTCGTTGCCATCCACCATCTTGGGATCCTCGGCGGCGGGGAGGGTGTCGGTGGATCTCCGTGAGTCGGCGTCCACCCGCTGGCGGATCAGGAGCGACCGCGGCGCCTGGTCCACCGACAGAGAGCCGTTCACTGTGCTCGCAAGAAACGAGCGAGTTCTTCTTTGGTTAGCATCGATCCCAAGAATCCAAGAAGATGAAATTGTGAAGAAACGGCCGTACGGTTGAAGAGGAGGGCGTCGGGCTTGGAGACGACGACGAAGGTGAGGGTGACGAGGAAGAAGCCGATGACGAGGACGAGCAGCCGCAGCCACCGCGACTCCTGCCGGAGGCTCCGGACCAGCTTCGCGCGCTCCCCCGGCTTCATCTCCTCCACCCCCTCCTCCTCCTCCTCCTCCTCCTCGTGCTTCTTACCCTCCCACTAAACCGAGCTCGCGCCCACTACTACCTAGCTAGCCATCAATCTCCCGAGGAGAGAGAGGGAATCGAACACGGAACGGAGTGGATGCGAGAGCAGACGAGGAAACATTCGAGGTGAGGTGGGTAAGGGGAAGGATGCTGGGCTAAGGCTGTGCTTCCTTGCCTCTTTCGTTAGCTTTCCTTTTCTCCTCCCTGCCCTGCGTCTGCTGTCCTGTCTCCGTGTTTGTTTGGCAGTGTGGAGCGATGGGAGCTCTGCGGCTTTGTTGTTCCGGAGTTTCCCCGTTCCAAAGAAACAGCGGCTTCATTGGTGCGTACGCTCTCATTGTAGGAGACCAGACCAGACTCAACCTAGCTAGCACGACGTTTCTTTGTAGTTCTGCAACAAGAACAAACACTGTAGCTTCATATGGTACAGCTTTTTCTCAACATGTTTTTTATTACATCTCACGCCCCTATTTCTTTCCTGCACAAACTCATTGCTACGTTATTTTTTTATTAACAGTCGTGGTAATTAATATAAATTGATTAACCTATTATTATTACTGGAAAAGAATATTATGTTGTTATCATGCTCAACATATACCACATATACGCGAATCACTGCCAACTTTTTCCATTTGCATGTTATCTTATGGACTCTACAGTGGCAAAGTGTATACTTATCTTCCTCGCTCAAATATGGTTTGTTATTGCTTTAACATTGTGGATCTGTGTGACACGTGAGTTGTGCACAGCCAACTCATGCGCATATATACATATGACAGCACAATTTTTGTTTCAGATCAAAGCAAAAACAGGCATGTTCTCATTACTTACAGCCTGAAGTACTCATGCTTCCTAATTGGAAAAGTAGAACGATTATCATCGCACGCAGACCCATCCATGTTTACATGTAACTGATAGGTTATAGAGGTGAAGTTCTATTAGTTAATTATTGCCAGTAATAGACTATTGTCAAGTTGGGCAAATGCATTTGTAGTATCCGTGTGGACATGTGGTTATAAAATACTTCTATATATTGCATTTGTAACTTCCTTAATAAATAACTTTTTCTATCAATTTCCGTATGGTGTTTACTTTGCGGCAAACATATTTGAAAATATCTATATTACTTGGTTCCGCATTGTTTAAGTAATACTAAGTATAGGGCACTTTTTTCAAATTTGTTACATAAGTTATTTTATAAACTTGACTAACATTATCACAAACAGCTATGTAGTGAATAAAAATGGTGTTTGGTTCGAATCACGAGCTATGCGCCAAACACGGCCCAAAGTCCACCATACCGCCATTTGTGCCGTGCTAGCCTAAGCCTAGCCCGAAGTAATTATACATGTGATGGCGACGGCGACAATGGTAGTGGCGGCCGTCATCTTCATTTCTCTCATACCCGTTTTATTAAAAACTAGTTAAAATTGAATTAGTTGCATAAAAACATAGCACGTAATGACGTAAATATTTCAAAAAAAAGTAGAATTTCCTTGATATTTTAAAGATACAATGTTATTGTCTTATTAAAAACCTTATGCCCTAGAGTGAGATTCCCCAAGTAACGAAAAGAGTATAGTAACAATATGTGTACATACTAACTATAACAACACGTGTACCTAGTATCTACTCAAACATATATAATCTAACTAGTGCAATTATAGCCCAATAAGTTATGTATGTATGATGCATTAAGGTGTTAACCAATATTTTGTATTTATATACATGTGTGTATAATTTCTTTAGTTACTAGGTGTTAGGGAAAGTATATGTGTGATGCTTTGGTCCATAACTTTTAACCATTACTCCGAGTTCAGATAGATTGTTGTGCATGTGCTCCTATGAGTGATGCTTTAGTCGACTTAAATCAATCTTCGTTATGATAATCATTGAATCGATTATTTAAATGTGTCTAAATAATCTGGTAGCAATATATTTATTTAATCAGTGGTTGCTAATTCCCCTTTTCGGTCTACTAATGACATGTTATTCATCTTTTCATAACGTGCCGGCTTGCTACTAAATTTTCGCATAGCCAGATTTTATGAAATATTCTCTTAGCCTACATTTTCTAAATCTAGTTTGTAATTTTATTTATTTTATTTTCATTTTTTTTCTTTTCTCCCCTTATTCCTTTTTCTTTTCTCCTCTATCCTTTTTCTTCCACTCGTGACTCTACCGACACAGCCCACCCTTCATTTCCCCTTTTTCTCATCCCCTTCTCCTTTCTAGCCATATCTAGATCTTGTCGCTCCCTCCCCTCATGCCGCTTCCTCTCTCGGTTTCTAGCTCAGCCTTTTGGCTTCCTTTATGCTGGCGGGTGGCGGAGCGGAGCGGCGGTGCAGGAGGCGAAGTGACGGGCGGGAGGTAGAGCGCCAGCTTAGGAGGCAGAGCACGGGAGGCATTGCGGCGGGTGGGGGGCAAAGCGGTGGCATGGGAGGCGGAGTAGCAACGTAGGAGGTGAAGTAGCGACGCGGGAAGGAGAGTGGCGGCACGGGAGGCAGAGCGGCGGCGCAGGAGGCAGAGCAGAGCACTGATGGGGGGGGGCTGCAACCGTTCAACCAGCGGCAAGAAGAAGGCTGATGTCCACTGTGCTGTCACCGATAACCTTAGAGCACTCGGCTATGACGTCGCCGTCTGCTCCCTCCGGCAGTCTGGTATACTCCTCAGTCCTTCCCCTCTACTCCTCTCTCTCTCTCTCTCTGCTCTATGATAGCTTGTGTTGTGGGAATGACTGTAAGTCATGGGAGGCGGGAGGCGAGGCCGAGGCGACCGCCAATGCTGGTGTGCCGATCATGCCCCCCGTGCTCGCTGGCTTGGGCCAGTCCAAGCACGGCATGCTACATCGGGCCGTGTCGGGCTGGCTGTGCCTCAAATTAGCTTGAAAAAGCACGGTCTATCTTTCAGCTCTACTAAGGATAGTGATATGATAGTGTTGTGTGCAAAATGTAACTTCAATATCATCATTGAAAGGGAGGTGACAAAGGAGAGAGAGAAGTGCATGGGTCAGTGAGTCGATACAAAGGGGGAAAAATGCTTGGAACCGCTTACAAACTTGGAGCCAGGTTCTAACGAATAAGGAACATAAAACTAGACAACATGTGATACGGGGTCGCCCGATCTTCTCGATGTAGGATCAAGATACTCACGTGGATTTGATGAACCGTAGTGATCTCCTGTTGCCAATGCAAGAGTTAGCACTCTATATTCGCCCAACCACACGTGTTGAACTTCACGACCACCGATGAAGTTCCATCGCGCTCCCAATTCCCAACGGAAAGGTTGAACGATCTTGATTTCAAAAAACTCCCAATTCCCTTAAGTTGGGTCGGCTATCAAAAAGAACAAGTGTATTTTATAATCAAACGTGGTCTGAGCCCTAAAGGCTGCGAATACAAGGCTTATATAGCCCCTTGGGACGTTCATATGGTCCCCAAACCAAGTACAACTCAACCCTATATGGTTTTAGATACGAACTCTCACAAAAAAAGGAAACTATATTTTCCACCCGTCATATTGTTTCGGTCATAACTTTTTATCTGTGATGAATTTGAATGTGGGACTAGATCCATTGCGTAGCCCTTGAAATTATCTTTCCAACGAGTATAAGAACACCTAAATCGGACTCCGTTTGTGAAAGTTATGACCTTTTTAGTAACTGCCTGTCAGGCTGTCCCGAACCGAATCCGAATTGAATTCTGAGTTGAATCCGAGTTTGAATTGGGTTGAGCACGTGGGAAGTCCAAATTTGGCTTGAAAACCTTATCCAAAACTTGTAGTTTAAATCCTTGGGCTCCTCCCTTTTTGCTCTCCCACTGCATAGACTTCTTTCCCCCTTGAACAGCTACATGGGCTGCTTGACTTTCTCCTTTCCATTCCCATGGGCTTTGAGCTTTTTGTTCTTGGTAGCAAATATGATTACCTCATTGTGCTTTTCCATTGCTTTGACCCCGGAATCATCATAATATTCAAACCTAATAATAAACAAGAATTTGGCATAAGGTAGTATATCGTTCCCACGAATAGAAGAAAATTCATTAAGAAACAAATTCACCTGACAATATTTAATACAGCTCAATACTTCTTTGTAGTGAAATAATGTATTTGACTTAAAAGTGCTAAGCATGTGCGTATCCGTATCAATATGTCAGGAGAGAGACAGGGAGGGAGGGAGTGAGTGACGTTTTTCTTCTTTTATTTTGATTCATGTGGATTTATCTCGGAGTTGAGGAGTTGAGTAGAGGAGCTAAACCTCAGAGCAAAATGCGCTGACGTTGTTACCCACTGTGGGTTTCATCTTAACACCTCTAGAAAATCTATATATTAGAGTTGCTCTAAGAAAAATGCTTAGAGTTGATGCTAATCTTAAATACCGGTTCAAACAAATGAAAAATTGAAATGTGGCTATCTTTGAACTCAACAGATGGGGTATGCATTGAAAAAAAATGTGCTAGCCTTCCTAAGGTTAGCACTCGTAAACTTATTTTAGCACCTATAATTAGACTTTATACATCAGAGTTGCTCTTACAAATATAATGTAACTAAAAGACCAAAGTCCCTTTTGGAATGAGGAACTTTCCTATATTCGGGAATTCTCCGAGGTCATAAGGGCATGTACAACGCATCGACATACCGTCTTTATAACGCCAGCGTGTGCTGATTCATCCGGCGTGGAGCGGCCTCTCGCGAAGAAACCAAAGAAGCCGTCCTCTCGCGAGGCGACGGCACGCGCTCGTGCTCCCAGGCGAAACCGCCGGAGTTCCTCGCGTTGTACGAGCCGTCGTCTCCTACCGACGCGAAGCAGATCCATATGCAGGCGTGCGAAATGGCAGCGATTTCCTTCCGAGCGCGCCAAATCCTGATCCAGATACAGGGCGCGGCGGTGGCTCGGAAGAGCAAGGGCGTAGCACCAGGTGGCGGCGGCGCAGGAGAGGAAGGCGGCGGCGCCATGCCGCAGGAGCAGCACCAGGCGGCGGCGCAGGAGAGGAAGGTGACGGCGGCGGCGCAGGAGAGGAAGGCTGTGGCGTCGGCAGGGGAGCAGAAGTGGACGGCGGCGGTAATACAAACACACATAGCCGGCCAGGAGACTTCGTGGTCGTCGTCTCCACAAGAGTCCAAGTCACCGCAAGTATTGGGGGAGTTTTATACTAACAATCTATTTAGTACAGCAGGTATAGCAACTTTCCCCAACTCTGCCAGCTTCGCGGCTTTGGGTCTTGTAGGCGCCAAATCCACCCCTCCAATTCCAGGTAAATCGCTCCAGGTTCAAAGCCTAATCGAATACGCCTCTGTTTGTGCTACTCGATGCGGTTATTGGGAGCTAATATTTTTTCTCCATGTCCTGAATCCATGGTCATGGATTCCTGTTGCTTTCTATTTTCTTGGTTGGTTGACGAATATGTGAATTCTTGGCTTCTAGGTTCCAATTTAGCTGAAATCTGGATCTTGGAGAGTACCTAGTTTGAATTAGACGCCATATTTTTCAGATTCCTGTGGTATGGAGGTGATTGGAGTTTGGCCTTGAATGATGACCTACCAGAGTACAAGTCTATTTGTGTATGATACGAACAGCAAAGTGAATAGAGGTAGGCTTTTCTCAAAATCTGATAATGCAAAGGCAAACCTGGAGAAATCACTTTGTCATTTTTAGAGGTTGCAGGTTTGATAGCCACTGCAGCGTGTTGGCTTAGGAATTAGAGTGCATGATGCGTTTGCTTGCTTCTACTATAACATACTTACACAAAATGTACAATGAGGTAATTTTCTGTTCAGTCTTGAACCCACAAAAACAGTAGTATAGTTCATATGTTTGCAGCAGTTTGCCATCTTGTGTAAATAGGAATTGGTATGCTTACTCCTGACTCCTGAGGGCTCTGCCTTTCTTATTCTTAAAAAAAGTCCTGGCTACTGAAAGTTAAAAATTGGCCAAATTGACTAATGCCAAAAGGTGTCCATATTGCTTATATTGATAGTCTTAAAACCTCCTCCCTTCATTAAGTTGCAGTGTTCGTAGGTTTTCATGTTTTGAGTATATAACTTTCTGCCGAAAAGGACAGTCAACGCTACAAGTATTTCTACCCCCAGGCATATATGCGATCCACTGCTGAAAATTGTGCCCACTGTGGTCAAGCTAATGAGACACCGTCTTGGTGGGAAAAAACAGTTACATTAGCTTTTTTTAATAAAGGGGTATTTACGCTGATAAGTTTCCGATATGATTTGTATTATGAATGATGAATTGATGGACCTTTTGTAGGTAGTTGCAAATTTTAGTGCCTCCTGGTGTGGGCCATGCCGGGTCATTTCGCCCGTTTATGTTGAGATGTCACAGACATACCCCCCAACTCATGTTCTTGACAGTGGATGTCGACGAGCTAATGGTAAACAATGCTCTCCTAATCTTTTCCCCTTTTATATGCAAGTAGTTTCATCTTCTGTGGACTTCCCGGCATTCTGATTCCTGAAGACATCCTTATTTCTTTCAGTCCGACAGTGTTTACGTTGGGAATTTACATAGGTGTTTAAGATATCACACACTCACTTTTCAATAATGCTCCAACATTAGTCAAATTGCAGTGTTGTAGTCAAACTTTTGTGGAGAAACCCCTTGGGTGCTTAATCTGAGTGCCGGTACCAGGAGATGCTTTTCGCCGAAGCAGTGGACAATTTGCGCTAGCTAATGAATGAATGGATCATTTGATGAGAGAATTTCAGTGGAAGAGAAGACTTGATACTGAAAACTGAGATGAGATTTCTATTTGTTTTTCCCTACTTTGCAAGATTGGATGCTGTTTTTGGTCATGGAGAAGGGAATGATTTAGTCTTCTGTGGATTAAAGACCTTTGCCCACTTTTGTTAGAGGTTGAAGATTGTTGATGGTTTGGGCTTCTTGTTTATGTGACTTTCCAGTTGTGGACTTGTGGTTTCATACTATATTAATATATCATTTATATTGATGGTTCTAAAAAATATTGTAATTATGTTCATCTTATTTATACTTGATCTGTTTTGTATCAAGAAGCGACACAATGGTATACAGGAATCATATTCATGCTTGATCATGGCTGTATGCATGCATTAAACAGTTTGCAGATAGTCAAATAGACGACCCATTGTACAAGCTGTCTGTTCAGTTGTCTGTGTGTGAAGTGGAAAGAACTTACAGACAGCAACCTGTTTGTGGGTTGTAGGGGTGCAAACGGGTTGGGTTAATCCCGAGCGATCCGGCACCGAATCCGATTGGTACCGAATCCGGAGAAAAAATATGGGTTAGGATATGGTAACAGCAATATCCGTCTGAATCCGATACATCTTCAAATTTGATTTCAGGTTAGTGCTACTATTTGACGTTTCATTTTCTTTTGCAATGGTAAAATAAAAATCTTCCACATCAGCTATTAAGTAGTAACATCAAGTTCTTGACAGTACGTCATCTTACTCCATTTGCTGTACTGCATGCATTTCTTACAAACGGGTTAATCCCGACCGATCCGGCACCGAATCCGATTGGTACCGAATCCGGAGAAAAAATATGGGTTAGGATATGGTAACAACAATATCTGCCCGAATTCAACCCGTTTGCACCCCTAGTGGGTTGTACATGCCCTAAGGGCATCCACAACTTAGTGGAAAAGTAGGCCAGAAGGGATGAGCTAGCCTACCTGTGGTCGGCATTATAGATTGTGGAGGTCGGCCTTAGCATATGAAGTGCTCATTTGGACTTCATATTTTAGCTTCTAATTTTTCTAATTTTATTTTTTTTGTTTTTTAAGTTTTTATATTTTCTTTTTCTTATCTTTTGCATTGTCCGTGATGATATAATTTTTTTTAAATTTTTTTAAAAATTAATTACACTAAAAAAACTACTAACAGCTACGGTACAAAAAAACTGCTATAGTACCAGAAAGCTAGAAGTTTGAGCTTCAAAAGCACAAATAGCACCCCTAAACGTATGAGCCAACCTTAGGCTTAAGGTCCACGCTTAGCAAATAAAGAAAGAAATTGGGCCTAGCCGTTGTTGGGCCGTCAGATGGCGCAAATATGATATAGTGGTTGCCGCCGGGAGCCGAGCAGATGAACTGCGTCCCTGGTAGGCCGTCCTTGCCAGCCACTACCTCCAGATCCAGTTGTCCTCACTGGCCACTGCCTTTGGATCTAGCTGCCCGGAATTGTGTTGTCGCTAGGGAGGCTATCCTTGCTGCCCACCGCCTCCAATTTCAGTGTGTGAACGCTAGGGAATGCAATTTTGAAATTCGCCAATCGCCATCACTAGATCTGGCCGTACAGAGGTCAGGGAGGCACCAAGCAGAGGAGAGGCGGCCATGTGGAGGAGGTCGCGAGTCGCATGTGAGTCTGATGGGGAGAGAAAGTTGAGGGGAAGAGGGTGGTTATTTTATTGTCATGCCTTTAATTCCCACTTGAGCTTTATACACTACAGGAACATAGCGATAGACACGTCACCACACCCTAAGGCTTACTTTTGCATTATACACTGGAGGTGCCCTAAAAGAAGATCCCTATGGGAATCAAATTGTTTCTATTAGACATGGGACACTTGTCTTGCCGTTTTTGCATGGAACGTGTGTTTTTTAGATGTAAACTCTAACCCGTGTACACGATTGTACTCTCTATTTAGTGTGGCAATGAACCGCTCGGCTTGCTCGCCATCTTTCTTAGTTTCCTGTAAAATTTCTATATTCTAGACAGTATCTGTTGGATATATAGGTAATATTTTAATTCTAAATTTTACTAAAAGATAAATATCGTAAATAACTAATGATATATAAATCAATGCAAACTGCAGGCTACTCATTGCACTTTAGAAAATATGCAGGGAAAAATAGTATCAAAATCGATCGAACACACGAATGATTTACTGTTGGGCTTGATGAAAAATAGTAAGCAATACAGGCTCGATGCAGTGCAAGACGTAGATGAAGCAGAGTAAAAGCGTTCGTGCAAATGTGTTGCCCAGAAACCTTATTGCCGCCCAGTGCTAATACTCTCTATGGCAATGGCACGAAGATAGCCACTCTCCCTCCTTCTAGGTGCACGCTGAGAAGAAAGGTCGGAGTGGTTGGGTAGCACAGTAAACCAACACATAACAACACGGGAGAAAGTAGAGGAAGAATGGAGGTTGAATTTCTCTGTGTTTTCGTCTCTAGGCACTTTTAAGGGTGCTACAGTTATTCACTAGTAACTGCTGCGATTAAACAGAATCATTCACTAGTAATTGCCTCATCAAATCACTGACTAAGTAGTGTTAACTCACTGGTAACAATCTCATCAAATCACATTATGACATTTAAGCAGTATTATGACTAGTTAAAATATGAGAGATGATACACGGTTTAGCAAAAATAAAGTGGACTTGGTCTACAAAGTGGCGTACTACGTCACGGCATCGTCGTGCGTCGCAAGTCACAAGTCAAGTGATTTTCACACCAAAATATACGAATACGCGCACGCGCATGCGTGCACGCGTATGTGATTAACCAAAGCCCTCCTCATGTCATACTTATCTATATTCAAGGAGTTGTGAGGACTACCTTATCAAATGGTCTCCTCCATCTTACCTTAGTGATATGGGATTAAACCATGCATACTTTAGAATTATAGGAAATGGGCCTCACTCACATAGGCCTATTTCTAACAATCCTCCACAAATTCCAATGCAAGAAGAAAGAAAATGTCAAAAATATTGTGCTGAAGTACTATTAATATACCAGTCTTTTAGTGTAAGTCCCGAAAGGGTTGAACTTGCACCTAGAATAACAAGATTCATCTTCTCACAACTGATGAATGGACTATGCCTTGAAGTTGCAGCTTTTCATGATCAGATTTCACTTGAAATCTTAATTAGTACTAGGTTGCTAATAAACTACGTCTAAACGGAGCGTTATATGGTCATGTTCTCTTATCTGCTCATGTGCTTTCTTGAGAATGCCCCGTTCTCGAGAACTATGACCACACAACTAGGCTTAAGTAGGTGTATTCTTTCCAGGTATCATGCAAGCTGATACTTTTTCCTTATCCTTATCCTCGCTCCTGATTAATTTAATATTCGGAATGACATCTGCCTCTCCCAAATCTTTCATATCAAATCATCGAGATAAAAAATATTTGACCTCGTCAATTACGGCAGTGTTTGTTCCAAATATAAGTATGTCATCTATATACATACATAAGATCACTCCTTAACCCGTCACCATAATGGTAATATACACATTTATCAGCTTCATTCACAATAAAACCGGTGGATGTAAAAGTTTTATCAAACTTCTCGTGCCATTATTTAGGTGCTTATTTTAAGCCATACAAGGATTTCAATAATCTGCATAGCTTATTTTCCTATCTATAAATCACAAAACCATCTGGTTAATTCATATAGATTTCCTCCTCCAACTCTCCATTATGGAAAGCTGTCTTCACGTCTATCTAATGAACATATAGACCATAGGAAAATGGTAACGTAAGGAGTACTCTAATGGTGGTTAATATGGCAACAGGAGAATAGGTATCAAAGAAATCTTCTCCCTTTTTTGGGTGTAACCCTTAGCCACAAGTCTTGCCTTATACTTCTCAATAATACCATCAGGCCTTAGTTCTTTTAAAGACCCACTTACATTTTAAGGTTTGCACCGGATAAGATGATTAGTAATCTCCCAAGTCATGGTAGAGTCCATCTCGCTACGGACTACTTCTTTCCAATACTTAGCATCATAAAGATGCATAAGCCTCCGAAAGTCTTTGGCACATCATCCACGAGGTATACAATAAAGTTGTCACCAAAGGTTTTCTCAACTATTTGTCTCCTGCTCCTACGAGGAGTTCTACGACTAGATTGTTATCCTACTTAGGGATATCACATATTGGTTCACAAATGGTGGGAAGTTCAGAAGTTTAATTATTCTCACTTTCAATATTATTAGTTTGAACATTCTTAGTTCATGATGTATTGCTTGATGTTCTCATATGAAAGATATTCTCAAAAAATGAGTATCTCTAGACTCCATTATTGTGTTAGCAATAATCTTAGGAGTTTCTAATTTAACTACTAAAAATTTATAGGCCATGCTATTTTGAGCATATCCTAGAAAAATATTATTTACTAATTTTGTTCCAAACTTTCTCTTTTTCTGCAATGGTATATTGACTTTTGCCAAATAGATCTAAGTTCATAGAAAATTAACATTAGTTTTTCTCCCCTTCCATCCCTCTTATGGAGTAATCTCACTTTTTTAGTGATTACTCTATTTAGGATGAAAGTTGCTATCAATATGCTTCCCCCTACCATATCTTAGGCATACCAGAACTCTCTAACATGACATTAACCAAGTTTGTTAGTGTTCATGTTTTCCTCTCAGTTCCCCGTTTGATTGGGTGAATATGGTGGCGTAAATTCATGTACTATTCCATGTTCATAACAGAATTGGAAAAATTCATGAGAGACGTACTCTCCTCCACGATCAGACCTTAATCTTTTTATTTACTTCTCTAGTTGGTTCTCAACCTCGGCCTTATAAGTCTTAAAATAGTTTAAAACTTCATCCTTACTTTTTAGCAAATACACATAGCAGTAGCATGTTGCATCATCAATAAAAATTAGAAAATAAATTTTGCCTTCTATTGTCAACAATCATTCATTTAACATAAATCTGAATGAACAATATCTAATGGTGCCAGGTTCTTTTCATCCTCTAATCCCTTATAGGGCTTTCGAGGTTACTTTGCTTATACACATGACTGACACTTTGATCCTTTGACAATTTCACATTATAAATTAAATCTAATCTGGACATTCTAGCAATACTATCAAAACCAATATGACAGAAACAAGAATAGCAAATTTTGCCTCATATTTATTTAAACCAGTTGCAACATTCATATTATAATATGACTCTAAAGTACTTAGGCAGAATAAGCCTCCACTCTCATAGCCTTTACCAACAAAGTTTCTAAACTTAGACACTACAATTTTATTTGACTCAAAGACTAGCTTCTAATCATCCCTACATATGAGAGAACCACTAATGAAGTTCTTGTTTATTGTAGGAGCATGCTACACATTCTTCAAGTGGACAATCATCCCTGAAGTAAGTTTCAGATTCACTGGGCCAACATCAAGAACAGAAGTATGCGACCCATTTCCCATTAGGATGGAGGAAGCCCCTACTGCCTGGTAAGAAAAAAACAAGGAAATATTAGAATATATGTGAACATTAGCACTAGTATCAACCCACCAATCAGTGCATTGACAAGCTGAAAAGACTATAGGTGAATTACCATACTCTCGTGAAGTTGAGGCCTCGCCTATGATCATGTTGATGGCCTTCTTATTTGGCTATTCACCGTCTTTGGTTTTGCGGAAGTGATAGTCCTTCGCCATATGACTGTCTTTTTCGTACACAAAGTAGGTGATGTCTCTCAATTCGTTTTTCTCGGTTTTCTTGTTCTTAAAGCTAGTTGTCTTTTTTTGTTTGTTGGATTTGTACTTCTTGGTAGCAGTCTTTTTTCTATGAAATTTGCATTGTTCTAGCTAGAGGTGCTAGGTGCATCTTTTGCTTTTGCTTTTTCTTCCACATCGAGGGTAGCAATGTGATCCTCAACAGAAATATCTTCCCTCTTAGTTTCAAGCTAGTGACAAAATCCCACCAAGAGGCAAGGAGTTTAGCAGTAATGCCCACAACCACAAGCGTAGGAGGCAACACACAGCTTAGGTGTGCAATCTCATCGACTAGTAGCTAGAGATCATAAGCTTGTCCAAGTATTGACTTGGCCTCATCCATTCTCAAGTTAAAAAATTGGTCACACATGTAGAGCTAGCGACCTGCCTCTGCCTCTACATATTTGTGCTCTAGTGCATCCTATAACTCTGTGGCGGACTTGTAATCCATTACACATCATAGAGCTGATCTGCTAGAACAGTCAGAATGCAGCCAAGAGCAGTGTTGTTTGCATTTTCAAATTGCAAAAACTGCTCAATTGTAAATGGATACTATGTGTGGATAACCCACCATAACTCCAAAGACATGATCCAAAACTTGGCTCTAGTCTGCCATCTATGAAAGTTCTGACCAGAAAATCTCTCAGCTTTCATCGCATCAGAAGCACCAGCCATTGCTGTATTGCAATAAAGTTCACAATAAAGTTTCTAGAATGTTGGATATGTGGGCAATATTTTAATTCCAAATTTTACTAGGAGATAAATATCGCTAATAACTAATGATGCATAAATTAGTGCTAACAGCAGGCTACTCATTGTACTTCAAAAAATACGCAAGGAAAAATAGTATCAAAGTCGATCGAATGCGCGAACAACTTACTGGTGCATGCTCTCCCTCCTTCCGGGTGCACACTAAGAAGAAAGGTCGGAGTCATTCGATAGCACAACACACCAGCACAAAATAGCAGGGAAGAAAGTAGAGAAAGAATGGAGGTTGAATTTCTCTGTGTTTTTCTAGACGTCTCCAGGCCCTTTTAAAGGTGCTACAGTTATTCACTAGTAACTATTGCGATTAAATAGAATTATTCACTAGTAACTGCCTCATCAAATCACAGACTAAGTAGTGTTAACTCACTGGTAACTGCCTCATCAAATCACATTATGATATTTAAGTAGTATTATGACTAGTTAAAATGCGAGAGATGATGCACGGTTTAGCAAAAATAAGGTGGAATTTGTCTTCCAGTGGTGCGCCACGTCATGACACAGTCGCGTGTTGCAAGTCACAAGTCACGTGAATTTCATGTGAAAATACACGAATACATGCACGCGCGTGTGATTAGCCAAATCCCTCCTCATGTCATTCCTATCTATATTCAAGGTGTGGCGAGAACTCCACCTTATAAATTGGTTTCCTTCATCTTACCTTAGCAATATAGTACTCAACCGTGCGTCCTATGGAATTATAGGAAATAGGCCTCACTCATATGGCCATATTTCTAACAATCCCTCATCATTTCCAAAGCAAGAAGAAAGAAAATATCAAAGATATTGTGCTGAAGTACTGTTAATATATCAATCTTTTAGTGTAAGTCTCGTACAGGTTGAACTTATGCCTAGAATAATAAGATTCATTTCTCACAGTTAATGAATGGACTATGCGTTGAATTCGCAGCTTTTCGTGATAAGATTTCACTTGAAATCTCAACTAGTACTAGGTTGCTAATGAACCACACCTAAACAGAGGTTTATATGGTCATGCTCCCCTATCTGCTCATGGAATTTTTTTTACGAATAATCCATTTTTTTATTCAAAATTATAGATATATACCCGCAACAAATTTTTTTACAAAAATAAGCTCCAGTCGCTCAACGAGTAACGACTGGAACCTATCACCCAACCAGGAGCTGACACAATGCCTCTCGCTTTATCGTGGAGCGGCTGGCTCTAGTCGCCCACCCGTTGGGCAACTTTCATGCAGTCGCCCAATGGGGAAGCGACTGCATGTGCCCCCCCATGAATGTTTTCAATTTTGTTAATTTTGTAATTTGAAACTAGTAAAAAATCTGCTAAAGTTGTAATAAAAGTTTATGTTCATTATATGTTGTAGGTGCCTAAATAATTTTGGAATTTTTTTTACGAATGATTGACCGTAAAACGATTGATACATACGATGGTAAGTGATATTTTGATGTTAATGAGTAGGTAACGAGGAGTATAAGCAGGCACAGTACTAAAACGTTTAAATCGTTAAAAACGTAAGTAGTACATGAAACAATGGTGTACAATCAGGCGCCACCCTGCCCTGCCCCGTCTCCACGCCCGTGTCCTCCCATACGGCCCTGCTTGGCCGTCCTCCGCTGTAACGGGTTACGACGCTCCGAGAACGTAAAACGATCAGGAGCGTGTCGCACCCGCCTCTGAGCTGGTGGAGTCAGCTGCACCTCAGGCTGTGTGCTCTCCGGTGCACCGGGGAGGGTACTACCGGAGAGAACCTCTGATGCTGTGTCAAGAGGTGCTAACCCATACTGCTGCCTGACCCACTCAGAGAAGTACTGATCCACATCGTCCGGGCTCGCGGTGGGGCCGTGCCGAGACTCGGACTGGAAATGACCTGCAAAAGTAATATCGTTAGTTTCAGATGTCAAACATTACGATAAAACGGAGATCGTACGATACGTACCCTCAGCGAAGGTCATCACGCCTGGAGAAGGGGCATATGTCGAGTGCACCCCTTGTGTGGGTAAACCAGGAATGTACGGAGGACGCGAGAACAGCTGGCCTAGCGGTGTACGAGCCCATCCCCAGGAAGATCCTCCAGCCTCGTCCGAGAGAGGTGCCAGAGGACATGCCCACGTAGAGCCTCCAGATACCTGCCACGCCGGTCGGGGAGGCACCGGTGGCCGAGCCGTCCGTGTGCTAGGCGTGGGCATGCATGCCACTGGTAGCCTCGTGCAGGACAGTAGGTGCACGACACGTGTACCCCTCTCCCTTTCTATTGTGCCTGCTTGTAGGACCACTTCGATCTGCTCAACAAAGGGCAGATACGCCCGTGTGACCTGGACATGTGCGAACTGCACCTGCAAGGACGAATAGATGTTACGTACGACCGTCGTTAGTATAAAGGAAATAACTAATTGACATATGACTTACCCGTCGACGACACCAAATAGAACCCATTGTCGGCCGGTCGATGTCTCCCCCCTGATACATGTCGGGCCCGTATGGACTCATGTCGTCTAGCAATGGTTGTCCAAGGCTGAAGCACTCGAACGACCACAACTGCAGTAGTAGGGGACAATCCACTAGGATCGAGTTCGCACATGTCCTCGAGCACGCACTGCACAGTTCGCGGTAGGTTGCAGCAAGTACGGCCGATCCCCAGCTGACCTGGGGGGCTCGCCGTCCGCGATCGCCCTAGCATAAGTGATGAGGCGCGCGTCGACACTGTTGCCGTGGCTGCTGGTGAAGAGCACCCAGCAAAACAGCCACAGCAAGTACGCCTCCAAGTGGCGCGAGACCTGGTGATCGTTTGCCTCTGAGTCCATCCGCCCTAACTAAAAGCAAACAAGATGTTATTAGTCCATAATAACGTAAATAAGAGCTTCGATGATACGATCGATTGTAAAGACCACGTACCCGGAACAGAATTGTGCCAGCCACCTCAGTGACGGCCCATGGGTCTGATTCGCCGGGAAGATGTAGCACTGACCCACGGCACCCGGTGGAAGGATCCCCTCGAATCTGGCGAGCAGGTCATCGCGCCACTCGACCGGGGCTTTCGGTAGGAAGGCAGCGCCTCCCGCGATCAGAAGGCCAAGAAGCAGGGACACATCCTGCAGGGTCGGTGTCATCTCCCCGAATGGGAGGTGGAAAGTATGCGTCTCGGGCTGCCAACGGTCCACCAAAGCCGTCAGCAGGGAGCGGTCGAACGGGAAGCGTCGTGATCGCTCCCCGACCTCGTCCCCGTCCGCGGCCAAGGCGGGTCCATCCTCCTCCGTGGCCTGCACCATCCGGGCAACAGGGAGTAGCCCGACATCCCGTAGCCTGCAAACAAAGTGAAGGTCAGCACGGAACGTTCTTACGGCAGCACTAAAATGATGGCGTAGTGCAAACCTGGCTGTCCAACGGGCGTTGAGTCTCCAGGCCACGCGAGGTGTGCACGTCCGGACCACTCCCACCTCAGCCGACTCGTCCGCGCTCCCCGGTGGCGGCACACGACGGGAAGCGCAATGCATGCGGTCCACGTGCTCGTCCAACAGGGGATATTGTCAGTCACGCGCCATGTTGTTACTTTTGTAAAACTACATGTTTAATAAATTTAGTATAACAAATATTTAACTTTTTCTAGCTAGATCTACACTACAGTTGCTTTCTATACTAGAACTTGTACTAAAATCTCTGTACTAAAAATGTTCCATACTAACAAATGTACATTACAAATTTTCTATACTAAATTTTCTATACTAAAATTGCTATACTAGAAAATTCTATACTAAATTTTCTATACTAAAAATTGTACTAAAATTTCTATACCTAAAATTTCTATACTAAAATTTTCTATACTAAATTTTCTATACTACAAATTGTACTAAATTTTCTATACCAAAATTATCTATACTAAAATTTTCTATACTAAATTTTATACACTAAAATTGTACTAAAATTTCTACACTAAAATTGTTATACTACAAAATTCTATACTAAATTTTTTATACTAAAAATTGTACTAAAACTTCTATACTAAAATTTTCTATACTAAAATTTTCTATACTAAAATTGTATTAAAATTTCTACACTAAAAAAATCCTATAATAAAAATTTCTATACTAAAATTTCCATACTAAATTTTACTACCTTTAACATTTTATACAAATATACTACAAATATAATGTACTACAAAACTTTCGAAAAAATACCGAAATCTGAAGATCCTGCGCTTTCCTCTTTTTCCCCTCCTCTTCTTCTCCTCCTCTCCTCCTCTTCTCTCATTTGCCTTCTTTCTCCGCTCCTCTCTCGCGTCGTCGAACGAATGCGCGAACAATGAACAGCGGCGGCTGTGGATGGGCTTGCCGCTGGGTTTAAACCCGTTGCTGTCGCCCAGCCGTTGGGCGACAGGAATGGATGTCGCCCAACAGTACAGCGACTACATGTCAGTTGCTCAACGGTTGGGCGATAGAAATAACTCACCCAACCATTACCAACTGCCTAGGTGTCGCGCTGTGGTTGGGCGATTACCTCTAGTCGCCCAATGGGGGGCGACTAGAGCCTATTTTTGTAAAAAATTTTGTTGCGGGTATATTTCTGTAAGTTCTAATAAAAAATGGATTATTCGTAAAAAAATTCTCTGCTCATGAACCTTCTAGAGAATGCCCCGTTCTTGTGAATTGTGATCACACAGCTAGGCTTAAGTTGGTGTATTCTTTCCAGGTATCCTGCAGGCTAAAATAAATGATATTTTATACTATACATGTTGTCTCTCATCATACAATTTGTAACCATGAACTTTCATAGTCGTATGCTGATAAGAAAAATATTATGAAAGTACCTTTCATGGTACATCCATTACTATTTTTTATGTAGTTAATCAAATATATACTATTTTCTATGTATCAGAAGTAGAAATTTTGGCTAAATGTTTTGCGCAACAACACTTACTTAGGATTAAAGTACCAAATAGTTTCTCCGCTCTAAAAAAATGCTCATCGGTTCATGTCATCACACCACCGCCAAGCATGATGTAACCACGGTGATGCGAAAGAGGAGACACATGAGAACAGTCACTACTAAAGAAAAGAGTAGGATATCTTATCACAGACAGTTTCATAAAATCTGTTAGTGTTTTAATTATTACAGACGATTTTACAAGTATGACAGTCTATGTTACTAGCAATGGCTAGTACCGTCTGTGAAACATAATTATCACAGACGGTTTCATATTAATAACCATCTATGAATTATCATAGATGGTTTGTGTAATTGTAGATGTCACAGATGGTTTTTAATCTGAATTGTCTGTGATAATTCACGGACGCTTCCAACCACAAACCGAGTGTGATAATAGGATACATCACAGATAGTTTTTAATCTAAACTGTCTGTGATAATTCGTAGATGATTCTTAACAAAAATCATCTGTGATAATTATGTATCACAGATAGTTTGTGGTTGGAAGTGTCTGTGGTATGTACTATGTTATTAAATACCTGGTCCATCCCGACAGATATGTCTACAACGAGCTAGGGTTTAAATACAGCTGGCTTTGAGGCGTTTCATAAAAGCATACTACAGATTTGTAAGTGTGCTTATAGATCTATTTGTTCTTGATGATTTATGGTTAGTATTTACTTCTAATTATATACATTATAATCAAGAGAGATGATAGCTAGGTTTAGATCTAGCTTTGTAGTTTGCTTCAATTTAAGAATGGGTCTCACTACTCCTAGCTTTGTACTTTGTAGATCAAAGCACATTTAATTTAAAGGAGTTTCAAAAAGGGTATACATACACGATGAAGAGCAGATTATATATGAATATAGTAACATTGTCGAGGGAAACAACGATATGTCAGATGTGGAATATGCTTTCGATGAGGATAGGTCGCACGATGATAATATAAATCAGATGTTATGTGATACAGAAGGGAACTATAGTGAGAGAAAGTTTGGTAAGTTTGAGGGCTTGATGGAGGACTCAGAGAAATCTTTATTCCCGGGCTGCAAACCAAAATATATTAGGTTGTCATCCATACTTGAACTGCTGCAATTGAAGGCAAGCAATGGTTGGTCCAACAAAAATTTCACGACATTGTTGGTCTCCTAGCGAACATCCATCCGGTGGAAAACATGTTGCCTAGAACCACCTACCAAGCGAAGAAGCTTCTTTGTCCATTGGGAATGGAAGCAGAAAGAATACATTCATATTCGAATAATTGTATCCTCTATCATAAGGAGTATACAAACATATATGTATGTCTGGTGTGCAAATCATTCTGATACAAACGTAAGAATCACTTTGATGACGTTGAGGGCATCGAGTGAAGCAAGTACCTGCTAAGGTGTTATAGTATCTGCCTATAATTCTCCACTTGAAGTGCTTATTTGCAAACTGAAAGGAGGTAAGATTGTAGCATTAGATTCAGAGGAGCGTAACAAAGATGAAAAAGCTAAGACACCCTGCTGATTCTACTCACGACTTCCTCACGCTTTGCCACTCTCCAACCCAGCCATCTGCTTACCATAAGAGCATTGCAGCATGCCGATCGGAAAATATACAATTGATGGAAAGGGTTACCATTTTTACCTTAAGTGTTTCAATCCTCTCTTCTGGAGAGGTAGCACTTCTACATTCTGGCTGGGCTCCCTTGTACAGATCATTTTGATCCACTCTCTCACCTCAGCAAAAGATAGGGCTATGGAGTCAAGGAAGACTATAAGGTTAAAAAAATTCAACCAAACAAAAAGGAAACACAACTGGTCAAAAGTTTTTGAGACTTATATTCCGGAGAATCCCTGGTAGGGTCATCCCTGCCATTGTACTAAAGCATAGTACAATCACTCAATTTTAGATGACTTTTCTGGTGCATGGAGAAATCCTTCACCATATGCTATGAAGTAAGACCTCTCATCCTAAGATGGTGGATGATATTGATCCATCGTCCTACCTTTCCCTCCTTTTTCAAGGAGGGTCTCATCTTGGATTCTTAACGGCCACCCAGCTGACAAAGAAAGGCTGTTGTCTTTGTTGAGCATCATGTAGAACCACATCTTCTTCCATGATGACCAAGAAGATTTAGAATAGATTAGAATGTATTCTTCAGCCTTCCCATCGTGGAGACGCAAAGCACAATTTCTGGGTGGCGCCGTTGATTTTCTCGACTTCATCATCCTATAGAAGTATTTGATGAGCACAAGGTTTGGCTCAATCCCCAAATATGCTTCGTATATGTAGACAAAGATGCTTAGATTAGCAATCGAGTTGGGGCGAAATTTACTAGCTTGATTCCTAGTACTCCAAAACCTAGGAGAGAAACGGGTGCACTGGCAATAGAAACTCTCACTCGATGTACACCAAGAAGATTGAAATCTCGTCTTCATTCCTGCTTAGAAATTTCTTCCCAACCACTGATCTCCACGAGATTAGAACCTTATCAGGAAGCATCCCTTCCTTCTCTATGGTCTTGAGCTTCTTCAATCCAAGTTCCAACGCACGACCAATTGGTGATTGGATCTAACATTTTGATTGGGTGGCTACTAGCGAAGAGCGCAAGGGCAGAGAAGATAAAAGGTTTTCCTAAAAGCGTGAAGCCCCAAGGCGACGTGCTAAACGTTTTATAAAGGTTTCTCTCTAACTGTAAATGGAGGTTATCCGATTCGAGGCCCAATAGGCACCAAAACCTTTCAGTTTCCTAGTTAGTTTCTCAAGTTTAAAGTAAATACGAACCACTTCTTTACTTTCATTGTTAAAGAAGTAGTTTCCAGATTAAAATCTCGCTTACATGTTTGGGGGCTAGCTGACGAGGGTTGAATGAATCCCTAAATAAGCCTTTAATATATAATTAAGGACAAGGAACTCCATGGTCATAAACCTCCAGAGATTGTGCCTCGGGTACTTTGGTTGGAGAAACACTATGTGTCAGTTTATAGCAATAAAGATCATCGTTGTTCTCTCACAAGGATTTTTAGCTATTTTTCTCATATTATTTCGTAACATCGGCGACTTGATTATTGACATGGCTCCTTAAAGGGTGTGATTCCTTTCAGATGCATGTAATTAACTAATGATTATCTGAAAAATTAAAGATGAAATCGATGAAATGCATGCAATAAACAGTAGGAAAATAACGTGCTATTTTAGGCGCATTACAAAACTGGCTCTTACATCTGGTTCAGGTACAGGGCGCTTGCAGCATCAGCATTGGTGACAATGTCCACCAGCACCGGCACCGCCACCCTCTTCCTGTCAAACCCGTACACGCAAACGGAGCGACGTCTATCACTTTCGCCGAAAGCAGTGAAAGAATTGATGGCATGGGGCCAAACGCTAAAAAATGAGATACAGGGGGAAAATCAAGCTCAGAGTGATTTCCAACGGGGGTTTGCAATCTTCGGGCAGATATTATATTAAGGACATTTCAAATCGTTGGGTTGTCATCTTCCAGCAGGTAATGGAGGCCGTTTTTTTAGCTTATAGTTTCTCTCTAATAAATAAATAGAATAGCTTCTTTACTATGTTTTTGAATCGATTTATCGAGATTATTTTTTTGAAGCGACTTATCGGCTTATTGACATTCGGTTCATTCGTATAAACACTTATGCTAGAATAAAAAAAAGCCATCAACTGCACCCATAAACTATAAGTTATAATTGAAAAGAATGCACCAAGTATTACTGTTGAATACAAACAAGTGTATTCATGGATTTGTTTTGTACTGAGCTTTAAAGAAAGATAAAAATCTAAAAAGGAGGAAAATCAGGAAATACTTTCTATTGTTATCTTGGTCTGTCTTGTTTTGAGTGTCCTAAAAATATAAGAAAAATTATAGAATGCATCTATTATATCGATTATATTATTAAAATGATATAAAAATAAGTAACTATATTTGCACTCAAGCATTAGAAATTCCCACGTTAATCGAAAGGAAAAAAGGAATATCTACACAATCAATTATGGTGGGTGTTGTGGTTACAGACCAAACAGAGAGAGAGGTATGGTAGTGGAGGGTTAGGTGAGCAATGCTTAGGGTTTTTCCCATAGCCAGCATCGTATATATATCCACATGGGGAGTGTTTTTTATAACCTTGCCCTTACACCTGAGTAATCCCTTCAAGGGTATTTATGTCATTACATATGTCCCATATTGGGCTTTACAGCCTTCTAACAGGCCAGCTGGGCTTAGGTGGGGGCCATCCCTACAACAGGAGCCTCTCATGGTGACGGGCTTCATGGGCCGAAGCCATGCTGTCGAGCCATTTGGCCCCCTCCGTCCCATGGCCTGTGAATTTCTGTATTGCTTGTGGAGCCTTATTGCTTGGTGTAGTCCCCGTCCCGTGGCGAGGATATAGCGTTGAGCAAGTTGCCGAAGCCGTCCCCGCCCACAGGGCCCTTCAGCGGCGGAATCGGAGTCGGAGCGGAGATGGACTCTTGTTGCGGACAGGTCGAGGCGTCGGGCAGGGCCCTTCAGTGGCGGAGTCGAAGTCGCAGCGGAGACGTGCTCTTGTCGTGGATAGGTCGAGGCATCGGGCAGGCCCAGCTCCCGTGCTTGACCCCGTAGCCGAGTGCGGATCTCTGCCCAAAGACTGGTCCGAGGCGAGCTCCTCGCGGGGGTGCTGCTCGAGGTCACGCTATAGACGTGGGGCCGACATGTGGCCCGACCGACTCGTGGCCCGAAGTCGTCGTCTTAATGACGACGCGAATCACGCCGACCCCTGGAATGTCAGGGGCGGGCAGCTGCAACCGTACGCGTTATCTTGATGGAAGAGCACACGCGGCGGGGCGCGATTGGTGCGTCGCGGGTTGCCAACAGTCGCACGACCATGGTCACGCGTCCCTTCCCGAGAAAGGTGGGACGCGTGGCGGGATGCTACTGGCGTGTCGTGTGCTATCAGGTGGCTTGCGTCTCGCTCCCTCATCTGCCAACGGTTGCGCTCCCTCATCTACCAGCGGTTGCGCTCCTCGGTCGTAGGGAGCCAAACCGCCGGGCCCCGTTGGTTGCGTTTTCGTCGATTGGACTACCGTCGGTTGACCTTCCGCCAGCCTGGCGACTCCCCGCCGGGCGAGCATGGGTAAGTACATCGGCAGTGCGGCGTGCTTCCCCTCATCCTCGGTTGCTCACCTTGTTCCTACACGTGATTATTTTCTCACAAGTAGGCCTACTTTTGTTCATTTGCGTTCGATGATTGCGTCTGCGAACGCTAATATCAGTGAGTGTTGATGAACGGAAGGAGGCCTATTTATGAGCGTCGGTGGGTCACCTTGGCTGGTGCTGGTACGTCTCTAGACTGCACCTGCCAGGGGCGGCTCGTCAGGACGAAGCCAAACCTGGACGAATATGGATTGGAGTAGGTGCTGCAGTCAATCCGGGTGAGCGAAGTCGGGGTGGTCCTCGAGCCCGCCGTGTAGACCTGCGATGGCGTAGCGAGGTGCCTTTTCGTGGGACAGGGCCGAAGTCAGAGCCAGAGTCGCCCTACAGAGGCGGGAACCACGCTGAACTTGCAGTCGATGACTGGTCAACGGCCTGCCGATGTTGCGTTGATATCTCCGAGAATCGTACCGACATGCCGCAGAGGGTACGCCACATCGTGCGACCTGCATTCATTCCCGAGGGAGCGGACGGTGGCGGGATGCGGTTGGCGTGTCGTGCACTGTCATGCCACTGCACGACCGAGGTCGTGCATCCGTTTCTGACGGGGCACTATGCATGTGGGCGGCTGTGTCGCTTCGGCTTCGACCGTGGGGAGGCGAGCGGTTCGTCTCCCGCCGGTTACACTTACCGGCGGTGCGGGGGATGAAGGGGCTTTAAATACACCCTGTGGCACCACGTTTGCACTCTCCTCACACCTTCTAGTCCTTTTTCTACACCCTGCACTCTCGCCTTCCTTGCCATTGCGCAGCTCCCGTCACCGCTAGCCTCTGGGAACAATGGCTCGCGGCGAAGAACATGCTCAGCAGGCTGGCGTTAGCGACATCTCCTGGCGGTCGTCACCGCTCGAGGGGCGCGATTCAATGCTGGTAGACAAATGGTGGGTGGCGACGGAGAAAATGGAAGGTCCGTGCTCTCGCGTTTTGGGAAGTGCAACTGCCTGCCAGCGACGAGACAGAGCCGCAGCACGAGAAGTCAGAGGCGATCGTCTTCGCCGCTTACTTTGAAGCTGGGCTTCGCATCCCGCCGCCATGATTGTCGGTGCCGTCTTGCGAACGTTCGGGCTTGAGCTGGTGCAGCTGACTCCGAACGTGATAGCCTGCCTTGCCGTGTACAGCTGGGCCCTGCGTATGGAGGCATGCTGGCCCAGTGCCTCACTCTTTGCCTTTCTCCACGACGCACGGTGTCAGCAAAAGAAGCGAAGAGACGGGACGTATTCCAACCTCGGCAACGTCAATTTCATCCTGCAGTCATCGTGCAGGAAGATCTTCCCCGCCAACTCGACTCGGGCGAAGTGGGAGCCGAACCGGATGAGACGGTAGTTTTACAACCGTGTGGCGAACGGTAGCGGCCTCGAGTGCTCGGGCCAGCCCGTGTCGTTCAATACCACCCCTGACACGCCGATCGATAACGAGGACAAGCGGAGGCCGTGGAGGCTCGTGGGAATCGCCGCCCGCTTCAACATGCGTGACCTCGCCGAGGAGTTCGTCATGTATGGCGTGGCACCGCTTGCCAATGGATGGCGCATCGCGTCTGGAAGCCTTCGGCGCGACAATGTCCGCCTATCCGTGTCCTCGCTGCCGAGACCCTTCGACCCCGTAAGTGTTGGTGGAGCCTTGCTTTTCGCCTTATTCTTATTGGGCTCTGACTCCGGCTCTTGCCGTCTATAGGGACCCTCCTGGAGGACGCGGAGCGTGCGGTGGGCGTGTTCCTCAGGCCTTATACGGCCAAGGAGCACGGCCTGCGCGCCGCTGTGTCAGACCCAGATTTTATAATCCGGAATCTACTGTGTCTAGCTGCACTATTCCCTGGATCAGTAGATAGTGCACACAGTTACAGTAATGGACATCAAATTACATATCATGCGGAAGCATAAATAAAATAGTAGACTGACTCATGGGCCGATTAGGCTAAAATCAATAAATTGCAGCAGCGGAAGAACAAAGCACACAGATGGGACCTTCAGGGCATGCCCACAGGCAGCCAACTGGAGGTTCGCGACCTAGCCCTTGACATCTTTATCTTCTCTGCTAGCTTGTCCAATCTTGTTGCTGAGGCGAGGTGATTTGATTCCTGATTCTGAATTTTGTCGCAAAGCGAGTGTGAGCACTCCAACCCGTGCTCATGAGCCAATACACGAATGCAAATAAATAGTATGCATGGCTTAACAAAGGAGAGGCTCGGGTTATTTTATTTGCCAAAAAATCACTTTTAGTAGCATTGTTATTATTTAATCATAGTGTTATTGTTACTACCTATACTCCACCTAGCGACTACCATAATCGACTTAATCCACCAAAATACACTTCCTTTATTGATTGCTGTCCAAGACTCCAAACAGCGAATGACATCATTTAATCAGTCCACCGATCATGCTCTTTCCATATTGATTGCTATCTATGACTCTAAACAGCGATTATCATCAATTATTCAATCCATCAATCATACCTTCATTGCTGCCTAAATCCCCACATAGCGAGTATCATAACTTATATAGTCCACTGATCAGTTACCGCCTATAACTCCAAACAGCTAGCGACATCATTTATCTAATATCATTTATTTAATCCACCAGTATACTTTGCATTCTAAATTCTTAGCAATCCTTTTGTTATTGATCCACAACCATAATTCTTCAATAATCAATCTTATTTTTCCATTATCTATCTCTAACTAATTCATGAGTATACATCCACCAAGAATATCATTGACCAAGTATACGATTCACTAGTTTATTTCCACCAAGTATATTATTGATTAGGTCTACGATTCACCAGTATTCATCCACCAGGACTTGTTCAAATCCTATTAATCCCAATATTGTCAACATCTCCCAAGAATTTATATCATATATCAGTGTTGTAATCCAACCAATACCCTTGCACTTCCTAATACTCCAAAGATCATATAAATCATCTATCTAGTCTATAAATCCATTTGGGCTCCACCAATTTATTTCTCCCAGAATCCACACTATCGTTTTCTTTTTATAATCGACATGAGTCCACCAATATATTTATGTTTTTACCACAAACTTCCTTCTTCATTACTCCTGACTCTACTTATTTCCTCATATATTTTACTTTGCGAGAAGAGAAAACATTTTACTTTTGCAATATGATACATAAAAATTTCCTGAGACCTAGCAGTTTTGAACAAAAACATAATGTTCAAGAGAATGCAATAATAATAGTGATCCAGATTCCATCCACCGTTACATGGCATCCGCACCATATAGCATCTTTCAGCGTTATAGCCGCTTAACTTACCACTGGGACGACACCCAGGACAATTCAAATCAGGGCTTTCCATTGCCCTCCACTTTTTTTTCCATTACCACCCACAAAGTGTTTGAAATAGAACTGTATCTAGTTAAGTTCCCATGTCCGCCCTTGACCGTGGGCACGGCTATTCGAATAGTTTTGACTCTGCAGAGTTTGCACACTTTACCCACAAGAGATAAATCCACTCGTTGCCCCACATGATTCCTTAGCCATGCGGTTGAGTAGACTGTCACATGACCTTTACAATGCATTTTTCCTAGCAGAGTTACGTCCGCTAAGGTTTCCACTTCCTTCGGGGTACGACCACCCTTCCAGAAGCCCCCTCTTGTGCCGTCACGTCGGAGGATGTGGCCATCCTCTACCCGCCCGTGGTCACACCGGCGCAACTCTTACTAAGTCGATGCAAATTAGTTGGCCCTGCCTACACTTTGCCAGCTTGCGGTTGTGCTTGTTATACACGGGGTGACATGACAAGATTCAGTCCTTAGGGTTACCCGGATGGTTCTACCACATTTCACCTTTTGTGCAATCACTGCACCACATACCAGCCCCCAAACCATCCATCCAGGTATTTAAGCAATTTTAGGTTATTGGGAATATAAAATAACCATATCTAACATACACCAGTCATTACCACCATGACTGCCCAACCAATTCTTCTCAGGATTAAAAGTGTTGCTTGGGCGCTCTCGCGCCCCTGAGTATCTAAGCAATACTAAGCATGGCATATAATTAGGGACTTATTTTCAAAAGTTACCATTATAATTTTGCTAGGGCGACAAGGTTCACATATTCAAGTATTCCAAAGGAGGTGTAATATTAATCAAGCAAACAATGGGCATATAACTAAAATCATAAATTAAACATGTATTTGCATATAAAATAACAGCATGCAATTTGATAATTTAAATAAAAATAATTTGCAGAAAATGTAGGTTCAACATGATGAAAGTATTGACTCGCCTGGAGCGGTTTACCGCAGTCTTGAGCTCACACGATGCTTTCTCTTGAGTTTTTGGCGTTTATCTTCACTTCGAGCTTGATCTCGCTTGATCCATTGAATCTTCACAACTTCCGATTTCTAATTACGCGTCAAACGACTGAATCCAAATAAAAGCAAATAACTCAAAAAGATCCAAATAAATCCGAATAAACTCAATTTAGTTTTATTATGAGTTAATGGGTGATTTGGGTTATTTGAGGTAAGGGCGATGGTAGAGTACGATGACTGGATCTTTTTATTAGCAATTTCTTTTATTATTTTGGTATTTATCAAGGAAGTTCCATGAGTTAGGTTAGACCTATGAATATGTGCACAAGTTTATCTTAGAATTATTTTGTTGAGTGCTATTGTTCAGGGTATTTTGGCTTACCGAATTAATTTTAGAGTCTAGGTGTATAGCATTTTATGGGGTGATATTTTATGTAAACTTAGTTATTACTAGGCATAACTTATTTTGAATTAGGATCCATTTGTTTGAGTCCTAACTTGCTATATTCGGTCATACTTTAATATCAAAGGTCGACTAAATCTACGGTTGAGGTTTATTTATCTATGCCATGCTAGTGATGGTTACTATTTATATTGCTATATTGGGTGGATTACTTTTAACAATCCGATGACCTAGGGGTTTCTTTATTATAGTTGCCTCATATATATATTTCTAACATGGCATTTCTACGCAAAATTATCCTTTTGATTAGAGGTGGCTATCATTTTATGTGTCTTTAGTTGTTGCTTAGTGCCATTTAAGCCTTAAAGAAAAGACTGTATAATTTTTAATTCAAAGCCTTATTATTATTACTATTACTATTACTATTATTATTATTATTATTATTATTATTATAGCTAAACATGATGTCAAATATCTTTTATGAATCTTTGGATAATTAACTAAAGTCATCTTTTATCAACACCTTTAAAACCACTAATTAGTTTTGGACTAATAACTAGGACACATTAATTTGTCATATGTGGTAATTAATCAAATATTAAGCCTTAATTAACCTCATATACATCCCAATAAAATTTATTGATTCCCACGGATTAAATCCCAATTTAAAATCTCAAATAGTCTTATTTACCTTCTAATTAATTTTTATTAGTTTCTCTAAAGTACTCTCTATTTTCCTTGGTTTATCTTACTGGTAATGACCACAAACATCTAAAATGAAAATGAGAGAAAAGGGTGCGGCTGGTTGGATCGAACTCGGGACTTAGGAGTAGGCTCTGGGTGTTATGCGCTCGGTCTAGCCAAATGGACAATGGGTGTTACCTAACAAGGCACCCGTGCTTATTTGAAAAGAACGAAGAGGCAGACAGCAAAAACAGAGCAGGCAGCTTGGGCGGCCATGGCTGACGGTTGCGCCGGCGACGAGCAGCCGGGGAGGTGGGTGTAGCCGGCAAAACGGGTTCCCGAGGAGCTGTAGAAACCGGTGGAGGAGGTGGCGCGGCCCGGGATGGCGCAGGCTGGCAGGGGCGGCTGCTCGGGCGGCGACGGTGAGGTGGGAACGGGGACGGTGGCGCCAGCGTGGGGGAGGGCGGCTAGCGGCGTGCACGTGAGCATAAGGGAGGCAGAGTGAAGCTTACCATGCTGCCGGTTGGGTCGGGGAGGGTCCAAGGCTGGCCGGTGGCGGGAGCCGAGGGCGGCGCGGCCAGGCCACCGTGGCGGAGGTTGCTCGGGCGATGGGAGGCCCGGGCGGCGCTTGGGGAAGCCTCACGGCTCCAAGGGCTTGCTCTCAACGAGAGGAATTGGGCGGTGGTGCTCCGAGAGAAGGATGGCGGCGACAATGGCGGTGGTGGCCGGAATCGAAGAAGGGCGGCCGTGCGGTGAACCAAGGGCACCGGGGTTCGATTACTCGCGGGAGGAGGAAGGAGGTTCTTGGGGGCGCGCCATGACGCGGTTTCGGTGCGGGGAGTTTGCCGGAGCGGCCGGGGCGGCGTGGAGGCGCGGCGGCCTGCACACGGGTGGAAACGGGGAAGGACCGGGAAGTGGCGTGGAAGCCATGGGGAGGACCGGGTGGCTTTGATGGCCGCAGAGGGGCGGGAGAGGCGCGGAGAAAACCAGGGGCGACGACAGAGAAGACCGTGGGCGGGGGCAGGCGCATGGATGCCACGGGGCGGAGGAAGGCTGGGCGCGGCAGAGCACGCGCGGCATTCGGGAGAAGAAAGGGGAGGGGAAGAAGGAGCTGGCGCGGGGCTGGGGCCGGCTGGCCAGAGAGAGAAGGCGGGGAGAGGGGGAAGGGGGCTGGGCCGACCGGTAGGATGGAGCGCGGGATGGGGGTCGGGCCGAGCCAGTTGGCCGGCCTGGCTCCCTCCGATTTTTCTTTTTTTTATTTTTGTTTTTGGTTTAAGCATTTGTACACATATATACATATATGTATCTGTATATATAATTCAAGTTTTATTTGCTCTTTTTCTTGTTCCCCCTAGATTTTTGTATCTATTATTTTTTTAACATTAATTTCATATGTGCCAATTTCTTATTAAGTGTAGCTATATATATATATGTCCATGAATGTTGGCGTTTTTAACTTGCTTGTTTTTGTGCTATTTAAACTATTATTTTTAGAAATGAGGTTTTATATTTAAACCCAGGTTTCTCTCTTCTTATACTGGATCATCTTTTCAGATTCGCATTTTAAATCTTGATTTTCTATTAATTAAATATGTTTGCTTCTTCTGGATCCTTTTAACTTTTGGAACCTTCACCAAATTTCTCAGAAAAACATCATAAACTCCAAATTCAAATAAAACATATTGCAAAACATTTCAAAAGCTTCACATTTTCAAAATTCAAAATTTTGGGATGTTACACGCTACGACCGCGGAGGCGGAGCTGGGGCAGATAAACCGTGTGTGCGAGGCCCTGAGCATTGTCGTGCCGGAGCGCGCCACCCCGGCCCCGAGCCAACCTCGCCGCTGAGATGACAATGCCATGGGGAAAAAAGTGGCACCTTGTCGGGGGGCTTGTTCCTCCGCGACCGCATCCGGCGCGCCGGGTGCCGCTCCTATCGGCCTTGTTGTCGATAGTGCGACAGACTACGACTCCGATTCGGTGAAGTACGCCGATCGGAGCTGGAAGCAGATGTGGAGGACGAAGGCGAGGGGTCCTTGGGTGGTTCCAAGGACCCAGAGTGCAGTGCGGACAACCGGGAGGGGGAAGCTTCTTCCCCTGTGGCGGTCGCTGGGGCAGGGTCGTCACCTGCGGATAATGCAGGAGCGGAGTCCTCGCCTGCGGTGGCTTCCGAGGTGGACCCGTCGCCCGCAAAGGTCGCTGGAGTGGAGCGCTCGCCTGCGGCGGTTACTGGGTGGGGTCTTCGCCTCGCCCCCCAAAGGTGAAGCGGCCGCACACGCGATCGCCCCCCCCGGTCCGAAGAGGGGGTTCGCTGTGGCGACCAAGGTCAGGGGCCTGTTGGATTCTGACTCCGACACTGAGGCCCCCTGGCCCAACGTCCCCATGGCTCCCTCCAAGGTTGCAGCGACTGGAGCCCTGAGCCTGCTGGTGTTAAACTCCGGTATGGGGGTCCCCCGGACCAGAGGGCCGGCATCCCTACGATTCTCCCTAAGGCTGAGGGGACACCCCGACAAAGCCCACCACCTGATGTCGAAGGTAAGCCCACTTGCTGCAACCCTGCGGTGCGTTCGTAAGGCTCTAACCGCCACATTCCCCCGCAACGGCATGTCTTGCTGAGCCCGGGCACTCTTCGGGGCGCAGGAACATTCCCTTGGTAGGGACACCGGACGCTCCCGGAACTGTCATCGCGAAGGCCATGCGCCCGAGCTTGGCGGATTTCGTCCCTCAACCGGAGGTGTTGGGAGCATGGTGGGGGGTCGCGGATGATTCGACCACGAACTTGGATCACCAGGCGCTGCTCACATGCGGGTCGAAGCTCCTTGGAGGCGCGCTGGAGGCCTCGGAGATGAGGGTGAGTACTTTACCTTTAGCAAGGTGTTGTCCTTTTAGAAGTTTATTGACAGCTTTATTGTATAGACCCTTGCCCTAGGCTGAGCATTGCAGACGGCTCACGCCCGCGAGCGGGGGGCGTTAGAGGACCGGCTGCACGCTGTCGAAGAGGCTCTTCGCGTAGCCGAGGAGGTGCACTCCACCAAGGACGAGCGCATCCAACGCTTGGAGGCGGAGCGTGCAGAGGCGATTTTGTATGCCGAGGCGCTCGTGGCGGTGGCACGGTTAGCGGCCACTGAGGCGGCGCTTCAAGCGGCTACGTAGGAGCGGGACAGACTGCTCCAGCAGATCGCTTCACTGGAGGGGGAGAAAGACCGCCTCGCTGCGTCTCTTGGGGAGCGAGAACGTGCCCTGGGCGATGCCTCGGTGGCGGCGTGGGATGCCATGCTGGCCCTGGAAGCCTCCCTCGAAGATCTTGTTGCCGAGGTGCCACCTCGCTCTTCGGCCCCGAGAAGCTACCGCGGATGCTCCATTGAATCGTGGAGGCGTCCAACCTTATTCTTAGTGCCGCTAAATCTTTCGGCAACCACTGCTCCTTCACAACCTCGCGCCTGGCCTTTGCGTTGTTACATCACCGAGGCTACCGGCATGTTGACGAGCTGGTTGACCCCGAGCTGGAGATGCCTGCCGAAGCCAGTGTGATGCCAGGCGCCGTATGCTCCATTTACCGGGCTGCCTGAGCCTTCCATGAACGAATCTGGGAGTACATCAGGGAGGCCGCAGCGAAGCTAGAGCTACGACGGACCATGGGTGGTGGGGAGAACTTCGGCCAATGGATTGATGAAGTACCATGATGCGTCAGAGGCGATGTCGCCGCTGCGGGGTAGGGCATGGACCCACAGGTGTGATGCTAGGGTTCCGGTGTGTAGGCATGCGTTACCATGTATGCACCCCTTTTTTATGAATAAAGTGTAAGCTATCCGGGTGTTCTGACCGCACGTGTCGCTATGCTCTGGGCAGCTACTTGACAGGGATCGGCCGCTTGTCTCTAATCTTGTGACCCGACGACATCTTTGTCGTTGGCAATGGGCCGAAGAGTCGCTGGACTTCTGGGCGGCCCGGGCCTCCTCGGGCGAGGCTTCAGCGCGGACGTATGTTAAGGAGGAGCCGGCCGAGTAGCGGCTCTGAGCATCCGAGGACGCTTGTTCATTTGATTTTTGCCGCGTCCCCTTGTAAACATCTTCTGACGAATGCAGAAAGGACTTCAGTTTGAAGTATGCCTCCGCCACTTCTTACGACCGCGTTTGCCTCTAGTAGGCTCGTTGGACTTTACTTCACGCACGCCTCTACGCTAGGTAGACCTTCGCGTGCTCCGTCCTCCCCTTCGAAGCGGTGGTAGCGGAGCTGGCGCCTAGTTGGAGTAGGCGCGCGCCTACTCCAAGTTGACGTGTGAGCGCTCCATGCCCTACCCCTCGAGGCGGTGGCAGCGGAGCCGGCACCTAGTCGAAGTAGACGCGCGAGCGTTTCGTTCCCTACCCCTCAAGGCGGTGGCAACGGAGCCGGCGCCTAGTCGAAGTAGATGTGCGAGCGCTCCGTTCCCTACCCCTTGAGGCGGTGGCAGCGGAGCTGGCGCCTAGTCGAAGTAGACGGGCGAGCGCTCTGTCCCCTACCCTTCGAGGCGGTGGCAGCAGAGCTGGCGCCTAGTCGAAGTAGACGGGCGAATGCTCCGTCCCCTACCCTTCGAGGCGGTGGTAGCGGAGCTGGCGCCTAGTCGAACTAGACGCGCAAGCGCTCCGTCCCCTACCCTTCGAGGCAGTGGCAGCAGAGTGAGAGACCATGTGGAGGTGACCACATGTTTATGATGAGTAATTGACAAGTATGTTGCAAAGATTGAATTTGGTTTGAGTGATTTGTGCAAGGACGGCATTTGGCACAGTCGGGTTTGGTTAGTTGGACTTATTGCATATTATTCTTCCCGATTGGTCATTTGGGTCATTTTATGCTTGAGATCAATTTATTGATGCTAATGAGGTTTACATGTGTCAAACGGTGCTATGTGATGTGTTTCTTATCTGTGATGTCTATAGGACGTCGAGGCGGAGTCGTGGCGAGGCACGAGGTGACCGGACTAGACACATACGGTGTCGAGGTCAGAACAGTCGGATGTGTCGAAGACGGCGGAGACTCGAGGTGGTTGCAAGGCTTGGATGACAAGAAACGTGGAAGCTTCCCGGAAGGTGCAGGAGAGGCGTTTCGGTAAAAACGCAAAGCTGCACAAGTGGAAGCGGTTCCGTTCGGGTTTTAGCGGGCATAACGGGTTGGCCAAAGCCTATATAAGGAGGGGATGTCTCCTTGTGGCTGCATGGATTCAAGGGGTTATTAGGGTTTTGCTTTAGTCAAAATGGCTTTTGGAGAGGTTGTTTTCATTTTTGAGCTTTAGTTGGTGAGAGCTGTTGGAGAGAGCAGAGGCTTTGTTGGTTCTTGTCTCCTGCGTGAGAGCTCCTCCATATGAAGCATGTAGTGTGTTTCTATCTCAAGATGTGAGTTGAGTTTTAGGAGGAGACGAGGTGATACTCCATGTAATCATTCCTCTGTACTCAATCATCCATGAGAATGAATTTCTTTGGTTTGGTTTGCTCTTGTCTCCAGCTTCTTTCTTTGTGATGCTTCTCTGTTGATTTCTGTGCTTTTGTAATTTGAAGTTGTTTCTTGCCCAGAAGGTGTAAAATGGATTGCTCTATGTTGGGATGATGCCTTAAGATCATTTGATCAAACAAACTCCCAAGAGCACAGCTGAAAATCCAAAGATTCCATTTTGACCATTTCCTCTGTTTGCTGAAAATTAGGGTTTTGAGTCAGGGGAAGATGAAATCTTTTGATTCCCTTTGGAAGATGGCCTGAGATTTGGTCTGGAGTTTCCTGAGTTCCTTGCTAACCTAATTGCAAAACCTCATGAGCAAAGGATACAAGATCAATGAGTAATTTGGGTTTTGGCTCAGATTTTGCAAGAATTTCAGATTTTTGTCATAATCTGAAATTCTTGCTCTTTGGTTGAGGATTCTGGTCTCTTAGAGTCTTCTAGCTGTTTGTCTCAAGTCCCTGTTCTTTTTGTTTAGAAGGGTCAGAAGGTTTCATCAAATAATTTTATTTTGGGCAATCTCTGAAGTTTCAGTGTAATTTTTTGGTCTGCAGTTTTGCCTCTTGGGGGTGGGCCGATCAGACTGGGAAATACATGGTGGTCAGACCGGCATATAGCCGGCGGTCTGACCGGCGGCAAAGGACCAGTCAGACCGGCCTGGCCACTGCGGTCTGACCGTCCTACTCATTAAGGTAACACCGGCCCTTCTGCCCTTTGAGCTGATTTTCAATTTTCTTTTGGGTGTCTTTCTCAAATTGCCTTTTATGCCTTCTTTGAGATTCCAGAAAGTTTTAAGTCCCTCTCTTCATAGCCTTGTGTAGCCATGAGAAAGGAGATTCGCATGTGAGTATTTTTGGGGGTAATTTTCTTAAAGAACGACATTCACCCCCCTCTGTCGTCGATTTCGATCCAACACGGAGCAGGCGCCTAGTCGAAGTAGACGCGCGAGCGCTCCATCCCCTACCCTTCGAGACGGTGGCAGCGGAGCTGGTGCCTCGTCGAAGTAGACGCGCGAGCGCTCCGTCCCCAACCGTGCGAGGCGGTGGCAGCGGAGCTGGCGCCTAGTCGAAGTAGGCGTGCGAGCGCTCCGTCCCCTACCCTGCGAGGCAGTGGCAGCGGAGCTGACGCCTAGTCGAAGTAGACGCGCGAGCGCTCCGTCCCCTACCCTTCGAGGCGGTGGCAGCGGAGCAGGCGCCTAGTCGAAGTAGACGCGCGAGCGCTCCGTCCCCTACCCTTTGAGACAGTGGCAGCGGAGCTGGCGCCTAGTCGATGGAGACGCGCGAGCGCTCCGTCCCCTACCCTTCGAGACGGTGGCAGCAGAGCTGCCTCCTAGTCAAAGTAGACGCGCGAGCGCTCCGTCCCCTACCCTTCGAGGCGGTGGCAGCGGAGCTGGCGCCTAGTTGAAGTAGACGCGCTTCCCGGTGTGGAGGACTTCCATAGTTTCTATCGCAGGGGCGGGCGCGCGGACAACATCCGCGTGTCTTGCTTGCGCTCCCTGGGGTGCGCACCGGGGCTAGCTTCCGCTGTGCCTTATCTATACCCCACAGAATGCGCGTGGAGGCAAGCCTCTGTTGCGTCTTAATTATACTCTGTAGAGTGCCTGGGACCATCAACCACGTCTTATTTATACTCCGGAGAGTGCGCAGGGACAGCACCCACGTGTGCGAGGGAACATCCGCGTCTTGTTTATACACGGTAGAGTGCGCAGGGACAACATCCGCATCTTATTTATACTCTGTAGAGTGCGTGCGGAGGCGGACCTCGACGCTACGTCTTATTTATACTCCGTAGAGTGCATGGGACTATCAACCACGTCTTATTTATACTTCGGAGAGTACACGCAGGGACAGCACCCATGCGTGCGCGGGAACATCCGCGTCTTGTTTATACTCGGTAGAGTGCGCAGGGACAACATCCGCATCTTATTTATACTCGTAGAGTGCGTGCGGAGGTGAACCTCGACGCTACGTCTTATTTATACTCCGTAGAGTGCGTGCGAAGGCAGACCTCGACGCTACGTCTTATTTGTACTCCGTAGAGTGCACAGGGACAACATCCGCGTCTTATTTATACTCCGTAGAGTGCGTGCGGAGGCGGACCTCGACGCTATGTCTTATTTATACTCCGTAGAATGCGTGCGGAGGCGTCCCCCCGCGCGTCTTTGTTTATACTCACGGAGAGTGCGGGCACGAACGCGTGTCTTTGTTTATACTCACAAAAAGTGCGCGCGCGAATGCGCATCTTTGTTTATACTCATAGAGAGTGCGCGCGCGAACGGGGGTCTTTGTTTATACTCACGTAGAGTGCGCGCGCGAACGCGTCTTTGTTTATACTCACGGAGAGTGCGCGCGGAGGCGAGTCTCCGCGCATTTTGGCAAGAAATAAGTCTAGTTTCGCAAAATGGTGAACTTTATTGAATTTCCGTTTGCGCGGGTGAGCAATTTACAAAAGACAGGGTACTAACCACTAATCGCTCGGGGGCGGGAATAGCAGCGTCCGTCGTTGCCGCGGCTGCGAGACAGGGCACCGGACGGGAATAGCAGTGTCCATCATTGCCGCGGCTGCGAGACAGGGCACAACAGGAGCCTCTATTGCTGGAGCGATCCACGTCGGAGCCCGGCGGGGTGCTTCTAGGAGCCTGTCAGACCCAGATTTTACAATCCGGAATCCTCTGTGATTCTACCGCACTATTCCCTGGATCAGTAGATAGTGCTCATAGATTACAGTTCTGAATATCAAAGTACATATCAAGCGGAAGCATAAATATAATAATAACTTACTCATGGGCCGATTAGGCCAAAATCAATAAGATGCAGCAGCGGAAATGAAGCACATAGGCGGGACCCTTAGGACACGCCCACAGGCAGCCAACTGGAGGTACGCGACCTAACCCTTGACATCTTCATCTTCTTTGCCACCATGACCAATAGTGTTCTTTGAAGCGTAGTGTCGATTCCGATTCGGATTTGTTGTGAAAGCGAGTGTGAGCACAAACCACCGTGCTCTGCGAGCCAATACACAGAATGCAAATAAATAGTATGCATGTCTTATCAAAGGAGAGGCTCGGGTTATTTTATTTGCCAAAAATCGCACCTCCAACATATACATCATAGTAGTTCTTCGACATTTGTATCTTAGTGCTACCCCCCTTAAAAGGGGTATCACCAGTCATTGTCCATCTCTTCTAACACTGGCATGATGGGTCCTTCAGGTAAGTAAGGAGAGAATGTCGGCAGGGCAGAGTTTCGAGTCCTGGTCTTTGGCTATTTACCACTTTGATTTAGTAGACCTGACTAGGTTTTGCAACAACAGGATGAGAGGGAATAGCAAGAGATGAGGATTGAGTCGTGGGGATAGGGTGATCTAACCCATGCAAAAAAAATTTTAAAGGAGCACTCCCAGGGAGCTGGGGTGTTACAAATTCGCACAATCTTTCGAAAACAAACTTTTCCCATGACTGCGAAATAGGTCACCCGAGGGCAAGAAGGCAGTGCACAGGGTCCAAAGTGGAATCTTGCGACAATACAACGTCTATTCAGGGGAACACACATAGGGAGGCACAAGCCATCTGCGTAGTTCGTTTTAAAACGGGACCACCTTATCTTCATGAACAGCTGCAATGTTCCTAACCTTAAATTTTTGGAGTAAGGGTACGAGAAGAGGAACAAAATTTTCCTTATGAAATCAATAGAAAGAAGAGGGAAGCATTTGGGGTAATTTGATTGATATCAGCACTCACTCTGGGCAATCATTTTGAATTCGGGATAAGGGAGCTTTTAGAAGTAAAAATGGCTAAGGCAGCATATAGATGAGGGGGAATCACCTAAGAGAGATGAGAATGAGCAATACTACTTATATTTTTGGGAAATAAATATTAAAGAAATAATTCTAGTTATGAAACTAACGGCCAGGCTAACTAGGTCACGACCTGCAGTCGATATGCTCTGATACCATCGCTGTCAGACCCAGATTTTACAATCCGGAATCCTCTGTGATTCCACCGCACTATTCTCTGGATCAGTAGATAGTGCTCACAGATTACAGTTCTGAATATCAAAGTACATATCAAGCGGAAGCATAAATATAATAATAACTTACTCATGGGCCGATTAGGCCAAAATCAATAAGATGCAGCAGCGGAAACAAAGCACACAGGTGGGACCCTCAGGACATGCCCACAGGCAGCCAACTGGAGGTACGCGACCTAGCCCTTGACATCTTCATCTTCTTTGCCACCATGACCAATAGTGTTGCTTTGCGTAGTAATGTGATTCCTGATTCTGGATTTGTTGAAAGCGAGTGTGAGCACAAACCACCGTGCTCCACGATACACAGAATGCAAATAAATAGTATGTATGGCTTATCAAAGGAGATGCTCGGGTTATTTTATTTGCCAAAAATCGCTTTTTGTTGCAGCATTATTATTAAATCATAGAGTTATTGTTGTTGCCTAAACTCTACCTAGCGATGACCATAATTGACTTAATCCACCAAAAATATACTTTATTTATTGATTGCTGTCTAAGACTCCAAACAGCAAGTGACATCATTTAATTAATCCACCAAACACACATACTTTTTGTATTGAGTGCTGTCTAAAACTCCAAACAGCAAATATCATCAATTATATAATCCATCAATCAGTTGCTGCCTAAAACTCCAAACAACTAGTGACATCATTCATCTAATCCACCGATCATACACTCATTGTTGCCTAAGACTCCAAATAGCGAGTGATTTTAGATCCACCAATGTCATTTATACCAGGACTCTCTAGCAATTCAATCATTTTTGTTATTGATCCAAAACCATTATTTGCTCTTCCAACAATCAACCTTATTTTCTATTACCCATCTCTAACTAATTCACTAGTATACAACCACCAGGAATATCATTGATCAAATTTATAATCCAATTATCATATCTCCAAATTCCCAAAGATTCAATCCTTTTCATCTAATATTTGATCAAATCCTATTAATCCCATTATCACCAACATCTCCCAAGGATTCATATTAGATATCAGTGTTGTAATCCAGCAATCACCTTTGCACTCCCTAATTCTCCAAAAATCATTTATATCATCCATCTAACCTATCTATTCATTTAGGCTCTACCAATTTATTTCTCCTAGAATCATCACTATCGTTTCCCTTTTATGATCGACATGAATCCACCAATATCTTTATGTGTTTACCACAAACAACCATCTTCTTTTCTTACGACTCTATTTATTCTTCCTGACATTTTATTTTGTGAGAAGTATTATTATTTAAAAATATAATACATAAAAATTCCCTGAGGCCTAGCAGTTTTGAACAAAAACATAATGTGTAAGTGAATGCAATAATAATATTGATCTAGAATCCATCCACCATTATATGGTCTCTGCACCATATGCTAGACCTTCAGCGTTATAGCCGCTTACATTATCACTGGGACGACACCCAGGGCAACACAAATCAGGGCTTTCCATTGCCCTCCACTTTTCCATTCCCACCCACAAGGTTTTTGAAACAGAACTATATCTGGTTAAGTTCCCATGTCCGCCCTTGACCGTGGGCACAGCTATTCGAATAGTTTTGACTCTGCAGAGTTTGCACACTTTACCCACAAGAGACAGTTTACTCGTTGCCCCACACGATTCCATGGACATGTGGTTGAGCAAGCTATCACAGTAACCGTTCAAAATACCTCGCCCCATCCATCATCTCACCCTATGGGCCGCTCCCACTTGCGGTGGGTCCCATACGTAGTGCGGGATGTTCCCCTCCTATGCGCCTAGTAGCTGACTCCCCGTACTGCTAGCACGCCGCAGAAGAACTTCACTCACAAAGAGTGTCCCATTCAAGCCATCACCTAGAATCGCTACTTGCACCACCACTTCTCCTCCACCGATGATGATGACTTTCGGGGTCCGGTAAATTTACTAGGTCAAGTTGTACTTTACAGACTTGTGGTTGCACTTGTTTTACACAGGAGGTCATGACAAGATTCAGTCCTTAGGGTTATCTGGGCGGTTCTACCACAAACCACACTCTCGTGCACCCTTGCACCATACCCCCGAACCATCCGCCCAGATAAATAAGCAATTTGAGGTTTTTGGGAATATAAATAACCATATCCAACATACACCAGTCATTACCACCATGACTGCCCAACCAAACTTTCTCATGATTAAAAGTGATGCTTGAGAGTTCTCGCGCCCATGAGTATCTAAGCAATACTAAGGATGACATATAATTATGGACTTATTTTCGAAAGGTTACTATTATAATTTTTGCTAGGGCGACAAGGTTCACAAATTCAAATATTCCAAAGGAGGTGTAATATTAATCAAGGTACACAATGGGGTATAACTAGATTATTAAATTAAACATGTATTTGCATATAAAATAACAGCATGCAATTTGATAATTTAAACAAAGGTAATTTGTAAAAAAATGTAGGTTCAACATGATCAAAGTATTGACTCGCCTTGCGCAGTTTACCGCGGTCTTGAGCTCACACAGTGCTTTTCTTGAGCTTCTGGCCTTTATCTTCACTTTGCCCTGATCACGCTTGAACCGTGGAATCTTCAGGACTCTAGTTGCTAATTACACGACAAACGACTGAATCCAAATAAAAGCAAATAACTCAAAAGATCCAAATAAATCCGAATAGACTCAATTTTAGTTTTATTATGAGTTAATGGGTGATTCGAGTGATTTGAGGCAAGTCCGGTGGTCGGAAACGATGACTCGATCTTTTATTAACAGTTTTTTTTATTTTTATATTTATCAAGGAAGTTCCTGGAGTTAGGATGGACCTATGAATCGGAATACAGGTCTAACTGGGTATTATTTTGTTGAGCGTTAATTTTTAGGGCATATGATATACATATATGAGTAATTCTTGCAAATCTTAGCTTACCGAGTTAATCTTATAGCCTATATTTATAACCTTTTGTGGTATGATATTTTATGTACCTCCATTCTTCATTAGGCCGAGCTTAATTTGAATTAAAGTTTATTTACACGGGTCTCCGCTTGCTATATATATATACAATTATACCCATATAAATAGGTACTAAAACTAGTGTTAAGATTCAATTATTATCTTGCTTATACTTTAGCTACTTATTATGCTTAACTTTATTTCTAATTTTAGCTTAAAGTTAGCTATCTGAGCAAAGCTTGGTAAGTGTCATTTTATGTGACCCTAATTACTCGTGTTACTGGTTACATGTTTACTTCGAAGTACCTATATGTTTGTGATATTATTGTGATGCTTGATGACCTAGGGCTATTATATTTTAGCATCTATATATTATTATGACCTTTTAATTTGAGTGCTCTCAGAAAGCTTCTGCTACTGATATTTTATCCCTTTATAACTCGAGCCTGCTATACATGATGATATTTTGTTATCGTTATTAACTAAAGCTACCATTTAAGATTTCATGGTTAGCAGTAATTTAATGATAGTGTTTAACGCAAGAACTGTACTGTTATATTTATTAGTGGGCTTCTTACATGCCATCCATATTACTCTAACCACTTATTTTTATGTACCTATAGGTGTTTATATATATTTACTTAGGAAGTCTCTACATTTTAGTTGTTATTTGGCTTAGCTTTAATTAAATTTATTTATATAGCAAGGCTTGTTTTATAAGGGTTATATTTCAATATTGGCTAATCTACCATTAGGGTTATTTAATGGCAGCATTTGGGCATATATCTTAATTTTAATTAATGGCAATCTTTATTTGGTCATTTATCAATGTCTTTAATTAGTATTTAGTCTTTTAGACAATTTTTCAAACCATATTTATTATTTATACATGAACTATTCCAACTTTAAATCCTCAAATAATCTCATTTATACCCTAATTAAATTTTATTAACCTTCCTAAATTATTCCTTAATTTTTACTAAAATTTTCCTAGTTAAAATGGATTAAAATTAGCAAAAACAAAAGAGGACATAAAGGTGTAGGTAAGAGGGTTCGAACTTGGGACCTGAGTGCTGGCGCGCTGGTGCTGCTTCGGCTAGCCAAGTGAGCATGGGGCGTTTCCTGACAAAGCACCCGGGTTTAATTAGAAAAATTAGAAGAGCAGACTGAGGAAAACAGAGGAGCCGGCTCGGGCGGCCATGACCGACGGCGGCGCCGGCGAGGGACCACCAGGGAGTCGGTAGCAACGGCCAAAATGGGCACATGGGGAGGAGGGGAAGTCTCCGGAGATGGCGGCTCCGGCCGAGAGGCGCTGGAGTGGGCCGGCGGCGAGCGCGGGCGGTGGCGCGGGAGAGGCCACCGTGGCCGGGGAGCTGGGGCGGCGAAGAGCTTCGGCCGGGAGCGGGGGCGAGTCTGGTGTGCTGAGGTGGTGCTCCTGGAGAATGGAATTGGGCCGGCGGTTACTAAGGAGGAGGTGGCGCTGGCGGCGGTGATTTTGGCTGGCAATTGGGAAGAAGCGGCAGCGGCGAGCTCTGATGCTCAAGGGTTCAATTAATTCCCAGAGGAGGTAGATGGGGGGTTGAGATCCAATGTAACGCGATTAATTTGACCGGAGCTTCGCCGGGGAGCCAGGAACGGCGAGGGGGAGGCGGGGTGGCTATTGCTCGGCGAGGGAGGAGGAAGGGGTAGGGGGACAAAGCGTGGAGCACTGGCACAAGGGGGACCGGGGAAAACTTATAGCACGGAGAGGGGGAGGTTGCTGGCCGGCCGCGGAGCGGTGACGCACGGGTCGTAGGCGCGAAGTGATGGGAACCGGCGAAGATGGCGCGGCGGGGCGTGACGTGCGGGGCGCAGGGCATGGGCGGGGGTGGGTGGTTCGGCGAGGCGACGTGGGGCGCAGAGATGTGACGCGCGCATGGTGATGGGCGACTTGCAGTGGTGGGGACGGGGCAGTTGGCGCCAGGGGGCGGGGCCGGCCGAGTGACGAGCGCAGAAGGCGGGAGCAGGTTGTGAGCAAGGTGGGGGTACGGGAGGAGGAAGAAGAGTCAGCTCAGGGGAGGGGAAAAGAGAGTTGAGGAAAAGGGATGCGGGCTGGGCCCATTCGGCAGTGGGAGGGTGGGAGAAAGAGAGGGGCCCGCACGGCATAGGGAGAATGGGAGGTAAAAGATAAAAGGGGAAATAATTTTTAAGCATAATTTTGGGATTTGAATTTTTAACCTAAACTTCTATTTCATGATTAAGATTCTTGAATGTCCAAATTTGGGTTTTGTAGGCTATTTAATTTTAAAAGAAGGAGTTTCTAGCTCAACCTTTTTAGAGATATGTTTTGATATTCTTTTCGATTTCATTTTATTAATCTTGAATTTAAATTCGAGATCTTAGTATGTGAATTCATTATCTGCAGTATCGCCTTCCGTTTTTATTATCTAAACGATCTTATTTCTCTTCGAAATTATTCTTGGTTATTAATCTACACAAAACAAAACTCAACAAGATTTGTAAATTTTTAAGTGTTGCATGATTTTCAAGATTTTGAACTCTTGGCTTAGTTATTTAAATGCGAGCTTTTAATGTTTGTTCAGCCATCATTTTCTGTACCTAGTTTTCAATTTCTAATTTGCACTTCAATTATTTTTGAAGCTTAAGCTTGTCTTTGAATTTTGAATTTTAGGTTGTCCAGGTTAAACATCATTTAAATTACTTGCATTTATTTAGTTAATTTGAAACTCTTATGATTGCCATTTTGTGCTCATGGATTATTTCTAGTCATTTATTGACTCAATCACAAAACTCGGTAAAACCCAAATGAGATTTTGGTAAAATTTTCAAATACCGACAAGATGTAAACAAAAATTTTAAATTCTTCCCAATTTTTGAACATTCCACATTCGGGGATGTGACAGAGCCGCCGGGTGCCCTTGCGCTAGTGCGCCCGGCCTAAGAGCCGCGTTGAACCTCGCGGTGTGGGCCTCGAGTACTAAGTTCTATGCGCCGGGCCATATCCTGCTCGCCGTAGGCGGTGATGATACCCCGCGGGCCCAGGAGCTTTATGCATAGGAAGCCGTGGTGTGCTACTGCCCCGAAGGAATTGAGGGCTGGCCAGCCCAATATGGCGTTGTAAGGGTACAGGATATCGACGATGTCGAAGATGACGTCTTCGCTCCTCACGTTGTCATCCCGGCTGAAGGAGACCTGCAGGCATATCTGGCCCAGCGCCCTCAGGGGCTGACCTCCGAAGCCCTGCAACGGAATTCCCGAGGGGCCCAAGCGGCTTCGGGGGATCCCCATCTAGTCGAAGGCAGTTTGTTGAGGCTTTCCGCACTGCGCATATTCCTACGGGAATAATGGAAATGAAGAAAAGGGAATTTTACCAACTGCAGCAAGGAAACCTCAGCATTTCAAAATACCTGAACAAGTTCACCCAACTGTCCAGGTATGCATCAGAAGATGTCGCATCGGAGTCAACAAAGATTTGGAGTATGCAGGGACTTGATCCCAACCTCAAGGTGCAGTTGGTGTCCAAAGATTTTCCAACATTTCAGCACATGGTAAATAAGGCCCTTGTCCAGGAAGATGCTCAATATCAATTACAGGACTCTCGTAAGAGAAAGATGGCTTTTCAGACACAGTATAATGCAAGCAGTTCAAGACCCCGAATGAATCCACCCCAGTTCAACAAAGCCCCAGCAGCAACAAATGCACCAAGAACTCCAGAATCTGTGCCTCGTTCAGAGATGCAAGAACCCCACATCTTTACCGGAGTCCGTCCTCAGCGAAGCAACACCTCAGCTGCAGGAGTGCAATGTTTTCGATGTCACGAGATGGGGCATTATGCAGGCAATTGCCCACAGAAGCCTCAGGTTACCACTCCAATTCCTTTCAACTTGGGAAATACACCAGCACGAACTCCAGTTGTAGGACAAGGACGGGAAGTATCTCCAACTACAGGAAAAGCTCCAAGAACTCCGCAATCACAAGGAAGAGGACGAGTTAACCACATCACTGCAAAAGGTGCCCCAGGGGCAGCAATCAGGCTTGGTAAGTTTCAATTTGGTTCAAAGAAACAAGCAGCTTGAGAGCACAGCAAGGAACCAAGAGTTGCTTTTTCCTCTCCTTTCTTTTTCCAAGTCCGTCCGAATCTCGGGGTCGAGATTCTTTCTAAGGGGGGTAGATTTGTAACTGGATTTGAAAAGTATTTTAAGTAAAACCTAAAAATATTGTTAAATAAAAAGATATTTTGAATTTCTATAAAAATTCTAATTCAAATTAATTATTTGGAGTTATTTGGCTTTTATTGGCACCCCGACGCGCTCCACCTCCCTTCCCGAGCACCGTAGCGCCCCGCCGTCGTGCTCCCTCTCTTCCCGAGCTTCGCCGCACTCCGGCGAGCAATCCTCGCCGCCTCGGACCATCCCGGAGCTTGCCACCGCCACCCCGAGCACCCCTGTGCCCGTGCGAACCTCCCCGGCACCTCGGTCGTCCCTTCCCGCCGCCGGAGCACCGGCGCACCGGAGGACCCGTACTGCGCCACCGCTCCTCCTCGTCGCCGGCCGTCCCCGCTCGTCGCTGGACCATGCAGACCCCTCCACCAGCACCACCTTCGCACCGAGATCCCATTTTGGGCATCACCCGACCCCCCTCCGACCACCGCTCGCCGCCGGCAACCCCGCCTCCGGCCACCTCTGCCCGACCCCGCCAGCAGGTACCCCACAAAGGGTTTACCTACCCTTTATGGGTAGGCAAACCCTCCCCACCTGACTGGTTACCCCCGCTCTCCCTTCTCCCCCTTGGCTCCCTCGGCGCGCGTTCGAGCCCCGGGTCCGCACGCTGAGGTTGAGCCTTTTCTTTGTTTTTCCGCGCTGACAGATGGGTCCCACCCATCAGCGGCCGCCGGTCTACGCTGGCCACTGCCGCTTGGGTCCCACGTGTCTGCACTCCTCACTGACACCTCGCCCAGAGCCCAGAGGGGTCCCACCTGTCAGAAGCAGGGCCTGTTAGTTCACTGTCCAGTGGGTCCCACCTGTCATAGACTCAAAATAAAAGCAATAAAATAAAATATTAAAAATTAAATCCTGCCAATGGGCCCCACCTGTCAGAAATTTGGGAATTTCTGGATTTATTCAATCTGAGATTTTCAAATGAGCATAACTTTCTCATTTTAACTCCAAATTGAGCCATTCAAATTTCTAAATTCTTCTAAAATCATAATCTATCCAAATATGGCCTCTATTTGAGTTTTTGAGTTTATTTGAATTTTTGTTGCATTTATTTGTTTTGTTTGCTTTGTCTTTTTGCGCGTAGATTCCAAGGTTGTCGAAGATCTCTCCGCTCCGCAACAGGAAGACCCAGAGAGCGTGCAAGAAGGCAAGTCTCCTTTGATCATCTTGAACCTATGATTTTGAAAGGTTTTAATTATTTTAAATTATGTGCATTGCTATTTACATACAAGATTAGTTCAAATCCTAAGGTATTAGTTACCCCAACTTTGTTATGCCCTCAGTTGAAATTGAATGCGATGTACCCTTGTCTCCTTAGGATTTCCTTTGTCTCTTTAATGAGATTATTATATTCAGTTGTGAATAATAGAATGGTAGTATAATGCTTAGTCATGCTATGTAATACCCTTGAAATCTTGAAAATGGGAAATTATGAATTGTTGTAATAACTTGTGTTTCTAAAGTCTAGTGGTGATTGGAGTTGCCGCTAATCCTTTAAAATAAAATAAAATTTGGAAATTGGTTTAGATTAGGGTGGATGGTTGGTTTGGATTGGTGCAGGAAGCACGAGATCTTGTAAAGTGTATGTTCCACCCTAGTCAACTAAGGACCGACGCTTGTGTTTGTCCAGACCGAGCACTACCGTACAACCCTAAGTCTATATGGGTACGACCTAGCTGATTAACTCATGCTAGTCTAGTTTAGGTGCCACCAGTGGAACGTGGGTGCCAGGGAGTTACTGGTTCTTCACAGTGAGGGACAGGGATTTACTGTACTCATATGGCGCAAGAGGGGGCTTCGGATTGGGCAGATTTAACCCTTCTGCGGTGAAACCTCAGTGGGTGGTGTCTAGCTAGTCTAGAGTGAGGTAAAAGCTTTGTGATATTTTATCTGTGTCTCATGCCAAAGGAAGCGTGGTGACTATTAAGATAATTTATCTCTTGGGGGTAAAGTTGTACAACCTCTGCAGAGTGTAAAACTATTCGAATAGCCGTGCCCACGGTCAAAGGCGGGCAAGGAATGCATTCACATGGTAGATTTTTGGTTTTGGTTTTAAAATCAAAGTTGTGTACTCCGAGAGTGGAGGGAACTCTCGGAAGGGAATCCTGGCAGTTGGAGCCAGAGAGGGTGGATGTAACCCGCAGTTTCAGCCTTATCGGTTAAAATTTGGTTAGCTAGTGTTGGTGGATGGAACCTTCACTATGCAGTGCTTATTAGTTTCAGTTAAAGAATTTAATTAGTTAAAATGATGCTTTTGAAATTACTTAATGGTATTTGAAATAAAACATTGCTTTGTGCAAAAGAACCATATAACCCTCCTTTATTAAGCCTTGCATCTATTGCATTTTCCCCAAGACTTGCGGAGTACTTTGTGTACTCACATGTTGCACTCAAAAATAATAATCAGAGGAATACGAAGCCCAAGAAGGAGACTACGACTACTTCGCCGGTGGCTTTGACGAAGGATTCTAGGAGTTCTAGGTCGTGCTTCCCCAGTCAACTGCCTGTGGCATATTGATGGGTCTCCATTGAATTTACCTTGCTTCCGTTGTATTTTGATTGTGTGAGGTCTTGGAATCTCCAATGTAATAATGAGACCTGATGGTCAGTACTCTTATTTATTGTAATAAATTGTGGTTGGTTATGAATCATTTCTGTTTAACTGTGTGCACTAGTTTTGATCTGGGACTAGTGCTGTAATACACAGAGGGTCCGGGTTTGGAAATCCGGGCTCCCGATAGAGGCGTCCTTCGATGGCTCCTGCTTGTGCTTGCCCTTCGAGGTGCCTTCCTTCGGCGAGTCTCTGTTCTTCGTCATGCCCTCCGCCTGATTGGTGTCGGAGTCGTTACCTTGGCACCGCCGCGCATCTTCTTCCGCTCTGGCATACTCTTCCATCTTATCAAAGAGCTTCGCCACCATCTTGATTGGCTTTCGCGCGTTGTATTCGGCTAACGGCCCCGGGCGGAGGCCCTGCACCACTGTGTTGATGATGGTTGTCTCGTTGACGTCTTTAACCTAGCAGCAGACCTTCGCGAAGCGCTTGAAGTATTTCCAGAGCTTCTCTGAGGATTTTTGCTTAATAGCGAAAAGCTGATCTGTGTCGACGCGCTCGACGTAGTCCCCCTGGAAATTGTTGTAAAGGCGGTCGCGGATCTGCTCCCATGCGTAGATGGAGTTTGGCCCTATAGTAAAAATCCAAGAGAGCGCCACTCCCTGCAACGCCAGGGGTAGTCCCTTCGCTTTCGTGGTGTCGTCCCAGTCTGCGGCTTCGATGGTGGTCTCGTACACACGCACGAACTCCCGAGGATTCGTGTCGCCTTTGTACGGCTCGATAGTGCTGGGGAACTTGAAGTCCTTTGGCCATGCCGACTGCTGCAGGCCCACAGAGAGTGGGGACTCCAGGTCCACGCGTCACAGCGGGACGCGGCTGGACGTGGGGGCGTCGCGGCCATCCGCCCATTCTGGCATGGGTTCCGGCGTGACCACCGGCGGGGCCTGCTGACTCCGAGCCTCTTGCATATCCCGCAAGGCTCCCCGGAGATTTGCTAACTCCCGCTGGATCGTGCCAATAGCCATCAGCAGGGCGCTCTCCACCGTTGGCGTAGCCGGGGCAACCGGCGCGCCTGGTCACACTGCCAGGACAGCGGCAACCACGGATTGCGGCCCCGGGTTGCCCGACGTGCCGGTACGGTAGACCCCGGTGTCGGTGACGAGGCCGGTGTTGCCGCCGGAGCCGCCCGCCTCTCCCGCACCGGGTGTGGGGACGGCGACCATGCTAGCACAGGCACCGACGCTACCGCCCTCGACTACCCGGTCGGTGCTACCGGTGTCGACCGTCGCGCCCGCGGCGTGTTCGCTCGTCGCGTGCACGGTGGGGTCGGCCATCGCGCCAATGGTGGAGCCGATTGTCGCGCGCGCGTCGAGGTCGACCGTTGCGCCGATGGTGGTGAGGTCGACCGCCACACCACGAGCGTTGATGTTCTTGGCTGCCGCACCTGCCTCGTCGTCCACGCCCGCGACTGCCGCCGCCGAAGCCCTGGTGTTGACGCGGGACTCCGTCGCGCCCGCCTTCTTCTTCGTAGCCGCCGATGATGAAGCTTTCTTCGGTGCCATCCTTCGGATCCTGAGGCTTGCTTTTGTCCTCCCCACGGACGGCGCCACCTGTTGTGATTACAGACCAAATAGAGAGAGAGGTATGGTAGTGGAGAGTTAGGTGAGCAATGCTTAGGGTTTTCCCATAGCCAGCATCGTATATATATATATATATATATATATATATCCACATGGGGAGTGTGTTTTACAACCTTGCCCTTACGCCTGAGTAATCCCTTCAAGGGTGTCATTACATATGTCCCATATTGGGCTTTACAGCCTTCTAACAGGTCGGCTGGGCTTAGGTGGGGGCCATCCCTACAATAGTGGGTTTGAATTATAACAGTGTAGATTAATTAGATATAGTTACAAGACCAGTTTAAATTGTATAAGGAAGGCATCAATATTTTTATTATAAGCGTTAGAGTTGTATAACAAATACAATTCTATGTTTTAGTATAAATATATGCACTGTCGTATCTAGTTATGTAGTTATATAGGAAATTCAGCTAGTTTTACTGCAAATATGGCAAATCCTTTTGAGGTTCCTAAAAAACGTATGTTCTAAGTAGGTCATGAACCATTAGTAAATTAGGAGATCAGGCAACATCGATCGCAAACCATGCGCAATCCCACGCTATCCAAGTAACTAAAGTGCGACGAAACGCCGGAGCCTCCTCCATCAACATCACACATCCACACTTCTAAGTAGGTCATAACCTGATGAGGCGATGGGGTCCCGATCTTCCGATAGGATGATAACTTCGATTTTGGTGGAGGTGACCCTTGCGACCCGACTACAACTGTATGACGTCGCTTGCGCCTTAGCAATCGCTGAACCACACTCCAAGTTGTTATTGTAACACCCCAGTCAAGCAATGACCTGGAATGCTACCAAACTAGTAGTATAACAATGTTGAACTAAATATGCTACACAAAATTTCGGTAGAACCTCCTTTGTTTACTGTCTAAATCAGGGGTTTCAACAAGCATAATTAAAAAGAAATGAATAACATCAAGTAATATAATCAAGTTTAAGCAAAATTGGCTTAAGTTTACTAGAGCATCCATAGTTATAATATTTAGAAAAAGAACAGAAGCATCATAAAAGAAATATAATCCTTTATTACAATTTAAATCCGACAATCAATAATCATCTACTACTTAAGTAATTCAAGCAAATAGCATTTTATTTTCTCCCCTCTTCCATTGTGGATAGATCGTGCAAATTGCAATAACACTAATCTGTCCTTTTCCCCATGCATGCCGATCACATAATGGTACCTAAAACAAACACAACAACAGCAAGACTGAGTCTAACGACTAGCAAATATAATAGATAGTAACAAGTACATTTATGAACATCACTTCACAAATCCATCGATCAATCATATAAACAAGCCATGCTATGCAAGATGATCAAAAATCTCTTTATCTCTTTCTCTTTTGCATTTTACCGGTAATGCAAAGTGTGCATCCGTCGATGCACACCCATGCCTGTACCACCTGGTACAGGGACCAATTGCCCATACTCCACAAGTACGGGGACCTTTAGCCCGTCATGTCCTCAACATGACGGGGACCTCGGCGCTTAGTCATCTCGTGACCAAGACTTCAATAGATCAACATGATGTATATACGTGAATGTCTCAATAAAATAAATCTTGCATTCACATTATCCATGCGCCAGAAATACTCATGAACACTGTAAATTGCAATCACCCATAAACAGCACCAATACATCCTTACCACAACCATGAACACATATATTCATATTATAGATCAAACATCGACATTCCACACTATCAATTTTTAAACCATCATTATACTTGCCTTAACCGCGAGAAAACGGGGGACGTGCAGAAGGTGTCGCCTCTGGGATCCGTCCTCCACCTGAATAATAATTATAATATTTGCTAAGATAACAGTAGCGGACCTTTTCCCAAATAAAAACAATCATGAACTAGTAAATTCGTCTAACTTGGTTCCAATTCCCAAATCCTACAGGTCATCCCGCCCCCCTCTGTGGACAGTTAACTTCAAAAATTCATATCTATTGGTACAGGACTCCGAATAGGGTGTTCTTAGACTTTCTGGAAATATAATTAAATTATCTTTGGTGAGGCTCCCTGATTCGGTCATGTTCTACCCGCACCATCCAATTTTCTAAAACATCAATTTCACGTCAGGTTCTTTGGACAGAGCACTAAAAATACCATAACTTCTAGCCCGAGTGTCTGAATCATGATTTCTTGACCTTCCTGGAAAGCTAAGACAATTGTCTACAACTTTTGTAATATGGAGATCCTCTGATTCTCCTGTTTTCTAATCGCCCAATCCAATCTACCAAAATCTGACAGAAATCGCCCAATCTGCAGAACAGTCCTACTAGAAAAATCATAACTTCTGCTACAAAGGTCCGAATGACATGTTCTAGCACTTCACGGAAAGATAACACGTCCTCTACAACTCTCTAGGAGAAGTCAAGACCTGAATGCCCACGAAACTACCCCAAAACAGCCGTCCAACGAAATTTGTCCTAGCAGTCTAGAATACCGACATTGCTACCACAACTAAAATATACATCTAATTGGGGGAAAACAGGGGTTACCCTTGACGAATCGCTGTAGAACACGACGAACACCCCACGAACTCCTTCTCTTTTCCTTTCCCCTTTTTCCCTTCCTCTTCCCTTCATCAGGATCCAAACGCCTCGCTGCAATTGATCTCCTTCCTCCGCTCGACTAGCAGCGAATGGAGAACATTTTCACCGATAGGGGCTTCCATGGAGGAGAGGGGAGGAGGAGGTGCTGCTGGACATGGGAGGCGCAAGGGGGAGAGGGGGTGGCGGCCACAAGGGGAGAGGAGAGGGGGAAAGGGGGTGGCGGCTAGGGTTTGGGAGAGGGGTGCCTCCCCCCCTTTTGGCCAGCCACCTCTTGGGCCAAGGCCCAGGCCCAGGTTGCCAGGATTTTCAGAAATTCTCCCTGTAAAAATCTTTATTTAATTTTTTTTCTATATGGTCATTCCCTCCAATTAATCGAATAACTCTCGAATCACTTTTGGGATATTACATTCTACCCCCCTTAAACAGAATTCAACCCCGAATTCTATCCACGCTTACACCAAGGTTTAATCACAGCTAAAACTTAATCAAATTAACATGCACCTATTGTGAATAATTCTAGATATTACTCACGCATGTGAGACTCTAATTCCCATGCGGCTTCTATCTCTGTCTACTGCGACCAAAGCACCTTGACATACTTTAAAAAAATTTTCCTCAATGCTTCTCCTGTTCTTTCCAGAATTCGCACTGGCTTGGACTCAAAGGATAGTTCATGTTCAAGTATTAACGGTTCTAGTGAAATATGAAGCTCCGGATCTCGCAGGTACCTCCTCGACACCGGGTCATACATAACGTTGTGTACCCCACCCTAGGACCCAAGGCAGTCCTATCAATACACCACCCTCCAAATCCTCCCAACTAACAGATGCGTTTAAATATATATCGGGTTATCATTCTCTTTGGTACCAACCCACACAACCTGCACAACAAACGAAACTCTTGTTCCAACTCCCCAATCGATCTCTTTACCTTAACAAGGAGCATCTCCTTTAACCCCAGATGCACAACAGAGCTCGTTGTAAACAACCTCTTTTACAACCAGAATCCAACTGAAAATAAAGGATTCTCATCACAACACACTTCACCATCTCCCCACCAAAAGAATCAAATCTAAAAATCATGGATTCGACATGAGAACCTCTCCACATTCCAAATAGGTAATTAATCAAAGGAGAATCACTCCAATGCCAAACCCTTCCTTTGTTTTTTTCCTAAACTAGAAAACCACACATGCCAACATAAAGTCAACCCAAACCACAAAAGACTTTTGCTATCATCACATAGCTCAAACAAGAATCAAGAGAGCATTTTACTACCCGAGAAAATATTGTTTTTTTCTTTTAGGAATAAACTTTCTCTTGAATCACAAGATTCCAAATCATCACACATCACACTAACTCATTTCCCTTAAATTGGCAACATCAACACTATGCTCAAACCGAGTGCATCAACCACCCCTTTGTGGAGAGACTCTACTGACCTCACAATAACATACTCTAGCCAACTCCTCTACCACAAGGTTACTTTGATAAATTATTTCCAATGCACCTCATCATTGTTTTCACCCACAATCACTTCACCATAATCCTCTAAGGATAATCAACTTGAAATTCTCAGCACACACACTCAATTCCCACACCCAAAGGACACTATCAAGGAGCATCACACTATTTAGAATCCACTTGTTCTAATATCCCCACACAACATCATTAGCCTCCAAGATTCTAGCATAGAACACCAAACCAAAATTTTCCATTTCCAGGGCTCCTATATATGCACTTCGATATAATTGATATAAAGACTCTCGAATTTGGTGACTAAAATTCCCACAATCAAATATGCTCAATCATTAACAACCACATGAAAACATATTCTCAATCTAATTATCTTTAGGAAGATTCTAACTCCTGGAGGGTTACTCACTGAAGCCAAGTCATGCATGGCAATAATTCAACAATCCCTATTATCCCAATGATTCCCATAACGATTAGACTCCTTCATAATTATAATCTCGTTAACTACACCACCATAATCCTCTTACTAAACCTTGCAAAGTGCCCAATAATGATACTCTAATAAGATTGATCAAGATTCTCATACTTTTGATAATTCCAATGTTCCATCAAAATGATCGAAACATTCTTGAGCCACAATCTACTATAGGTTCTACTAATTGCGACCATGAAATCAGTTAGCTCCAAAGACAAACATTCTATTTAAATCAAATCCTCACCGAGAATTATTCCAAGAAATCAATTTATCCCTCAATGAATCTCAAACAACTTGACACCTACAATCTCACTAAAATCATCTACTTGACCACCACTATCAAGTTGCCATTATACAACCTAAAAGGCTTTGCAACACGGGTTGGTTAATCCTTCCTCAGAAGAAAATATAGATAGAAACAATTTTCAGCACATAGAAAAACGTTTACCACTCACCGTAGACATGAGACCAAGAAAAAAAGTCAAATAGCCAAGATCTTGGAAAATAGAAGATGAGACCACAGTTGAGTGCGCAAGTCCCACAAGAAGAGAAAATCAAATTTCAGCCAAAAATAAATAAATAAATAAATAAAGCACTGCTTTTGGAAACTTGAGGAATTTCTTTGAGGCAAACCAATAAGGTTAAGCGTGCTTCAATAAGCTGCAAGGTACAAAACTTGAATCCAACCGCGAATACCTCTACTACACCCTTCAATTTAACAAAGGACATAATTTTCTTTAATGGAAACATCACTTTACCAACTTCAAGCAAATGATCCTTTAAGCTCAAATCACATGAATCACTTAAGAACCGATAGAACCTTCCAATACGTCACTCTGCGTAAACTAATTTCAGATACCACAATAATTCATGAACTCCCATAGGATCATGAATGCAAAACTCCAAACATTTCATTTAACTGACATCACGGAAGGCGAACAAATTCCTTTACTTCTAAAAGAATCAACACTACCATCATCATCTCATACTCAGTTTTACTAACCTCATCATTATATATTCTTAGCATGAATCATGATAACCTACCAGCGCATCATAAACCTTTCCAAAAGAACACAATAACTTATTTCAAAATGTTTTTTCCAATAAGTTTGCAACAATATTCCTAACATCAAGAATAATACACTCTTAACAAGAATCGTTATCGTCTACCCTTCCATTATAAAGCCCTCCAAAATCTCATCAAATATTTCCATGCTACTTTATCATCCCATCCTCAAATTGAAAGTATTTCAAAACCTTACAACCTCACTATGACAACCGCTTTAAATTAGAGGAGATATACTACACAATTTTAATGATTCTACCAAAACTCTTTCATCAAAGACATAATATCATCAGACAATCCCACCATCATGTAAATATAGATCACATTTTAAACCCCATCCATTGCTTTCTTATTGATGCGCAACACCAAACTTCATTACACAACAGTTGCACTTAGCCATTACATATGAACACTAAGTATCCACAAAAATAACTTCAAGATTAATATCCACTAATACAGTAATCCAACATCTTCTGAATTTAACTATCCTAAACGATTAGATTAATCCATTGAGACCCGTTGGTCCAATTTTATCCCAAATGTTTACTAATTTTGTCTCTCTTATTGATCAACCAGTTCATCAAAGTTCCACGCCTCTTAGTAACCCTATTGATTCCATTAGGAATAGCCCTATTCATTAACACAGTTCATGAACAACTACAAGAAGACAACATCAACTTATTCGGTTTCACTTCCAAGGATACTCATACCATATTAATTTATTTGATTACAATCTCTGACTTAACCATAACAGGACATCACAAAAGGATTTTAACACCTCCCTTCAGAAAAGAGAGGTATTAAACTTCAACACTTAGAATAATCCAAAAGAATTACAAAAAGCCAAAGCTTTCACATGCTAAAGAATTTGCAACATAAAACTTTCATTAACAAGAATACCAAGCGAACAAATGTGATATGTTTCACAACAAGACAAAACTCCCGCGAAGGGACCAACCATGCAAATCCACAATGCTCACAGGTAGCAAAAGTGTCTCAATAGTCCAAAAAACAATAATTGCTTCAAAGAACAGGTAGAAACCAATTGAAAACCCTCAACTGCAATGAACCACGAGCCCAAGATAAATTCATCCACCACCACAGGATAAGAATTGACCAAATTCAACTCAAGGAAGAGAGAAACTTTTCTAAAGAACTCATTCCTAATCTCTGAAACTAAGTTGCTCAAGAAAAAATCGTTCACCATTTCATTACCACGATTAGTGATATAACCTGGCCACGCCAATGGCCACATCGCGATCTCTATCTCTCGACATCAACTATCACCACACATATCAATCATATAATCAAATCGTAGGCACAAAAGATCATCTCATAACACATACGAAGTCAAACATTAAGCACACATTCAACTATGATAACCGACGGAAACGTAGATGCAATGCAAACCCCATTCCCACCTACAGTGCTTAGTATGTCAAAATTAATATTTCGTTAACCACGGACCTACAGCCCGCTCTGATACCAACTGTAACACCCCAGTCAAGCAATGACCTGGAATGCTACCAAACTAGTAGTATAACAATGTTGAACTAAATATGCTACACAAAATTTCGGTAGAACCTCCTTTGTTTACTGTCTAAATCAGGGGTTTCAACAAGCATAATTAAAAAGAAATGAATAACATCAAGTAATATAATCAAGTTTAAGCAAAATTGGCTTAAGTTTACTAGAGCATCCATAGTTATAATATTTAGAAAAAGAACAGAAGCATCATAAAAGAAATATAATCCTTTATTACAATTTAAATCCGACAATCAATAATCATCTACTACTTAAGTAATTCAAGCAAATAGCATTTTATTTTCTCCCCTCTTCCATTGTGGATAGATCGTGCAAATTGCAATAACACTAATCTGTCCTTTTCCCCATGCATGCCGATCACATAATGGTACCTAAAACAAACACAACAACAGCAAGACTGAGTCTAACGACTAGCAAATATAATAGATAGTAACAAGTACATTTATGAACATCACTTCACAAATCCATCGATCAATCATATAAACAAGCCATGCTATGCAAGATGATCAAAAATCTCTTTATCTCTTTCTCTTTTGCATTTTACGGTAATGCAAAGTGTGCATCCGTCGATGCACACCCATGCCTGTACCACCTGGTACAGGGACCAATTGCCCATACTCCACAAGTACGGGGACCTTTAGCCCGTCATGTCCTCAACATGACGGGGACCTCGGCGCTTAGTCATCTCGTGACCAAGACTTCAATAGATCAACATGATGCATATACGTGAATGTCTCAATAAAATAAATCTTGCATTCACATTATCCATGCGCCAGAAATACTCATGAACACTGTAAATTGCAATCACCCATAAACAGCACCAATACATCCTTACCACAACCATGAACACATATATTCATATTATAGATCAAACATCGACATTCCACACTATCAATTTTTAAACCATCATTATACTTGCCTTAACCGCGAGAAAACGGGGGACGTGCATGTTAGTGATATGCCCTAGAGGCAACATGGAGATGTTATATATATCACATACTATGTTTATGATGCATTAGTTTGTTCCTTGAAATAGACATTATCATTATTGATCAATGAGTATGTGACTTATTCATGAGACTCTTAATGCCAAAATGTTGCTATTTCTAAATGATCCCTGATTATATATCATATGAGGAACAGATATGATTCAAAGATCAGCATATGTATTGATTGATGATCATGTCTCATGGATCATGGTATGGAGATACCAAATCAATAATATGGACATGTGTTAGTGAACATATGTTGGATAGACCCGCCATGAGACACTGCAGAGATTCCATGTGTCATCAGTTGGTCTCAAGTAGTGTTTATGTAGAATCCTTAGACTTGAGATCATCATGGTTCTCAACATGCGTAGTAGCCTATTTTGGGACTACTAACCACTACTCCGTAACTGGGTAGTCATAAAAGTAATCTTCGGGTTTGCTATGAAACATGTAGTGGGATATGAATGATCAAGATAGAATTTGCCCCTCCTTATGGGAGAGATATCTCTGGGCCCCTCGATGTAATGGATTATGAAAGTGCATGGCCATGCCAAGGTGATTGAGGAGTCAATCACAAGTTTATAATCCATCACGGAATCGAGAGAGTGATTGAGCTATTAAGAGGATGACACAGGTCTCGCCTTGAGCTTAATCTATATCGTGAGGCAAAGGGATTCGTACATGAGAACATTACAGGTTTAGCCGATATGATCTTTACGTATACTTTGGGGTTAATATGTCTTGCTAGAGGCCGCTATTAATAGGGTGACCGGAAGGCGTTTCGGTCGCGACCAAGTATACGTGAACCTCTGTGGTCGCACACTTAACGGGTTGGAACACTAATTCGAATGTGATTCGGATGTGGGCTCAATTCGGATAGAGATCCGGATAGACTCCTATTGGGCCTCGGTCCACGAGGCCCAAGTGAGGAGGTCTATATATATGGAGGTGGGGGGCTGAGGGACGTACACATGCTTCTGTTCCTCTCGAGCAAAACCCTAGCCGCCACCTCCCGAGCCAAACCCTAGCCGCTCGCGAGTGCTGGTACACTCGCGATCGGCGTTCCAGCCCCGGACGTGTGGATATCGGTGGAGGCGCTGCTCGTTGCGGCATTGATCGGCATCAACAACCTACAGATTGGATCTGCTCGTGGTGTGGTTGATCGCTTGGAGGAGACGATCTGTTCGGGACGATCGGCTACTTCCACTACTACCTCGACGCGCGTGGTTGGATCGGCTTCTCCAACTCTTCTTCCGCTGCGCTGCACGTCTAGTGGTAACGATCCATGATCCCTCCTTAGCATGATGTCCTGGTGTGCGCGGTAGAAATTTTTTGTTTTCTGCTCTCCTAGCATTCGCGCGATCCTTCAGTGCAGAAGGTGCCGCCTCTGGGATCCGTCCTCCACCTGAATAATAATTATAATATTTGCTAAGATAACAGTAGCGGACCTTTTCCCAAATAAAAACAATCACGAACTAGTAAATTCGTCTAACTTGGTTCCAATTCCCAAATCCTACAGGTCATACCACCCCCCTCTGTGGACAGTTAACTTCAAAAATTCATATCTATTGGTACAGGAGTCCGAATAGGGTGTTCTTTGACTTTCTGGAAATATAATTAAATTATCTAACTAAACATAGTTGGTGAGGCTCCCTGATTCGGCCATGTTCTACCCGCACCATCCAATTTTCTAAAACATCAATTTCACGTCGGGTTCTCTAGACAGAGCACTAAAAATACCATAACTTCCAGCCCGAGTGTCTGAATCAAGATTTCTTGACCTTCCTGGAAAGCTAAGACAATTATCTACAACTTCCGTAATATGGAGATCCTCTGATTCTCCCGTTTTCTAATCGCCCAATCCAATCTACCAAAATCTAACAGAAATCTCCCGATCTGCAGAACAGTCCTACTAGAAAAATCATAACTTCTGCTACAAAGGTCCGAATGACATGTTCTAGCACTTCATGGAAAGATAACATGTCCTCTACAACTCTTTAGGAGAAGTCCAGACTTGAATCCCCACGAAACTACCCCAAAACAGCCGTCCAACGAAATCTGTCCTAGCAGTCCAGAATACCGACATTGCTACCAGAACTAAAATACACATCTAATTGGGGGAAAACAGGGGTTACCCTTGAAGAATCATTGTAGAACACGACGAACACCCCACGAACTCCTTCTCTTTTCCTTTCCCCTTTTTCCCTTCCTCTTCCCTTCCTCCGGATCCAAACGCCTCGCCGCAATTGATCTCCTTCCTCCGCTCGACCGGCAGCGAATGGAGAACATTTTCACCGATAGGGGCTTCCATGGAGGAAACGGGAGGAGGAGGTGCTGCTGGACATGGGAGGCGCAAGGGGGAGAGGGGGTGGCGGCCACAAGGGGAGAGGAGAGGGGGGAAGGGGGGTGGCGGCTAGGGTTTGGGGGAGGGGTGCCTCCCCCCTTTTTGGCCAGCCACCTCTTGGGCCAAGACCCAGGCCCAAATTGCTAGGATTTTCAGAAATTCTACCTCTAAAAATCTTTATTTAATTTTTTCTATATGGTCCTTCCCTCCAATTAATCGAATAACTCTCGAATCACTTTTGGGATATTACAGTTATCAACCGTGCCAAGAACGCGGTTGACCTGACCACGAAGGTCTATTCCTGCATGCAATCGAAGAACACGTAAGCACAAGATAACAAGCAATCTGAAATTGCAAATATATAAAATGAGTTCAAAAGGTGGGATTCCGATGGCTGTCTTGACAGGTGGTCGTCCGACACAACTGAAGAACCGAAGTTTCCACAATGGCTAAACCTAAACTCAACGAAATCCAAGTCCTAACTGATGAGACGGTGGCTCTTATATAGAGAGAACGACCAGGGGTGGCGGCCAAGGTGCACGCCCCTAGGGTTACAAGGCCCAAAGGCCTAAGTGGAGGTGGCGCAGCACCCTTTTGACTCGGACTTAGAAATCAATGCGGACTCGTTTGATGATTGCGGTCGGCTCGGATAGAATTTGAAGCTAGGATTAAATCCGTTAGAAAGTAGACTTGATAAGCTTTCCAACAAGTCCAAGAACGTCCCAAACGAAGTCCGTATGAGAAAGTTACGTCCGTTTAAACTTGCACCATTGCAGCAGTCCGAATCCGATTCCAGTACGTGCCCAACACGGACTCTTTTGATGATTGCGGTGTGCACAGAAAGAATTTAGAGGTAATACTAGATCTATTGGAAAGAGGATAAGATAAGCTTTCCATCAAGTACTCACCCATCCCAAACGGACTCCGGATGCGAATTTTATGCATGTTGGAAGTCGGTCCTATCAGGCTGAATCAGCGTCAGATTGTGTTGGTGATTGAGATGCGACCACAAGGTTTCTAAAGCTAAGGTCTTACCCATCGGATGGGCCTTGGAATAAGCTTTCCAACAAGCACAAGAACACCTATATCGGACTCCGTTTGTGAAAGTTATGGCCGTTTTATTACAGGCCTGTCTGGCTGTCCCGAATTGAGTTCTGAGTTGATTCCGAGTTTGATTTCAGTTGGGCTTGAGGAAATTCCGAATTGGGCATGGAAACCTCATCCAAAACATGGGCTTTTAAGTTCTTGGACCTCTCCCCTTTTTCCCTCCCACTGCATGGCTTCTCCTTGGGCTTCTTCTTCCTTGTTTTTTCTCCATTGCTTTAGTGTCAGCCTCCCTCTCGGTTCGAAAGTATTCCATTTGTCAAAACTGAGAATGAACAAAGTAGTGACATGAGGTAGCATCATATTCTCATTTAAAATATGTTGAAGCTGAAGAAACGAATTCACCTTTAATTCAATCTTGATATTGGGCGCTATGGTCGTGTGTGTTTGTGGCGTGGTCACATCATCCTCCCCTTCTTGACAGAAAACCGTTCTCAGTTTTAACATATGTGTAGCCTCACGTATTGCATGATCTTGATCATAAATCTCGGTATATGATAACAAACGCAATAAAACCTCATTATGTAATATCCTAAGTTCTTAATCAAGCAAAGTAAAACCTCCTTGAAATGAGCTCACTTGATAATTTAAGTGATGCGTAGGAGCTCTTGTAATTCGAACAACAAACATAGCAAATATGGTTGTATCCATAGGGTACATGTTCTTATCATCCTCCCCTTCTTGCAAACAAAGCCGTCCTCAGCTTTTTATTAGCTGAAAATATGGTAACAAAGAAGTCAAGGTGTATGCATGGTATATGTATATGTTATCCGTTTTAATAATTCTTCATTGTTGCACAATTAATATTACAAAACAGCAGCGATCATAAAAGCTCATCATATTATTAACCCAATAGTATTCATATATGTTAATGAGCAAATCTAAATTTCTCGCACAGCAATTATTGCAACTAGATTTGCAAATGTAAGAGAAGCATTTATGCAATTTAAATATCTGAAGTTGTAAACTTGCAGTGGTGGCACATATGGGCAAAGCTACAACCTTTGGAATCAAACAAAGTTTATCCATATAATCAGATTTCAATTGAGCAATAGCAAATTCATCTAGTAAGGGTGAAAAGATTTGCAGGTTCTTCCATACATCAATTTCATTATTCAGATTGTCAATGTTAGATGGTTCAATAAGAGAAGAACACATAGGCATTGAATGGTCACTAAATTTTATTTTTCTTTCATAATGAATAAGATTCAGCACACAAGAATTGTTGTCCAAAACAGTAAGCTTCAATTCATCCATGTGATCAGAAGTTATGCATATTTGATATACAAGAAATTCATTTTCTACACCATAATCTCCAATGAAATTAAACTTATACCCAGGGGTGTAGCCACTAAACAAGAATTTCGAACATGAAAGTTCAGAAACTTTTTCTATAGCATGTGACAATTTCATAAGTAGATCCAATATGATGTAACACAATGAATTAGCAGGAGAAATGCTAGTCAAAACTTCTTTATATTTAACCAAAGCCACATGATCATTGTATGTGATTAATTCATCACATGAATCACTCAAAACAGTAGGCAATTCAATTATTTTTTGACAAGGTGCACTTAACTCATTCTCAACACTCAAATAAATGCAGTGTGAATTCTCTACTTGAAATATGGGCTTGTCAGAATTGTTTTCCACTAAGTTTTGCTCTAAATTAGCATGCATAGTGCATAATTATAGTTCTTCACAAGCATACTCACCGTGAGTGATGATAATACCATGACCTTTACCATTTTGGCTCCCCTCAGACGATGTAGGTGCATCCATCTCCTCATCTTTATTCTCAACCAATGGAGTCGATGATTCAATCAGCTCATGCTCCTCTTTGACATGGTTCTCAACTACCTGTAAGTTGTTTGTTACAAAAAAGGCACAAACACGGGTTTGATCTCATGTTTCTTATCATCAAGTACTCTCAATTTCTCCTCAATCTGACTATCAACCTTACAAGCAACTATAAACAAATGAGATAGAGAATTATATTCTTCGTGAATGAGAAGGTCCTGAATTTCTTTATTAAGCCCATGTAAGAATCTATTCTCTGTAGCTTCAGCATGTTCCTCTAAGCCACAACGCAATAAACAAGTTTTTAAATTATGATAATATTCCCTTACAGTTCTACTTCATTGTTTGAAACGTTGCAATCTAGCTACCAAATAATCAGCATGATATTTAGGAACATGGTGATCTCTCAAAAGTTTCTTTAATGCATGCCACGTTTGAGGCACTCTTCCAAGTCTACTTAAGTACTTCCACCAAAGCATTGCATCATCAATAAAAACACTAGTGGCAGCTCTAATCTTTTGCCTATCAGACCAATCATGATATTCAAATTCTTTATCTAGCGCTATCTCCTAGTCAATATAGGCATCAGGATCAAATTCACCAGCAAAGGATGGCAAAGTGATTTTAGTTTTACCGAACGCACTATCACGATCATATACCTCCCATGGTGAAGAAGCTTGTCTTAAGCGTGCATCTTCCTCACGAATTTCTTTGCGCTCCTGGTCAATGGCTCGAAGAAGATATGGATCTATCTCGTAATCATCCCATGAACCTGCCATGGTTAGTAGCAAACAAGGAAACAAATCACAAGTATATGTTCCTATCAACTACTAGGATATGGAGGCTCAATTCAAGTAATGCATCTCTCAAGCTCTTACCAAATTCTTACAAGTTCTTACCAAAGCAAACAGGTGGTGCAACCGGTGGCTGGTTCGTGATAAATCTGACTTAGGTGATTGGTATAGTGATTGCCGGTATAGCGAGACCTGTTTGGTTAGTAGAAAAGTGGAGCTCGGATAGGCTATGTATTTTGTAGCAAAGAAAAACAATCAATTAATTTCAGAAATTGCACATAATTGAATTATAGTTCATATCTAGGACTTAGCCTATGTTGCTGATCAACCAAGGATGGAAGAAGGCTGAAATAAGTGTATGACAATGTATAGGAGTGGTAAATACAAGATAATTCAATTGAATGCAATCTGAAATTAAAGAACACAAGGATTGACCCAAAACATGAAAACTGAAGATTTCTGTCCACTGGACAGCACGTCGGTATTTTGGCCGTAACTTTTTGTCAGTTGCCTTTTTTTACAATGATTCCTTTTTTCTCCGTTCCCTAACGACTTTTTATACAACTTTTGTTTTGGGGCAAGTTCTGGAAACTGACTAAAACATTCGCACAAAATTCACAAGTGCCGATTGTTGCAGATTCAATTTAGAAATTTGGGTCAACTTGCACCGCATATATCTCTTAACTGCCTTGCTGGAATGAAATGAAATTTTACAAATAGATGGACAATGAATGTTTGAATCTAATGGCAATGGTCTCACTCAAAAATAATCTTGGAATCAAAAGTTATGGCGTTTTTGGTGGCGGCTGCAAAGAAAGGAAAAATCAGCCGAATTGGAATTAGGGTTTGGGGTAGGGAATTTTTTTTGTTTGGATTTTTAATGGAACATAGATATGACCAGCAACTAGACAATGCTAAGATGGACATAAATTCAATTTAGCAAACCAAAACTAACAGATTGAAAGGCACAACGGGGTTTGGACAGCGAAAATTAACTCTTTTTGTGGGGTAATTTTTCTGGACTATGGGAAACAAAAATCAATCTACTAACTAGGGATACCAAAAAAAATTCCTACCGGTCAACCTGAAGCTCTGATACCAACTAATGCGGCGATGGGGTCCCGATCTTCCGACATGATGATAACTTCGATTTTGGTGGAGGTGTCCCTTGCGACCCGACTACAACCGTATGACGTCGCTTGCGCCTTAGCAATCGCTGAACCACACTCCAAGTTATCAACCGTGCCAAGAACGCGGTTGACCTGACCACGAAGGTCTATTCCTGCATGCAATAGAAGAACACGCAAGAATAAGATAACAAGCAATCTGAAATTGCAAATATATAAATTGAGTTTAAAAGGTGGGATTTCAATGGCTGTCTTGACAGGTGGTCGTCCGACACAACTGAAGAACAGAAGTTTGCACAATGGCTAAACCTAAACTCAACGAAATCCAAGTCCTAACTGAGAAGACGGTGGCTCTTATATAGAGAGAATGAACAACGTAGTAATATGAGGTAGCATCATATTCTCATTTAAAATATGTTGAAGCTGAAGAAACGAATTCACCTTTAGTTCAATCTTGATATTGGGTGCTATGGTTGTGTGTGTTTGTGGCGTGGTCACATCATCCTCCCATTCTTGACAAAAAATCGTTCTCGGTTTTAACATATGTAGCCATAAATCTCGGTACACGATAACAAACGCAATAAAACCTCATTATATAATATCATAAGTTCTTTATGAAGCAAAGTAAACCTTCTTGAAATGAGCTCACCTGATAATTTAAGTGATACGTAAGAGCTCTTGTAATTCGAACAATAAACATAGCAAATATGATTGTACCCATAGGGTACATGTTCTTATCATAAACCATTAGTAAATTGGGAGATCAGACAACATCGATCGCAAATCACGCGCAATCCCACGCTATTCACGTAACTAAAGTGCGACGAATCGCCGGAGCCTCCTCCATCAACATCACACATCCACACTGCTGGTGATGGACATCTGAAACGATTTGAAGTACGAGGAATCTATCTTCTATAATACTTTCCTTACCTAAACCTCTTGTGGTGTAGCAATTCCAAAATCCCATTATTCGTATGGCAACCGACACAGGGCCCTTCCGAGCAGCCGGGTCTCGATGGTTGGTATAAGTCGGCACTTGGCAAGGTGAGAAGCCCTTCTGAGCTCGCGAGAGACACAGGAGCCTTATAGGGCTAACAATAGCTTATAAAGAGATACTTATGCTATTTTGACGGATATAAATGAAGTTATTATAGTGTATATTACAATCGATTAGTAGACTCCGTCTTAAAAAAACACTTTGTTTAAAGGTTAGATACTATAAAAAAAATCATTTACTTAAGGGTCTGTTCTTTTTAGCTGCGGCTTGTGGCTTTTGAGTTGTTCGTACAAGAGATTACAGAGTAACAGAAACTCACGTGCAGTTTTTACCGATATAAATGAAGTCGGTACAGTATGTACTACAATTAACTAGTAGACCCTATCTTGAAAAGATACTCCGTTTAAAAGCTAGTTACTATAGAAAAACCGAAAAATAATTTTTAAAGCTGAAAAGAGCAGGGTATAAGAAAACAGATTTTAGAATTCAATACGAACCTAGCTTTTAATTAGGCCGAGCTGCACGCCCTTCGTGTGCTCCACATGTGCCTGCCTTTATCTCCTTTTACTGTTACTCTTTACTCCTGGACTGGATCACAATTTGAATTACATTCATACTTTTGTCAATGGCAAGGAATTAATACTCCATATGCTTATTAGGATAGGAGAAGGCAACCAAGAAAGCTAGACACTAGACAAGATAATAGGTAAGACTTCTTTGCATCAGCCAGCTTTCAGCACAATCAGACCAATCAAATGCGCTTTCTGAAAGAGGGGCAGGAAAGGAGAGCACCGTTGCATGTGGCAAGCAGTTATCTCTCGATTGAAGCTTTTTGGGATGCCATCCAGTTTGGCGTTCTGTCGCGACATGGATTACTGCCATTGATGGTGAGCTGTATGTATGTTGGCACATGCAGCAAAAGGAAAGAAAGGAGGTGGAAGAAAATAAATTGATCGAGGAAAAAAATATGGTACGTACATCGTATGATCAGTTCTTCAATTACGGACTGTACAATGACGTTCGAACAATCCAGTTTGCTGCAAAACTGGCACCTCCTGATTTTCTAGAGTAGACGATAAGACTAAATAACGGGATGCCGTCAACTGCCCAGTTTTGTTAGTGTTGGGGGGAAATGACTGTGTCCTATCACCTCTCGCAATTCTCTTACAGAAATTTTAACTTGTAAACAGTGCTTTCAACTTTTCGTTCTGAAAGAAAAAAATGGTGCTGCCTGCTCTTAGGAAAGAAAATTGTAAGTGTCCTAAAGCGTCATTGGGTATCAGTTGTTCCATGTTGCTGCTAACCTAATTGCTTGCTAATGTTAAGCTTCGTTTGCCACCTTTTCCTGCCTTTCTTTCTTTTGTTGACTTTTTTTATTCGAGTGTATTACCGAGCGCCAAAACATGACTTCTGATGCGCAGGATTCAAAAGGTAGGTCAACCCAAGTTGTAGCACCTGACACCTAGGTAGATACGGGATTACCCGATCTTTTTAATGTGGGATCAAGATACTTATGAGTAGCCTTTCGAATCGTAGTGATTCTTCGTTGCCAATAAAAGAACAAACACTCTTTAATTCGTGAGAACACACGTACCAGACTTCACGACCACCAAACGAAGCCCTATCACGCTCCCAATTTCTAACGGAAAAGTTACATGATCTTAATTATCGATATACTTCCAATTTTCTCTCAAGATGGTTCAGCCATCATGGAAGAACAAAACAATCAACCATCATGGAAGAACAAAATAATCTGCTATTTTAATCTATTATTAAAATATCTGATCTATCTTTATATGGAAAGAGAAGGATATTTATAGCCCTCCCCATCGCGTACGCACAGTTTAGTCGATCAACAGATCTAAAATTAACTCCAAGTTAGCCGACCAAAACCGAAACACAATCCCCTAACCGAAACACAATCCCCAAACCTGCTCTCTCTAATATTAAGACTTAACTAAGACTCCCATCATGTTCAGAACGTGATTAGCACGCAGGTCTGGGAATACATCTCGGCCATTGGCCTCTTGCCGTGTTGTACGTATCATGGGTGGTGTGGGATGCCTTCCCTCTGTTCCATTCAGTTGGATCATGTGACTGGGGACTTTAGGTTGGTGTTCTCTCCATTGCATGCGCTGATCTCATGACTTGGGCTGACTTCTTTTCAACGCATGGACCTCCCCAGCTAGCCGACAGGAGTTCTTCTAAACTGCTTCGGTCTAGGTTCCTACCTCATACCTAACTTATATACACAATACTAGTATTAGATAATAGCAAATTCTCATTAAAGATAAGCTTTTTAAAAAACAAGTCCATCTGATAATATCTAATGTGGCTTAGTAACTTTTTCTAATAAAATAATATATTTAATTGAAAAGCACAATATATGACTGTATCCGCATCAAAAGTACATCAACCTTAGTCTTTGTTCTTGTGCACGAATCAAAACTGAAAAATAAGAATGAATCACACAGCACAAAAATGGTGCTCTCCACTTACTACATTCCTATTGGTGCTATAGTTGATGTCCCTGCTGTCAGGCCTGGAACATTCTACTTTCCTCAATCAGGTAGTTAGCAGCTGATCACTATGATTACGAGCGATAATCACAAAATGAACGTCCGTCACAAAGAAATAACAAATTTAGCACGATGTCCGCACGGCCACCACGCGGAAACACAAGCGCCCCTGCCGCACGGTCGCCGTGCGGTGGAGCCAAAACCGCACGGCCACCTGTGGGACTGGCCAGTCCCGTATGGCTATCGTGCAGTGCTCCCGAGCACGGTTACCATGCGTGGCCAATTAGCTGGGTCATTAGACGTGCTAATTATATTTATGATTAGCGAATTTATTTAGGTTTATTTCTTATATCAATTTTTACATATAGCAAATGGGCTCAAAAACTTGTGAAAGTTTTTGTGGAACCTCTCGACAAAGTATACTTAACTGTGTGTTTTTTAATAATTTTATCTATTCTAAATTTTACTCAAAAAATTTATGGAATAAGCCTGCTCTAATCTGCTGGAATAATCATGCATGTCGTATGGCCAGCGTGCATGCATGGAATAATCTGCTGGTGCATGCAATTAATGCAAGGAAGGCTGTCCATCTGTGGCATTTTCAAACAAGGGCCAATCAACCGAAGGAGACCAGCATGCTACGTCCGATTCCCTGGCATCGTTACCAGCTCGTTGTTATCACACGATTTCCTCTCACTCTCGTTATAAATTCTGAGCTGCATGCACTCTTCACTTGCACTCTCGTAGTCTTCGCTTGCACTCTTCGCCCGCTAATAAATTTTACTTGTGTTTTGAAATAAGTAGATCATAGTAATTTAACAATAGTTTTGTACTATTTATAATATAGTCATAGGTACAGTACACATAATTTATTAGTGCATGATACTTTGTGGGGTTTAATCAGATAATAATAAATTAGGCTTTGTTATTTTTGGTATGAAGTAGTTAGTGAAAATTTAGTACTCGTAATTAATTTTGGTGGTAATTAACCAGTCACAATTAGTTTAGTGCCAATTAGTTAGTTAGTGGTAAGTAATTAAGTGGTAATGAAGGTGTAGTTTAATTGTGGTAAAGATAACGGTAATGAATTACTCGTAATATTTAATATTGTAATTTTCATTTGGTCATAATACTTAATATTATAGTATTCATTTTAGTCCTTAGTGTATATTATTTTGTAGTGTTCATTCAGTTGTAATATTTAATATGTGGTGTTTCATTGACATCATCAAATTTCCCACCAATGTTCCGTCTGTTCCATCTATTGCAAGCCATGTCTCCACCGGCGCTTCTGAAACCCTTCTATGATGAGGATCACCAATGCAAGTTGTGGATCGCCGGTGACACGGATGGCCCTCCGCCCCTCTGCTTCTGTCGGGGAGGGGTTACTAGAAGCTGGAAGATTGCTATGTCCCAATTCTCTGGGACACACGCTTGTTGCCTATTGCAAGGTTGCTCTCTGTCGGACACCAGTTCATCCTAGACACCAGTCTGCTGCCGGCACTTATCGATAGGTGGAGGCCTTAGATGCACGCCTTCCACTTACGGTGGAGCTGAGATGATGACCACTCTATAGGACATCTCATTCTTGACGGTCTCCCTCTCTAGGGTGAGCCACTTGTTCCAAGCTAACTCCCAACGGATTAGAAGGCCAGGCGGGTGTATCGGTTCAGCATGCTTGTCCTGGAGCATGCTCGTGGCGTCCCCTGGACTTAGTTGAGGCATTTCAGACAGTGCCCACAAGATGCACCTGACAAGATCGTTAGGACGCACCTTGTTGCTTACCTTCTTTAGCTCTTTGGTTGGGTCCTGTTTCCAGCAACACATGGCGGTTGGTGCTACCCTAGCTTCATCCTCATTGCCGAGCCTTTGGTTGCCGTGGAGGCTCGGCTACTGCCTCAGTACAACTAGGGATTAACCATCCTTTGTACCACATACCGTGGGTTGTGTGATGCTTCACGACGCAGCATCAGTACTACCCCAAACCTGACTGTCTGCTATATGCTCTTGCACTTGTGGAGTTGAGAGCACTTCCCTGTTTACGCATGTCCTTCGAGAGAGCAATGCACCCATACACCGAGTTAGGTGACCTGATAGATGGGTCCACTATGGGCTTCCAGTGAACTGTTGTCCATCCGTGCTGGGCCAAGAACAGATTGACAAGGTGCTACTCATTGTTCCACAAAGAGTTCGAGTCGTTTCATGACAACGACATCATTGGGCTCCATAGAATCTAGATTTCAAACAGACGATAGCACCACACGGGCTGTCCGTGCAATGCACCCAGGACACCAGGATATGAGTGACGACCCGCCATCTAATGTTCACACATATGGTGGAGCCTTACGCGCCGCAACACATAATGCGATAGTTTGCTTTGTACCAAGTCGTGCCCCTTCCGGATAGCAGGGTCCTGCTGATGAGAGGATTTGGCCCGATTTTCTGATAAGAATGATAACTATTATTGATTGATATGATGTTGATGATGAGGCTACTTGATTAAAACGACCAAATTTGTCCTACAATCACTATACCACACCCTTGTCATTACCAGCCGTGCTCAACATTGATGATCTTTTTTGTATGCAATCGAAAATCAAGAAAGAAACAAATAAGCATGATATAAATTTATAAATAAAATATGAAGTTTCATCGAACAATGAAGAGGCCTGAAGTCGTCGTAGTTGGTCTAGTCGACACAAGTACACAGCCGATGTTTTTTGAATGAAAAACAATCTAAATAAGTCTAAACCATAAAAGTAGTATCCCTAGTAGTTTTTGAGGGGCTAGCGACATAGGGAGCATGTCCGTGAGGGTGGGGGAATATCCCACTACAACTCTCTAGTTGGACTCAAACTGATACAAGGCCTAGGGCCTAGGTTTAGAACTGATTTGGACTTGTAAATTATAATGTGCTCAGGTGGATTTTTGAGGAGAAAATAGAACTATTGAAAAGAGGACATCATAAGCTCTCTAATAAGTCTAAGATCATCTCATTTTGACTCTGTATACATCTTCTATGGTTGTTTGAAGTCAGTGCTATCTCCAAAGGCCGAACTATATTCTAGAACATGCCCAGCTTTTAGTCTTGGTTGTCCTGGCTTCAATGTGATGTGGTGACTTCCAATGTTCATTCTAAGCATGTCCATGACTTCATATACCTCTCCTTGTTCTTTGCCCATGTTTATAAGCATAATCATATCACATGCATCAGGTAATAACTTGATAATTCAACTATCGGTGCACATTCTCTTATCATAGTTTTTTGCCTAACATCTTGTGGATAAGTATTATATGTACCCAAGGAAGTGATGTTCTCATCATCTGCAGCGTGCCATTCACCTATGAGTCAAATTTTGTCCAAGTAATGTTTACCTTCTTATGTCTTCTTTTCTAATGTCAGTCCATCTAGAAATGCAGGCAATCGAGGGCGGGTTAGCATGCTGAGGACTGGCAAGTAGTACAACATGAGTGGATTATGGCATGGACATAGGCGGTGCACTTGGAGGTCGTACAGGAGCAGCTTCCATACAATGTTCAAACAAATGGTGAGTACCTAGAGTGGTACACAGCACGGTCATGCGCCAGACTCACCCTTCCTCCGCCGGAGCGTCACGGGCCAAATCAGCAAGGAGGTAAGTTATGTGCAAGTCTATGTTCTATTTTTTTGTTATGCCTTATGTTCCGCTAACACCATGTTGTTCTCCCGCCATAGGTCTGTCAGGATTCATCACTTCTACTGTCCGCACCCTATACACTAACTAGCGCTCCTCCTCGGTCATCTGCACTGTACATCTAGGAGGTACAAGATTCTCAGTTTATGTTTAGAGCATTTATTTTTACTAACAACGTTATATCTTGCAGCCTTCAGTTTATCGTGGGGGTGATGGCCAGTCCATCGACGATGATATGGGCCTCCCGGCTCCTGTCAGTGTCGGCACCCCGGGTTTCCGAACCCGGACCCTCTGTGTATTACAGCACTAGTCCCAGATCAAAGCTAGTGCACACAGTCAAACAGTGATGATTCATAACCAACAACGCTTTATTACAATAACTGAGAGTACAGACCGAAAGGTCTCAATATTACAAATGAGGTTTCAAGACCTCACACACACGAAACACAGCGGAAGCGAAAGATAAATCTGGCAAAGACCCATCAATACGCCACAGGCAATTGACTGGGGAAGCGCGACCTAGTACTCTGGGAATCCTTCGTCGAAGCCACCGGCGAAGTAGTCGTAGTCACCTTCTTGAGCTTCGTAATCTTCTGCTTATTATTTTTGAGTGTAGCATGTGAGTATATAAAGTACTCCGCAAGTCTTGGGAAAAATGCAATAGATGAAAGGCTTAACAAAGGAAGGCTATATGGTTATTTTGCACAAAGCAATGTTTTAATTTCAAATACCATTAAATAATTTCTAAAGCAACATTTTGACCAATTAAATGTTTTAACTGAAACTAATAAACATTTCATAGTGAAGGTTCCATCCACCAACACTAGATAACCAACTTTAAAGTTTCGGGTTCCATCCACCCTCTCTGGCTCCAACTGCCAGGATACCCTTCCGAGAGTTCCCTCCACTCTCGGAATACAAAAACTTTGATTTTAAAACCAAAACCAAAAAATCTACCATATGAATGCATTCCTTGCCCGCCCTTGACCGTGGGCACGGCTATTCGAATAGTTTTATACTCTGCAGAGGTTGTACAACTTTACCCACAAGAGATAAATTATCCTAAAAGTCAACACGCTTCCTTTGGCATGAGACCCAGATAAAATATCACAAAGCCTTTACCTTACTCTAATCTAGCTAGATACCACCGCCGAGGTTTCACCGCAGTAGGCTAACCGCCGAACCAAGCCCCTCTTGCGCCATATGAGTCTGAAGAAATCCACTGTCCCTCACTTGTGAGTAACGGTCCATCCACGGCACCCACTTTCCATCGGTGGCACCTAAACTAGACTATCATAAGTTAGTCGGCTAGGTCGTACCCATATAGACTTGTGGTTGTGCGGTTAATGCTCACCGGACAAACACAAGCGTCGGTCCTTAATTGACTAGGTGGAACATACACTTAACAAGATCTCGTGCTAATCGCACCAAGCCAAACCAACCATCCACCTAATCAAACCAACTTTCACATTTTATTTTATTTTGAAAGAACAGTGGCAACTCCGATCACCACTAACTTTATAAATACAAGGGTATTTCCATAGATCATAATTTCCCATTTTCAAGATTTTTCCAAAGGTATTAGATAGCATGACTAAGCATTATACTACCATTCTAATATTCACAAAGATTATAATACTCTCATTAATGAGACAAAGGAAGTGCTAGGGTGACAAAGGTACATGGCAATCAATATCAACAGAGGGCATAACAAAATTGGATTAGCTATTGCCTTAAGATTTGAACTAATGTTTTATGTAAATAGCAATGCACATAATTTAAAATATTTAAAACATTTTAAAATCATAGGTTCAAGATGATCAAAGGAGACTTGCCTTGCTCGGAGACTTGATGTTGCGAACCGCCAAAATCGAACTCTCCGGATTAGTCATAGTCTACACGCGAGGAACCAAACAAAATAAATTCAAATAAAACCCAATTAAAATCCAAAAATTATAAAATATATATTGATGGATAGGTTATGATTTCAGATGAATTTAGGAGAAAGAATCAACGGATTCGGAGTTCGTATGAGGGATATCGAATATCTGAAAGTTTTGGACATCACATGAAATGATAACAACATCCGAGAATTACTTTTTGAATAGTACGGTGTCGATTGGCTACAAGGTGGCTGGCGAATGGGCAAAATAGAATGCTGGCAATGAGACGAAGGTGGTGACACAGGTATGGCGGCGAGGAACGGCGGCAATCACCGGCGGTGAGGGAAACACGACAGTGACGGCGTGGTAGCGACAACGGCAGGTTAGAGACCGTGTACGGCGACAACGGCATAAGGTGTGGAGAGAAGAATAATTTTCGGGAAAGGGACAAGGAGAAGTAAGGTGAGCACGGCCTAGAACGCGGCGAGGCGAAGCTAGGAAAAATATCGGCTAAGCCGAAAACTCACCGGAGGCGACGCAATCGTCGTTTGAACAACGACGGTACCGAAACACGAAAAACTCAATATCTTCGTGCTCGGTAGAGCGAATCAAAACCGTCAAACGTAGCCACCGGGATAGTTTGGCACGTTTTGACGCGAACGGATTGTGAAAGCATTCCCGGACAGGCAGGGATGCGAAGTGCCATTTGCGGCCATGGCAAGGTGTCGGGTCAAAAATTTAGGAAAGGGTTTTGACAAATGGAAGAGAGCACGGCGTAGAACGCGTCGAGGCCAACTCAGCGGTGCGACGGCTCGCCAACGGACTAGTGAAACGCGGTGGACAAGCTTTTATGTAGCCGGCGTCGACATCGACATTCGGGCAAACGGAGAGGAATTAATATGCACGACTTGCGCGAAACGAAGAGTAGAGTGTGGGGAACGTGATGCTCACCTTGGTTTTGGTCGGGCATGCACGGACGCCGATGGCGATGCGAGGAACGACGACGCGCTATGGCCACGGTGGCGGCGGTGCTCGGCGAAGTTCGCGGCGAGGTGAGCACCGTGTAGAACGCGCAAAGCGAAGCCAATGGTGTGGTCAACCGTGGCGGACTCCACGTAGGCGACGCAAACGGCGAACAACACCATTTTGTTGGCGAGAGAAAAATGCCGATTGCGGCGAGGAGAAAGGGAGAGAGGCCTTGAGATTTCAGAGGCTTGGTGAGGATGAGGAGAGACACCCGGTGCTTCCTTTTATAGGCGTGGAGGTGGACCGGATGGGGAGATCCGCGAGGGAATGTCTTTCGGTGCCATGGCATATTCCCGCGAAATGGACACATGAAATTGGGGGCTAAGGCTGGGAATGGAAAGGTCTTAATGAGAGGATTCAAATGCATTTTGTGGCGCAAGAAATGGTTGAGAAAATCAAAAGTTATGGAAGTTTTAAAAACTCAGCGCGCTCGCGTACGCGCTCGGGAACAGCCATCGTCCGTGAAGAAGAATACTGTAGCAGGAGAGAGAAAACAATAATAAAATAATAATTGTTTTTCCGAAAAAAAAAATAAATTCCAAAAAAATTTAGAAAAATTTCACAGATATCCTTGGAACCCGAAAATACCAAATAAAATAATTTCATATTTAATTGAAGTATTTTTGTACCAATAAAAATATTTTTACTTTCTAAGCTTTAATTTAATCAAAATAAATTCAAAAACTCCAAAAATTTAAAAAGAGGATAGAAATGAATAGATTAGAATTTTAGATGAATTTAGAAATTTGAATAGGCTCAATCGGAATTAAAATGAAGAAATACGATCTTTTGGAAGTTTAAAAGGAGAGAAAAAGAATAAACTGATTTTCTGGAATTATTTTTGAACTGAAATGACAGATTATGACATCATCAAGGAAATGATTTTCAGAGGAATTATATTTCTATGATAAATGGAATTTATGATGTTAGGGTGACGTCAGCAGAGATTTTGATTTTCTGGCCGAATTATTTTTCAACAGGAAAAGGGTTTTATTTACTGACAGATGGGACCGGCTTTTGTGGACTGGGTCCGTTGACCGGGGAGAAGGCTGAGGTGGCACGTGGCTGGCGTAGCGCTTGCATGGCTCACGACTGCTGAGGTGGTGCATGGGGACTGAGGGCATCGGTGAATGGCGGCGCTGCTGGGGTCGACGAGAGGTGCGCGAGAGGGAGAAGGACACGAGGAGTTAAGTGCACCTTGGCACGACACTCAGAAATTCTCGGTAGTAGCCGGCGACGAGGATGTAGGGGTGGCGAAGTGAGGCGTTGGCGGCAAGGCTCTTCGGCGGTGGATTCACTCGGTGGAGGCGGGGATGTGCGCACAGTCGGCGAAGGTGGAGGCAACGAACGGCTATCGGTTACACCAAAGTTAAGGTTGGCGCAAAGATGAGTAAAGCGGAGATAAGCAGGGTTTAAAGTGGGTAAATGGTGGAGGTTGAATGCGGGAGTGATTAGGCTTTCAATTTGTAGCAAATGCTCAAAGCTAACGAGAAGAAACATCCAAATTCAAGAGCTCAAAGGGGCATTAATAGTGGCGGTGGAAGGTTGAAGAAGGCAAGAAAAAAAAGAAGGCGACAGTGCGGTTGGGGTGTGGCGAGAGGAAGAGAGAGGAGGAAGAAGTGGGCGGTCGGACAAATGCCACGAGGCGAAAGAGAAATCGGGGCCATCGGATTAAAACGAAGGGTAAGTGAAGGCGGATGGTGAGATTAAACCGAGCGAGGATGGATTGAATCAGGGAGCGACACGTGATGGCCGAGTAGAGAGGTTGAGGATTAAATTTGATTTAGATTTTGAAAAAAAAATTTAGATAAATCCAAATAAAGTTCAAATACTTTAAATTAATTAATTTGAAACTAAATTTTTCAGAGAGCGAAATTTTGGGATGTTACAGTCAGGGAGTAGTATGCACGTCAGGGTTTGGAGCATATGCAGGGCAGAGCTCCTTTGAGTTCATTGGCACATCGTACATTGCAGGCCAGAGCTCCTCCTCACGACCGGAGTTGCAGACATCATACCTTGGGGGCGGTGCATTTGTACAGTCCCTCGTTCATGAATTCACGGCATGTCTTAGTAGCATGACATCAACGCGTACCAGGTTTAGGTTGCTCTAACTTAGCCTCCTGGTGCACCTCCGCCCACTCAAGAAACTCGACGGTCTCCGTACCCCCTCTGATCTAACAAGTGTCCTTTGGATCAGCTGACGTATCTCACGGGACATGCTCAATGCAAAACAAGGATGCGCACACAAACGCAGATGTAGCAAGCATAGTGTCGGGACCCCGGATTACCGAACCCGGACCCTCTGTGTATTACTGCACTAGTCCCAGATCAAAGCTAGTGCACACAGTTAAACAGAAATGAATACGTAACCAGCAACGTTTTTATTACAATATTAAAGAGTATAGACCGAAAGGTCTCATTATTACAGTAGAGGTTTCAAGACCTCACACAATCAAAACACAGCGGAAGCAAGGTAAATTCAAAGTAGACCCATCAAGATGCCACAGGCAGTTGACTGGGGAAGCGCGACCTAGTCCTCCGGGAAAAATCCATCACAGCCGTAGGCGAAACAGTAGTCGTAGCCACCTTCTTGAGCTTCGCAATCTTCTGAGATTTATTTTTAAGTGTAGCATGTGAGTACATAAAGTACTCCGCAAGTCTTGGGAAAAATGCATAGATGCAAGGCTTGACAAAGGAAGGCTATATGGTTCTTTTGCACAAAGCAATGTTTTAATTTCAATTACTACTAATTATTTTCGAAGGCATCAATTTAATAAAGTAAATGATTTTAACAGAACTAACAATTATTCTCTAGTGAAGGTTCCATCCACCAACACTAGCTTAATCATTTCCAACTGAACAAGTTAATATTGCGGGTTACATCCACCCTCTCTGGCTCCAACTGCCAGGATACCCTTCCGAGAGTTCCCTCCACCATCGGAATACAAAACTTTTGATTTTAAAACAAAACTAGAAATCTACCATGTGCATGCATTGCTTGCCCGCCCTTGACCGTGGGCACGGCTATTCGAATAGTTTTACACTCTGCAGAGATTGTACAACTTTACCCATAAGAGATAATTTATCCTAAAAGTCAACACGCTTCCTTTGGCATGAGACTCAGATAAAATATCACAAAGTCTTTACCTTACTCTAATCTAGCTAGGTACCACCCGCTGAGATTTCACCGCAGGTAGGCTAACTGCCCGAACCGAAGCCCCCTCTTACGCCATATGAGTACTGATGAAATCCTGTCCCTCACTGTGAATAACCGGTCCATCCACGGCACCCACTTTCCACCGGTGGCACCTAAACTAGACTATCATAAGTTAGTCACCTAGGTCGTACCCATATAGACTTGTGGTTGTACGGTTAATGCTCAGTCTGGACAAACACAAGCGTCGGTCCTTAATTGACTAGGGTGGAACATACACTTAACAAGATCTCGTGCTTCCTGCACCAATCCAAACCAACCATCCACCCTAATATAAACCAACTTTCACATTTTAGTTTATTTTAAAAGAACAGTGGTAACTCCAATTACCACTAAATTTGTAAACACAAGGGTATTACAATAATTCATAATTTCCCATTTGCAAGAGTCATGAGGTATTCAATAGCATGGCTAAGCATTGTTCTACCATTCTAATACCAACAATTTAATATATTACTCTCATTAGTGAGTCAAAGGAATTTCTAGGGTTGCAAAGGTACATGGCATTCGAATTCAAGTGAGGGCATAACAAGATTGGATATATATAACTAATGGCTTAAGATTTAAACTAATATTTTATATAAATAGCAATGCACATAATTTGAAGTAATTAAAACATTTCAAAATCATAGGTTCGAGATGATCAAAGGAGACTTGCCTTCTTGAGTCTCGATGGTTCTTCTTGTCTTTGCGACTGACGAAATCTTCAATGACAATGAATCTACGCGCGAAAGACAGACAAGCAAAACAAATAAATTCAAACAAAATTTAAATAAAATTCAAAAATTCAAAAAGAGTCCATAAATGGATAGCTTAGGATTTTAGAAAAATTTAGAAATTTGAACGGCTCAAATCGGAGTTAAAAATGAGAAAGTTATGGTTTTCGGAAGATTAAAGAGGAGGAAAAAGGAAAAAGCCGGTTTTTGGGAATTTATTTTTGTACTGAAAAATACTATTTATGACGTCATCAATTTTCGAATTTTCTGAGCGGGAAATATTATTTGAATGACCGGTGGGTCCGGTCTACCGTGGACCGGATCCACGGACCACGGGATTCACCGACGTGGCACACCGGCCACATGGTGCCATGCGCGGCGTCGGTGGCGGCCACGTGGCCGCCCACGCGGCACAACCGCCACGCGGCGCACACACACCAAGACGGGAGATGGCGGCCGGCGGCCTGCCGTGGCCGTGGCGGCAGAGGGCGGCGAAGCAGCGGCGGGTGAGGGAAGGCGCGGCACTTACCGATGGCGGTGGCGGAGATTTGGATGGCCGGCGCGGGATTTGGGTGGCCGGCGGTGGGGTTTTGGAGGTGGTGGCGACGGGTTTGGGTGGCGCGGTGGGGGCACCGGAGGCGCCGAGAAGAGGAGGAGGAGGCGGTGGGAGGCGGGGTCAAGGAGGTCGTGGAGGGAGGTTTTTTATAGGCGGGGAGAGGAGGGGAGGCCGGTGGTTTAAAGCTCGCCGGAGTTAATACAAACCGCAATTAGGGGGATTAAAAGAGGGGAAACGGCCGGAGGAATGGAGGGATTGATTGGGGCTTCCGTTTCCACGGTTTAATCGGGATTTTATGAGGGAGAAACGCGGGATTTTAAAGCTCAAAATTCGGTATTAATGGTGGAAGAGAGAGAGGGTGGGAGGAGGAAGAAGGTGAGGTTGAAGAAGGATATGACATATGGGTCCCATGTGTCATAGAGAGTGAGAGTTATTGAAGGGGTATGGGCCGTCGGATTTGCGACACGTGGCAAGTGAGTTGATGAGGGCCTTCAGATAGTTATGAAGGGGTAAGTGATCATGTGTGGCTAGGATTAAAACGTGGAGAGAGGTTGATTTAATCTGAGAGCGACACATGGCGGAATAGGATTAATTTGATTTTTATTTTCGGAATAAATTTCAGCAATTACTAGAAACTTTATAAACACTTCGAAAAATAATATTTAATGTCTAAAAATTCCAGAAAAATCATAAAATATTCCTGGAAGCATTTTAGACTTATTAAAAATATTTTAAATTTCAGATTTGAATTTAATGATTTTATAAAATACTTTTTAACTTTGAAAATTGATTTTAAATTTCAGAAAATTCTCAAATATTATTTAAAAATTTAGAAAAGGCTAGGAAAAATATAATTTTCCCTTTTTGGCTTTAATAAAATATTTAAAATGCATTTTATTGCTTTAAATTTTGAAATAAAACCCAAAAAATCAAATAAAAGCCGAGTAAAACCCAATTACTTTAAAATAGTTAATTTGAATTTAAATTTTTCCAGAAAGTCAAATTTGGAATGTTACACATAGAGTAATGGCTAAGATGAGTGAGCCATATTGGACTCTGTGTTATGTGGTTTTGTATTGCTGTATCTCTTCAGCAAAACAAGGAGTATACTTGAATTATACTATAATAAATTACTGATGCCTTATAACAACAATATCATAATATTACATCAACATCTTTGCATGCACAAACTATGGGCGATGGTGTGGCAAGGCCCATGGGTGGCGAGGCGATTGAACGCACGTGTGTTCATCTTTTGGTTACTTTAACTAGGTATGATATACTCCCATGTATAAATAAGTGTCTCTTATCTAAAGTAGTCATGTAATACTATATTTTCCACATTCCAAGTCACATGAAATCATGAAATGCGTGGCACTGAAATCTAAAATTCTAATTTTTGAGACCTAAATCCTTAATTTTTGAGACAATTTTAAAAGATATAAAATTTTGGAAAAAATTACACAGTCAGGTCCACTACGTAAGGATCCTTAAAAAAATTCATAATTCTTTGAGCTCATTTTCTATATTAAAAATTCCTACAAACAGTATAATTATATGACTTTTCGAGTAAAAATTGGAATGGATAAAATTATAAAACAAATACACAATCAAGTACATTGTATCGGGAAGCTCCACAAAAAAATTTCTAAGTTTTTAAGCTCATTTTCTATATTTAAAAATTGCTATAAGTAGTACACTTAAATGAATTTGCTAATCATAAAATAACACGGCTAATGACCCCATCTAATTGGCCAATGCACTGTGGCCGTGAAGGAAAGGCCAACATCGCATGCTGGTCATGCAACTTAGGCTCCACTGCACAACGATCGTGCGGCAGGGGCGTGTGTTGGCCGAGAGGCATCTCTGTGCGGTGGCCATACGGACTTTGTGCCAAATCTGCTATTTCTTCACAACGGGCGCTACTTTTGTACCGCTAAATCAGCCAAAAACTCGATATTTCCATGCTCAATTCAACCATACGAGTACAACAATTTACAAGAGAATATTTTTTCTATTTCCAATCAAGAAAAATGATCTAAATGACAAATTATGAATATCTGAATTTCAATCCATGTGGCAGCAGCATTTTCTACATTTTAGACAAATATTTTTTTTTCTCCTTGCTCATGTAATCAGAAGATGACAAACAAATTTTACTAAAGAGAAGAATGGTGAAACCAAAAAATTGTAAAGAGAACGCCTAATACAGTGCCCCAACAACAAATCAGTATTCTTTATTGGTTTAATTGATCAAAGGCCTCCAAGAGCACAGGTCTGAACCGATTGCAATCAAGCCTGACATTCTGCTTAGCCATGAAGGTCTGCCTGATGACCCCGAATCCATGCTTGTGAAACGAAAGCGGCTTTGTGAAGATCTCATGATCAAGGGGGTATTGCTCGGTGAGGCTGCTCTCGTGTACACCGATGCTGTACTGCTTGTACCGCAGGTCCATTTGCTCCGCTGGGTTGCCGAAATCAATTCGGGATATCCAGTCTAGGCCACCCCATGGCACAATCTGAATCAACGTGGCTTTAGGTGGCAAAAACACACAGTTTGTGAGCCCAGCACCATGGACACCCATCATCACATCGACAGAGTTAACTACCTTGGCAAAATGGGAGAGGTTAGAGCTCACATTGGCCTCTTCAACCACAACCTCGTAACCCATTTCCTCAGCCATTGCCACGATCTCGTTGAGATTGAGGAACATCCTTGTCCTCTGCCTTGAGATAATGAGCAGCCTCGGTTTGGTCATGGGGATCTCACCAAGTGCGGTCACTGCATCCCTAGGCAATGAGTAAGTCCTGCGCATGAACCTGTTGAAATCCATCATTGAGTAATTGTGCGGAGCCTTTGACGAGTCAATTGTGAACTCCATGTAAGCATGAAGGCCAACAATGGCATGCTTGAAGCAATGCACTTGATCATCGTTGTTGAAATCAATCAAAGGGTACTTGGATAGCTTGTCAAACACCACCTTGTACTTCCTTGTCCACCAAATAGCCATGTCTGTGATTAGGAATTGAACCTCACCATTGAACTCGCTTGCAGTCGTGAACAGAGGGACAAGCACATCGGTGAAGTCATGGAATAGATTTCCAGTGTATCCAGTCAGAGCAAAGACCACAGCAGGCACATCGTGGTACTTGGTACACTCAGGTGCCACTTTGCTTGATTTCACCGTCAGATCTGTAATATGGCTGAGGCAGAATTCATCACCTTTACGAGGGTAAGGCTTAATTTTCCATAGTTCATCTCTCTTTGAACCGGCAGGTTCCATGTACATGACCAAACTTGCATTCGGGTGAATCCTAATATTGCCTCGCATCTCACAGACATTGGCTCTGAAATTTGAGAAATCACACAGAGGTTTCCTGTCCGACTCCACATAATCCGTGGCTGCAAAATGGAGTGTCATCATTGAAACAGAAGAAATAGAAAGTGTTGGACATATCAACATCCCATTGTGAATGTGCAAAGCATCCTCAATCTAATTTAATGATGAATTAATTGACAGTCTAAAGTGATTAATCAATAAATTCTTTGAACTGTGATCAAAACCACCAGATTCAGGTGATACATTGGTCTCATGGGACACGTTTCTGATCTACAATACTAACCTGCTTGGTGAGATCTGTCCCTGACGTCACTCTTGTCCATGTCAGTTTCGAGCTTAATTTCAGCGTCTGTTTTGCCATCTGCAGACAACATTAGCAAGTAAGTACCAAAACGGATATACCAATAGCTAGACCAAGAAACACAAGAAGTATCGGCTCCTGCTACCTTCTTGCTTGCCATTGTGGCTGCCCTCGGCGTCATGGATGGTATAGTTGGTAACAGTTGGGAGTGCCACCTTGTGATGCTCTTGGTGCCCCTCCTCTGCTTTCTTCTGCTCTTCACCTCCATGACCTACAATACCAGTACAGATCCCACCACCAAAGTTTCACACAAAAAGCAAGCATCAATTCGAAGAGCCCAAATCTCTTGCGATCTCGAACCCCGTGAATCGAATTCGAGCGGAACGAACTCGGTGGGCATCCGTAGACGGAGCTAGACAAAGAAATTATAGACGGATCCGAAGCTGACGGCTCACCTAACAGCTCAGAAGCAGTGGCCGCCGCCTCCTTTTTGCCCTGCTCGGGTTCACTAGTGAGCACCCTCTTCTCCTCCTCACTGGTTCCTGTCAAGCAGCGTCGGTACCATACGACATCTTAATCGAAAAATTCTAAGATAAATAGGTACGGCAGTAAAGGCTAGAGAGCTACTACGCCACGCTATGAACGGTATAGTATCTAAGCAGCGCTGCTCTAGCCTCTACTTGTCTTCTTCTCTACCGCTTCCCTCCCTCCTCCTCTCTCTTCTCAGCGTCATTCTCTCACCTTCTTCTCCGGCACCGGCCCAGCTCCGCGCACCTCCTCCGCTGCCCACCGCCCCCTCCACCCCTCTACCTATGGCCGGTGTCATTGTCGCCACCTCGCCGTGCAACCTCTTGGCCCCTCCCTGCCGCGCCGCCTCGCCCAACCTAAATACCACAACCACTATTGCCATCGCCCTCTGGCTGCGCCCACCGCCCTCCTACCCTGCCCATCGCCCCCGCCGCTGCCCACCATCTCTCCCCGACCTCCTTCTATATCTGGAAGAAGGGTGAACCCATAACGGTGGAGCCAGATTTCCCTGCAACAGTAAAGGAAAGTGAGGGAATGATGGAGGCGAGGAGGGAGCGAGTAGTGGACGGGAGCGAGAGGGAGCACCAGAGGGAGGGAGCGGCTATTGGGAGCGAGAAGGAGCCTGAGAAAGAGGGGTATACCGTCGAACAGTATAACACTCACTAGTTTTCTCTAAAGGAGAGCTGTTATGTCAAGCTATACCGTTCGGATTGATCCAACAGTATAGCATCTAACCACGACACTCTAGCCTCTATTTGCGTTCTTCTTCGCCGTTTCCCTCCCCTTCCTTTCTCTTCTCGGCGCCACCCTCCTCGCTTTCTTCTCTAGCGCCAGCCCAGCTCCGCATGCATCCTCCGCCGCCCCACCCCTCCCCCACCACCCGCGGCAGTGGCGCCGTCACCGTCTCGCCACGCAGCCCCCGACCCCTCCCCTCCGCGCCGCCTTGTCCAACCTAACTACCACAGCTGCTGTTGCCACCGTCCTCCTGCCTTACCCATCGCCCCCGCCGTCGCGCACCGCCGGGCCACCGCCTCCCCTTGACCTCCTTCTATGCGCAGGGGAAGGGTGAACCTATAACGGGGGAGCTGGATTTTCTTCCGGCAGCGAAGGAGATCGAGGGGATGACGGTGGTGAGAAAGGAGGAAGCGGCGGATGGGAGCGAGAGGGAGGGAGCGGCGGATGGGAGTGAGAAGGAGCCTAAGAGAGAGGGATGGTATACCGTTTCCTAGTTTTTCTCTAAATGCTAGGCCCCAAGATTTGAAGCTGATTTGACGATGTGACGGTGGTAGTTAGCTCTAAGGATTTCACCTTTGGCGTTGGCATCCTCGCCGTCGTCGCCATCCACCATCTTGGGATCCTCGGCGGCGGGGAGGGCGTCAGCGGATCTCCGTGAGTCGGCGTCGACCCGCCGGCGGATCAGGAGCGACCGCGGCGCCTGGTCCACCGACAGCCGGCCGTTCACTGTGCGCGCAAGAAACGAGCGAGTTCTCCTTTGGTTAGCATCGATCCCAAGAATCCAGGAAGAAGAAATCGTGAAGAAACGGCCGTACGGTTGAAGAGGAGGGAGTCGGGCTTGGAGACGACAACGAAGGTGAGGGTGACGAGGAAGAAGCCGATGACGAGGACGAGCAGCCGCAGCCACCGCGACTCGTGCCGGAGGCTCCGGATCAGCTTCGCGCGCTCCCCCGGCTTCATCTCCTCCTCCTCCTCGTGCTTCTTGCCCTCCCACTAAACCGAGCTCGCGCCTACTACTACCTAGCTACCTATCAAACTCCCGAGGAGAGAGGGTATCGAATACGGAACAGAGTGGATGCGAGAGCAGAGGAGGATGCATTCGAGCGTGAGTATTTGACTACGAACGGGGCGAGGGGAAGGCGTTAGGCCAGCCGCTTGCGTGGGGAAGGAGTTAGGCGGTTAGGCCAGCCGCTTGCGTGGGGGCTGGATGCCTGGGCTAAGCTGTGCTTCCTTGCCTCTCTCGTTAGCTCTCCTTCAGCGCCAAATACTGTGTGAGTTCGTCATGTTCTTACATTGTGTTCCTGTTTTCATCCGACAACAGTGAGTACTAAGGCGTTAGCGCGAGTTTGGCCGACAATTGGTATCAGAGCCCCGTTTCGTTCTAGGGAGCAGCGATGTCGGACTTTCCTCAGCGACGTGGGAGTGCATCGCCCAGCCACCGGCGCCGTTCGCAGTCGCCACTGTCGCGACGTGGGCGCGGGCGTGACGGCGACCATGGGCAGGCGCAGTGTGAGCAGCCGATCATCGTCCACCGCACCGTCAAGGAGTCATCGGCGTCCGTCCAGTACCCGATGCTAACGGAGACCAACTACCCGAAGTGGGTGGTGATGATACGCATCAACATGCAGGCACAAGGCCTGTGGGCACAATTGAACCCGGCGGCATTTAGTACGGCGAGGATTGGCTGGCACTAGCAGCGATCGCTCGCTCGGTCCCGACGGAGATGCTGAGCTTGATCGGCAGCAAGGAGACCACGCAGGAGGCGTGGGAGGCTTGGTCGCGATCTTAATCGAGACGCTGTTGAACGTCAAGGAGTTGTCCATTGAGGAGGTTACTGGTTGTCTCCGGTCTGTGGAGCAGCGGCTCGACGCGTGGGCGGCGGCTGCAGAGCTAGGCTCCCGGCTGCTTCTCTCGTCGAGGGAGGAGGATCTCATCTGTTGCCTACACAACACAACAAGGAGGGTGCGCGCGTCGGCAGCGCTGGCGCCAGTGGAAGTGGTATGAGCAACGGCTCGGTCCTACCACAGCGCGGCGTGCAGCCACCCAAGCGCGGCACCGACGATGCACGCAAGGGCGGTGGCGGCAAGGTCATCGACAAGGATGCGTGCAAGTACTGCGGGAAAACTGGGCATTGGGCCCGGGAGTGCCGGAAGAAGAAGAGAGACGAGGCAGCGGCCGTAGCGCTGCTGATGGAGGAGGGCGGCGACGACGAGCCGTCCCCGTTGATGGTCCAGGAGGCCCCTCTCTCACCGGTGCCCGGTCGCCTCCCAAAGTGCGCCGCACCTGTGCACGTCGCCGGACGGGTCTTCCTCAACGAAGAACGCGCGATGGTGCAGTTGGGTGACACCGACAACCACACTGGCGGCCAGGACAACAGCATTTGGTACCTCGACACGGGCGCATCGAACCATATGACGGGAAATGGCACGACCTTCTCTGAGCTAAACCGCGACATCTCGAGCATGGTGAAGTTCAGTGATGGATCAATGGTGGACATCCTTGGGCACGACACGATCATGTTCGCGGCATGGGGTGGACGCCATCGTGTGCTGTTAGACGTGTACTTCATCCCACGTCTGCGCAGCAACATCATCAGCTTGGGTCAACTCGACGAGGTCGGGTGCCAAGTGTTGATCGAGGACGGCATACTGCGGGTGCGCGATCCAAGGAGGGAGCTTGTCGCCAAGGTATGACGATCGGCGAATCGACTGTACAAACTTACCCTCACACTTGCTCAACCGATCTCGCTCCTGGCGCACGCGAACAACGCTGTGTGGCATTGGCATGAGTGGTTCGGCCACCTGAGCTTTGAGGGGTTGAAGAAACTTGGGCGTGGTGGCATGGTGTGTGGGCTTCCACCGCTGGATCATGTCGATCAGCTGTGTGACATGTGCCTTGTCAGTAAGCAACGACGCTCGCCGTTCCCTTTGGAGGCCAAGTGCCGCGTGAAAGGCCAGCTTGATCTCATCCACGGCGATCTTTGCAGGCCAGTCACTCCGGCGAACCACGGAGGCAGGCGGTACTTTCTCCTACTCGTCGATGACACTAGCCGCTATATGTGGCTGGTGCTGCTATCGAGGAAGGATGAGGCGGCGAGCGTGATCAAGAAGTTCCAAGCCGGCGTCGAGGTGGAGACCGGCAGGAAACTCTGTGCGCTACGCACAGACCGAGGAGGCGAGTTCACGGCGGTGACCTTTAGCGAGTATTGCACAGAGAAGGGCATTCACCGGCAGCTCACGGCGCCATCCTCGCCGCAACAAAACGGGGTCGTGGAGCGCCGGAATCAAATAGTGATGGCCATGGCGCGCTGTCTCCTCAAGGCGAAGCAGATGCCGAGCACCTTTTGGGGGGAGGCAGTAAGCACTGCCGTGTTTATCTTGAACCGTTCGCCGATGAAGAGCATAACCGGGATGATGCCTTATGAAGCTTGGCATGGTAAGAAACCGGCTGTGCATTTCATGCTCACATTCGGCTACCTCGCTCACGTTAAGGTTACATGCCCGCACGCCGCGAAGCTCGACGACCAGAGCGTGAAGATGGTTTTCGTTGGGTACGAGCCGGGCTCCAAAGGCTACCAGGTGTACGATCCGGTGGGTGGCCAGCTCCATGTGACCCGCGACGTAGTGTTCGACGAGACCAAATGGTGGAATTGGGAGGCGAACGGCGACGCCAGCCCTGAGACGTTCACCGTGGAGTACACGGTCAGCGGCGTCTTGGGCGGCGGTGAGCCGAACGGTCATGAATCCCCTGCGATCCCGTCCTTGGAGGAAGAAGAGGAAGCTGTGGCATCACCCCGAACGCCCATGAACGCCACCCACGACACCGGTGGTGCTCAAGTCAAGCATTGCACTCCATTGTTGCACATCCCGTCGGGGCTCGATCATAGTGACAACGACGCGCCACAGCGTTTCCGCACGGTGGACAATTGCATTGATACTGCCGAGCCACGCGTACTAGACCTAGACGAGTGGCTCCTCATTGCGACCGAGGAGCCCATCTCCTTCGACGAGGAAGCCACCTATCATGCGTGGCGCGCCGCGATGGAAGAGGAGATGACGGCCATTGAGGACAATGGCACGTGGGAGGCGGTGGACCTCTCGGCCGGTCACCGTCCGATTGGCCTCAAATGGGTGTTCAAACTCAAGAAGGATGCGCAGGGGCGTTGGTTCGGCACAAGGCGTGGCTGGTGGCTAAGGGGTACGTACAACGCGCTGGTGTGGACTTCGATGAGGTGTTTGCACCAGTGGCACAGCTTGATTCCGTGCGCGTACTGGCAGCTGTGGCAGCGCACGAGGGCTGGGCGCTCCACCATCTCGATGTCAAGTCTGCGTTTCTAAATGGCGACCTCACGGAGGAGGTTTACGTTGCTCAACCGCCGGGATTAGTGATCGCCGGGCGAGAGTGGCAAGTACTGCGACTGCGCAAAGCACTCTACGCCCTACGACAAGCTCCTCGGGCGTGGAACGCCAAGCTCGACTGCACGCTGGTGGCGCTCGGGTTCACGCACTGCGAGGAAGAGCACGGGGTGTACACACGTGGCGAGGGCAAGGACGTGTGCTCCTGGGCGAGTATGTTGATGATTTGATCCTTACCAGTGCCGACCAAGCTGAGATCGAGTCATTCAAGGAGGAAATGAAGCTCGTTCAAGATGAGCGACCTCGGGCAGTTGAGCTACTATCTCGGCATTGAAGTTAAGCAGCAGCTCGGGAAGATCACCATGAGTCAAGCTGCGTATGTGGTAAAGCTCCTGGACAAGGCCGACATGGCCGGCTGCAATGTCGTGCAAGTGCCCATGGAGGCATGTCTTAAACTGAGTAAGGAGAGCTCCAATCCACCTGTTGATCCCACGTTCTACCGTAGTGTGGTTGGCAGCCTCCGGTACTTGTCCACACCCGGCCGGATATCAGCTTCGCGGTCAGGTACGTGAGCAGGTTCATGGCGAACCTGACGACGGAGCACCTGAGCACCGTCAAGCATCTACTTCGCTACATGGCGGGCACGCTCCACTACGGTCTCAGCTACACCAGGGGGCACGACGACATCGAGCTCAAGGGATACAGTGACGCTGACATGGCCGGCGACGTGGATGACCGCAAGAGCACCTCCGGCATTTTGTTCTGCCTCGGCAACGCGCCTGTATCATGGCAGTCACAAAAGCAGCCAGTGGTGGCGCTATCATCATGCAAGGCCGAGTACATCGTGGCCTCAGCGGCGGCATGCCAGGGAATCTGGCATAGACGGTTGATTGGCAACTTCTATAGGCGAGACGTCGGCACCGCAACAATCTACGTCGACAATCAGTCGGCGATTCAACTGTGCAAAAATCCGGTTTTCCATGGCCCGAGCAAACATATCGAGACACGCTTCCACTACATTCGGGAGTGCGTCGAGGGTGGCCAAGTCGCCATCCGCAAAATCGACACTGACGATCAGCTGGCGGACATACTGACCAAATCACTTGGCCGGGTGCGTTTTCTACACCTGCGCTCGAAGCTCGGCGTCGTCGACATCAACCACAACTAGATTAGGGAGAGTAATGTTAGCTAATCTAGTTATTCTGCATGTCAGTTACTATTTTTAGTCTGCATGTCTGCCATCCATAATGCGTCTTGAAGCAGTGCATGTCGTGCACATAGTGCAGGTAAGTTTTTCTTGGTAATTAGTAGTTCAGTTTCGCATGTAATTAGTGGGTCAGTTTCTCTTGTTTAATTGCTATATAAAGGGAGGAAGTAAACCTAAAAAGCTGCTAAGTTCTGCAGCGCCAAATCCTGTGTGAGTCCGTCGTGTTCTTGTATTGTGTTCCTGTTTTCATCTGACAACAGTGAGTACTAAGGCTTTAGCGAGAGTTTGGCCGACATCAGCTTCATTTCAACGCATGAGAATATTATGCGTAGCATGTTTTACACTATTTCGATTTACCAAAATATTACTGCTTCCGTTGTATTTTATAACTTGCATTTTGATCAAGCACTCAGGGCAAGAGAATAGTATAGAAAAATGACCGTAATATTTCTGGTACAAATGTCTGGAGAACAAGATCCAGAATATTGAAGATAGTATGAATGTATATATTAATAAGTGCTAGAGAGAACGAAGATAGATAATGACAGAAAAGACATAAAGCATTATTAAATTTCCTTGCATGCTTTATATTTTTGCGATACGATTGAAAAATTATGTTTTCTAAAATTTGTAGTTCTCATCCAAAAGTAGATCTAAATCAGCAATAGATTATCTACCAATCCAAAGCTAGGTCTATAGGACCGTAGCTAAAGATAGTGATCTACCTGAACAAACAGATTTATGCCGCTATAATATAGGCTAGAAGGTACTACAATAATTTGATCAAGATCGACGCAAAGAAAAATATTTGCATGTGGTTTTGTCAATGAGTTCCGACTGGGCAACAGAGGGCCGTATGTGCGGCGCCATGTTTGACTGAGGAGGGGCGAATGAAAAGGACAGAGAAAACCAAATTTTCTTTGACTCTTTTTCCCTCGTCTCCTCGCAAAAGGAAAAATGCTTTCCGATCATGGCAGGTCATATTTCACTTCTCTGGATCGTTCAACAATAGCTCATGCTCTGCCTAACTATATATGTTAGGCTTGATCAATATGACATGGTGAAAGAGATAGGAGGACGCTTTACACAGTCCAAATTTGGCTCTCTCGATTTAACTAAATCACTCAAAAGGAAAAAAGAAGAAGGTTTATTAATTCTTTTTAAGGTCATACATTCTGTGCCACTGCCTAATTAATGTGCCATTGAAGTTTTTTCCTCATGAAATTCCTTTTCATTTTTCAAGGTACAATCCACTAACATGCTTAACAATTCCTGGGCGCTCTCTCTCTCTCTCTCTCTCTCTCTTGCAGGGAAATTCATGGGCGTCTGTGTTTATTAGTCTTCGGAGACAATGACCGAACTTCCTAAATAATCTAATCATTGTATATAGGCATGTTGGTGCACATAGAAACGAGAAATGCATGGTGATATGGGATCGTCCGATCTTCTCGATGTAGAATCAAGATACTCACGTGGATTCGAAGAATTGTAGTGATCCCCCGATACCAATGCAAGAGTTAACTCTCTATAATTCGCCCAATCACACATGTTGAACTTCACGACCACTAGATGAAGCTCTATCACGCTCTTAATTCTCAGCGAAAAGGTTGAACGATCTTGATTTCGATAAACTCCCAATTCTTCTCTCAAGTTGGTTCGGCCAACAAAAAGAATAAGAGCAATTTGTTGAATCAATCTATCATTAAAAGTAGTCTGTCTTTTCCATGGAGTGGTGGCTGCCTCATAAAGATGCCCCCCTCCAAACGCACACGTAAATAGGTTTGAGCTCGACTCTTATTCTATTCGGTCATTAAGACTGATTTAAATCCTAAAGTAATTCAGAATTGAACACTAATTAGGTACATAGTTGAATTAAACAATCTCAGCCCATCATTGGCAGACAGGCCCACAAACTTCTCAATTGACATGTTCGGTTTATCTCCTTGGCCGAGTGGCATATGGGCTTCTTTTTCTAGTCTTGGGCTACGTGGAGCTTCCCCTACTTTTGACATGTGACCGCATAGGCCTTCTTCCTTGTGGCCGTATGGCTCTCTTTCAACTTGGGCTAGCCAGTTGGTCCTTCCGTCCTTATTCTTTCATTATATCAAATCTAAGAACACACTATGTTTTTATATTATGTAGTATACCATTCTCATCTAAAGCAATAGAGAATTCTTTAAGAAATAAAAGTACATGTTATTGTAGTAGCTTAGCTGTTGCTCTTGTCATAAAACCTGTTGGAGTCTCCTTACTGGTTTATTATATATACTTAAAGTGAAAGATAAATATGCAGTACAGATGTCCTATCACATGGAGTTCCTTTGTAAACTCATGATGCATCGCTAGAATATAGAACGTCTGTTTTCAAATGGCCAATGGAGCTTTTGTGCATACATCATTGTAATTGTTGTTTACAAGACTTATTACCCATTGAATGGAAGAAAAAGATAATGAAAGTACCAATAAACAACGTCGTCTGTTTGGATTTGGTCATGTGGAGGATTAGCAAGGGAATATTACATTTTTTTTGTTCTTGTAAGGTACCTCAATGCTCTTCCTAGTTACGAGTGACAATACCAGTGAAATTAAATCGTTTCAAACAAACTAGAAGGGACGTACACTAGTCGACTCAAGCCTGTCTTGATAAAAAAGAAGAACGGGCTCCAGTTCTATAGAATCGTGGATGGCAATTAGAGTAAATAAATGATTATAACTCGCACAAATTCTATCTAAGATTTTGTTAAGGAAATTAACTATGATATTTTTAAACGTATAGTATTTTGCATACATCTTGCACTGGAAGCAGAGAGTAGGAAAACAGAGAAACTGAAATTTATATGAATAACTGAATGGAATGTAAACAAGCACATGACTCACAGAAATTGCTTGAGTTAGTTTCCCTTTCCTAATTTGCAGAAAATTAGAACAAACATAACACAAATATGCATAAGACTATCTTTTTCAAACAACCACGCTCAATTCTAAAGAACTGATCATCCAATGGTGAACTCCCTAACCAAAAGAGCGTACACATATAACTTGACAAATCTATACTTACCATACGAGGATCTGTGTTAGATGCAAAACAAATAATCGGAAAGGTGAGTTTTAGATTAGAACTAAGCAAGAAGTTGAATTCTAACAAAGTCAAACCAAATCCAACTCTGGAATCATAGATGTGAAGCATACAGGAAAGAAAAGAAAACGAAACAGCAACCGGACAAAGCAGTAGTACATCAGATCTTCTGATAGGGAAGATGGAAGCACGGTTATAGCAGATTAAAAAAAATCCAACGACGTTGCTTTCGCTGATGTCGCTTACTCTACTGCTCGAGATCATACAAAGAAAATGACAACGCGCTGGTGATGCTGCGTGATTTCTTCACGGCGAATGAGGACAGGCGTTCCGACGAAAACACGCACTGACAAGAGCCTCAGGTGCGCCAGAAAAATTTTCCAATGGTTTTGATCTTATCTATACTTTTGCATTCCCAAAAGTGATCAACTCATCACTGGATGTCTTAATGAGAGAGGAGAACTATCTTAAATCACCGGTCATATATCTAGAACAACCTGAATCCACTAGCTACATATTTTCCTTCCTCATCAACTATACCTACATCACAAGAAACATTGGCCTCATAATATTGGTTTAGTAAAATACGATCTAGGAATCTAGTACTGAGACACACAACATAAAGGAATAGCAACAAAACTAGAGCTAAAATCACGTGCATATGGGTGATCTGAATGCCAAAAAGAACGTGAATTATATCATCACGAAGCAGATTTAAAATCATCATAAAAGTTCTCTAAAAACCTAACTTTCACATTAGTTCTAGGAACAAAAGATGTTGTATGTTTTTGTCTTAAAGCATTCAATCTTTCTTTCTTAGCATACGTAAAGCAAAACTCATTAAGTGTCCATCTCTTCCGCAGTAGGTGCAATGGAATTTAACATAATTAGAATTCTTTTGAAATGATGAGCTAGCACGTACAACATTATTCAATAAATTTTGCACAAAACTAGCAGATTTAAATACAGTTTTATGAGACTCACCTTTTGTTTTAATTAGCCTTAGCAACCTTAGGTGGATTATTCTTGGTATAATTAGCAACATCATACCCCAGACCAGTGTTTTTGACACTCAGTTTTGACTTGTCTAGAATCATATTCAAATTTTTCTTAGTAAAAAGAAAATATCTCCAAAATGTCCTTAAGGTACTCATTTTTTAATCTAAAGTGGGACAAATTGTGCATTTAACAGGTTTATTCATAAGATTCTTAGAAGTACTAGACTAAACTAATCTTTTTTTAGTAAAATCATTAAGTTGTCTAGTCAATATTTCTATTTCCGTGTAAAGCTCAGGACAGTTAGTGCAAGAAAGTTTCTCATAATAAAGCATTTATTGAATTGATTCCTAAGATGAAAACATTTGTTGAATTGATTCTTAAGATGAATTAAGTCTAATTTCTAGCAATTTGCAATTAGAATAAACTTTAGATTAAGCATTTGAAATGCTTGACTCTAAACATGTAAAAGAACTAAACTTGATTTTTTCAATTTCATCATTTACATATTTTAACTTTTCATTACAAGAGTCATATACCTATCTTAATTTATCAAGCTTAGCAGTTACTTCACTAAGTTGAACCAAGTTTAATGTATTAATTATTCTAGTAGATTGCAACTTAGAATATAAAACTTGACAAGATTCACAAAATTTATCATAAAAAATAGAAGTTCTAAGTCTATTAATTTTATAATTTAAACTTTCAACAACAAGATCATGATTTTTAATTTTCTTTTTATACTTTTTAAGATCCTTTGTCAATCTAAGCACAACATAAGATAAATCTGTATAAGAAGGTTTTACCTCATCAGGATCATTATAGAGATCATCATTGCTGAGCTCCTCACTGTTTATCATAAATACATCCCTGTGAAGTCCACCTCCTTTGCCTTCTTGCCATTGTCCCCATAGCGCTTCCAAAATCAACATCACTCAAATCAATCACATCAAATGCTAAAAGTATTTTGTTGACCGCCTTGTCATAATTGCACTTTTTGCTTGGGTCAATTTTGAATTGAGAGCAACGAGTTAGTGCCTTGTCATCCTTTGACCTTCTTGCGCCTCAGTTGGGGTAATTCATCTTAATGTGGTTTAGCACATTACATTCATAGCATCTGATTAGACATTCTCTTTGCCTTGATCTGATATTTTTAATTGCCTTGGTCACCCTGTTGGAGAAAATTACAACTGCTTTTCTGGAATATCATCTAACTGCTTATCTGAAACAGAACACAACGCAAACAAAGAAAGAATAGAGAAACTAGAAGAACTGACAGTTTGGTTAGTCACTGAACCCAAAGAATTAGTCTTATTTATCCTGGCCAAAACATTAATCTCATGTGTTTTTATCTTCAAATAAAAATCATTCAAAGTGAGTATTTCTATATTAACAGAATGATTAATAGTAGTGTCTAATACATTCTAAACAGACATACCTAAAGTATTTAAAATTTGACGAGCATTGTCAGAGTCGGAATATGTGGTATCAACAATTGAAAATCATTAACAATTTTATTGAAATGATTAAAAAGTGCATATACTAATTCTCTTAGTTTCATCTCAAATTTAGAATACTCCTTTTTGAATTGGTTCTAATGAACACTTTTAACAGACTTAGAATCTTCATGATAATTAACTAGAGTAGTCCAAATTTTATTAGCAAATTTAATATGAGCAATTCTGACAAACTCGTTTCTACTTAGAAGTTGCAGCAAAATATTTCTAGCCTTACATATCAATTTTTAGCTTTTTACCAAATAACATTACCTTGTACTTGTAGAAAAACCTACATGCGTGTTTTCTAATATATATAGTTTGATCCATGGAAAATGGTAGATTACCTGAAAAACGAACTCGATCTGATGCCATTGCAACTTGCATTGATAATACTTGTAGGATCGTTGATGAGGGGCTGAATGAAAGGATTTTGGGTCCCTTAATCTGAGGAAGAGATTAGGTGTTGTGTTCATGTTTGAATCGAACATGATTAGGGACATTGCCCTATAAAAGCAGAGAGAGGTTTAGACTAACGTAACTAGTCTTTAGGGTTTTCATTGAGGAAGCTTTTGGGGGTGTCGTGAGGGCACTTTGTAGCCAAAAACTTGTTGCAGAAATAATAGATCAGATCTATTCCACCAGAAGTTGATTGGCAGCATGTTTCTCTGAGCTTCGTTCTTCTTGCATCATCGGCAACGTGTTTTTCCTGAGCATTGCTTTTTCGAGTTCTCGCCGACGTGCTACAACCATGGTATTGTCTTTGACTTGCTCTCGATCGAGTGCTCGATTTGTTCGAGCAGTTGAAATCTTTTGAGCAACAGAGATCTTGACTACGTGGTCGTAGCGAGCGGTCGTGCGAGAGGTTGAACGCTGAGTGGATGAAATCTTCTTCAAGCATGTAGTTGTCTTCGGTTGGTACTCGTTCGAGCAAGTTCAACCATGTAGCGAAGTGATCGAGTTTTCATTGTCGATGACTGCAAGCAAAGTAGTGGACGAGCATTGTTTGAGCGGTCATTATCGATCACGATTAGAAGAGTGAAGCAGAAGAAGTGGAGGCGATCATTCACCCCCTTTGATAGCACCATATGGTCCTACAAGTGGTATTAGAGCAGGATGCAATGGCGTCAGATTGGGAACGGTTCTCTGGTAAGCCACCATTATTTGATGGTATAGATTACCTCTACTGGAAAACTCACATGGAAGTCTTTCTACAGTCTCAAGGTAATCTGATTTGGCAAAAAGTTGAATCTACGTTTGAAGTACGTTATGATATTACCATCAAAAACACTGCTGACATAGAGGCAAACGCTAAGGCTAGAAATATTTTGTTGCAAGGTTTAAGTCGTAACGAGTTTTTTAGAATAGCGCATCTTAAATTTGCAAATAAAATCTGGACTATTCTAGCCAATTACCATGAAGGATCAAAGTCTATTAAGGGTGTGCATTAAAATCAATTAAAAAAGGAGTATTCTAAATTTGAGATGAAACCAGAAGAATCAGTAGATGCTGTTTTTGACCGCTTTAATAAGAATATTTGTGATTTACAATGTGTTAATGTCACATATTCTGATTCTGACAATGCTTGTTAAATTCTAAATTCTTTGGATATGTCTATTTAGAATGTATTATTCACCACCATCAATCACTCTTTTAGCATGGAAACACTCACCCTGAATGATTTTTATTCAAAGATGAAAACATATGATATTTTGGCCAGGATAAACAAGTTGAATTTTTTGGGTTTAGTGACTAACCAATCTGACAAAGCTTCTAGTTCCTTTGTTGCTTTTTTCTGTATTATGCTCTTTTTCAAATGAACAATTAGAGGAGATTCCTGAAGAGCAGCTTGTACTTCTCTCCAATCGGGTGACAAAGGCAATCACAAATATCAGATCAAGACGGAGTGTTCGTCCAATAGATGCTATGAATGTGGTAAGCAGAATCACATCAAGATAAATTGCCTAATCTAAGGTAAAAGGTCAAGGATGACAAAGCATCAACTCGTTGATCTCAGGTCAAGATTGACCAAAACAAGAAACACAATTATCTCAGGGCAGCCAACAAAACAATTTAAGCACTTGAGGAAATCAATTTGAGGAACGATGAATCTGCAAGTGATGAGGATAGTGGCAAGAAGGTCAAGGAGGTAGATTTTACAGGAATGTGCTTTATAGCGAAGAGTGAGAATCTCGACGATGATGATCTCTATAGTGATCCTGATGAGGTAAAACATTCTTACACAGATTTTCTCATGCTGTGTTTAGATTGACAGAGAAGCTAATGAAATATAAAAAGAAAACAAAAAAATCATGATCTTGCTATTGAAAGTTTAAATTCTGATATCAATAGACTTAGAACCTTAATTCCTAATGATGAAGCATGCGAATCTTGTCAAGTCTTACATTCTAAGTTGGAGTTTGCAAAGAAAATTAATGTGTCAACTTTGATTCAATTCGATGAATTAAAAGTGGCGCACAACTCATATGATGAAAAACTAAGACTTGCAAGAGATGAAATAGAGAAGCTCATGTCTAATGCCTCTGTTCAATCAAAAATTTGCGCTAACTATGATCTGCTTCTGGCTAAACTTAATTCAGTTCAGGATTAAATTCAACAAATGCTTTATCATGAGAATTCCTCCTGCTCTAACTGTCCAAAGCTTAACATTGAGATAGAAGCACTAACTAGACAACTCAATGATTTTGCTAAAAAAGAAAGATTAGCTCAGTCAAGTGCTTATAAGGAAATTTTGAATGATTCAGTTAATTGCTCATCCTGTTCTTCTCTGACTAAGGAAGTTGAGTACCTTAAGAATACTTTAGATAGGTTTTTGTTTGGTAAGAAAAATTTGAATATGATCCTAGACAGGTCAAGAACTAGTATGAAAAATCATGGTCTAGGATTTAAATTCATTGAGCATGCTAGGAATAACCCTCCTAAAATATCCAAGGTACTCGAACTTGGCAAATTTGAAGTAGAATCAAAACCAAAATAAATTATTTTTAGATCTGCTGGCTTTGAAAAAGGAAACCTCAACAAATCGAGTGCTGTTGAGTTGACCGATACGACCACCCACCAAGTCAAGTATCAATGTACGTACTATCGAAACAACGGTCATCTGGCTCAATTCTGTTTTAGAAAATCAAAGAAAGAAAAGAAAGACAGGATAGAAAAATGTTTTTGACTAGAAGCTTCCCATGGTCAAACCAGTGCTATTGGATTGGGTGCTCGATTAGTTTGCTCGCGTGGTCAGAACAGAGTGATTTAATGAGATTTTTGACAAAGTGGTATGTGTGGTCAAACCAGCTTCACAACAGACCGTCAACCAGTGCTCTCTGCTTGCTCAGACCAGTCAGTGGCCAGAACCATGCAACATAGTCGGACAAGCTATTTTTGACCAGCGCTTTCAACATGGTTAGTTTGGCCACGAGGATCACATGTGGTCATGCAGTAGTCAGACCACCCAGTGAACAAATGCTCCATGGTCGGACGCTCCGTGGTCGAACATCCCATGGTCAGACGTCCCCGTGTTGAACCAGCATTTCGACCAGCCCTTTCTACTCGACTAGATCAGTTGACAGTCAGACCGGTGCTCTCCACCCGGTTAGACCGATCACAGGTTAGACCAGTTCTGGTGAGGAATCGCCCCATGGTCGAACTTGCTTCTCAATAATCGTCTGGTCAAACTTTGTCAGTTGCTAACACTTCACTTAAATCTTTATCAGTGTTTGCTGTTGCTGCTATTCATTATGTGTCACAATACTAGATTCCGAAAGCGTATTTGACTAACCCCAGTACTGTGAGACCGACATCTTCTGTGATTTAAGACTAGCGAACGTAGGGTGGAGAACATGTGCTTGATTGGGTTCCAGTCTTTTGCTCGGTTGGAACAGTTGATGGTTCATCTTCTTTGATGGCTCCCAAGAGATTTCATCTTCTGGTTAGACCATGTGGAAAAGGTAATGCTGCACTCCAAGTGGTCTTTTTAAAAGTGATCTTTGAGTTCTTTCTCAGATTGATATTTTTCTCTCAACTGCTTGTTTCTTCTCTTTGGCCCTTTTGCTGAGGGAGATAGGATTATTCTGAGGGAGAGCTTGTTGTTGGAAGTGGTGTCAGGTGCTTTGTTTATTATACTTGTCATATAAATTATTGAGATCAAGCCATCGAAATCAAATTAGTGGAGCTCTCTATATCATATTCACTCATATGCTGTGTAGCTTTGGCCATAGTTAGTTATAATTAAAATTGCTACATTGAACTAAAGCATGACATGGCAAAAGTCTTTGACTAGACTGATTACTGATAGTACTTTACAATGCTCATTTAAAAGGATTAGCTTAATTGTGAATCCTATTTTAAATTTTGGCTATGAGGCTCGCATGGTTCGTATTGCAATCTTTTATGTTCACTCAAGTTGTCATGTTATAAAAAGAATTGAGATTCTACAAGAAGTGAATTGAAAAGGAGAAGATTGAAAACATGTATGCTTCAAGCATGCTATGGTCAAATGAAAAAAAGGCACAAGAGTGCACGAATGAAAAGAAGTATGCATCAAGCATACCACCATTTAAAAGAAGTTTGCTTTAAGCATGTATCATGAAAAAGAAGTATGCTACAAGCATGCCACATGCCTAAGAATCCTGTGTGGAGCAATACGTTGTTATATGAGACTACTAGCCCATCTAGATTAAATGTTTGCTTCAATTTTAGACTTTGACTTTTCGTTGTGGTATCTCATTGTGCTCTTTCTATTTGGTTTAGTCATTGGTGAGATGCATGTCATTGATCTAAATTGCTTAATTGTGTTAAAAGATTAGTTTCGATCTTGCTAAATGATATATGATTTTATGTGATCTAGATAGCTCCGCTCATACTATTGGCTTGGTCAAAAGTTTTAATCAATGCAAAGTGATCTATATAGTCTACAAAGCTTCCTGATCTTTATTTGATTGGCTCCTTTTAGAATGATTCTCACTTTTGAGTCCTTGATGATTTCATTGCCAAAGGGGGAGAAAAGTAGAAGAAAGGGGGAGATTTGCTCTGGAAGTTGTTCTCTAGGTTGGTTCTCATTTGGTTGTGTGTGTGGTTGGTTGTCTCGGATATTGTTGTTTCGGATCGCAAATTCTTCCTCGCAAATTCTTTCTCACAAAGTCTTTTGTTTGAGTATTTTTCGAGGTGTTGTCAATGTATTCATCAAGTAGGAGATTGTTAGACCATGTGGATGGTCGTGTTTAAAAATAATGATGCATAATTAATATTTCGATTGCTTTGGAATATGTGTTTGTGAAAGTATCGGGTGATCGTAGTCAAAGTTTTTGGTTTCGAGTGGTTTTGGTTGTTTTCGAGTGGTTTTTGCTTCTTCAAGTGCTTAGGCCGGCTTCAACGCTTTACGACCACAGCCGGCTTCAACGTTTTACGAGCACAGCCGGCTTCAATGCTTTACGACCACAGTTGGCTTCAACCACATCCAGGTTACAACCACGACAAACTTTGTCCACGAGTGGTTTACATTCATGAAGTCATTTATGACCACACATGGCTTTACGACCACGGCTGTCACTGCTTGTCGACCATGGTTGTTGTTTACGACCACGCATGGTTTCAACCACGGCAACACGACTTCAACCACTGCAACATGACTTTGACCATGACAAATCGACCATGGGGTAATCCTAACTACAATACTTTTACATGGTTGTAGCTTCAGTGCTTTTGTTAGTCGTGGGCTTTACTGGTCATACTCGATAGTCGTAGGATTTTCTGGTCGATAGTTGGTGACTTTGCAGTCGATGGTCGTAGATTTTGCTGACTGCTCTTATAGTCATATCTTTTGTAGTCTTGTCAATAGTCGTAGACCAAGCAAGCTACTGTTGTTGTCTTCGGTAGTCGAAGGCATTACAATCACAGACGATACTCGTAGACTTTGTTGTTGAAATGAGTGCTTCACTCTTTATGATCTTTGAGTACTTTGAGTACTCGTGTTAGGCCAGTGGGGTGTTTGGCTGGTGCTTGATGGAATGGTATCGGTACTTGGTAGTCGAAGTGACTGCGTACTCGATGGTCAGTGAGCGATAGTCGTAAGTGTTGCGGTCAATTCTCGGTTTTGAGTGCTTGTTGTGCTTGGTGGTCGTGCTGAGTGGTCGGAAGATTGAGTTTCGGATAGCGATGGTTTTTGGTAGTTGTAATCGATAGTCTGAGATTGTTTTCTAGGTAGCATTGAGGTGATTGGTCGACCAGGTTGTTGGTCATCATGGATGGTTTTGGTCGTGTCTCTAGTTGGATAGGGTGTTATGAGTTGTTGTGCTGATGATGGTCAAGCTGGGAAGAGCTTGTGTCAAGAAAACATTTCTTTGGTCTTTGCATGTGCAGAAGAGCGTGGAGACAATCACAGTTGGTGACGTGGAGGACCGGGACTAGGATAGGGAGATCTGAAGTCCAGACGGTTGAGGATGTCACGCGAGGTGGTTGGGCTAATGCTGGAGCACGTGGAGATTGAGGATGGGATGCGAGCCTAGAGGCTTCGTCTCATGTTGAGTTTGGATTGTTATGGATAGAGTCTGTGTGTTGAAGAGACAGAGTTTGATTAAAACCCGTGTTAGGAAAGGGTTTCAGGTCCCTTGATCTAAGGAAGAGATTAGGTGTTATGTTCGTGTTTGAATCAAACACGATTAGGGACGTTGACCTATAAAGCAAGGAGAGGCTTAGGCTAACATAACTAGTCTTTAGGGCTTTCATTAAGGAAGTTTTTGGGGGTGTTGTGAGGGCACTTTGTAGCCAAAACTTGTTACAGAAATAATAGATCAGATCTATTCCACAAGAAGTTGATTGGTAGCATGTTTCTCTGAACTTCATTCTTCTTGCATCAGAAGCGATGTGTTTTCCTTGAGCATTGCTTTTTTGGGTTCTCATTGATGTGCTACATCCACGGTGCTATCTTCAACTTGCTCTCGATCAAGCGGTCGATTTGTTCGAGCAGTCGAAGTCTTCCGAGTGACAGAGGTCTTGACTACGTGGTTGTAGCGAGTGGTCATGCGAGAGATCGAACGTTGAGCGGACGGAATCTTCTTCAAGCATGCAGTTGTCTTTGGCTGGTACTCATTCAAGCGAGTTCGACCATGTAGCAAAGTGATTGAGTTGTCGTTGTTGATGACTACAAGCGATGTAGTGTGACGAGCGTTGTTTGAGCAGTCGTTATCGATCACGATCAGAAGAGCAAAGCAGAAGAAGTGGAGGCGATCCTTCACCACCCTCTGATAGCACCATACAGTCCTACACCACCTCATTTGCATCTTCCTATGTCGTGGTTTTGGTGTAGGTCTCAAGTCTGGTTTTGGGCATTTCCCCAAAATATCCCTGATGAAGCTTCCAGACACCTTCCCTTAACTCTATCTACATATTTGTCTCAAAGGATTTTCCACATATTTTGACATGCAACCCATAGTGCCCAATGACTAGCCATCACGTCTTCATGCATTTAGACTCCCTTGAACCATCTCTACGTGCATCGGCCTCCTCACTTGGCCACTGAATGCAACAACTCGTCTCTCTATGATCCTTGTCTTCTCAGTGCTCCCACTTGAGACACGTAGCCTTACCCATACATACATGACCACTCTACACCTCAGCTCCTCTGCCTAGTCCAGGTCCGTTGCCACAGATGTAATATTGAGGAGGCCGACTAGAGGGGGTGAATATGCGGTCTTAAAATTCTTCTTTCAATTAAGATTCAATTTAAAGACATATTCTATTTGTTTAAACCAAATAAACAATGCGGAAGCTTAAATCAATTTGGTTTAGCACAAATAGTACCTAGATCAAATAAGTTCACCTAGGTGCACCTACAGCTTAAGGCTATGACAAGGTTTGCAATCCTATGATGGTGAGAGACCATGTGGAGGTATCCCCATGTTGGTGATGAGTAATTGATGGTTGGTTAGTGAATTTCAGTTTGTTTTGTGTATTCTAGGGTTGGGTACCTTTTACATGTGCTAATATTGATTATACTGTTTCGTGCAGTGCTATGTGAAGGTTTGCTTGTCTGTGTGACTGCAGGACTTCGGAGCTAGGTCATGGTGAGGCGAGGAGGACCGGGACTAGACACAGGAGGTGTTGAGGTCTAGACGGTCGGTGATGCCGAAGATGATCGAGGCTGGTGAGGTGGTTGCGAGTCGGGAGACGAGGAACCAGAGCTGGAGCTACCGGTGACGGACACGACGAGCGACGACGAGAGAACCGGAACTAGACTAAGGGAGGAGTTAGAGGTCCAGAACGGTTGGATGTCGGTTGCGGTCGTGCGCGACAGAACAGACCAGGACTAGACTCAGGTGGAGTCGGAGGTCTCGGTCGGTGTCGGGTGGACACGACGGGCAGCGGCGAGTGCACCGGGACTAGACTCAGGGAGGAGTTGAGGTCCAGATGGTCGGATGCGGGTGCGACGGCGTGCAATGGCGGGCGGACTAGACTCAGGGAGGAGTCGAGGTCCAGACGGTCAAGGTACCGGACACGGGAAGCTTCCGGGAAGGCGCTTGAGGAGCGAATTGGAGATTTGACTCAAGCAACGAGAGGAGGGGCTGGTTTTTCCCACCAAAAGTGTGTGTTGACTTTCTTGCCTCATGGGTGTGAGAGGTGGAAAGTGAGGTTGGTATGACACTTCTTGATTTGCTTGTTTGGGGAGAGCTCATGCCTTCAAATGGAGAGGGAGGCAGCAGGGAGTAGATCATCCATCCAGGCTATGTGTTAGCAAAGGGAGTGTGCTGTGTGTGTTCTCTGTGAGCTCTCCTGCGCGAGTGTTTCTAGGAGAAGCATGTAGTGAATCTTGTATCAATTGCGTATGGGGACGTAGTGGAGTGATTGTAGAACACCTCTTGTAAGCATTCATGGAAATGATTTGAGTTTGTGCCTTTCTGCGATGGATTTCAGCTTTTATTTGTTCTTCTGCTCTCCCTGTTGATTTTCAGTTCTTGATTTGGTTTTTGTCAAGAGGCTGCAAAAATGAGTTGCTCTGTGAAGGGAAATCCTAAAGATCATTTGGTCATTCAATTCCTAAGAGCAAAAGTTGGAATCATTGAATATTCTCTTTTTGAGTCAAGCGATGCATTTCCTCTGTTTCAATTTTTCTAGGGTTAGATGACAGGGGAAATGTGGTTTGCTTGATTCCCTTGTTGAGAAGTGATGTGGCTTGTGTTGTTTAGCTGTGGGATGATTTCTTGTTGTAATTCAATGGCTCATGTGCTAAAGATACAAGAATGACCAACATTTCATAATTTTGGTCTCACCTCTCAGACTTTCTTCAGATTTCTGATAAGAACTTGATTCCTAGCTTCTTTAATGTAATCTCTTGTCTCTCTGCTATTTAGAGTATAGTGGAGTTCTTTTGAGTCAGGAAGGGAAGCAATTGTTTTGGCAATCTCCCTAATTTCTGCCCTCTTCAGTAAGAACAATTTTATTTCTTCAATTTCAGAGTTTCGGGCGTGTGCTCTCTGCCCTATCTAGGGTTTGCCCGGCCGATCGCACTGTGCCGACGGTCGACCGCTCTGTACGGCGGTCGACCGGCTGTTACGGCGGTTCGACCGGTCAGAATACAGCAGCGATCGACCGCCATTGTCTTGTGCTTGCTGATTTTCTTCAGCTCTTTGTTTTCTGCTCTGCCTTGTCTCAGTTTGTTTGCATTGCCTCTTCTTTACTTAATTTGATCTTCCAGAGAACTTGAGCCTTCCTGTTCATAGCTTTTCGTAGCTATCGGAGAGGAGACTCGCATGTGGATACTTGGGGGCATATTTTAAAGAGGCACCATTCACCCCCCCCCTCTGTTGCCATTTTTGATCCTACAATTGGTATCAGAGCCGGTTAGTTCTTTTCAATAGATCGTAACTGGTCTGTGAGCCATGACAACCGATAAGTATTCCACCAAGCCCTCGATCTTCGATGGGATCGACTATCCCTTTTGGAAGAGTCGGATGGAGACCTACGTTCAGACTTAGGGCTATGCGATTTGGCGCAAGATCAAAGTTCGCTTTGTTGTTCCTGCCGATGAGAACATCAATGCCGGAAACATGGCTGATGTTGAGGCGAATGCTAAGGCAAGGAACATCATCATCCAAGGTTTGAGCCGAAATGAGTTTGATCGCATTTCTCATCTTTCGTCGGCCTTCGACATTTGGGAGACCCTCGATGCTTACCATGAGGGCACCACCCAAATTAAGACGGTTCGACAGGACCAATTCAAGCGAGATTACAACAAGTTTGAAATACTCGCTGGAGAGTCCTTGGATGAATGCTTTGCGAGATTCCACAAGATCTTGAGCAACCTCCGAGCGGTCGGTCTCACATACCCCGAGTCGGACAACGCTCGTCAGATGCTTGCGGCTTTGGACTTGCGTGTGTGGGAGATGAAAGTAACCACCATCAAGGACACGACGAACCTCTCGACTTTGACTCTTGATGTGTTGTACTCACGCCTCAAGACTCACGAGATTGACATTGTCTCTCGTAAGTCGAAGTCACAGTCGATGGCTTTGGTAACCGATCCATGTTCGACTTTTGAGTTTCCCTCCGATGGTGTTTCTGGTTTTTCTCTTACTGCTGTTTGTGAGATGAGTGATGACCTACTAGAACAGCTTCTAGAAAACCAGCTAGTCCTCTTAGCCAGAAAATTCTCTCATGCATACAAGAGGGTTAGGGAGAGAAAGAGGAGGACGAGTGATTTGCTTTGAGTGTGGTGGCCCCAGCCACATTCGAGCAAACTGCCCCAAGCTGGAGGGCAAGAACAACTTCGGCGATTCGAGCAAGAACGTCTACACCGACAAGAACCGCAACAAGAAGCCTCCAAGCAAAGATAAGAAGTTCCGCAAGCTTGGCAAAGCCAAGAAGCTGTTCCATCACGTCCTCACCGCCTTCGACAACCTCGACCTTAGCGAGGTAGAGGGGTGGAGTGACGACGATGGGAAGGACGAGCAAGACCCCAAGGTGGCGACGACTTCTCCGGCTTGTGCTTCGTGGCCCTTGAGGGCGACGTGAGCGACAGCGAGCTCTACTTTGACTCCGACGAGGTATACCCCTCCTACGACTAGCTTAATGATGCTTTTCTTAAGCTAGGTAAATTTCATGCTAGATCTAGAGCTAGGTGTAGCGAGTTGGAAAAGGAAGTAGAGAGATTGTTACGGGAGCTTACTTTGCTTATATCTACTCCCTCCCGTGACGAATGTGATACATGTTGTGCTTTGCTTGGTGACATGGAAAAATTAAGGACCTCTCATGATAGTCTATCTTGAGCTTGACATGATTAAGGTGGAGAATATTAGTTTTCTTGCTGAACTAGAGATGAGTAGGGTAGCGTCTCTTTCATCTACTACTGTTGAGGCTATTTCTTGCACCTCATGTGAGGATAAGGATAATGCTTTTAGAGGTCTTTATACCATGCTTCTCGATCTGCCCGAGACTTGCGAAAGTTGCAATAATTTAAAGATGAATTTAAAAAGGGCAGATCATAAAATTGCTGAATTACAAGCTTTTCTATTAGAGCCCATTGCTTCATGTGTTAATTGTCCCAAACTGACTGCAGAGCTTGAATCTGTTTCCAAATAGTTTCAAGAATTAGTTGATCACAATAATAAATTGGCTCAATATGCTTCTAAGGACCCTGTTAGCTCACCATGCAATAATTGTGACAAACTAAAATCTGACTTGATTGCTTTGGATAAAAAATGTGTGAAGCTAACTAAGGACCTTCTAGAGAAGCCACCATCTGCTTGTAATGTGTGTGTGCTGGTGTTGGGAAGGAGCCTAAGGGTAAGGTAGAGACGCCTAGCAACGTGAACCAAATAGCTAGCAGTAGAATTGTCCCTTCTGAGTTGGCTGTGCGTGCACAAGCCATCCGTTCCTCTGCTATTGGTTCTTCTTCTACTCTCTTACATTCTACTATCTCTTTTTCCACTGCTCTTCTTGCACCTCTCTCTTTCGGGAGTGTCAGTATCTTATGAACACTATCGAGAGGTTTGTAGGAGGCAAGAAGAAGCTAAATCTTATTCTAGACCAATCTAATATTTGCAAATTCAATCAAGGTCTAGGATACAATTTTTCTGAGGATGTTAGGAAGCATCCACCTGTTGTTCTTAGACCCATAGTAGCAGGTGTGATCGAGGTTGAGCCCAGAACTAAGAAAGTTCAATTTAAATCAGCGGGCTTTGTCTAAAGGATCTCTGACGGTAAGGTGGTTCCACCTGTTGCTTCGACTTCTCAGAAGGTGAAGCCCCATCATGGTACTTCTACCTCTCAGAAGGTGAAGTATCATTGTACCTTCTGTCAGAAGGATGGAATTTGATCGAGAGATGCTTCAGGCGCGCCAAGATCGCGCGTAGAGACCGTGTTGATGCTCTTAGGCGTATTCAGGGCCAGCCCCAGACTTGAGGGCTCCTAAAACCAACACGAGTGAGAGACCATGTGGAGGTAACCCCGTGTGTGTGATGAGTAATTGACATCTGTTTTAGGAAAGTCGAGTTTGGTTTGTGTGGTTTGGACCATGTCTAGGGCTGGATATCGAGCTGGCTCGGCTCGGCTCGGCTCGGTCTGGCTCGGTAGGATAACGAGCTGGCTCGTTATAACTAACGAGCTAAAAAGCTAGCTCGGCTCGGCTCGACAAAAAGCTCGAGTTAGCTCGTTTGGCTCGTGAGCCAGGGCCAAAAAATGTCTCCATCATATATTCATCCATGGAAGCATGGCTCGTTTGGCTCGTTTGGGTGGCTCGTTTGGCTTGTTTGGGTACAATAGAGTACAAATTAACACATGCATAGCTCGTTTGGGTACAATAGAGTACAAATTTACACATTAACACATGCAATAGAGTATAAATTAGGTCCATGGAAGCAGCATATGCATATCTAAATTCCTGGAAGCATGGCTCGTTTGGCTCGTGAGCGGCTCGCGAGCTGGCTCGTTATAGCTAACGAGCTAAAATCTTGGCTCGGCTCGGCTCGTTATCCTAACGAGCCGAGCGAGCTAACGAGCTTCGAGTTTTTCGTCCAGGCCTAACCATGTCGTTGCGCGATGCAATCGGCTTCGGTCGGACTTGGTCAAACTTGGTCAAAGTGCTTAGGATGCCTATTCTCTTGATTCGACAGGTTTTAGCTTTTTCATGCTTAAGATTACTCTTAATGCCATTGATGATTACATTATATCGAGTGGTGCTATGTGATGTGTTTCTTGTCTGTGATGGCTGCAGGACATCGAGGCGGAGTCGTGGCGTGGCACGAGATGACCGGACTAGGCGCAGGCGGTGCCGAGGTCAGAACGGTCGAGGTGTGCCGAAGACGGCGATGACTCGAGGTGGCTGCAAGGCTTGGAAGGCAAGGAATGAAGAAGCTTCCCGGAAGGTGCACGAGGGGTGTTTCGGTGAATACGCAAGGCTGCACTAAAGGAAGTGGGTTATGGATAAAGCATTAGAGTTGTTGGAGAGTTAACTGGCAAAGCATGTTGCAAACCCATTAGTGGGAGGCTATAAAAAGAGGAGTGTCTCCTGCATGTTTTAGGTCTTCTAATAGAAGTTGATGGCTTTGGGAAAGGGGTTAAGGCTGTTGTTTTGTGCTTTCTGTTGAGGGTTGGTGAGATGGAGCAGTAGTCTGTTTTTGCTCTTGCCTCTCCTGTGTGAGTATGTGATGGCATGAGTTCTTGATTTTCCTTCAATCATGTATGGGGACTCAGGGTGCTGTGGGTTCTTGATGTATTGGTTGTGAGAAACATCCTTCTTGTAATCAGTCCTTTCTATGGCTCAATATATGCTTGAGTTGTTTGAGTTTTGTTTCGTGTCTACTCTCAGTCCAGATTTCTGCTCTCTATGCTCTTAATGTGTGTGTGTGTTGATTCGTTGCTCAAATTCATTTAAAATGGATTGCTCTGTATTGGGATGATGCCTCAAGATCATTTGATCAAATAAACTCCCAAGAGCACAACAGAAAATTCAAAGATTCCTTTTGCCCCATTTCCCCTGTTCTTGCAAAATTTAGGGTTTCATGTCAGGGGATTCTTGGTTTTCTTGATTTCCTTCATAGGTTGCTTTGAGATTTGTTTTGGAAAGTCCTGAGTTCATTGCTAAGTTGTTTGCAAAATATCTTGTGCAAAGGATGCATGGATGGTGAGCAATCTGAAAAATACCATCTCCATCTCCTAGATTTTCAGTTTTTAGCATAAATCTTGATTCCTTGCTTTTGGGATGAATTAATTTGTTCTCTGAGGTCTCTTTGCTATTTGGAACATTTTCTTGATCTTGTGGTCTGAGGTGATTAACTTCTGTTTACAAATTAAAAGATGTTGCCTTAGTAAGTAAGCTGCAGCACAATTTACTTTCTGTTTCTCAACTTACCGATGACGGTTTCGAGGGAGCTTCAAGAAAAACGCTTGCAAATTCTTGATTCTTGGGTAGTCTTGTTTGTGGGATTTCTCATTATGGGAGGATCTTTCGTACTGATTTTGTTGAGTTTTCTGGTGATCCTCTCAGGTGTTTAGTTGCTTCTGAGTCTCGTGACCTTACTTTCTAGCATAGGAGACTTGGTCATATTGGATTTGACCATTTGACTCGAGTTAGCGGCCACGACCTCATTCGTGGTCTGCCGAAACTCAAGATGGTCAAAGATCTAGTTTGTGCTCCATGCCGGCATGGCAAGATGGTTGCCGCTTCTCACCCTCCGGTCACAGTGACTATGACCGATGCACCAGGACAGCTGCTCCATATGGACACAGTTGGACCAGCTCGAGTGAAGTCAGCAGGAGGGAAGTGGTATGTTCTTGTCGTGGTCGATGACTTCTCGAGGTATTCTTGGGTGTTTTTCTTAGCCTCGAAGGATGACACATATACCCATTTTCGGGGTTTGTTTAGTAAGCTTTCTGTTGAGCTCTTGGGTGCCTTACGAGATATCCGCAGTGACAATGGCACGGAGTTCAAGAATTCTTACTTTAAGAGGTTTTGCGGTGAGATAAGTGTAGAGCACCAGTTCTCTTCTCCATACGTCCCTCAGCAGAATGGCGTTCTGGAGAGGAAGAACCGTACCCTCGTCGAGGTGGCCAGGACGATGCTTGATGAGTACTCTACACCGAGGAAGTTTTGGGCTGAGGCTATAGCCACTGCGTTCCATGTTTCAAATCAAGTTTTTCTCAGGGCACACTTGCATCGCACCTCTTATGAGTTGAGATATGGGCGAAAGCCCAGCGTCTCGCATTTTTGTGTGTTTGGATGCAAGTGCTTTATTCTGAAGTCCGGGAACTTAGATAAGTTCGAGTCATGTTCTTGTGATGGGATCTTTCTAGGCTACTCGACTTCTTTGCGGGCTTATAGGGTCTGGAACTGCGGGTCTAGTAAAATGGTAGAGACCTGCGAGGTGACCTTCGATGAGGTCAGTCCGGGGACTAGGCCTGATATCTTAGGTTCTTTATAGCAGTCCGAGACCATCTTTGTGGATGATGAGGAGGATAGAGATGAGGGTTGTCTACCCGATCTAGTTCCTCATCTTTCCCTTGAGGTGCCTGCTTCTTCCACTGCACCTCGAGGAGATCAGCCCATGCCTTTTGCTTTTTCTGGAGCTAGTGGCTCTGTTCCTACCTCATCAGCTCATGAGGTAGATGCCACTTCTTCATCTCATCCAGGACCTCCCCGAAACATCCAAAAAGATCATCATTCTGAGCAGATGATTGCAGACCTCTTTGAGCGAGTCACTCGCTCAAAGTCTGGCTTGTCACATTTCTGTCTCCATTCTGCCTTTGTTGCCACCTTGAGCCCAATGATGTTTGTCATGCTCTTTCTAATGAGTCTTGGGTCAATGCCATGCATGAGGAGTTAGAGAATTTCGAGAGAAACAAGGTCTGGACGCTTGTTGAGCCCCCTAGAGGTCACAATGTCATTGGTACCAAGTGGTGTTCAAAAACAAGCAGAGTGAGGATGGGGTAGTTATTCGAAACAAGGCTAGACTGGTAGCTCAGGGTTTCTCCCAGGTTGAGGGTCTAGATTTTAAGGAGACCTTTGCCCCTGTAGCTAGGCTTGAGGCCATTAGAATCTTGCTTGTTTTTGCAGCTTCTAAGGGTTTCAAGCTTTACCAAATGGATGTTAAGAGTGCCTTCCTCAATGGATTTATTTAGAAAGAAGTCTATGTGAGACAGCCTCCAGGTTTCGAGAACCCCAATACCTAAACCATGTCTACAAACTTTTCAAAGCCTTGTGTGGACTTAAGCAGGCCCCAGAGCTTGGTATGAGAGGTTTATGTCCTATTTGTTGAGTCATGGTTTTGAGATGGGTAAGGTAGATAAGACCGTGTTCATTCATAGGCATGGCACTAACCTTCTGCTCGTCCAGATTTATGTGGATGACATCATCTTTGGCGGCTCTTCTCATGCTCTTGTTTCACAGTTCTCGGATGTCATGAGCACCGAGTTTGAGATGAGTACGATGGGTGAGTTGACCTTCTTCCTTGGCTTCCAGATCCAGCAGACTCGGGATGGTACCTTCTTGCATCAGGGTAAGTACACTCGTGACCTCTTGAGACGCTTTGACATGAGTGATGGTAAGCCTGTGTCAACTTCCATGGCATCCACAACTTCACTTGACCCAGATGAGGATAGCGAGCTAGTTGATCAAAAAGAGTACAGAAGCATGATTGGCTCCCTCTTGTACCTCACTGCCTCGAGACCGGACATATACTTTTCTGTGTGTCTTTGTGCTCAGTTTCAGACTTCTCCTCACGTATCTCACCACCAGGCGGTGAAGCGCATTCTTCGGTACCTTCAAGCTACCATTGACTATGGTATCTGGTACTCTTCCTCTTCTTGTCTTTCCCTCAGAGCCTACTCGGACGCAGACTTTGTCGGTTGTAGGATAGATAGGAAGATCACTTCTAGTATCTGCCAATTCATTGTCACTTCTCTTGTCTCTTGGTCTTCTAGGAAGCAGTCTGGTGTTGCACAGTCCACCGCAGGGGCCGAGTACGTTTCTGCACCCAGTTGCTGCAGCCAGGTACTTTGGATGGCTTCGACCCTGCGGGACTTTGGGTTAGTTATAGGCAGTGTTCCACTCTTTTGTGATAACACTTCTGCTATTAACATTGCTAAGAACACAGTGCAGCATTTTCGGACCAAGCATATTGATATTAGATATCACTTCCTTCGAGACCATGTGGAGAAGGGTGACATAGTGCTCCAGTTTGTGGAGAGTGACCACCAGTTGACTGATATCTTTACCAAGCCTTTGGATAGCTCTAGGTTTTCAGCCTTGCAGGGAGAGCTTGGGGTGGTTTGTCCCTATGGACTGTAGTGAGGGGGAGCTTTCTGCTTTACTACTTTATCCTGTATATTATGCTCCTGTTCTCATTTTGTTGCATTGCATTTGGGTGCATTGGGATAGTCCTTCTAGCATGGATTAGAGTGTTTCTCTTGCCTAGTTGCTTAGATTTCTTCCACTCATCTTGTGATCTAGGATGCTGTTTATTAGCTGTCTCTCTTCTCACTAGGTTGAGCTCACTCACTTCTTATAGGTTCTTGTAAGGGTTGGGCCACCCTTGGGTAGACAGGGAACGTGTTTGCTCCTTAGTGTGTTAGATGGGCGGTTGATAGTCCTAGTGTCATATGGGGTAGATGAGAGTCAATCTGAGCCATAGTATCCTCTATATCTTGTCTATACTTTAAGGACTGCCTTTTCTGATTTCTTTGCCAGCTTCTCAGTTTATAGCTTTGGTTCAGGGGGAGTTCATTTGAGAGCTTCTAGATCTTAATATAGACATAACTCAACTTGAACTAAAAATGCATCACATGTTGACGGGAAGCTGGATTTCCTGCATTTCTTTTTTAGCATTCTGCATTGTAATATAATTACATGGAGCCTTGATTATTATCCTTAGTTGACATGTTTACAATGCTTTACATCTTACCATGATATGTGCTTAATTGCTAGATTTATCATAACTTCATATGTGTCGTCAAGCCTTTGCCATTGATAAGTTAATTAAAATTGCACAACTTGAATTAAGACATGTCATGTTAGCTCTTGAGACTAGTCTGTCTTTAGTTATCCTTTTATAATTCATACCATGTCAAATAGGCTGAGTTGAGTCTTGAATCTTTATTAAGTTTTAGATTGAGTTATGCTAGTTTCTTGAAAAATCATGAGTTAGTACAACTGTTTAAGCAAGCAAAAAGATCTCTTTTATGTGCGAAAGAACTGATCTCACCAATCCTTTCTCATGAGACTGCTTGCTATTGCACTAGGTATGAACTCAGGGGGAGTTTTGGATGACCAAGATCATCTCCTTAAGCTTCTCGCTTGGAATGATCGCATAAGGCTTGAGATCTAGCACATGACTAAAATTTTGGTTGGAAACGACCATGAGTTTTAAAGAAAAATATGTCCATTGTGCTAAATTTGCTTCATTACAAAAAGACAAAAGTGATTGAACAAATGATTCATTCTTGAACTTGTAGCACTCTAAATTGACTCAATACTAGCTTCTTGGTTCCACTTAGATTATTGACATGGCTTGCATCATTTTTGGATACCTCTAGCAAGACTTTACTCTTGAATGGCTTGACATGCTAAGACATTCATCTAATTTTCAGATTGTTACTTATGTGGCTTGGCTTGATTATGCATATTTTGTTATGATCTTGATAGCATTCATTTGCGTCATGGCTTGGTGTAATACTTAATGGTCATTTTGGATAATCTTCATGGCTCAAATTGCTTAGATTGAATAAATTTCAGCCATTTCATCCATGTCATGTTTTATTTTTTCCTCCAAAGAACCTTGATGATTTTATTGCAAAAGGGGGAGAATATGAGAGAAAAAGTCACTTTTTGGGAGCTTTGGAGCTTTTGTGAGGAAAACTTGCTCTTTCTTTTGCTTCTTTGTCTACATGGTCATTAGCATCATTCTCTTTCTCTTGGATCAAGTATGACTCTTCAAACAAACTCAATTCTATGCGCTTTTCAGTGTTTGTCAATATACTCATCAAGGGGGAGATTGAGAGACCATGTGGAGGTATCCCCATGTTGGTGATGAGTAATTGACGGTTAATTTAGTGAATTTGAGTTTGTTTTGGTATTCTAGGGTTGGGTACCTTTTACATGTGCTAATATTGATTATGTTGTTTCGTGCGGTGCTATGTGACGGTTTGCTTGTCTGTGTGACTGCAGGACTTCGGAGCTAGGTCATGGTGAGGCGAGGAGGACCAGGACTAGACACAGGAGGTGTTGAGGTCCAGACGGTCGGTGATGCCGAAGATGATCGAGGCTGGTGAGGTGGTTGCGAGTCGGGAGACGAGGAACCAGAGCTGGAGCTACCGATGACGGACACGACGAGCGACGACGAGAGAACCGGGACTAGACTAAGGGAGGAGTCGGAGGTCCAGCACAGTTGGATGTCGGTTGCGGTCATGCGCGACGGAACAGACCAGGACTAGACTCAGGTGGAGTCGGAGGTCTCAGTCGGTGTCAGGTGGACACGACGGGCAGCGGCGAGTGGACCGGGACTAGACTCAGGGAGGAGTTGAGGTCCAGACGGTCAGGATGCCGGGTGCGGTCGTGTGCAGCGAAGCGGGCCGGACTAGACTCAGCGAGGAGTCGAGGTCTGGACGGTCAAGGTACCGGACACGGGAAGCTTCCGGGAAGGCGCTTGAGGGGCAAATTGGAGATTGACTCAAGCAATGAGAGGAGGGGCTGGTTTTTCCCTCCAAAAGTGCGTGTTGACTTTCTTGCCTCATGGGTGTGAGAGGTGGAAAGTGAGGTTGGTATGACACTTCTTGATTTGCTTGTTTGGGGGTGAGCTCATGCTTTCAAATGGAGAGGGAGGCAGCAGGGAGTAGATCATCCATCCAGGCTATGTGTTAGCAAAGGGAGTGTGCTGTGTGTGTTCTCTGTGAGCTCTCCTGCGTGAGTGTTTCTAGGAGAAGCATGTAGTGAATCTTGTATCAACTGCGTATGGGGACGTAGTGGAGTGATTGTAGAACACCTCTTGTAAGCATTCATGGAAATGATTTGAGTTTGTGCCTTTCTATGATGGATTTCAGCTTTTATTTGTTCTTCTGCTCTCCCTGTTGATTTTCAGTTCTTGATTTGGTTCTTGTCAAGGGGCTGCAAAAATGAGTTGCTCTGTGAAGGGAAATCCTAAAGATCATTTGGTCATTCAATTCCTAAGAGCAAAAGTTGGAATCAATGAATATTCTCTTTTTGAGTCAAGTGATGCATTTCCTCTATTTCAATATTTCTAGGGTTAGATGACAGGGGAAATGTGGTTTGCTTGATTCCCTTGTTGAGAAGTGATGTGGCTTGTGTTGTTTAGCTGTGGGATGATTTCTTATTGTAATTCAAAGGCTCATGTGCTAAAGATACAAAAATGACCAACATTTCAGATTTTTGGTCTCACCTCTCAGACTTTCTTCATATTTCTGATAAGAACTTGATTCCTAGCTTCTTTAATGTAATCTCTTGTCTCTCTGCTATTTAGAGTATAGTGGAGTTCTTTTGAGTCAGGAAGGGAAGCAATTCTTTTGGCAATTTCCCTAATTTTTGCCCTCTTCAGTAAGAATAGTTTTATTTCTTCAGTTTCAGAGTTTCGGGCGTGTGCTCTCTGCCCTGTCTAGGGTTTGCCCGGTCAGACCACACCTGTGCCGGCGGTCAGACCACTCTGGTACCGGCGATCGACCGCCCGGCATACAATGGTCCGATCGCCAGAATAACGCAGCAACGATCGACCGCCGATGTCTTGTGCTTGCGATTTTCTTCGGCTCTTTGTTTTCTGCTCTGCCTTGTCTCAGTTTGTTTGCATTGCCTCTTCTTTTATTAATTTGATCTTCCAGAGAACTTGAGCCTTCTTGTTCATAGCTTTTCATAGCTATCGGAGAGGAGACTCGCATGTGGATACTTCGGGGCATATTTTAAAGAGGCACCATTCACCCCCCCTCTCTGTTGCCATTTTCAATCCTACAGATGGCAAGCAATCAATTTAATTCTATGAATGTAAATTACTTAAAAGTAAATTAAGCATAAGAAAACAAACCACAAAGACATGGTATTTTTTTATCGTGGTGTTCGGAGACTTGTCGGTCTCCCCTAGTCCACGTTGAGGTTAGCCCAAACGAATTTGACCGACTTCACGAATTAAGCCGAAACACCTCAATCCACTAAGGTTGCTTTTCCTCCACTCCGGAGATGGCGAGCACCACACCACTCATAATTCGCCAGGACTTCTCACAATCTTCTTTGAGAAACTCACCGCTCACGACGCCTCCAACGCCATCTAGGAGCTGGCAAGCTCCAAGAGTAATAGGTCAAGCCTCTCGCTTGACTCTCACCACGTGTAACGAATACACAAGCACAAATGGACACTAAGTCCAATTCTAGATGCAACACATGCAATCTGGATCCCTTTTCCTTGCTCATATCCCTAAAAAATCAGGGAAATTGGAAGTACCGCTGGCTTAAGGCCGGTACTTCTGCTTCCCTCACCAACGATCAGAAAACTAGCCATTGCAGTGAAAATCGAAAGTTCCACCGTTCATTTTTTGGTACTTTCAATTATCGGAAGTACCACTCCACACATGTGGAACTATCAATTTTGCAGGGAGGCGAATATCACCACACAGGTGTCTCTTTGGAAAACATGCCATGGGAAAATTCGGAGCTTCTGAAGTCTGGTAGTACTGCGCAACACACGTCGGTACTTTTGGCTTACGGTAGTACTGCTCACACAGAGCCGGTATTCAGATGGCCGAACGAGCCACTCACATAGAGCTGATCAAACTACTCGCATCCGGTAGTACCACGCAACAAATATTTGTACTTCTGATGTCCGGTAGTACCGCTATACACATAGCGGTAGTTCTGATTTTCCTGACAGGTGCAGATATCTCAACAGATTTTGCAAAACATATTTGCAAACTATGGTATCATACACACAAGGACTAAACATGATTCTCAACATGTTGCAAAATATATTTGCATATTTTTGAAACATGACACAAAGAATAGGTATATGGACTCCTCACATTTGCAAAACACATTCGCAAACCTAAGTCATGACACTGCAACTTATACTAAACAGTTGCACAAGTGATTTGATTTTTTTTCATTCAATAAAACACACGACTTTTTGCATCAAGTGCTCTGATTCACACTCTTACAAGTAAATGACTAAGAAAACTGACACTGCTGCCTATGACTAGATACCAAACACGATCAATCAAAAGACTCCACTATAGGTGTAGGATCACACTGGCACCGATCAATCAAATATCATTAAAGGGCTCTAATTTTACATTGCCCTTCTGCTTCAATTCTCAACAAATGGCATAAAAAATGTAAACCGAACAAAAAAAAGTGCATAATGGGAATTTTAGGGGAGATACATGGTTCCTGATATGCCACTTAAAAGATGGAGCTCCCTGAATTGTTCTCTGTAATGCATGAAGTTGAATGTTTTGGCAAAAGGCTATATATGAACCAGCAGCTTCAAATCAGCATTCCATGTTCAATAAAAACCAATTTTCCACAAGGATAGAGATGAAAGACCCAAAATCGAACCCGTCGCACATGAATTTGGCCAAATTAGTTGAAAGAAAAACAAAATTCGGGAAATAAATCAATCAATCAAACATAAATTCGGACATATTGGAAGTAACAAAAGCTAAATTTGTGAGACAAATCCAGGTAGGTTTTGAATTTGAGTACGATACGTTGCCCTATGTAGCCCTGAAAAACTTGCTAGTGACATCGTTCTCCGATGACGGTACTCGTCAACAGCAAATTGGCTACGACTTCTTCCATGCCGACCACCTCCCTTCCTTTTATCTCTCCTCACCCTCTCCCCCTCCTCCTCCCCTTTCTATCTCTCCCTCTGTCCCCTCTCTCTTCCCCCTTCTCTTTCTCCCTCCCTTATCCCCAACATGCCATCCTCCTTCCTCCCCCCCCCCCCCTCTCTTGTTTGAGCGTGGTTGCTGTTGCTTGAAAATGTATGAGATACCAAAGCACCTATCCTAATGGGTGAGTTACGTCACGAGTCAGGTTTAGAACAAAAATCACAATCGATAGTGACAAAACAAGCCTGGAAACTCATCTCACAACGCACAAATCTCAAGCAATGTCCAACAGCTAGAAAATCAACTGAGGCTTAAGTAATTCTTAGGTGATTAGGGAATAGTAAAACTAGACCGCCACAACCCACATCCCAAAATCAAGCCCTCTATGGACCTTCCTCTTCCGCTCTAACCGCCTTTACTACCTTTACCTCTCCCACCATGGTGGCCACAACCTTTTGTCTCTGCACATCTGCTAGCTGCTGGCACTGTTGCTGCCATCTCCTCCTTTTCAGCACATCTGGTTGCATCCTTTGCCTCACCCACCACTTCTCCAATGTCGATGCCGCATGCATCAATGGCTTGCCCCTCAGCATTGGTGCCCCTACTAAGCCGGCCGTTAGCGACAAGGTCTTCCCGTTGCTACGTGGTGCCAGGTCTTCCTCTTGTGAAGTGTTCGAGAAGATGATGGGGCCCTGCTCTAGGCAAACACCACCTAGATGCGATGCAAGTGCCACTTCGCTATTGCGCCACTTGAGTTGGGTGATGTGCACCTGATTGGAAGGAGGCAAAGAAGACAAGGGCAAAAATGTCATTTTACATCCCTAGTAGATGGCGGATGTATTTATTCCATAATTTCTGGTGTTTGCAATGTTGGAAAGTCTTGAGCCTTTTGCGACGGTATTTTCTTATATAACAATGTTTCCATGGTACCAACCTAATTTTCATATATTCCATCCGCCTGTAATGGAAGTCCAAGCCTATCGTACAAAACAATGAGGCACTAAATCTAAAAAAATTTAATGTCATTAAATCATATATACCCTATTAAATAGCTTACTATAACTAGTTCACCTTTTCATCATTAGAGTAGGGACATAGAATAAAAATATTATGATAACTATATCTTTAATTTTCTCAACGGATTTATTTTGTACAACGACGCTTCTCAAGAAATATTAAGGGAGGGGCTAGTGGGGGGCGGGGGGCATGGCCTCCCTCATGATATCAAAATTTCCATTTTAGTTCTTTAAATTTCAACGTTTTACAGTATCAGTCATATTTAGCCTCTTATCAAATAGTGTTGCATTGTGTGACTTATTTAGTCCTGTTATCTCTAATTCTTGTCTCCGCCGCTCAATATATCAAAAAGCATGATGGGCTATAAAAAATTCAGGCACTATTTGTAGAAATGAAAGTAGAATTTAATTGAATGTTTGAACAATTCATGCGCTTCAGGCTGAAACAATTATTTCAGCTAGATTGATATACACAGTAAGGCGTAAAGCAACTCTTCGGTTTGTGCAACTCTGGAGCAAAACAATAATGTATAGACAAAAGTTTTGTCACATGACAATAGAAGTATTTGAGAATCGGAAGAACATGCCTACGAAGAGAACATCAAAGACTGGTTAAAATTAGATTTGTCTTCTTACTGAGCATGTTCACTATCTCATTTCACCTGCAAGCATATGACTACAATTCGAACATAGAACAATGAAGAGAACACGCTGAAGTAAAACTGAACAAGGTTAGTAAAGTAAAACTGAACTCAGCACTCCCACCAAAGTTTATTGTCAACTTTCCTGTAACATCCACATCATGGTTAATCAAATCTTGGCTCCAATCCTATACAGAAGCAGCACTAAAAGAACAGGTGAACAGTATTCCCCAAAAAATTGTACTGTAAATTTGCTTTTTTGAGTAAAAACTGTTAAAATTGTGTAGCAAACACACACTCAAAAACTCATAAACCTACATGATGAACTCTATTGCCTTCAACAAGCTAGGCCCAAACCTTGTCATATTGAGCATAATGTCCTGTTTGGACATGTAGAACTCCCCAACCTTCTCCCATCCACTGTTCCTTATGGCTTCAGGATCTTTTATCACAGTATGGTTCCATCCGTACTTCTCTAGCAATGTGCTCTCCTCTGGACTGATGCTGTACTGGACATGTCTGAGACCCATGTTCCGTGCAGGTGCACCATAGAACCCATCGGCCATGAATTCGATCCCGTATGGCACAATGTGCACCACCACTCCCCCCGACCGCAGGAACACCATGTTAGTCAAGCCTGCACCATGCACGCCCATGATTGCATCACATGAGTCAACGAGGTGGGCAAATTCATCAAGATTAGAGTCGATCTTTGGGTCGACCTTGACCACCTCGAAACCAAACCAATCCAGCCCTTGTACAATGTGTGGTGCATTGATGAACCGCCGGGTTTTGCCCCGGTCAATGAGCATTACCCTGGGCTTCTTGTCAGGGTCATCTTTGTCGGCCTTGTAGGGTATGCCCACTTCAGCTGCAGGCAGTCCATAGGCTTCCCGTACAAACAACCGGAAGTCTACCATTGTATAATTCTGTAGTGAAGAGTTCGGGTCGATGCCAAGGTCTCGGTGGCTCCTGAGACCAACAATGACATGCGGATAGCACCTGACCTGATCGTCAGCATCAAAGTCGATAATGTCATGCCGGGTGAGCTGACTAAAGATTGCTGAGTACTTCTTGATGAACCAGGGCTGATTATTGGTGATGAGGAGCTGGACATCTCGATCGAACTGGCGGGCAGTGAGGAACAGCGGAACAAGGACATCACTGAAGTCATGCCAGACATTCGCTGTGAGTCCACCGAGTGCGAAGACAATGGCTGGCATGGCATGCTTGGAGGTGCATCTTGGCTCTGGCTGGGAGGCATTCAGGGATTTGACAATCACCTTCTTGATCCAGGGAAGGTGCTTTCGGGACTGCGCACGGATACTCCACTCTTCACCGTCGGAAGTGCGGGTCTGTGGGACATACACGACAGAGGAGGACTGGCCAATGGTGCGAGCATCGCCGCACAGCTCACAGATGTCGAAGCGCGGGTTGGAGAAGTCGCAGACCGTTGCACCAGGTGGAGATGTGCACTTGGTGTACGGTGCTGCATCTGTTTGACAATAATAGGAGATCACCGATTGAATTGTCAGTACATGTCAGTGTGAAATAACTCCATGAGTTTTCAACTGGATGGTGTCAATTCACAGAATAATTGTAACTGTAAATGGGAACAAAGAAAAATATTTGACTGCGACAGAGTTGTTGCAACTAAAGTTAGTGCAAATTAAGATAAGAATATGGGAAGAGCACCACGTCATGGAGACATCTAGAAACAGAAGAGGGAATAAATGGAATAAGCTCTACTGCTGTATCAAAAAAAGGAAATGATAGGTAGGTTCTAACAACAACCTATGTATGGATGGGATTTTTCCGCACTTCTTGTGAAATGAGCGGTCACTCGTGCCATTATAATGTTTCCATCTAGTTAGTTTATGGTCAACAAATCACAGTATGATCATAACATTTGACAATGCATGATGATATTTTTACAGTGCAGCACCGTACAAAATTAGGGACAGAGAGCGTCATGTAGTGCTATCCAACAATAGAACTGTGATTTCACTCAGATTGGATAGAATTTTCGCATAAGCATATGTATTTCTATCTTGACAATAAATTATGTATTTTTTGTTTCTTCTACTGAGGCACCATGCCCTTATATAACACAATAGGAACTTCTGTTATTTCTGGGTAAATAAAACTATGTTGTCCTCTAAACCAAAAAAAGGCTAAAATTGTGCTACTTATTTTTTAGAAAAAGAAAGATTTTTTTTTGCTGTGATAATTTGACAAATAAAAAATAATGTGTTCCCTATCTAAATATTGTTTTTGATTTTGTGCAATTCACAAATGACAGATGAACAAGAAAAATAAAATAGTTCTTGTTTTGCTATAATTTAGAGGTTTCCAGTGATTATGTCCTAAATTATTATTAATCTAGTGACAAACAGTAAATTCTTCGTAAGCTAAAAAAATTGAAATGTGCTCACCATATCAATCAGGCTAACTCAATAACTTGAAAAAAAATCAGCCTTGCTCAATAGGGCCACTTCACATCCTAGCCTAACTGAATTATTGCCACCAGATAACAAACTAGCTGCCTAGAACAAAAGTATACATGAAATTGATAAAAGGAAATTTGTGCCACAGTCATGCCCGCCTAATCTTTAGACCTTCATTCTACGATATTAGCTAGAACCGTGAAACTTTTGCCTTGCTTAATTTTCACAGTCGAGCACTTCAGTTCTATTCCCCAACAACTTTTTGTCAGTGTGCAGCACAAGCCTTCCAAATGTGGACCACCAGTATGAATAATTAGCTGCTACTTGCTAGCAAACACATTTCCATGTGGTGCATCTAAAGCATATTACTCGCTGTTAGCTTTAGTCTACCGCAAGGATCAGCTTTACTACTACCAATACAGCTTTGCTCCGCATTAAAATTCTCCCTTTAATCTCTGTCTGGATTGTGTAGTGAAGCTGGAACACTCTGTCTGTGCTGTACTAGTTCCAGGACAGCACATTTGTATCTACCCAGCACAGCAGTGTATCACAAGCACTGAAGCACACAAACAAACAACTCTATTAAGGATGTATCTGTACAGTACCTGCTTTCGCAGTGCCTTCTTTGCCTTCCTGATCTTGCGGGGGAGATTCCTTCTCCAAAGACTCTGATTGGGAGTAAAAACAAAGTGAGAAGCTAAAGAACTAACAATTCCTAACTTACCTGCAATGAAAATAGCAAGTCTTACCAGATCTTCCTGTGCTCCTTTCTTCTTCTTGGGTTGGAACTGGGGTCGCCGTCCCTCCCTCGCCAACTGAGTCGTTTGCTGGTGTTGTGTCTTGGGAAGCTCTTTTGGCCTCTACATTTTGTCCCCAACTCACAAGAATTAAGAACTAAAAAACTATCTGATCCGTCAAATTTTGCGACATGAAACAGTAGTACAAGAACCAGGCCGCACCAGTATTTAAAGTATTATTGTCCTCTTGATCAGGTGTTGCTGTCAGAAATGGTTTCTGCTCTTCGGTTGCCTCCTTGTTGGGAGATTCACGAAGCTCTGCATCTCCAAAACCAAACCATCAAATTCTACTAATCCGGTTTGGATTCTAAAATCCACTAGCTTCAGTAATTAAAGGAAAATCCCCCTTTCCTCTCTTTAATCTTACCATTTTTTTGTTCACTGCCCTCCCCTTTTTGCTTTGAGGAACCCGATCTTTCCAAGTCTGAACAACACAAGCAACCATCTCAAGAAAAAGAAACAGGACGAAGAACTGCAAAAATATTTGAAACCATATGGATTTGTTCTCCTTGCCTTGATCTGTGGAGACTAGCTTATCGCGCACTGGCCGGAGGGTGTCGTCTACATGTACCGGAGTGAATTGCGAGGAAGCTAAGAGAAACCTCTAATAAGGCAGACATATGGCAAAAAAAAAAAAGGAAAAAAAGCAAGCATTTTTACACTTCAGCATCAAGAAACCATCCAAACTGACCATTAGGGCCTTGTGCGAACTGCCCGGAGAAGACGACGACGACGACGGCGGCGACGAGGACGACGGCGAACGGCGCGCCGATCCTGCGGCGCCAGATGCCCTGCTTCAGCACACTCTTGGCCGCCTTGGGGGACCCCATGCCACCCCCCTTCCTCTGTTCCTTTTTTCTGGTCTTGCTGTGCTGGTCGGTCAGCTTCTTTCTGCAGTTCTGCTGCTCGGTAGCGTTGCACAATGAAGAATAGAGAGACAGGAACAAGGTCTTTTTAAAAAAAAATACTGGAACAAGGTTGTTGGTGTGCTAGAGCTGACAATATTCTTACGCCATGTGCTGTGGGACTCAGCAGCTCTGCAGTACCATCGTTACTGCAGGCCTACTGAACATATCTAGACCGTTGGATCCCTGTCATGTCTGCCTTTGGGGCAGCACAGGCAAAGGAGCACCGTACAAAAGAAGAGTTGAAACGGTAAAACACAGTAGCAAAGTACTGTGCCGAAAAGCACTGTAAAAAGGGAATATTGTTCTAGCAAAATGCTATAAAATTGAGTAGTTCTATGGATGGAGCAACTGAAAATCACCTAATGAAAGGCACGAGATACATTTAGGACCGTCGGGTCAATGGATGGAATTTTAATATAAATCATGAAGGATAAGTTGATAAATTAGATCTGTTTTTAGGCTGCAATTTATTTGCTAAATAAATAGTAATTACTGTGAAAAGTCAAAAGTAAAAATATACTTTAAAACTAAGAAGAATATGGCCAATATTTGGCAACTCGGCCATGCCTTGTTTTATTTGATTGGACGATCTGCGGCACATCCAGTGATACCTCCACCGCAGAGGAGAGACTACAGGGTAGGTTATTGCGTGCCATAGTTTGGAGCTTGCGCGCACACACTATGATTCTATCTGAAGGGTTTAGGTTTCCAGGGATTAATCAATTAACACAGGTTAACAGGCATGATGGGTCATGGGGTCCAGGTGAGTCCCAACTGGTGTTGGTGGATCATGCAATGGATGGGGGCGTGGCTGGAGGAGTCACGTGCTGGCGGTTTCATTAGTGGCGTGGGCTTAGCTCGAGATAGTGGTGGGGCGTTTTGGATCTAATGATCGAGGGCGGAGGGCACGCATTCTCGTGCGTCCTCCAGCTTATTAGATCATTAGGCATCTGTAGTGTATATAACCCAAAAAGTTTTAAGGTGAGTTCTATCTAAATTTTAACACTAACTCCATAGTATATATAACCTAAGAGGCCTTAAGATGGTCCCACTTGGCAGATAAAGAAAAACTGTATTTTAATGCTTATGGACAGGTCTTTAGCTTGAGGACCAGCCTTAAACTTTTTTTGCTTAGGGTCTGCTTAAGGTCACCCCTGTAATGTATAAGGTTGACCTTAAGGTGGCTTAAGACCTCCTCTTTTCATACACTACAGATGCTCTTAGAGAAGTTTGGCTAGCACCGATTGAGACATGTTTGAAATGCAAGAATTTTATAGAAAACAGTTTAGTTCGTGTAGAAATCACAAAAAAATTTCCAAATATGTTTAAAATGTATTCTTTTTACAAGAATACCAATTTGTATACTGTGTCAGTGCAGTGATACTTGATGCATTGCCGAAGTAAATTTGTAGCTAAATCATTTAAAATTAGTTGTAGCTTGATACTCCTATTAGTTTATTTAGCTAGCATTAAGTAGCTAATTAAACAAACCGAATACGCACTTTCCTCGTAAGTGGTCGCCACGCAACAATTCTTATAACTTTATGAGTAGCCTCAACCGTTTCCTTCACTATCACTGTCTATCGCTATCTTTTATGATTGTGGTGAATCATTACAACTTTAACGGCCAGTACCGATATTCTTTCATTGCAGGACACTCAAACCTACTTTGCCCAAATGGTGAAAGGCAATCAAGGGCCTTTTCTTTTTATCTTTTGAGATGGAGAGACTCTTGTCGTATTCCATCTCAAAGTTACAGCGATATGATGCCGGTGCTAAATGGAGAGATTGGATATCCTTAATCCTTAGCACTGCATCCTCCTCAATTCTGCCCAATGGATGGCCGGGATAGATAATCTTTACTATTATAAAAGAAGGAGTTGATGGTTAGTACGGCCTCCCCACTCCTTTAAAAAAAGTTGATTGACGTGTGGGCCCTCACCCTCCCCACGTCCTGTGCGCTGCCTCCCCCACTTCCGCCCTCGCCTCCTCCCCCGCTGCGCCGAGTCTTCCGCCGCTCCCGCGCCGACGCCTCCTCCCCTCCCTCCCACCCTGCACCGACGCCTCCTCCGCCTCCTCCCCACATCGCGCCGACGCCTCCTCCCCCCCTCCCACCCCGCGCCGACGCCTCCTCCCCTCCCTCCCACCCTGCGCCGCCGCCTCCTCCCCCGCTCCTTCGTGCCGCCGCCGCCTCCTCCTCCCCACCCCGCGCCGCGCCTCCTCCCTTCCTCCCACCTCGCGCCGACGCTCCTCCTCCCTCCCACCCACCCCGCGCCGACGCCTCCTCCCCCGCTCCTCCGCTCCGCCGCCTCCTCCCCCGCTCCCACTCCGCTCCGCCACTGTCTCCTCCTCCCCCCACTCCTCCGCTCCGCCTCCTCCTCCCCCGCTCCTCCACTCCGCCGCCGCCTCCTCCTCCCCCCACCCCACGTCGGATTTGGGCTGGGGCGGCGCGGTGATGGCGGGATCCGACGAGGCAGCAGCACCATGGGTGGCGGAAAGGTGTCGGCGGCGACCAGAACCGAGGCGACGGCGACCGGATCTGGGCGGGAGACAGCGGTAGGATCCGGCGGGGCGGCTAGATCAGTGTCGGGGCAGAGGTGGTCACGGTGGCCTGCGCCAGTTTCTGTCCTCCCCCACCAACTCCCTCCCCCGTTATCCGCGCCGCTCCGCCCACGCTTCCTCCCCTCCCCCGAGGTCCCTGCTGTAAATCGGATGTATGGTGCAGTTGATCCTGGGGAAGGCACTACGTTCAGTCCATCACATCATGGGAGGGTGCTAGCTGTTAGAGGGGCCTCAAAATAGTGCCTTAGATGGTATTGAATCAAAGGTGCCACAGAATTCAAGCAAAACACTGCCATCATTGTTGTATCTGCCGAGGAATGGGAAGCATGTCAAGATCAATGGAAATCTTGTTGTCAAGTTCATTGTTGCAAGTGAGAAAGCTTCTTCACGGATGTCTAAGTCGAACTATGGTGGGAAGGGCTCAAAGACAAGGAAAGGAAGAGACTAGCCAATTTCGGCTATGTGGCTCCATTGGAACTGGAGATTTCTTGGAATCTGTGAAGGAGTAAAAACGAATCGATGGCTTTGGCCCCGGAGTTGGAGGCATATACAGGAGGATGATGGAATCTTGCCACATGGTTTAGTGAAGCAATGTCTGGTAAGAATGCTGCATAAAGTTACATGCTCTATTTAATTTGAATGAGTAATGCTTTTGTACATGTCACATTGCTTTGATGCTTTGTATGATAATGTGACATTTAGTGATATGAATATAGCATTCACTAGCTGCTAAGGCTTGCTAATAGACAATTGTTCAATATTTGCAAGTAGCCTAGCTAACATAAGAGTGATGGACTCTTGTAGATAACATACAGTGCTTTGTAAATAATTAAAATGAGACTAATATGGCTGGGAACAGAAGATAGCATATATTACACATTTGTTTTCACAATATTAGAGGTAATAGATGCTTCTTGTGGGGTTAGTCGGCCACTTGGAAAATAACTGCCATACGAAGCACACATAGTGAGGTGATCATAGGCTTGTAGGGTTAGTAGGTCCCTTGGTAAATAACTACCATTGTCAAAGTTATATATTTGGTGTAGTATTTCCTTATGTGATTGGTAATGCAGCATATTATGATATATCTTGCATCAGTCCTCCTGTTGCCTGTGTGTACATGCATGTTTCGGTATTAGCACGTCTATTAACATGCGGGCATGCATTGTGATACAAAGTTGACTGGTATACTATTTGTCTAAAACTGTGTGGTGAAGTGGTAGTTCTGCATATGTGATGCATTGATTGTCTATTGGCTGATGGATTAATACAGTATATATAGCTTAACCCTAAGAACTTTATTCCTCTAGAGAAAATGAGAAAATGTGACTGATCCAGGGAAATGATTATGTGCTATCTTAGTCACCTTTGTGAAGTTGAATTCAATCAAACATGTAATTAACTGCACTTGCTACAAGTAGGTCGTTCCTTTGTTTGCTGACGCACTGCTCTTTACGTTCCATTTCAGGTCCTATGTTGAGCTCTGGAATGTGCACTGAAGTATTCCAATTTGATTTATCTCCCACGTCAGCTGATGCAAATGGCATAGTTCCTGTCTACTCCAACGCTATGTCGAACTCATCACAGAATTTTACTGAAAATCTCCCTTCCAGTTGGGCTCAGAAGGTCAAGAACAGGAGGATTTTATACTCCGAGGCCATTCCTATACAAGGTTTGACATTTTTTTATACTACTCCCCATTTTCTTATAGTTGTGTTGAACAGAAAAGTATTGATCTGGGTTTTGGAGTACGAAGGGAGTATCTGCAAACAGATTGCACTATCAATCAGGCAAAACCTTTTTAGTTTTTGTCCCTAAGCATTATTTTATTATGCATGTTTCTTGCATTTGAATACTCTAGATTTTTTATAATGCATGCCATTTACTATGTCTTGTCGGTTGTCACCAAACCATAATTTTTCTTTCTGAGAAAATGCAGAATATGAGAAGTCTCAACGAGCAACAACGTCATCGGTTAAGGCAGCCGGCACGGCAATGCCGGTTCCCCTTGCCCCTTATCCAACTCCTTCTGTGCCATTTATACCTCCCAATGGTATGGTTTCCTACTGGCTACTGCAAGAAACACTGCTACTTTTGGCCTTCTTTAATGTTGGTTGGTCACCCCCAGAGTGTTAAGAAAGTATCACAAATTCTGTCTTTACCTAGATGTATAGGTCATAAAGTATATTCTTTCATGGTTTTAGACTAGAAATCTAGAGACTGCACTTTAATATTCAGGGACTTGACGAAGTTGTTCCATTTGCTGGTTCAGAACTTACAGTACCTGTGCTCATACGAGGACATATTCTCAATTCCAATATACCACTTAAACAAATATGCTATACCTTTTTATTACTTTTGGTATATTTAAATACTAATGCTAAGATACTCCAATATGACATAGTTAAAAAGATTCATTGAAGGCATTTATTTTCATGTAATTTACTTTGAAGTATCTACTAATCATTATTAGAGTATGCTATCAAAGATAAAGAGTTATAATAATATCATTTAAACTATATATGAGAAGTAAGAGCACTGACTCAAAAGAGTATGAAACCATCCCCCCCCTCTATATGTGTGTGTGTATTGGAAGTTCTGATATAACAAATTAATCTCAAGATGTGCTCAATTAAGTTATATTAGTTTCCCTGCTGATTTTGTTATCTCAATGCATGAAAGTGCTTTTTCTGAAATGAAACCCATCGATTATCGGTAAATGAGTTTCAGCCACGAAGTGGTGCCTCTTTTCTGCCATTTCAGGGTGCAAAGCCAGCTTGTATGCTCGGTTGCCGCAATCGCTCATGTATCCAGCCGGTGCGACATCGGTATCTTCGCAGATTTGCGAGGCCGTGACCGCAGCGCCGGCTCCCGGTATGCACGTGAATCACTCATCTTTCTCTCAAGGATTTGTAAGTAATGTGGCATCTGAATATTGAGTTCCATCTTGCATTTGGATACTCTAGATTTTTTTTATAATGCATGCCATTTACTATGTCTTGTCGGTTGTCACCAAAGCATAATTTTTCTTTCTGAGAAAATGCAGAATATATGCAAGATATTATATAGATTTTAATGAACCAACAGTTCTGAGCAAAACATTAAAGATTACACAACAAGCAAAAACTAAACAAGTAGCACCTGAAGCTAACAATCTATTGGACATCTTCTTTTACAAGTTCACAACAATCAACTTTCTACTCTGATTCATTGATCACAGAATGGCAATCATATGTGTCATCTCCTTTAATTATATATAGAAGGGGTCAATTTGTAAATAATCAATTAATTTCCCACGATAGCTCCGGCTACGCCCGAGCGGAACGGCGCGCGCACGCCTCTAAGGGTAGGGGACGGAGCGCGCGCGTCTACTTCGCCTAGGCGCCAGCTCCGCTGCCACCCGTTAGAAGGGTAGGGGACGGAGCGCGCGTCTCGCCGACCAGGCGCCGGCTCCGCCGCCACCCGCTCAAGGGTAGGGGACGGAGCGCGCGTCTACTTCACCTAGGCGCCCGCTCCGCGCCACCCGCTCGAAGGGTAGGGACGAGCGCGCGTGTTCTGGCCGTGGCGCGGCTCGCCGCCACCCGCTCAAGGGTAGGGACGGAGGCGGCGCGCTACTGGCCGGGCGCGGCTCCGCGTCACCCGCTCAAGGGTAGGAGACGGAGCGCGCGCGTCTACTTGGCTTAGGCGCCAGCTCCGCTGTCACCCGTTCGAAGGGTAGGGGACGGAGCGCGCGCGTCTACTTGGCCTAGGCACCAGCTCCGCTACCACCCGTTCGAAGGGTAGGGGACGGAGCGCGCGCGTCTACTTCGGCTAGACGCCAGCTCCGCTGCCACCCGTTCGAAGGGTAGGGGACAGAGCGCGCGCGTCTACTTCGGCTAAGCGCCAGCTACGCTACCACCCGTTCGAAGGCTCGGTTACGGCCTCAGCCCTTGGTCAAGTTCGAAAAAGTTCACAGGCCGCAGGGACGGAGGGGGCCAAAGGGCTCGGCAACATGGCTTCAGCCCTGTGAAGCCCTTCTCCATGAGAGGCTCCTGTTGTAGGGGTGACCCCTACCTAAACCCAGCAGGCCTAGTAGGAGGTTATAAGGTCCAGTATAGGTCATGTGTAAGGACATAAGTGCCCCTGGAAGGGGTACTCAAATGTAAGGGTATAATTGTAAAAACACCCCCATGTATATATATATATATGGAGGCCATGGGGAAGGGTCAGGGCATGACTCATCTCCCTCACTCTCCACTACCATCTCTCTCTCTCTGTTTGGTCTGTAACCACAACAAAAACCTTATGGATGGATGGAATCCATGAGAGAAGGAAAACCTTGTGGGTGGATGGAACCTGTAATATTCTGATCGTCGTTACGGCGTAGGTTTTTTTTAATGTAATCGCGGAGTCGCCGGTTTTTCGGTAAATCGCGGAAGGGAAAAATAAAAATTGTGGGATAGCGTAAAATGAATAAAATAAATAAAAAACTCTGAGTGGGCTGCCTGGAGAGTGGGCCGACCGCCTTGGGCCAAAGGCCCAAGGGGTGGCCGCACCCTCCCCTCCCCCCTCCCTAAAAACCCTAGCCACTTCGCCCTCCTCCCTCTAGCCGCCACCCCCCCTTTCCCACCCTCCTTGCTGCAATGGGTAGATTGAAGAATTGTTAAAAATACGAAAATATTAAGAAGCGCTGCTACAATGGGTAGATTGAAGAATCGTTAAGCGTAGAGGTTGATGTGTGGGTTCGGGGTTCTAGTGACGTCTTTACTTCTTAAGATGTGTTTTCCTTGCTGTTGTTATGTGCTGAGAGGTACATTTTGGACAGGTGGTTTTGCTCCTAAACGCACGTGATTTGCTTTGCTTCAACGGTAGAGGCAAGTAAACGTAGCGGATGTGCTACTGTTTAACTCGTTAATTATTCTACATTCACATTAATTAATTCTCTTAAATTGAGGTGCTATGTCATTGTTACATGCTTCCTTAATGTGGACCAGATGGTAGTATTTTTAAGAATTCAATTGTTTACGATCTTGATGGTTTAATTGTGGATATGCCGAATTGATCTTGATGAATCAATATAGTTGTCGGGTGAGAACTTTACGAGTATATTGTGGTCTAAGTGGTAATATTCTTAGTGAATACTTGTGGTTGTGATGGTAGCAATTATTGATCAATTGATATGTTTGGATAAATTGCTCGTAATCATGTGAAAATTTGTTTAGTGTGCTAATGTGGAATATGAAAACAAATATGTGGTGGATATGTGGTGGTGGATATGTTGTGAGCATGTTGATGCTCCTTTGTGGTTGGAATTCATGTGGTTTATGAATATCATATCATTCATATCATATCATAACATTTGTATATGTGGATATCGCCGCACTTAGCCGCGAACGTACCGGTACAGCATCGTATATTGCCGTAATACGATGCACACTCTTACTTTGTTGGGTAAGGGTGCTGTGGAGCATACACATTCATATGCATTGCATTGTGGAAAAATCATTTGTATACCTATGCAATGTATTGTGGTGAAGTTATTTTGTAGGCAAATACAACCTCATAGTTGTAAGGTGGAATATACAACTTCATAGTTGTAATGTGGAATATACAACTTCATAGTTGTCATGTGGAATGTACAACTTCATAGTTGTAATATAGAGTGTACAACTTCATTGTTGTGATGTAGAATTGGCTCATGTGAGCTACTTGTAGTATGAGGAATGTGGATGTGGTCATGGAATGGGGTTCGTCCCATGTGGTTTGGTGGGGGTTGTGATTGTGGTGTGAGATTCTTTTCTCTTGTAGTAATTGTTGATAGCAGTTGTGGATGTGAGAAACAATAAAGTAGTGAAGTAAAACATACATACGCTTTGTTGTCTTTGGTAGTGTTAGCGGTTGAGGTTTTAAAGTAGTCAAACAGGATTCATTTGCTATGGTTTTACCGTTGTTGGTGGTGATTTGAGGTTGAGGATATAAACGTGGTCATTGTGGAAATTAACTGTTGATGATTAAACTATTGTAGTTTAATTAGCCTGTTAAACAGTTTGCTTGCTGAGATTTTATCTCACCCTTGTTTCCGCCCCCCCTTACAGGTGATCATTGAGCATGCATGGGAAGGGTAGAGCGGCACCACCTTAATGCACTTGGATCATAGATTTATGCTGTAATAAAGACAAAGGGATTCTAGACCTTTGCCTAGCTTTGTTTACATTAACTTAATAATGTTAGATTTGTAAACTATATTTTAGGTTAAAATGTTGGAGGTTATTCTAAATATTGAATTGTTGTCACTATCCTGTTTCCCTTAGTTGTTTATGCTTCCGCTTATCTTATCTTGTTATAGGAATTGTTGCCAGATTATTTTATCTTGTAATTTGGTTAGCTGTGGAGTGGTTTTAGTGGCATCCCAGGGTAATGTGGGTCCTGGGGTGTTACAGTTGGTATCAGAGCGGGCGTTAGGTCCGTGGTAATTAAATTATTAAATTGACACACTGATGCACAGTAGGATGGGATGGGTCAAGCATTACATTTATGCTTTTGACATGTTGTATTAATGATTTACGTTATGAGATGATCTTGTATGATTATGATTTGCTCCTATGACTGTTATGAGTGTGGATAGTTAATGATAAGATGTAGAGGTTGTAGTTACTGCCTTGGCATTGCCAGATTGTACCACTGTTCGCGGTATGGGGATAGCGATCTAGTTACCTCGGGTAACTTAGTTGCAGATGTTGTGAGTGAGTTTCTTAGAAAAGTTGTTATCTTCCTTGAGTTGATTTTGGCCAATTCTTGGCCTATTGCGGTTAATGAATTTCTCTTGAGTTAGCGGTTCATTGCAGTTATTGGGTGCTAGTAGGCCTTTATTTGTCCTTGAGACAAATATTGTTTCTTTTTAGTGATGAGTTGCTTTTGTTGCTCGTGAGTAGTGTTATTTTGCGATATGGATACTTCGTTGTTGTTTCTATCTCTCTTGTTGAAAAACATGGCTCATTTATTCGTTTGACATTTTTTTTGAAAAAAATCAAAGCTTTATGTTGGGAGTTCGTTAACTTGTGGAAGTTGTGGCTCTATGCATTATTTTTGGGTTATTTCGAGTGTTGAGGTTTGATTCCTCGCTTTTCTAAAAGAAAGTGTTAAAACCCTTTGTGATGTTTTGTTGTGTCTAAGTAGAAGGTGGCAATTATGTAAATATTTGATAAGTTGTGAATTATCAAGTTGAGATGTTAGCATGGTGCATAAATAATTTCTACCAACATCCTTAGAAGTGAAGTTGATTAATATGATTTTGTCCTATTGTAGTTTCTTAAAGAATTACGGCTGAGAATTTGTCAATACATGTTTAGAACTTATGCAGTTATTGAGTAATATAAAAAATGGTTTCATTATTGTGGTTCTTCAAATTCCCAACTTGTCGGGTAGATTGGATTGATTGATCTTAAATAATTGATTTGACCATTCGAGATGGTTAAGTTAGGTGGTGTTGGAATATTGCCTTGGTAATATTAACCTTTAATATGTCCTCTCCTTACATACCTGTTGAACATGTACAACTGCTAAATTCATGTAACTTATGCCATGTTAAATTATTGACACATGTATAAAGAAATAGATGAAGGTTGATGTATTGACTTGTGGAATCTTGTCTTATAAGCTGGTACGATTGAAGTTTAAAGTTATTTCGTTCCAATTTCTGAACGTAAGGTGGGATATTGAATCTATGCTCATGATTGTTTTATGATTGTAAAACGGAGTTAGGATCATGAATGCTGTTATGATAAAATAATAATCAATTATTGCCAATAATGACTAGAGTACAATCAATTTGTGCTAAATTAGAGTCGAGCATCAATCAGAATTGAATATATGAAATCTAATAAGAGATTTATACTAGCATGTTTTGTGAGATTGTCATGTTCTAGTATCATCTTGTTTAAGAGCTTTGTTTTATTATGGTGGCTTATGTACTAGGTTTTCCTAGATTAAGTAGTTGGAATCTTACTTAGATAATAAGAACATGATGAAGTGATTTATGGTGTTCCTTTTGGAAAAATATGAAGGAGTAAGAGGATATGATGATTCTTGCAAAGAGTATTTTATCTTGTTGTTAATACAATTGATAGCGATTTTCTATGCACTGGAATTTATTTCTTCTTACCTCTTCTTCTAAGAAAAGGGTAACCGATTTGAGTTGTGATGTTTTCTTTATTGCGTGATGGCAACTGGATAGTGGTGGTCTGGTAGATGTTTTTTGCGGAAGCCATAAATATCACGATGTTTATGGTACATTGGATGAAAAAAATTGTTTTTGTAAGTTAATCTTTGGGAAGGATTGGATTTAAATAGAATGTTTGTTTTGGAGCCAATTAATTTGTTGATGTTAACAATTGAGTGTGTGTAAATTGTGGAATAGTTGGGTTTTCACATGAGGTTTTCCCCATCTTTATACGGGGAGTGGTTGTAGGGGTCTTGAAAGCTGAATCTGAGCTTTACCTTTTGTTATGCTAGAACCTTAGAGGCTCAGCATCTCTATGTGGGAATAGTGGATCAGAGTGGAATCCAAATAGTGTGACGATCGGGATAGCATCCTTGAGGTGCAGTAAATGAGTATGTGTGAGTGTGATATGAATTTCGAGTTGTTATCCTTAAGGAATTGAGGTCCTTTAGGAATTATCTGTCAAGTAATTCCATTGGTCGAGGTCTTGGTTAGAATGTGTTTTGTGGAGACAGTAGAGTCTCTCTACAAGGGTGTGGATGGTGTACTCAGTTTGAGCGCATTGTCGAAGTTGCCAACTTAAGATAAATGAGTTGGTGTGCTGAGCGATGATTTGTAAATCCTTGGTTCAAGAAAGTTAAATTTTGAAAGGGAATGGATTGGGAAATTAATGATACCTCAAGCAGTAATATGCTCTCTTGATTCTTGTTTAAACTGTGTGTTTATGGCAGAGGTCATCTGCAAATTGAGTTGTTTTATGTTGAGGCGTAGTATGTTCCAGTTAGGAAAAGAAAATGATTGTTTTGGTCTGTCGAGTGATTTTCACTCTTGGCTTATGTAGTGTGGATTCTCCAAATGTCCATTTGGAGAGTGTAAAAGGCTTTGTGGTGAATTCTTTGATTTGGATCGTGGTCCTTTGAGGGAAAGCTGGTTGCTAGTGTACTGCTTGAGAATCCTTTATTCTTCTTTTGGTTGCGTTCCGTTTGTAAAAGTTGTTGTTTGTGCTTCGAGTAAAATGTTATAAGTGGAATCTGTGGACGAAATCTGAAAAGGGGGTAATGTATTATCCCGATCGTAATATATAGAGGAAAATGTTTTAAGGAGGATGGTATTAGATAGTGGCTTGATAGTTGTGGCGGGGAATTTTACGAGAACGGCAGGATCTGTTGGCCGCTCAGAGCCGACAGAAGAGTTACGGGTGCTCCGCGTTGACCGGCGCGTGTCGTGGACTCGTCGGAGTTGGTCATGAGGAAGAGGGCCACCAGGTATGTGGAGGCCCTCTTGACGAATCAGTCCGAGCGGGAGGTGACGTGCGAGCTTGAAGTTCAAATGTAGAAGAAGGACCCGAGTCCTTCGAGGCGGGTGAGAACCCGTAGTTGTTGTTCCCTTGAGATGTTCTATCCTTTGGATGCTCTATCCTTTGGTTGTTCTTTCCTTGATTGTTCTTTTATCTCATGGGTTGAGGAGTTAGATTCGAGAACGAATCCTTTTTAGGTGGGGAGAATGTAATATCCTGATCGTCGTTACGGCGTAGGTTTTTTTTAACGTACTCGCGGAGTCGCCGGTTTTTGGGTAAATCGCAGGAAGGGAAAAATAAAAATTGTGGAATAGCGTAAAATGAATAAAATAAATAAAATAATAAATAAAAACTCTGAGTGGGCTGCCTGGAGAGTGGGCCAACCGCCTTGGGCCAAAGGCCCAAGGGGTGGCCACACCCTCCCCTCCCCCTCCCTAAAAACCCTAGCCACTTCCCCCTCCTCCCTCTGGCCGCCACCCCCCTTTCCCACCCTCCTGGCCGCACCCCCCTCCCTGGTTGGCGCCCCCACCTCCCCCACACAGCTGTTGTCCATGGGTGCAAAGGAGAAAGAGAAGGAAGAAGAAGAAAGGGAAGAGAAGAGAAGGAAGAAGAAGAGAAGGAGGAGAAGAAGAAGAGGAGGAAGGAAGAGGGGTGATCCCAAGGGACCCCCTAGGTAACTCTCCCTCATCTCAAATTCCTCTGTTATTGATGAATTTAGGGTTCTTAGCCTAAGATTTGTTGGGGGAATTAGCAATTAGATTCCCCGATTAGGGATTTCCTACTGTCTATCTATAGATCTAATCGTGCAGCGCGTCTGTTTGCGCAGTTTATACCTATGAAATGATTTTTTCTGCGGATCTTATCAAAAGGAAAATTGTAGAGGACTTCGAGACCCATTGTAATGTCCCGGAAGAGTTTCGGCAAATAATCAAATTAATCGGGGAGAAGGATCTTTAAGGGAAGAATAAAATATCAATTTTAGGGGGGATTTTTCTGAATTTCCCTTGCAACCTGGGCCTGGGCCTTGGCCCAGGTGGGTTTCGGCCAGGAGGGGGAGGCGCCACCTTCCCCTCTAACCCTAGCCGCCTCTCCCCCCTCTCCCCCCTTGTGCGCCCCTCCCCTCTGCCTTGCGCCGTCCAGCAGCGCCTCCTCCTCCCCTCTCCTCCATTGCCGGTGATCAAGAGCTCTGATTGATGCCGAATGATCGGGGAAAAGGAATAATTCGCAGCTAGGCGATTGGACTCAGAGGAAGGGAAGAAGAAGGGGCAAAGAGGAAAAGAAGGAGAGGAGAGGTTCGTAGGGTGTTCGTGGTATTCTTCAGCGTTCGTCAAGGGTAATCCATGTTCTTCCCCTAGTAGATGTAAATTCTAATTGCGTTATCAATGTCGGTATTCTGGACTGCTAGATCAGATCAGGTTAGTCGGCTGTTTTGGGGAAGATTCGTAGGGATTTAGGTCTGGACTTTTCCTAGAGAGTTGTAGAGGATGTCATTATCTTTCCATGAAGTGCTAGAACGCGTCATTCGGACCTCTGTAGCAGAAGTTATGATTTTATTAGCGGGACTGTTCTGCGGATCGGTGGGTTTTCCGTCAGGTTTTGGGAGATCGAGTTTTGCGATTAGATATTGGGAGAATCAGAGAACCCCAGTATAATTAAAGTTGTAGGTAATTGTCTTAGCTTTCCAGAAAGTCCAAGAACTCGTGATTCGGACACTCGTACAGGAAGTTATGGTGTTTTTAGTGCTCTGTCCAGAGAGCCTGACGAGAATTGGATGTTTTAAGAAAACTGGATGGTACGGGTAGATTATGACCGAATCAGGAAGGCTCACCAACTAGGTTTAGTTATATAATTTAATTATGTTTCCATAAAGTCTGAGAACGTCCTATTCGGACTTCTGTACCAATAGATATGAATTTTTGAAGTTGACTGTCCGTAGTGGGGGACAGGATGGACGAAAGGATTTGGGGTTTTGAATCAAGCTAACATGTTGGGTTAGTTTGGGGGAGTTTTTATTTAATCTAAAGACTTTCCACTGTTGTCTTAGCAATCATTATAATTATTATTCAGGAGGAGGACGGATTCCAGGGGCCGCGCCTTCTGATCATTCTCCGTTTTCTCGGGGTTAAGGCAAGTATAATGATGGTTTAAATTTTGTAGCATGGATTGTCGATGTTTGTTGGTGTGTAGATGTTTGATCCATGTTATAAGAAATTGTGGTCTTGATGATGTTAATGATATGTTGATATTGTTTATGGTCGATTGCAAGTGAAAGAGTTCATGAGAATTTCTGATGCATAGATGTTGTGAATGCACGTTTATTTGTTAAGACATTCACATTTGTGCATCATGCTGATTTATTGAAGTCTTGGTCACGAGATGACCAAGCGTCGAGGTCCCCGTCATGTTGATGACGTGACGGGCTAAAGGTCCCCATACTTGCGGAGTATGGGCAATTGGTCCCTGTACCAGAGGGTACAGGCATAGGTGTGCATTGATGGATGCACACTCCGCATTACCGGTAAAATGCGAAAGAGAAGTGATAAAGGAATTTTTGATCATAATGCATAGCATGTTTATTCATATGATTGATGGATGAATTTATGAAGTGACGTTCCCTTTTATTCTTGCTGCCACTTATTATATTTGCTGAGTCTTTGAACTCACTCTTGTTGTTGTTTGTTGTTGTGGTTGTTGTTTGTTTTAGATACCTACATGAGATCGGCATGCATGGGAATAAAGAAGGATTAGTTTTGTTGCACATGCACGGTCTATTCACCATGGAAGGAAGAAAGAACATTAAACACTATTTGCTGAATAATTTAAGTGGTATTTGACTAATATCAATCAGGTTCAAAGTGTAATAAAAGAATAGGAATCTTTTGCATTGGTTCCGTTCCTTATCTTAGTAGTATGGTTATGAGAGCAATGGTGAACATAATCCAGTTTCGCTTATAAACGAATTTGTTGCCTATTGTTATTCATATCAATTGATTATGCTTGTTGGAACCTTGATTTACTCAATAAACAAAGGAGGTTCTGCCGAAATTTTGTAAGATGAATATTAGTTTCTTTATTAAGTTATTAGTTTGGTAGCATTCCAAGTCATTGATTGGCTGGGGTGTTACACCCATCGCCTATATTTTTTAGAATTTTTGGCCGTGGGATCTGGGCGTAGCAGGGTTGGGAACACCGCTGTCTGTCAGGAGTGCAGATTGGGACAGATTGCTGTTCAAGTTTGATTTAGGGGTAGTAGATGATTTTTATGATTTTTGTCACAATTGAGAAAAATGTAGGGGATTCAGTAATCTAACTTCTGTATAAAAATCACAATTTTGGATCCTTGTATTGTGGTTGGGACGCGTTAGATTATTGCTGTCCAGATTGCCAGAATAGAGAATTTTCTCTGTTTTGTGCATTAAGTTATATCTAGCTATGATCAAAATAAAAATATGTGATCTACATAAAAAAAATGAAGGCATTTAAGTGAGGAATCCAGATATATATCATTTGCTGTAATTGGCTAAGTGTTGTTAATGATACGAAAATATTAAGTAGCGCTGCAGTGGGTAGATTGAAGAATCGTTAAGCGTAGAGGTTGATGTGTGGGTTCGGGGTTCTAGCGACGTCTTTACTTCTTAAAACGCGTTTTCCTTGCTGTTGTTTTGTGCTGATAGGTACATTTTGGACAGGTGGTTTTGCTCCTAAACGCATGTGATTTGCTTCGCTTCAACGGTAGAGACAAGTAAACGTAGCGGATGTGCTACTGTTTAACTCGTTAATTATTCTACATTCACATTAATTAATTCTCTTAAATTGAGGTGCTATGTCATTGTTACATGTTTCCTTAATGTGGACCAGATGGTAGTATTTTTAAGAATTCAATTGTTTATGATCTTGATAGTTTAATTGTGGATATGCGGAATTGATCTTGATGAATCAATATAGTTGTCGGGTAGAGAACTTTACGAGTATATTGTGGTCTAAGTGGTAGTATTCTTAGTGGATACTTGTGGTTGTGATGGTAGCAATTATTGATCAATTGATATGTTTGGATAAATTGCTCGTAATCATGTGGAAATTTGTTTAATGTGCTAATGCGAAATATGAAAACAAATATGTGGTGGATATGTTGTGAGCATGTTGATGCTCCTTTGTGGTTGGAATTCATGTGGTTTATGAATATCATATCATTCATATCATATTATAACATTTGCATATGTGGATGTCGCCGCACTTAGCCGCGACCGTACCAGTACAGCATCGTATATTGCCGTAATACGATGCACACTCTTACCTTGTTGGGTAAGGCTGCTGTGGAGCATACGCATTCATATGTATTGCATTGTGGAAAGATCATTTGCATACCTATGCAATGCATTGTGGTGAAGTTATTTTGCAAGCAAATACAACCTCATAGTTGTAAGGTGGAATATACAACTTCATAGTTGTAATGTGGAATGTACAATTGCATAGTTGTAATGTGGAATGTACAACTTCATAGTTGTGATGTGGAATTGGCTCATATGAGCTGCTTGTAGTATGAGGAATGTGGATGTAGTCATGGAATGGGGTTCGTCCCTTGTGGTTTGGTGGGGGTTGTGATTGTAGCATGAGATTCTTTTCTCTTGTAGTAATTGTTGATAGCAGTTGTGGATGTGAGAAACAATAAAGTAGTAAAGTAAAACATGCATATACTTTATTGTCTTTGGTAGTGTTAGCGGTTGAGGTTTTAAAGTAGTCAAAGAAGATTCATTTGCTATTGTTTTACCGTTGTTGGTGGTGATTTGAGATTGAGAATATAAACGTGGTCATTGTGGAAATTAAATGTTGATGATTAAACTGTTGTAGTTTAATTAGCCTATTAAACAGTTTGCTCGCTGAGATTTTATCTTACCCTTGTTCCCCCCCCCCCCACAGGTGATCATTGAGCATGCATGGGAAGGGTAGAGCGGCATCACGTTAATGCACTTGGATCATAGATTTATGCTGTAATAAAGACAAAGGGATTCTAGACCTTTGCCTAGTTTTGTTTACATTAACTTAATAATATTAGATTTGTGAACTATGTTTTAGGTTAAAATGTTGGAGGTTATTCTAAATATTGAATTGTTGTGACTATCATGTTTCCCTTAGTTGTTTATGCTTTCGCTTATCTTATCTTGTTATAGGAATTGTTGCCAGATTATTTTATCTTGTAATTTGGTTAGTTGTGGAGTGGTTTTAGTGGCATCCTAGGGTAATGTGGGTCCTGGGGTGTTACAGAACCCATGAGAGAATTGGAAGTTTGTGGATGGATGGAATCCACGAGTGATTGGAAACGTGTCGATGGGTGGAATCCATACGTGATCTTTTGGAAAAGATGGTCCGGGTGGGATGCCCGTGAATTGGTTGGTGTTTGGTCGAAACCTGCACTGACGGTATTAATTTCAATTACATGTATCATTTTTACTTATTGTATTAAATTCAGCAATTTCAATCTATTTACTGTATTTCCTTAAATGCTGTTTTATGCAAACTAACCCTATAAACCTTCCATTGAAGTCTTAATCATTATGTTGCATTTCTCCATGTGATTTGCGAAGTACAAGTTTGTACTCACCTTACAATCTCCATCAGAGGAAGATGTCGACTATATGGTGAAGATCTGGACGAGTAGGCCGCGTCTTACTGTCGTTTGCCTGTGGGCAGGCTTGGGCTTCGCTATTTATCAGTTTGCTTCTGCAGTTATTTGCTTTATTTATTTTGCCAATGGGCGTTGATGTAAGACTTGGCCATAAGACTGTACTCTTTTATTTAATACTAGTTGGATGCCCGTGCGTTGCTACGGATTAAAACACAAGCGTAACATTTAAAAAGTCTAATTGCAAAATGATAGGGAGCAAAGGGAATACTCTAAAATTAGTCTATCAAATAAGAACACTATAGATCAGTGGCGAAGCTAGGAATAAAATTGAGGCTAGGTTGAATCTTTTGTCGGACTAAACTAAATTGACATAAATATAGTGTTTTACCACTCACTGATTCCTGCGCTGTCCACTGTCCGCTCGGTCTCTCCTCTAAATCACTCGCAGATCTCATTGTTGTCGCTGTGTCACAATGAGATGTGGATGTCGAACGGTGATAGTCAGGCGCATCACCTTTCATCCATGCATGCATATGGTAGAAAGATGGGTCAGAAATACTTCACTTATTACATGGAGATAAATTGTACACGGAATATTATATGTTCGTAGATTATTGATCTTAATTACCTCTATGTACATGGCAAACAATGGCGGCGAGGAAGAGCAAGACAAATGGTGACCTCGATCGTGAAAGTCATTTCTATTGCTTGATCGTGTTGTGATGTTTGTGTATGCGTCTAATTATGCTTTATGTGACGGATTTGGTTTTGGTGTGAGGGATGACTGTGTGTAGCGCCTTATATATAGCCGGAGGCTGGCTCATGCATAAGGTGATAAGGATCAATCAAATTCATTACATACCGATCCTGAGAGAATGCATTGATTTCCAGATATATCCATATCAATGCACATTTGGAACGTAATTGTTATGGGATAAAAACCTTCCTAAAGCATTAAAACGGTTCTTATCCGGCACTAATACAACTTCCTTTTATATATATGCATGCGTATTGCTACGGATTTTTTTAAAAGGCATCTTGTGCTTCATTTCTAGATGATACAATTCTTACTTCAGAGATAAGCGGAGGATCTCTTAACGAACTCCATAAAACTAACTTGTTTCTTGACGAAAGCGAAGATTAGAGAAGGCCATAAAACTCCCAATCAGGTGACCTGCCTCTAGTCTGATATCATATCGAAAGTACTGTGTTAAATATAGAAAACTCTTTCATATTGGTATGCAATCAGTCGTCCATAACATAAGGAACATAAATCGAACTAAGTATGCTTAAACACTTAATATACTATTGTCCAAAGCAATAAGTCTATGAATAAATCCAGAAACAATTACTCTGATTGTCAATTCAGCAGCATCGTGATTGTGTCAATGGCTTAAAATCCAGAGAATTTAATCATGGACATCGGGAAAAGCTATAATTACCAATCTTAAAAATCAATCAATCATTTTAACCCCTTTTGGTAATTTGTAATTTGTCTTCCACCGCAACAGCACCAACAAAGATCAGCTTTCTTTCAATCAAATCTGAGACTCGCTCGAGTTGCAATCCTCTTATTAGGCTCAATAGATGTCTCCGCTTTAAGAAAATCAGCATTCCAAGAAGAACATTCTGATTCCTCCAGCACTCTGTATGTTAGTGCCAATGTCCACAAGCCAGCATCACCATACTCATTGAGATGGTTGCTTATATCGGGCTCAAACAAGCTTCCACTTTTGGCCAGTCTATCAAATATGATGCTGCTCGGTTGGAACAAAGAACTGCAAAAGATAGTCAAGCTGAAGCATAAACAACCCATGTATGTTGACAGTACCTAGTCAGTAATCAAGTGTATAAGTTGCTCCTCTGGTAACACTTCGTCACTTTTTAAGTTATCATTTTTTTAGTTTCTAACTAACAGCACAGACGACTTCATGGCACATGTTGAGCTAAAAAATTGAAACATAAGCACCAGCAAAGAAATATATATGGTATAGAACTTTACCTATTTGCTCCTTTGCAAAGAAGAAGAATTTGGCCATACTCATCCTTAAGAATTACCGGCATTCGTTTTCTTTTGCTGTTGAATTCCAATAGATTGAGAATCATGAACTCCCTATACCCCAATGAAAAGATGAAGAAAAGTGAATAAGTAGGAATGGGAATAACAAAGGATAAATGCAATATGAAATACTACTATGCAACCTCTCAGTTGTGCCCTTAGAAGAAGTGTAGTTTCCGTCAGATGAAGACATTTGATTGTGTTCTCTTATAAAATTCAAATTCAAATTCTCTGGCTGACAAAAGAAAAAATGTAATACCCCAATGACAACTGCAATGTGTGTATTAGAACCCGTGCTTTGCCGCAGGTTCCTTGAATAATGTTTACTTCCACTATCAACACACTGTGAAAAAATTTAGACTATTTATACTCTACAAAGGGTGTCATAGAAATGTGCCTTTCCATGAAAAGATGTCTTTTCATGAAACAACGCATACGATTTCATAACCTTCCACCTTTTGAACTAAAAGGTGTGTAATCAAAGCATCTCTTGAGTATTTCAGACTAAGGCCCTATTCTTTTTGGCTTTTCAGCCAGCTTTTGGCTTCGCCTTCTTTCAACAATCACTGTTCATTAGACTATTAAAACACAGCCAAAAGCTATAAGCCGCAGCCCAAAAGGCTGGGGCGGTGGGGCCTAAGTTGATATTTAATTTGAGTTCTATCTGATCGCTACAATTTCAAAGGTGACGTGGCATAACAAGGATACTTCATTAGGAGTCAATTTTAGAGTAAAGAAGGATCCATCACCACTTGTAATGACAACACAAAGCCATCTCTGTTCTGATTATATCTCTTCAAGATTAAATACCAATTTGTTTATCTATTATTTTCTGCATTTAGGTATATAAGTGAGAAGTAAAATATGCTAATACACGCACGAAAACTGTGCATTCACATCAGAAACGGAAATAGCAAAAGAAAATAAAAAGGGCAGTCACAGATTGACACACAATCTTACCTAAATAAGAGTAAAGCAGGTCCATCCCAAGCCTCCATTTGACCTTTGTAGTAGTCATAGAAGTCAATTACCTGATACACATATCAAGACAAGCTTCAATTGGACAAGATTGTTGGCATAAGTTAATACAAAAGGGACTCCATGCATGCCACAACCATACATTTACTAACACACCCCATACCTCAGGATATTTTATCGATAATGTCGGATGGTTCTTATATGCTTCAGGGACAAGAATCATAACTCATAAGAGCTTCAGAAGGACTTCTACCACTTCTTAGCAGTAACTGGTGCAAAAAAGGATGTGATGACTTAACAGCAGCAACAGCAGCAGTATTTAAAGTAAAGTGTACTGGAAAAGAAGGTGGGGTGCTTGATGCACATTCAGAATAATATATATAAATAGTGATGCACACTGAAAATAGATAGTTAGAAATATGTCGCTTAGCAACAACTTGCACTTTATAACATTAGTAAAAGTACTGCTTCATTATCCAAATTATAATAGCTTTGCTTCAAAATAACATAGGATGTTTACATGCATATTTCAATTGTTTCAAACTTAAAAACTACAAATTTCCTTTCAGTTCATTGCATCTCTGTAAGTCAAAATGCAGTAAAATAGTCAAGTTTACAATATAAGCCATTTTTGCAACAGATTTCTGTATTTTACTTGTTCAATGTTCACTAAATGCCAAATTGTTACTATCCTGTAACCCCTAGACAGATGTGTGAGTTATGTGTTGCTAAGCAAGTTCACCAAAGGGACTTGGAACATTTAAGCAGTAGCCAAAAAAATGTTTCTATCAGTATTACTGATGAGAAAGCAAAATTATGTGAATGGTGACAAGAAGCACAAGTAACACAGGCTTCGTGTTTCAGTATTAGTGAAGGGTGCACAGTCTCTTACTTCAGCAGTATTGTCAAGGTTTGCTGAATCAGATGCTTTAGGGTCACCAAATGGGCGTATTTCATGCTCACGACCTCGCCATACAGGAGATTGTAGTGTGGCTTCCCTTGAGCGCATCCAGTTCAAGTTTCCCTGCAAGGAAGAGGAACACTATGAGTAATGCCTGAGGTAGGTCTAATCTTCAATATCAAACATTTGGTGAACATCATAGGAAGAAACTACAAACAAAATAAGATACAGGGCGCAACAAAAATAACAGAAGTATTGTTTGAGGAAGTTAATGTAAACCTGTATTGTATTAATCTCTCCATTGTGTCCAAGTAACCTCATCGGTTGTGCAAGAGGCCACCCGAGGCACGGCCACCATGGACGCCTTGGACCCTGACGACCGCGGCCAGCAGGGGTCCGCGGCGGAGCGGAGGGGTGGGGGAGGTGGAGGCGGCGGCGGAGCGGAGGAGTGGGGGGAGGAGGAGGCGGCGGCAGCGCGGGGTGGGGAGGAGGAGGTGAGGGCGGAGCGGCGGCGGAGGGACGGGAGGAGGCGAGGACGGAGCGGCAGATATATATCAAGTTTTGACGTAATATGATGAACCTACGAATTATTTTTCAAGTAAATAATTAACTTATAAATGTTCAATGGAGCCAAAATATACTTTACAGCCAAGCAGATGATTCTTCTACCCAAGTACCATTTTTCTACTGATCTGCATGATATTCTTCTACCCAAGTACCATTTTTGTACTGATCTGCATGATACTTAGTGCTAATCTTCTAAAATTATCCAGGAACTTGCTGTCACACACACTGTAGTCTCTGAGCAAGTTATTGCTCCTGGTGGAATATCTCAGCAGTACCTACGACAGATGCTACATACTTGCATACTATCCTTTGAAGCAGCAAGACATACTGCCATGGCACACCATTGAACTTAAATCATGCAATTCATATGACTCAGTTATATACCCAAGCAGCGAAAAATTCACCAGAATCCAACAATAGAGCAAATGCTCATGAAACCTTCACGTGCACCTGTCAAACAGGTGACCTGAGACTCTGAGAGGAATTAACAGTTACTCATGCATTCGATCACTTGTACTTGATCTATAATCACAGATCAACGAATGCTAGACATGCCAAATGTACTTATGAGCATATGACAACAAAATAACTTGATGCTATATGTTCTAATATATAGAAGGCATTTCATCAAACAGGTCATATGCACCCAAATGTGCAACCATTTTCCCTATCTAGCATTAAACACTAAGCAGATCTTGCCCACTTTGGTTACATATGTTGCTCACATCATTCCATTTCATATTAAGTACTTCCACTTGCAAACTGCATGATCACGATCTAACGTCAAACAATTTCAACCATTAAGACATAACATGCAAACAATACTCTAATTTGCAAGAGACCAATACAATCCAATATTTCAAATAACACTCCCTCCCCACAGTTACAAATACATCACACTCCCATTTTAATTAACGGCTTATCATAACTTACCAAATACGCAACACGGAGTTCATGAAGCAGGTGTTGCCGAGGTTGTTGAGCCCGCGCAGCCCTGCCGGCGCGGCAGCGGATGCGGAGGTAGTGGGATCGGCGGAGCTCATGAGCGCGAATTCGGCCGGATCTGGGGCCCAGGCGCGGTAGTCTACGCGGCGGCGCTTGCGGGGTGCAGGGGAGGCTAAGGCGGGTGCGGAGAGGGGTGGTAGGGAGGAGGATTGGGCGAGGAAAACGGCGTGGTCGAAGTCGGGGTCGTAGACCTGGTCGCCGCAGGCGGCGCAGAAGAGCTCCGCGCGGTCGACGTCTACGGCGATCTGGTGGCCGGAGGCGGAGGCATGGGAGGCCGCGTGCGAGGGGCAGAAGACGGCGGTGCAGGAGAGGCACGCGTAGAGGCGGGAGGAGGAGGCGGGGCAAGGCACGCAACGGGGAAGCTCGTGCGGGTCGCGGCGGATCTCGGGGTGGCCGAGCGGGCGGACGCGGGAGGAGGACGCGGCGCGGGGTGGGGAGGAGGAGGCAAGGGCGGAGTGGCGGCGGAGGGACGGGAGGAAGCGAGGACGGAGCGGCGGATGAGGGAGGGGAGGAGGCGAGGACGGAGGTAGGAGGGGAGGAGGCGGCGCGGGATTCGGGCGGCGAGGTGGGGGAAAGGGGGGAGCAGCGCGGAGAACCGGTGGGGCGGGGGAAGGGGAGCAGCGCGTTTCGTGAGGAGGGGTGGGGACCACATGTAAGTGAAAAGGAAGGGGTGTAGGATGCACCATCACCTTGAACTCCTCTTTTTAAGAAGTAGAGATAAGAAGTTATTTGTGCTTGGTATTTATCTTTGTTGTACTATGTGCACTAGCTGATCCTGGACTAATGTGATTTACATAGAGGATCCAGGAGTCATTACTCTGGGTTCCGACACAATGCTTCAAATGTCTTGGTCGTGGTCATATGCAAAAGGATTGCCAAATAACAAGGTGATGTTATGTTAGAGAATGGTGAATATGATTCTACAAGTGAAAAGGAGGATGATCACCATGCTGATTTAGGGACGTATGATGATGCATATGAGGAAGAAGAGGTGGTGTAAGACATAGAGTATTCTGACCCCGGTGTTGGTTCTATACTTGTGTGTGCTCCGACAGTGTTGAGTGTGCAACCAAAGACTTTCCATGAATAGCACTGCAATTCATTCCATACAAGAGCTCAAGTTAGTAAGGATGGCAAATTTTGCAAGGTAATCATTAATGGTGGGAGTTGTCATAATTTGGCTAGCAAGGAGCTTTGCAATAAACTTGGGTTGAAGTACAAGAAACATCTACACCCATATCAGATCTAGTGATTGCATGATAGAGGTTCGTTGAGTGTGGGATACACCGTGGACGTTGAATTTGAAATTAGCACTTATCGTGATACGGTGGAGTGTGATGTGATATCTATGGATGTATGTCACTTGCTGTTAGGAAGGCCATGGCAATATGATCGTACCGTGCTTCATGATGGATGAACTAATCAATACAAGTTTTGGTGGAACAACAATAAGTGGTGCTGCGACCGTTGACTCCTCAAGTTGTGAATGATAATGTACAAAAGATTGAAGTGCAAGTTAAGAGTGAGAAAGGGAGAGAGCAAAAGAGTGTGATTCCACAATAAGTGAGTGATAGCCACAAACCAAAACCGAAAGGAAAAAGCAAGAGTGAGTGGGAGAAAAACTTAGTCATGATAGCCACCAAATCTGATCTGAGAGAGATGATAGATGATCCCACTTTGATGCACTTGTATTGTTGCACAAGGATGCATTGTTTTCTACTAATGATTTAACATCTCTTCCTAGTATTGTCTTACAAGTTTTGCAGGCTTACGACAACATGTTTCTAGAGGAGGTGCCCACTGATCCACCACCTATTCGAGATATTGAGCATCAAATCGACTTGGTTCTGGGAGCCCCTCTTTCCAACCACCCACCGTACTGCACAAATCCAGAAGAGACAAAGGAGATTCAGTGCCAAGTGCAAGCACTCTTGGACAAAAGGGTACGTACACGAGAGTCTTAATCCTTGTACCGTTCCAGTTATTCTTGTTGTTAAGAAAGATGGTACTTGGAGATGTGCGTAGATTGTAGAGCTATTAACAACATAACTGTTCACTATCATCATTCTATTCCTAGACTAGATGTATGCTTGATGAGTTAAGTAATTCTACTATCTTAGTACATTCACGCGCTTAATGAACTTTGTTTTGAGACACTTCATTGAAAAATTTATGCTAGTTTACTTGGATGGTATTCTGATATATAGTCTCCCTTTGGATGATCATGTTGAACACATCAAACAAATGCTAGAAGTGCTTAGGCAAGAACACTTGTATGCCAATCTTGATAAGTGTACTTTTTGCACTAGTAAGATTGTGTTCCTAGGCTATATTGTTTAGCTCATGGAATTGAAGTGGATGAGTTTAAAATTGAAGCTATTCGAAATTGGCCGATTTCTGTGAATGTTAGTCAAATTCGTAGTTTCCATGGGCTTGCTAGTTTTTATCGGTGATTTGTGAAAGACTTTAGTACCATTACTGCCCCATTAAATGATTTAACTAAAAAGGGAGTTATTTTTGAGTGGGGAGAAAAACAAGACAAAGCTTTTGCTGAATTGAAGAAATGTTTAACTGAAGCCCAATTGCTTGCTTACCTAATTTCACAAAAACTTTTGAGATTGAATGTGATGCTAGTGGAATAGGTATTAGTGGTGTTTTGATGCAAGAAAGAAAACTCGTTGCATATTTCAGTGAGAAACTTCGTAGTGCATAATTGAATTATCCTATTTATAATAAAGAACTATATGCTCTTGTGCATGTATTGGAAACTTGGCAACATTATCTTTGGCCCAAGGAATTCATTATACATTCTGATCATTAAGCTTTGAAATACTTAAAAGGCCAAGCAAAATTGAATCGTAGACATGCTAAGTGAGTAGAATTCATTGAGACATTTCCATACATTGTCAAATATAAGAAAGTTAAAGAGAATGTGGTTGCTGATGCATTGTCTAGAAAACATGTGCTTTTGATTCAGCTGGAGGTAAAAGTATCAGGGTTGGAAAGTTTGAAAGATTTATATGCTTCAGATCATGAATTTACAGTTCCATATTCTAGTTGCAAAGATGGGAAAGGGTGGGATAAGTTTCATATTCATGATGGTTTTCTCTTTCGCATGAATAAGCTATGTGTTTTGAAGTCTTCTATGTCCACATGGTTTGTGTACTCCACTTCCAGAGTCCTCGGTGCGTTTGTTATTATTGCAAGAATCTCATGCAGGAGGATTGATGGGGCATTTTGGGAGAGAGAAGACTTACATGATATTGGCTGATCACTTCTATTGGTCAAAAATGAGGCGAGACATCGAGAGGTTCGTTCAAAGATGCATCACATGTCATAAGGCGAAATCAAAACTCAATCTACATGGTTTGTGTACTCCACTTCCTGTTCTTAGTGCTCCTTGGGAAGATATTGGCATGGATTTTGTGTTAGGATTGCCTAGGACCAAGAGGGGGAGGGATTCACTCTTTGTTGTCATGGATAGGTTTTCTAAAATGGCACATTTTATTCCCTATCATAAGAGTGACGATGCGTCACATATAGTTAACTTATTTTTCAGGGAGATTGTGAGATTGCATGGAATGCTAAGAACCATTATTTCTGCTCGCGATATCAAGTTCATGAACTACTTTTGAAAGACTTTATGGGCCAAGCTTGGGACAAAGTTGTTGTTTTCAACAACTTATCACCCACAAATAGATGAACAAATGGAGGTGGTGAACCACATACTTTCAACGTTGCTATGTACCATGATAAAGAAGAACTTGAAAGAGTGGGAAGACTATCTGCTACATGTGGAGTTTGCATATAATAGGGCGGTACATTCTACAACTCAATTGAGTCCATTCGAGGTGATGTATGGTTTCAAACTAATCACGCCACAAGATTTACTTCCACTCCCACTACAAGAACGTGCTAATATGGAAGCTTTTAAACATGCTGATTTTGTGAAAAAGCTCCATGCCACAACTAAAAAGGTAACTGAAAAGAAGGTACGTGCTTATTCTTTCAAAGCTAACAAGTCTACAAAGAAAAATGCTTTTTGAACTAGGTGATTTAGTGTGGGTACATTTTCGCAAAGAGCGTTTTCCGGAGTAGTGTAGATCCAAGTTGATGCCCCGTGGTGATGGACCTTTTAAAGTTCTTGCCAAGATCAATGACAATACATACAAGATTGAGCTTCTAGGAGATGATTATGGGGTAAGTTCTACATTTAATATTGCGATTTATCACCCTTCTTTGGACAAGATTGTACAGAGTCAAGGTCAACTCCTTTTCAAGAGGGGGAGGATGATGAGGATATCTCTATTACATATTCATCTTCCACTCCAACAGGTCCTATGACGAGCAAAAGCTAAGTTGCTGCAATAACATGTGCTTTTGTTTCTTAGAGAATTCCCTATTGCTTTAGATGAGAATGGTATACTACCTAATGCAAATACATTGTGTGTTCTCATATTTGAAGCAATGGAAGAACAAGGAGGCAAGGACCAACCAACCACCCCCTCCATTATGTTCAGACCACTTTTGATAATAGATTGCTCTTGTTCTTTCTGTTGGCCGAATCAATTTGAGGGAAGAATTGGGAGTTCGTCAAAAATCAAGATCATTCAACCTTTCCGCTGGGAATTGGGAGTACGATAGAGCTTCATCTAGTGGTTGTGAAGTTCAACACGTGTGATTGGGCAACTTATAGAGTGCTAACTCTTGCATTGGCATCAGGGGATCACTACACTTCTTCGAATCCACGTGAGTATCTTGATCCAACGTCGAGAAGATCGAGCGACCCCGTACACCTTCACATGGTAGAAAGTTCACACGCGATAGCATTCAAACTAGCTAGCTAGCTAAAGTTTGGAAACAACGATAGCTAACAATAATTCAAATATAAGTCTGAGATTTCTAGGTAAGTAATTTGTACTTACAAAGAATTAGGTCATCTTGTAGTAACCCCTTAGATTAACAATTAGAAAAAACTAACTATGATCTTAGCCAGTTGTGTACAACTTCCCTTTAGATCCTTCGTTTAAGAAAATTTAGGCTCAGTAATGGCATAAACCAATCAAAAACAGAAGACAGATACAAAGGTGTTATTCTAAGCTAGACAAAGACTTAGGCTACAAAAGACAAATACAAAAAGGTGACTCAGGCTAGGTGAACCCCTACAAAAGATAAATACAAAAAGGTTATTCTAAGCTTGGCAAAAATAAATTGTTTGACTATGTGAACCTTACAAGAGATATATACATTAGAATTATTCGAAGCTAGACAAACATAACTTCTTAGGCTAGGTGAACCTCTGCAATTTTCTTAAAAAACAAAATATTATCATTCTAAGCTATACAAAAGGCAATATGATTAATTCACACAAATTAATACTAAAACCACACATTACCTAGCTTTGTAAATTTAACTAACTCACTATGTAACTTTTTGTATGGTATGAAACCAAAGAAATAGCACTACTATCCATTTTAAAAGAAACATATTAAAATGAGCCAAAATGGAAATTGCACTAACAATATACTAAAATTGTAGAATACGTGAAACTTAAATTATAATTAAAATAGTATGCAAGTTGGATTGTTTTCATAGGTTATCTTTATGTGATTATCCACATGTTATTTCTATGGTCAAGTAATAACAGAATGCAGCAACATTGTGCAAAGAAACTAGAAAGCAACACTAGGCAGAAACCACTAAAGAAGGAACAAGAAAAGTGAGAATGCAAACTTGAAAAACAAAATAAAGAAAAATAATCAAAATCAGCCCATAGAAAATTTTAGCAAACATGCAGACAACACCAGGTAATCTGCCTGTTAAGAACAACATAGTTTTGCAGTTGTCTTCTACTAGTAACATCCCAAGGCCTACAAGAAAGTATAGAGATAAGTATAATACTGGATAGCACTAATGTCCACTTTAAAAGAAACATACTAAATGAGGCCAAAATGGAAATTTCACTATAATATACTCAATTGCATCATACATAGAACTGAAAGTTTAATTAAAACAATAAGCAAGTTTTTGTGTGCTAGGTTTATTCACAACCATAAGTTATCTCCATTTGATTGTTCATATGTTATTTCCATGGTCATCTGACAACTAACTACAACATTGTGCACAAAAACCAAGATGCAACAGTGGACAAAAATCACTATGAAAAGAAGGAATAAGAATGGTGCGAGTGCAAGCTTGAAAAGCAAAATCACGAAAATAAGCCCATACAAAATTTCAACCAACATGCGACACAGGAGAAGGTAATTTGAAAAAAAAATATGGCCCTACAAAAGGTTCATACCGCACAATGAAGAAATTCAATATGTCCTGACACTTCAAAATATATAAAATTGTGGTGTAATTTTAAAATGGACACATCTAGCATGTTGTGTCAACAGGTGATCTATCAAAATTTGGAAGAGAAGCTGAAAGCATGAATTTAAAATTTCTACAACTCATGTTCTAAAGAATGAATTGCACAAAAATATTTTCTACTACCTAAAACTAATAAACTAATTAAATAGGTTAAATAATAACCTTTGGACAAGAGTGTGCATCAAACAAACCATTGCTAGGATTGGAACGGTTTGAAGTAAAACAAAGTTCTAAAGGAGCTCATCATCCTCCTTGACCGTCAGACATACATGCAGGATTCTAAAAAATAGTATATTAAATCAGATGAAAATAATACAATAAGCAGGCAAAATAAACAAATGCAAAACGAGGCATACGTTGAAGAAAGAAGAACAAATTTAGCTGGCTTTCAGATAGACATAAAGAGAGGAATATCAAATAAAGGAGCAAGCTCTTGAACTTCAATAGTGTCTATATCATTACACTGCATTTAAGAAGGAAAGGGAGAATGAAACACTTGGTCCTTGCACAACAAATAGCAAACACAAAAATCAAATCCAGTTAAATTTGTGCTAATTATGTTTGAATGTGACCTTAATAGTTGCCAGCGAAGGCAATCATACTAGATCTAAGCATAACAGAGCTAGGAAATTACTTCCTCCCAAAACCAGTCATGGCTAATTCGAGCACAATTAGTTCCCCCAAATCACTCATAGTTGCCAAAAATTCACTAAAACCAATCTCAAACAATAAATTTCATCAAGAAAATAAAATTTTCTCAACCATCAGAAATGGGCACACCTCAACAAGAAGGAGATGAAGCTCAACACAAAAAGGGCACTTGTATGTCCAAACCACTACCGCTGGCTGCTAGTATAAGAGCCACCAATCGACGACAACTACTCTGCTCCACTATAGACAAAAGCAACCATAAATCCCACGCGACCATTGAGCAACTAAGCCACTAGTTGCTGGTGGTCTCTAAGGAGCTGAGACATTGATGGCTACTGAGCTGGCCGCTAATGGTCGCCAAGTCACTAAGACACTCTTTGTCGGATATGGATTTTTCAATCCAGAATCCTCTGTGATTTATTGCACTATTCCTTAGATAAGTAGACAGTGCTCATAGATACATTGCTGCATCAATTCATACATTGCATGAAATATACCGAACCAAAATATTACACATCAGAGTTAAGATACACCACGTCGAGTGACCATTTACATAAGGGTCGACCAGGCCAAATATCTACAGTACAAAGGATAGCAGCGAAAAGCATAAGCAAAAGCAGGACCAAACATCCTCAAGCAAGCGACTAAGGGGTAAATATGTGCGATAGGTATCATCTAGGTCTAGATAATATATGTGCACACAATCTCCATCAAGTCTACTCGACTAGGACACGAACTGCAAAAGGCGTCCTAATTCCCTTCGTTGGTTCCTCCATCCGTGGTAGGCGCATCATCATAGGTGTAGTGGTCCTGGTTTCCTGTTTTTAGTTTTGGTAATGCGAGGGTGAGCACAAATCCACCGTGCTCCGTGAGCCAATATACAATGTGCAAGTAAATAATATGCATGGCCTATCAAGGAAAGGCTCGAGTTATTTTATTTGCCAAAAATTGCTTTTAAAGATATGATATAGAGAAATTTCCTGATATTTGGGTAAAAAGAATGTAGTAATAATAATAACATAGATTCCATCCATCATTACATGGCTCCTACACTATGTGCTAACCTTTTAGTGTTATAACCGCCTACCTTATCACTGGGGCGACACCCAGGATAATACAAATCAAGGATTTTTACGGCCCGCCACTTTTTTCCATCCTACCTACAAAAATTTTGAAATAGAACTATATCCATGTTAAGTTCACATGTTTGCCCTTGACCATGGGCAAGGCTATTCAAATAGTTTTTACTTTGTAGAGTTTGTACACTTTCACCACAAGAGACAATTTGCACATTTTGCTAGACACTATTCCTTAGTCGTGTAGCTGAGCAAGTCATCATAATAACTATTCAAAATATCTTACCTCTTTTTGTCATCTCACCTTATGGGCTGCTCCCACTTGTGGTGGGTCCCATATGTTGCGCAGGATGTTTACCACAGATACTAGTGCATTCAGACTCCACTCTCTACAACGCTAGCACATCTGGAAAACTTTACTCTCCTCTCGGTGTCTCTTTAGCCCCTCATTGCCCTTGGCTCCTTTTCCCTACCTGTGAGATGAGTCTGGGGTTTCGATAGATTTACTTAGCCAAGTTGCAATTTGCAGACTTATGGTTGTACTGTTCTACATAGAAGGCCATCACAAGATTCAGTCCTTAGAGTTATTTGGGCAGTTCTACCCCTAATCACATATTCTTATGCATCCACTGCACCAACTCCTCTTACCATCCACTCAGATATTTAAGCAAGTTGGGATTTTTAGGAGCATAAAATATTCATGCCAAAATATACCAGTCATTTCCACCCATGAATTCCCAATCAGTTTCTCATGATTGAAAATGATGCTTGGGGCATTTTGGTGCCCCTGAGTATCAACTAGTACTAAGCATGGCGTGTAATTATAGACTTATTTTTTCAAAGGTTACCATTATAATTTCCTTAGGGTGACAAGGCTCGCATGCTCAAAACGTTCTAAGGAAATGTAATATTCACAAATTGAATAATGGGCATGTAACTAAATTTGCATATGGAATAATAGCATGCAATTTGATAATTTAAACAAAAATAACTTACATAAAATATAGGTATAATATGATCAAAGTATTGACTCACCTGGGTCACAATTCGGCTTCTGCCTCTTACGCTATTTTATGTCACGCGAAAATTTGGATAAAAAATGAATAAAACTAAATAAATTCTCACAAAAACTCAAATGAGCTCCAAAATTCATGGTTTTAGTTCTATTTGAAAGATTTTGAATTTAGATGAATTTAGAAATTTGTTTCACCCAATTGGAGATATGATGAATAAGTTATGCCAATTTAAAGTTCTTAGTTTGAATTAATTCAAAAATTTAAAAGGGGAGAGAGACCTTCTCTGATAGGTGGGTCCTACGGGAGTTTTGAATTTTCTTTGATTTTCTTTTCTAAATCAGGCTCTATGACACGTGGGATCAGTTCCTATTTGCATACTAGGCATGGCCCACAGGTTAGTGGGTGTTTAGGATTAACGAACTTCATTAGTCCTAATTAATTACCAAATTAAACCCTAATTGTTGTGAGCAGTGTACCTATCCCCTTTCTCAACAAAGGAGAAGCTTGCCACCGGTGGCAGAGGCGGTGGACGGATGTGAGCATCCGTAAAATGGATTGTTCATGCCTGCGCCCACCCCTAGACGAAGTCTCGCCGGCCAATTTATATGGGGCGGTGGTCAGTGGCTTCCATGGGTGGCGGCTAAACAGGGGAGGGGCGGCTACAGAAATCTAAGGTGATTCAAAGCAAGTCCTTGGTCTGGGAGAATCTTGTGGTGGGTAGAAGGTTACCTTGGTGGTCTATGCAGCTAGGGAGTGGCAGGGTGGTCTAGTGGCGTGAGGCGGCGATGGGTAGAGGAGGCGCACGGTGCCGATGAGAAACAGGCGGTGATGGGTCTGGCCAAGGGTGGGGATGGCGTCATTGTACTCCAAGGAGGCTCCTACTCGACAGAATTAGTCCGGCCCAACTCCAATCAACGGTTCTTCCGTCAGATGGCGTTAAAGAAGACAGTGTCATCGGCGCTTTTGCGGGCTATTATGGGGAAATTCTTCACAGTGGGAGGGGGAATATGGTGAGTCAATGAGGATGGGGCCATCAGCAGGGCCTTGTAGCCGGCAGAAGGAGCTGGCGACTTGAGAGGTGGTGGGACAGGTCATGGCGGACAGCGTGGCATTGGCATGGCTAAAGTGACCAGATGATTCAAGCATGTTGTCATGATGGTGACGCGTTATAGGGTATGGCGATGCCTATCGCACTGATTTAGGGCATGGGAAGCAATTTAAATGGTGCAGAAGAAGGGTGACCAAGGAAGAACTACCAGGGCGTTCAGAGGTGATGCAAGAACCATAGCATGGTGGGGCAGGTGTGCATGTGGTTGCTGATAGGGGTGGATGTGGCATCAGGTCACGGTAGTGTATGCGCACGCTGTGGCTAACTCGAGCGGCATGGCACGGTGGTCCAAGTAATGCCTCATCGTCCCTACCCGGGCAGTGGGTCAAAAAGAGGAGCTGGATGCAACGGCATACTATGGTGATGGGGGAGCAGTGGTACGGTAGAGCAGGTGGCTGACCCAGTGGCATGGTGCAGGAGCACACTGGCATCTGGCAGCCACAAGGGGGACCGCGGTAGGGAGATGGGCTGCCATGGCAGGGGGCTGGAGACAGAAGGCACTGCCATGGCAGAGCAACGACAAGGGAGGGAGCTGGCCCAAGGCTGACCTGGCCAGGCCGAAAGGCTAATAGAAATTTGGGGTTGGCCCATTGTACATTTTCTAGTTTACATTAATCTTTCATTTAACCATCTTCATTTGTTCTAATTCTTCATATTTGCAATTATAAACTCTAGCTAACTCTAGGCCTAGGGTTTTGTTTCTTACCCGTACCTTTTCATCCTATTACCATATATATAGGTAAAGGGAATCCAGCAATCTACGGGTGTATTATATAGATTAGTCCTTGTTTTTCACTGTCCAATTCATGACTGGATTTCTGCTAAACTGATTCTATGTGAGTTCTCCTATCCTAATTGCTGGATCATCTTTTCAGGTTCGTGATTTTGGATTTAATTTCTATTAATTGCACCTTTCTTTTGGAATTCTATTTTTATGATTTCTTATTTGTTGGAACCTCAACCAAGATCCAAGGAAAATCCATTAAAACCCAAATGCCAAGAAGATGCATTCCAAAATATTTTAAAAGTTACACATTTTTCAGGATCTAAATTTCTAGAATGTTACAATCTTGACTCTTTTCTCTTTGCTCTTCCGTTCAGACAAAGAAGACACACAAAAATGAGCTATCAGATAAAAATAATGGGTTGGTTTTGGCAAAAACAACCAATAGTGCGCATGAACCCATTATGTTGAGACTACAAAGCACACATCTCAAAGAGGATTGAACGGCTATAAAATTGACTGAAGAATACCAAAATTTTAGACAGCTGGTATTTAGCAAAACTGTAAGAATGTTGCCTAAAGTTACACATGATTGCAATTCCAAATCAAGACACTAATTCAGAAAATAAAGCTGATAGACATGGTTGAAAACTCTTAAGCTGCAATACTTTGACATCACTGAATTTAATCTAAATAAAATGGCATCATAACAAAAACTTCAGTAGCCTAACAATAGAACAAAATCAACAACCAAAACTACAAATTATATTCTATGAAGGAAACAATTTTGGGACTGAGGTGAACTCTTACATGAACAAAAGAAGAAAAAAAAAGAAGAGGAAACCTTGATTGCCAAGGACAATTCATTTGGCAATACACAACCGCACCCAGAAAACTAGGCATCACCTTGCATGCAACCTTAAAAAGTTGCAGTAAAATTATACTAAATTCCACGTCATTAAACCCTTCAACATTAATATAGCGCACTACAATCATATATTAACCAACAAGTACTAGGCGTATTGTAATTGGATCTAAGACACATACCCAAGACCCAAGACGAGTGTTCTTGAGTTGATTCCATTATTTCTTGTACAACATTACATCGATTTGTATGCTTCATCTCCATAGTCATGGTAAGCAATACAAAACATAATATGAGTTTATTGGCACAGCTGTGAACATGGACTAAATAAATTTCTGCACAAGATGCAAACATAGTTTTGAATAGGCAAAACATAATTCCTGTGGCATACACACATGTGAAATTAAAACCAAATAACAAAAGAGAAAAACAACTAGTTTTGTCTAAGTTGGATAAAATATTTTGAATGATGTGAACCCACATAGAATATTGAATCCATCTCAAAAGGGTCAGAAAAATATTCTAAGAAGGGCAGAAAATTCCAAATCTAAGTGAACCCTTACAAAGAACAAAACCAAAGCCACAGAAAACTGTGACCTAGGTGAGATAGTTACTATAGTTCATGTGATCCATGTATCAATGAAACACAAACAAAGAATTAAACTACTAGAAAACATTAGTGCAAAGTTTAAAAGGGGCAAATTCAAAAAGGTCAATGGGAATTGCATCGAAGAAGAACTAAAATTACACACTGGATGGGACTTCAAGTTTAGTTGAACTGGAATGCAACTTTCAATCTGACATGATTTGTTCATAAGTTATCTAACTATCATTTTCATATATTGATTCAATGGTCAAATACTATGAACTAGGTGAAAATACGCGATCAAATTCAAAATGATCAATGATATGTAATACTATGAAATAGGTGATCTAGTTACTACTTCATGTGATGAAAATAACAATGAAACATAATTAGATTTTACAACTATTAGAAATGACTAGACCAAATTTTTAAAGGGAACTTTGAAAAATGCTTTTATGATGTTGCATCGCAGATGATTTAAATTGCATATTGCATTGAATTGGAAGTTAAATTAAAATGTTATGCAACTTTTAATTTCAAAATTTTTGTTCATAAAACCATAGCATAGTGTTTTGTTGCTTACAAACAATCCTTACTAGGTTAACCAAAAATATATAGAATTTCACAGCATTTAATACACAATATATACATATATGACATTTAATTTATTTTACATAACATTTTAGTCACCCATATTTATTTTACACAATAGGGGTGAATCCAAGTATGTATTTTGGCACATGATTCCAAGATACTATCTAACATCCAAAATTATACAGTGTATTTAACACAACAAACAATAAGATTTTAGAGGCGGAAGCCATACATACGATACTGCTTAGAACATGTCCATGTGAAACCTATATAGCTGAAGTTATTACTAGAAAGCTACTATTTGTATAATTCGATCAACTGAACTAAAATAAATGCCTTCAGTCCAGTCTTAGGTAACACCCAAATCAAAACAAACTAGATGCTCCAGTCTTAACCAAATTTCACTATATTAATGCTAGAACAACCCAAATTAGCCATCTCAATAGTTTAGATAATTTTCTTTTTACTTCCCTTAAAAAGCTTGCAAGAAAACTAGTCCAAGTAAGCAGTGAGTCTTATGGCAGCACTGCCTCCATCGTCCAATTGTGTATCTCCACTTCATCTCTTGTAACAAAAATAGAAAACATTAAGAATAACAAAATTCATCACCAAAGTAGTATAAGTGCAACATCCAGAGAGAGGCTAAGAATTACAAAATTCATCACCAAAGCAGCATAAGTGTAGCATCCAGAGAAAAGTGTGGGCACACCAGCACACAAACTATTCTAACATGGACAGGTTGGTGCTCCCAATGGCTGGCAATTGAGTTGGATCCAAATGGCGTGTTGTCATCACCATTAGACTCGCAGCAGATGATGAGTCACACCTTATAGTAGAGCTAGATGTTTGGGTGAGACCAAGCAATTACTTATGAAAACTAGAATCTCAAACAAAAATGCAGAACTTAGCAAGTCTTCATCACTTTTGAAAATCTAAAGTGCACGTAAATGTAGAAATTTGGGTGACTTAGTAGCTTTCGACCTTACATGAGCCAAGCAACCAAACACATGACATAGCACTAGTCAACAGATAATCCTAGGAGCACAAAATTCACTTCGAGTAGAGCGCACAAAGTTTTTTGAGATTGTAACAAGGACCATGACTCAGCCAACACAACATCGCCATAAATGACACACATAAATAATGTATAACACTATGTAATTAATCTCAAATCAAGGAATAATGGATTGCTCACAAAAGGCACTGATCAATGCACACAACATCAAATTAACTAACGCAACTCCATGGAGGCAGAGGTGACCGGTAAATTGGAATCCCCATGGAGGAGAGGATGGCTCTGGGGTAGCAACTCTAGTCAAAAGGCACGATGGCGGCCCCGCGGAGATGGAATGCGGCCAGGTGAGGTGAGTCGGTTCGGGCATCGGTGGCTAGAGAGAAAGAGGGAAGGAGGTGAGGTGCGCATGAGCATGAGTAGGGTGCCAGGAGCTCACATGAGCGGTACACGGGCTGCGATGCTGGATGGCTGCTATCGATAGCTCATTGAGGGGGAGGAGGGCCCAAGGCGGTGTTGGGAATGGCCTCAGCTATTGCTAGGGGAGCTTCAGGCGTTGAGAATTGGGTCGGGGCTCGGCAAATCGTCGGGGGACCAGGCGCTGGAGTGAAAGCACGAAGGAGATGAGGCGAGCTCAGGGAGGGGCTTGGCATGGCTCGGGGCTCACCGAGTGGTACTGCCAGCGAAGACAGCCATAGGAAGCTCAGCAAAGGCGACGGTGAGCTCAGGAAAGCAGGGGAGGAATGGGCAAGAAACCGGTGGTGAAGAAAGGGAAGCTCATCGGCCCTTTATATGGACGAGGGAGGGGGGTTGGTCACTGGGCGAGCTGAGGACGCACTCGGCGGTGGAGTAATGCCGGCATGGGCAGCAGCATGGCATTGAAGCATAGTAGCGTAGGGGAATGGTGCTAGGGCAGGCCAGTGGTAGGGGTAGTAACTGAGCGTACGGAGGTGAGATTGCGGCGGCTGTAGCCGATGGGCACGGCCGATGCACGGGGTTGGACCAGTGAGTGCCAGGAATAGGGGGAGGAGAAGGAAGGAAGCAGAGGAAGGAGAAGGAGACGGCTGCGTCGGCTGGGCCGGAGGCCAGAGAAGAGAAGGAGCGGGCCGAACGGGCTAGGAAAAATAAGAAAGAAAACAGGCTAGGAAAGAAAATGGGCCAGGCCCAAGAGAAAATTTTAATGACTTTAAGAATTTCCAAATTTTGAATTTCAGATTTAGCTCAAATTTTTGGGAAATAATTCTAAATTTTCCGAATTTAAATTTTTAGATATGCAAATTGGAGGGAAAGGATTTTATATTGGTTCCCAATTTCTATTCTTGGTTTTGAACCTCCAGATTTCAAATTAAATTTGAATTTAAAACTTCCAAGGGGATTTGGATTTTCTAAATTTTAAATTATGGTTCTTGACTCCGAGGTTTGGATTTTTATTAATCGAGCTTTTGGCAAGAAACCAACTTAAGAAATTCGAATAATGCTAAAAATCTTTGAGATTCACTGGAAAAATGATTAAAAGATTTTTATAATTTTCACAATTACAATAGTTCCCTTTTTGGGATGTTACAACTTAAGAGTTGCCAAATGCTACTTCGTAACTGGGTAATTATAAAAGTAACTTTTGGGTATACTATAAAACATGAGAAGAAAAATGACTAGTTAAATATGGAATCTGTCTTCCCTATATAATAGAAGAGGTATTACTGAGCCCCTTGATGTGGTCAGATAAAGAAAGTACATAGCCATGTCACAAGTATTTGAAGAGTTGACCACATGAAGTTATCCATCACTAGAATGGGAAAAGATTGAACAGTCTATGGATAACATGTTTCTCATCTAAAGTTTGATCGGATATCGTGAGGCAAAAGGAGAATACATAAATAGGCCGATAGGTCCGACCAATGCATACTGGTAGTTAGGGACAGAAACGGAGATACGATCGAATAGTCTTAAATACGAATACAAATTCATATTTTTAAAATAAATATAAATATAAATTTAAATATTTACTAATATAAATATAAATTAAATATCGTAAGGGATGCGAATTCAAATTGAATACGTTTTTGGCCCATGCCGTTGTTGTTAGTTTTTGGCCCATCGCTTTGTCCACGTGGGTTGGCTTCCAGAGGAGTCCGTCGCGCTGTTGGCTGCACTCCATTCGTTAGTTCAATTCCTGTTGTGTGTTCGGTCTCAGGTGCAGGATTGGCCTTCGTGAGTGCGCCTACAGATGGTTTGGCTTCCGTGTGCCTCTACGGTTTCTGCTTTCGCCTCAGTTCATGCGTTCCCCAGCCTGTGCTGCGTTGCAAGCCGTCTTGCTCGTGCTTCCAGTCCTCTGAGCTTGCATATTGTTGTGTGTTGCGGTTCGCCTTGGGCGTGGTTGCAGTTCTCCCAGCTTACATTGCTTCTCCTGCTCGTGCACGCGTCGATCTACCTCCGTGGGTGCTCCTGTGCGAGGTATTGCTCCCCGTCCGTTCGCCTCCGATCCCCTTACCGTCACTTTGTCCTTGCTGTGTTCTTTTTCGGTTATGTTGCCTCACATACTACACTCACCGGGGTTTTGTACGTTCCTTACATACGATGCGCACCGGGGTCTTCTAGGCTTCTTCCTTGCCATCTTCTTTTCGGGTTAGGTTGCCTCAGATACTATACTCATTAGGGTTTTATACGTCTCTTACATGTGATGCTTCCCGGGGTCTTCCAGGCTTCTATTTGGTTCTGCAACATGTTTTTCTTAGGTTGGCTTTGATTAGGCTGCGAATCTGACCAGGATTTTTAGTTTTTATACGTTTTTTATTGGATTGAATTAGAAAAAGAGGTGAGCTTCACCGCAGGTTCATATACGGTTCTTCGCCGTTCTTTCCTTCGCTTCAATCGACTGCAAGATCAGTTTGCCTACCCTTTTCTATGTTTTCAGTCATTTTTTTGCTTTTTATTAGTTGGCCCAGTTACTGTTTTTCCCTTATTGTCTCGCCTTCGTGTCTAATTGTAAGACCGAACAGACAACAGAAGAGTGAATGATGACTTTAAAAATCTTCCAAAGTATCCATTTAACCCTTTTTCTTCAATAGCTACTGAGTTATGAGTTATGAAGATTAGGGTTAAAAGCTCACTAGAAAACTGAGAAGATAGACCAAACAGAGCAAGAACAACAGAGAAAACACAACAGAGAACTGACTGGTCGAAGGCTAGCAGAGCGGTCGAAATATGACAACGAAGTCATAAACACAACAACATGGTAGTAAGCTTCGACTATATGGTCGATAACCGACAATGTGGTCGGAGATCGTCCAAGTCGATGACCGCCAAGACCAGTGCCAATGAGATCGAAAATGGTTGCAGTCAAGACTAATGTGGTCGTAGACAACGTGATCAAAAGCCAACTGGTAGTCGAACAATCAACGTTGTCGTAACCAATCAAAACCATAGTCGAAACTTACAACGTGGTCAAACTCTGGTAACAAGACCGAGAGTAGACAGTGTGGTCGTAACCCGACTATGTGGTCGATAATTGACTACGTGGTCGGAAATCGACCTGGTCGACAACCACAGAGGCCAGAACCAACGTAGTCATAAGCCACCGAGTGGTCTAGCGACTAACATGGTCGTAAGGCCCTCTGGTCGACAACCACGGAGACTAGAACCAACATAGTTGTAAGCCAACGAGTGGTCGAATGACTAATGTGGTCGTAAGGCCCTCTGGTCGACAACCACAGAGACTAGAACCAACGTAGTCGTAAGCCAACGAGTGGTCGAACAACTAACGTAGTCGTAAGGCCCTCTGGTCGACAACAACAGAGACCAAAACCAACGTAGTCGTAAGCCAACGAGTGGTCGAACGACTAACGTAGTCGTAAAGCCCTCTGGTCGAAACTAGTCGTTGAAGCGGTCATAACCAACTTGGCTGTAAGCCAACAGGTGGTCGAACAACCAGTACGGTCAGAAACACTCGGCAACCAGGAAGATCAGTGGGATCGAAAGCAATCGAAACCTGAGGACTAACAGAACTGAACGTGGTCGTAACACTCTCGGGAAACACAGAGACAGAATAGAGCAGTGCATGACCACCAGATCCAAACTCGACATAATTATTGATTAAGAGATCATCTGGTTGTGAATCTTTGTACAGAACAAGAATAAGACCTCAAGAGGTCGCTCTGAATTTTAATTGAAAACTTATCAAGAGAATAGAGATCTACACAAGATTTCAGCAAGAGCGCTTACGACCGAAGCTGAGAGGATGAAAAGACAATCAGACCTTGCTCATGGGAATAGAGTAGCCAAGATGGCTTTGAGTATGATTCCCCAACACACAGCAAGTCAGATCATGAACAAATCGAACAAGAATATTTTCTCAGAACAGAAAGGGAAAGAAATGACCAAACAACAGAGAATAAAAAGAAGAACAGAGAGATAAAAGCGCAATGACCCAAGCTAACTTAACACCAATCAGACAACAATGCACAAATAGAAGATCAAAGATAGATGTGTTGCTCTTTTTCGGTGATGTAGGCCAAGCTTTAGTTGAAAAACCTTCCATGCTTTTAGTTGCAACAGCTAAAAGTCAACAGATTATATTCCACCAGAAGTAACAACAATTATTGGACGCACATTTGAAATCATTGACAAATCGAACAAGAATATTTTCTCAGAACAGAAAGGGAAAGAAACGACCAAACAATAGAGAATAAAAAGAACAGAGAGATAAAAGTGCAATGACCCAAGTCAACTTAACACCAATCAGACAACAATACACAAATAGAAGATCAAAGATAGATGTGTTGCTCTTTTTCGGTGATGTAGGCCAAGCTTTAGTTGAAAAACCTTCCATGCTTTTAGTTGCAACAGCTAAAAATCAACAGATTATATTCCACCAGAAATAACAACAATTATTGGACACACATATGAAATCATTGTCCAAATGTCAGAAGGATCACTGCAAAGTGATACTCCTACATTTCATGTGCGGTCAATGATACCCCAAGCAAATCTTGCTACACTGCTCTTACCAGATAGTTCTAAAGCTTCATCATCAATGCTTCAGGAAGCACGAAAGGATAAAAGTCATGAACAACAACATGATTCTATTTTGATGACAACAGCAGACACCACTGCTACTGTATCTATACTACCATCCACTCCTTTAACACCAACAACAGCTGCCTCTTTAGAGGTAACAAATATATTCAAATTAGAATTTATTTCTTCATATTACCATACAGAATATAAACTATATAAATTCTTCTTTAGTCATATCTTCTCTTTACATATAACTATTTGTCTACACATTACAAGCATACGTTCCCATCATGATCCGAAAAGAGAATGCATGAAGCTACTGTGTCTGCTGAAACCGACTTACATGACTCACTTAAAGAAATAAAAAAAAAGTTAGTTTACAACAATCTATTGTATTGGTCGCTATTGCTCATAGTCTTGAAACTATTACAAATTCTCATTTAACCCATTCACTACCTTTGTTTTACTGGACAACACAGACTGGGCACAGAAACAAAGCTACAAACGAGTTGTCACTACTACAGAAAGCCTAATACTAGACGCCAAATCATAGACGGTTTGACAAAATCGTCTGTGACCGACACTAACACAGACGGTTTTAATTTGGACATCGTCTGTGTTGATGGCATCGGAGAAAACGAGTATCACAGACGGTTCTTATCGATGGACTGTCTGTGATATTCCAGTATTACAGACGGTTTTAAATAAAACCGTCTGTGATAATCTGGAATTATCACAGACGGTTTTTTATTAAAAACTGTCTGTGATACTGGAATATCACAGACGGTTCATCTTCATCGATAAGAACCGTCTATGATATGTTTCCTGCCTTGCAATTCTCCAAAATTTTATAATTTCCCGCCTGAGTTCGAGTAGGATTCAGTTTTGAGACACCTTCAGTTTCAGTAAAACGGGCATAACTTTTGCATGCGGTGTCCATTTTCGACGTTCTTGTACTCGTTGGAAAGCTAACGACGAGCCCGATCCAAAAAATAGCCAGTCGCCCTCCAAAACCCCGAAAATCGGCCATCTTTGGATCTAAACCTGCGTTGCAAGTTTTTGGTTTTTGTTTTTGCCCTTTTTCTTGGTTTTCCTTTTGGAATTTGGATTTTGCTTCAACTGAAAAGTTGTAGATCTCATCAAAACCCTTCAAATGAGTATATATAAGCTATATAAAATTTTGCTATTTTATCTTTTCAGACTAGTTATTTATATTGCATCGGTATATAAAATTTTGTGCTCTAATTCACAGACGGTTCTATATATAGAATCGTCTGTGATATTCATTCATCATAGACGGTTCTATATATAGAACCGTCTGTGATAATCTGACCGCTGGGCCCGTCGATCCTCCTCAATCCAATCCTAGCCAATAGAAATCCACTAATCCTTACCCCACGGATCGTAGCTCTGCCTCTCCGTCCCCGCACTAAAAAATTTCGCACTCCCTCCCCTGTAAACAATCACCAGAACCAAGCCTCCTTTCTGTTCTCCTCCTCTTTACTGTTCTTCTTGCTGTTCTTCTCCTCTTTGCTGTTCTTCTCCTCCTTGCTGTTCTCCTCCTCCTTGCCCCACGAAGTAGATGAATAGATGATGCACAAGGTAGTGCTCAATCAAAGACATCCAGCTCGTGCACTGCATCAGGGGCGAGAAGGCCTAGGCATAGATGATCTTTGCTTTTCTCTGTTCTTGTTGTGTTAGCTAGATGGGCAACCTGTTTGTTGTTCTCCTCCTCCTTGTTGTTTGTTGTTTGCCTGTCTATTCTTGTAATGGTAGACTGTAATCTTAATAAAAAATGTGTATTGTGTTTCATACTATATTTGCTTGTTACATTTCAATTAATTGATTTGCGAAATGGATGTTTTATGTTTGTGAAATGAATTGAGATGTGAATTGGATTTATACATATATATGTTGATCTGCTTGTTTCAGAGGGCATGGTTAGTATTTCTTGAGGCTAACCAATAAACAGAAATAGATTTAGGGGTAGAAGAGAATAGCACATACAATTTTTAACTAAAAACCGTCTGTGATATTTAGATATAACAAACGGTTTTTAGTTAAAAACCGTTTGTGATATTTACACCACAGACGGTTCGAAAACTGTCTGTGATAACCTTCGATTATCACTAACCTATAAATTCAGACGGTTAAGAAAACCGTCTGTGATGACGTTTTTGAACTGTCTGTAATACGGTTTTCTGTAGTAGTGTATTCCCTGATGTCAAAACTGATCTGCCACAATAGGTATTTTACACTACCTTACCACCCCACGATGATGCTTAATACATTGCAAGATAACCATCCAGTATAGAGATTAACACCATTTCTTCAACATTTTGCTTACAGTAAAGGTCAGCAGTCACTTTGTGAACACGAACATATCTTCCTAGTTCGTACCACCAGGCTATTCTAGACATTCACCGTAGGTTTCCTTTTGTAAGGTATAAACAGAATTGGTACTTTTAATGTTAGCAAACCTTGCTATTCAAGAATTTTGGGCACATCTAACACTGTTGCAAGCAAAAATTCCAAATCTGGCCCCCGGAGCAAATAAATTCCATATCTAGCCCTCTACCCGACCGCGAGATTGTGCCGTGCCGACACGTAGCCGGTCGTGCGGTCCGGGGCCGTACGACCGCACTGTAGCTGGGTCGTGCGGTCAGGGACCCGCATGACTCCACTGTGGAATCGTGCGCTGGCTCAGCAGAGAAATCGTGCGCGGGAGCCGTTGCATAGTGGAGTCGTGCGGTCCCGGACACCTGGTTTCAGAAATCCTACAGGAAGCACGAAGTTGGTGTACGGCAGGTGTAAAAGACCTTGTAGCGATTCTGCCGTCAATCTAGACAAGTCGGCGAAGCCATTCTAAGCGGGCTCTAGTTGCTCTCCAGCCTCTGCATCTGTAGTTTTCAGTATCTTGTTTTCCTTGTTTCTTTTTCTTTAGCACAGTGCTTGTACAGTTTTGCTTCTACTTATAATATAAGCCGGGCAATCCATTCTTTTAAAAAAGAGTTGTCTATTCCTCAGTTGCCTAAATTTTTTTTAAATTTCAGTCAATTTTTTTGTCCATTTGATCACCATCCAACGGTTGTGTCTTCTGCTTCGCTTCTGTTGGAGGGTTTGGTCAGGGGGATGCAGAAATAGTGCTTCAGGATCCATTACGCGTCCAAGGCCTTTTATTCTTCTTCGCATCTGTTATTTTGGCACAAGTTTTTTTGGTTCTCAAAAAGAAACAGTTTGAAAAGGTTCAATTGTACGAAATGAATTTCTAGGGCCCGGGATTTCTTACCATCAAATTGGTAAAAAGCCGCGATTTATTGGCGATTGCTAGAATTATCTATGATCTATTTTGGAAATCCTTTTTTTGTTTAAACTGTTTTTCGTTTGCGAGGTGTCTGGAATTCCTTATTTCTATCTCATGCAAAAGAAGAGAATTCAAGGCAAAGGGGGGAACAATAAAAGGATTTCTTCCTTTTAGGAGGGATTGCTGGTCTTCTTAATCCTCTATTGGGCACAAGAAAAAGGCTTTTTTGCCTTTTTCTTGTGTCGATTCTTCTTGTATCGAAATAAGAATCATTTTTCTTCCTATTCGTCAAAGATTACTATTTCTTCTTTTCTTTATTCGGGTCTGTCTCTTGGACCTCTTTTGCTGAGGTTCAGGCGAGGTAGTGGACAAACAGAGGGAAAGAAAATATGGCGGGGGACAAATTTCTTGTGAGCAAATAGAATTGCTTGACTTGTTCAATTAAGTTCAACTTCGAACTTACAGAATTTTTGCAAAAAAAAACGTATACTCTTCCATTGAAGGGTGGTTTTTCTTTTTAGGCTAGTTGAGTAGTTTTGATTAAGGTTTTATTAGTTTATTACTCTAAACTAAATCAATGATTTGCAGGATACTTCTTCCGTGGAATAAAATATTGAATCCTCGATTGATCCCTTCTTTCTTGTTGCTTCATAAGAGTGAATCAATTTCATGGGCGAAGGGTGGATAAATCAACCGATGGATTGCTTCACTAACATCATTAACAAACAAAAGAATAAATAGAGGGATTCTGACCATCAGAGCAAAGGTTTCCCTTTGTTATTTTTACAAATCGAAATAGGTAACCAATTTGTAGGTTATGGAATAGATTAAAGTCGCGTTATATTATAAGAGTAAGAATTCCGCGGGTCCTTTCCGCTCTAATCAGATAAAGGGGGGTAAGGACCCGCTAAGCTCCTACTTTTTCATGTTTACAATCTGGTCCCTCCGATTACTATAGAGATGAACCCAATCCAGAATATGAACCGTAAAAGAAAACACCTATTAAACCAATCACAGGAATACCAGTTACAGTACCTATCAGCCAAAGAGGAATTCTTCCAGTAGTATCGGCCATTTCCCCTACTTTCCTCCACATTTTCTCAAGTGGTCATGCTAGAGACAAAAACAGTCATGGATAGTTATAAGGATGGTATCCTTCCAAATGGGATAAGAGAATTCTTACTACTCTCTTTCTTTCTCTCAATTGAAGAAGTAATTGGAAAATAAAACAGCAAGTACAAAAATGAGTAATAAACCCCAGTATAGACTGGTACGATTCAATTCAACATTTTGTTCATTCGGGTTTGATTGTGTCATAGTTCTATAGTTGGAATTTGATTTATCGTTGGATGAACTGCATTGCTGATATTGATCCCAAGAAAAAAACAGTAGGTACGGCTAGTCCGTGAACAGCCAGCCATCGGACTGTAAAAATAGGATAGGTTCGGTCTATGGTCATTGAGGGCCTCCTAAAAGGATCTACTAAATTCATCGAGTTGTTCTAAAGAATCAAAACGGTCGGTTATTAACGGAATTCCTTGTCGGCTTTCCGTGAAATACTCGTTTGGCCGAGGACTTCCAAACACGTCATAAGCTAAACCCGTACTGACAAATAACCAACCCGCAATGAATAGGGAAGGTATAGTAATGCTATGAATAACCCAGTATCGAATACTGGTAATAATATCAGCAAAAGAACGTTCTCCCGTGCTTCCAGACATGCTGAGCTCCCAAAATTTTTGTACATTCAAAAAAGGAATTGATTCCGTAAAAGATGGGATCAACCAGTAAATAGAAAATTACTGATATTTCATCCTTGTGAGATTGTCAATTTTGTACCAAAGGTGTATTTTGAGTATACCGAATTAGTATAGCTATCCTTCCTATGGCACAGCAATCCAGTTTCGCTTGGTCCCGAAACATAATTCCTTTTTTCTCTTCTTTGTTCCTTGTCTATAGGTAAGCTATATGTTATTCAAGGCATCAATAGAAAACCCCCAATTTTTGAGGTCCTACTTATTTTCATTGGCTTCGGAATAGTAGAATAATTCGGAATAGCGGCCAAGATCTTGGGAAAATCCAAGTTAATGATCAATAGGTTTGGATAAAGAATTTAGGAAAGATATTCTCATACTGACAAAATACAAGGACAAGTATATGCGAAATCTATCCCTTTTTAGTTAAAAGTTTTCTTAGAATCCAATCCAACCTTTCCCTTTAAGGAATTTAATTGGTTAGCATAATATCTAATAAATAGAAAATCGAATAGTAGATAATCTGTTATGAAAGAAAGAAAACATTCTTTGAAGAATCAAGATTCGTAACCAATCCTTGCCTTATTTGTTGGATTAGGTCTAACTTTCTTGACTAAACTGCAAGAGTGGAACTTTACGAGATGAAATAGGGAAAGACAGAAGATAAAACTTAAAAGGATAATTGAAGTGACTCGTCTTCGAATCAACTTTGGTTGGGGGTTCGAAAAAGGAATAAAAATAAAGTAAATTCAAGGAGGAGCTTTCCTTTTTTTAAGGGGCCCCTCGGGGGGTCGTGGAATGCTTTTCTTCTCCTCTTATTCCATATGGAATACAATCAGTTAAAATAAGAAGGAATAGGGGAATATTCGACCGTTTCAATTCTTTATTTATCTTTTATTCCAAAATTCTCCCGAAAATCCAATTTCATTTTTCAATGGGGTTAGATGATCTAGTTCTTAATATTATTACTTTACTCAACTGACAGATTCCACAACAAATCTCTTGATTCGGAATTAGGGACTCATGTCGCATCTGATGAATCGATTCTCTTTTACACTTCTGTATCTCACTCGATCTTGTTTTTTAGTATTATCTAAAATAACCGATGAATTCTGAATTTTCCATAACTTAGGTAAGTGCTTTACCAACATATGTAGTGTAGTAAAAAAATAAATGGAATTTAACCCTTTCATGCTTACTATAACTAGTTATTTCGGTTTTCTACTGGCTGCTTTAACTATAACCCCAGCTCTATTTATTGGTTTGAACAAGATACGTCTTATTTGAAATGAATTGAATGAATAAGTCAGAAAAGAAAAATCTTTCTTTTGGATTCCTGGTATTCTACGACTCTTTTCCACACTAATTACCAATTCTTTTCTTGGTCATTGAGATTCGTGGATAATTTAGACTACTATTTAGGGATAGATCGTACCTCTTTTTTTTTATCCCCTCGAACAAATCGAAATGATTGAAGTTTTTCTATTTGGAATCGTCTTAGGCCTAATTCCTATTACTTTAGCGGGATTATTCGTGACTGCGTATTTGCAATACAGGCGTGGGGATCAGTTGGATCTTTGATTGAGTAATATTTCTTTTTTGATTGACCTCCTCCAGACCAGAGAGGAGGTCAAATTGGAGTTGCAATTCAACTTTGTTTTGTTAAGTTATTTTACTCTGCTTCGACATAAGATAGATGGAATCACGCTCTGTAGGATTTGAACCTACGACATCGGGTTTTGGAGACCCGCGTTCTACCGAACTGAACTAAGAGCGCTTTCATTCAAAAAGAAAACCCTTTTCTACTCCTAACGTGTCTCACGTACGTATAGTATCCACAAATTCAAGTTATACCCACTTTAATTGATCTCCTCGCTACTGCCCATAAAGAAGAAAGAAGTAATAGGTAGGGATGACAGGATTTGAACCTGTGACATTTTGTACCCAAAACAAACGCGCTACCAAGCTGCGCTACATCCCTTTTCCAAATTGTTGTACAATGGCATTGTACACAATTCCTGTCTTGTTTTCCACATCGTAATTTTCTTCTCTTTCTCTATCTATATAGAACAGAACCTTCTTGTCATTTCTTCTTTTTGGTCTCATATAATCAAGTCAAGGAATGGTATACATCTAAAATCGAATCTAATTTCACCTATAAAAGAAAGATTACTATTCCTTGGTAATGTATAGAGCGATACAAGCCTGAACATTGCTATATAAATCATGAATTCATTCATGTCTCCTGACCTAAAGGCTACGAAACTAGTGAGGGTTTGGTGCCACTATACGAGTGTTCAATAGGTTTTTAAATTAATAATATAGAATTTTTCAAAAACTAACAACAAAACCCTTATTTTCTATAAATCATGAGAAAGAAAAAGCGAAAGAGAAAGAGAGGAGAAATAGAAAGAGGATGAGAAATAAAATGAGCATGAGAATGAGGATGGGAATGGATGTTCTAATAAATGTTAGATAATGAACATTTAATGCATTTTGCTAATAACGTTTGCTCAGTACTTCCATACTCACCCTTGCTATTATCTCACCTTGTTTGGGGATAGATCAGTCTAAAAACTTGCTGGTACATTGTGGGCGGCCCAGGGAGTGAGGAGTAGCAGTGCTGGTACATTGTGTTGAGGTTGGTGACTCAGCGCAGATGGATGCGGATGGCGGTCGATCCTAAGGTTCTAAGGCTCCAAGACTCTAAGACGGTAGGGTGGTGATGACCTTTTGAGGAACTCATGCAGTGCTGCCTGGTAGCAGCGACATTAGAAGGAGACAAAACGACGCAACCCGACAAAGATTGGCAAGGAGGGCCCATGCATTAGAATGGAAAGAAGTGGAGGCGACGATGTTGGTGATGATGGCGGCGGTGCCCTTTTGGCGTGCGGTGGGGGTGATCTGTGTCGGCTACTCCAACATCTGTGCGACGCTAGTGCAGAGCTGCCTCAAGGAGCCCTTCAAATCTGACACCGCCACCTGCGAGAAGGTCCACTTCTCCCTCTCCAAGTGGGCCGATGGCAAGCAGGAGAAGCTGAGTATATCACCACATGATCTATCCTCTTGCGTCCTTGATTCAATTTGATTTGCCTCATTCACATCTGCCATGACGGGAACCTAGGGTGTCACTACTGTTGTCCTTGCTGGTCAGTGTACCTCATCACTGGCACCACCTCTCCTCCTTACCTTGCTCCCTCACTCCTCCCCTAGCTCTAGTGTTGCTAGCACTGTCGCTCCCATGCCTCGCCACTACCACCGCACATCCTCATGAACTTCACACTCTTTTGTGATTGTTTGACCAATGTAGGAATCACTAATGGAAAGATTTTCTGTTCTAACAAACAAGCAGCAAGCATATATGCTATTTAACCCGATTTTACTTTGTTAACATTTCTATAGTTCATCATCATCGCACCTCCTCATCCTTGCGCTCAAGCTGGCCCTCCCCACCCTCTGTGACCATGACGGCAACTGGGCCCTTGCACAACCCTCGTCGTCACCACCTCTCTCGTTGACCTCCATTTGATGGTGAGAGGTCAACTCATCTGATGATTTAATTCCACCATGGGATCATTACCTCTTTGAAAGTAAAGTCCTAAGTACATGATTAGGGTAAACAGTGAGTTTGTTTTTCAAGTTCCAAAATCAATCAATAAATGAATCCAAAATCCATCATCATGACTTGATGAACCTAACAAATGATGAGCCACGATCAGTGTGAGGGACACGGGGGCAGTGTTGTGCTGGAGTGGAATAAGGGTTGTGCGTGCAAAGGCCTCGTGCCTCTCGGGCTAGGGTCTAGGGAGGAGCAGAGGCATGGGGAATAAGAGAAGGCAGCATGGGGAAGGGGAGGAGAGGTCAAAGGCATGCTAAGGTAGGAGGGCATGAGCACTGACCTACTAGGCTGACCTATCAGCGACTGAATTCCCATATGACGTGGAGGTTGCGCTTCTTGCTCAACTCCAGCCGGGGAAGGACGCACCGTGACAAACAACGCTAGATCCATGGTCATCAGCACCAGAACTGGACTATAGCCATCGGATCTGCCATCCCTAAGCATGCATACCGAGGTGACGACCATGCGGTCGTGTGGTACACCGCGGCCATGCGGAGTACACTACCGGGGTTGTCTTTCCCCTGGTCAGCACCCCCAACCCCCTCACCGTTGGATCCGGGCACCACCGCCTCCACCTCTATCGGGTTATTGTCCTCCACCCTAGCACAACCAAATCCCACAAACTCCACCACGCTGGATCCTGATGAAGATGGAGAGCCCGTGGATTAGAAGGAGTACCGCAGCATGATCGGCTATCTCCTCTACCTCACGGGGTCGAGGCCAAACATACTGCTTGCTGTGTGTCTGTGAGCTTGATTTCAAGCTTACCATCATGCCTCATATTGTCAAGTACTGCGTCACGTTTTAAGGTACCTTCTGGCTACTTTTGACTTTGGAATTTGATATTCTTCTAATTCTACACTTTCCATTTGGGCTTTTTCTGTTATTGATTTTGTGGGGTGTAGAGTAGATAGGAATAGTACTTCTAGTACTTGTCACTTCTTAGGCACTATTCATCCTCTCTATTGTCATTCCGGTCCTACAGAGAGAATTAACAAGAATAAGGAGACCCCTACTAAAGTTTTTTGTTGAGTTGAAACAAAATGACATATAAAGTTAAGTCAATATCTTGGAAACGGGTTTAACTCAAGGGATATTTTGATAGTATTTTACTGATCTAGTTATTTGGTTCAAGACCTAGACATGCTACCAAGTTTAGTTCTACACACTAGGAATGCTTGCTATTTTACATGGCTAATGCTAGAGGATATACAAAGAAGCAACTAAAGCTACCACAGTAGCACTGCACTATTGGGATATGGGTAGGCTACACTAGCACAGAACAAAATTTTCTACCGCATAAACTAAGAGCCATGCGAGTAAGAGATCATAGATCGTTACTACTAGATGCGCTGTGCAGTGGAAGTAGAGTTGAAACGACCGGTTCAACATAGCATGCGTTCGTGTAGTGGAATTGGTCGATCGTCCTCTGATCAACCATCTCCTCATCTCAATCGTCCCGATCAGCACCGCAGTTACAACAGTGCCTCTACTGAGGTCCACACGTCCAAGGATGGAACGTCGTGCGTCGGTGTGCTAGCACTAGCGTGCACGACAGAGGTTATGAGAGGTGGCAACTATAGTTTCGATAGGTGTGTTTCGGGATACCTCTCCCAAGCCCGCAACCTCTTTATATAGCTTCTAATCGGATTCTTATCCAATACGATTAAATATCATATTCAACTCGGAAATTCTCAAGCTGGATCTTTATTCAATATGAGTAGATATCATATCCCACTTGGAGTCTATCATTTGGGCACTTATCGTTTCAGCCTGTTAAATGTATGACCCTGTAGGTTTATATATATTTGGTCATAGACCAAAAACTCCTTTTCGATCTACAAGTTTGTAGCAGTTCCTAGTAGGATATAACGACTCCCAAATATATATAAAGATCATATCAGACGAACCTATATAATGATTATGTACTTATTCCTTTGCATCATGATACCAGATCAAACTCAAGACGAAAAACGTGTCATCCTAGGATAGCTCGATCCTTCACTCAAATTTATAGTGGATTACTCAGTTGTGATTGGTTCCTTAACTACATTCGATATGGCCATGCACTTCCTTAATCCAACCACATCGAGGGGCTCAAAGGTATCTCTCTCATCATATAGGAGGGGCAAATTCTATCTTAATTACACATTGCTTTGTATGTTTCATAGTAAATCCGAAAGTTATCTTTATGACCATCCAATTATGGAGTAGTGTTTGGCAACTTGGTAAACTATTACACATGTAGGAAACAGTGACGAACTCAGATCTAAAGATCCTACATATATTATGTATAAGACCAACTAATGATACTTAAGAATATAATAATTCCCGCAATATCTCAAGGTGGACTATCTAACACCATATTTTCTAATATGTGTCCATATTATTGATTTGATATCCCATATGTACGATCCATGAAACATGATCATCAATCAATACATGTGCTGATCTATAAATCATAACTGTTCCACATAATGACATAAGATTAGGGATAATTTAGAATAACATCAAACATGAATAAAGAGTTCTACGAACAAGTCACATATTTATTGATCAATATAAAAGATATTTATTTAAGAGATAAAATAATATATTATTCAAAAGATCATAAATATAGAAATGATATAATTATCTCTATGATTACCTATAGAATATATCACTAACGAACACCTTGTGTTACCGGCAGTAACCGAAAATAGAGGGCCCTTCAACTTCTTAGAAGTGCATTTCTGCTGTGTCAATTCAGAAGGTAATCTCCAGTTTCGGAGGATGGCTTACCAGCAATTCTTGTTGACAGTTTAACGAATGGACGGATATTGTAATCTCATTACTCTGACGTTCAATTTAAAATGAAAAGTGCAATTTTCACCCTCTCAAAAGAAAGGATCCAAAATAATATATCTGCTTTCTGGACAATGTACCATGATCGCAATGAGTGAAAAACTGAAAATTGAATGCCACTCAAATGATCACACTGCTGTTGAACACTAAGCGTCTATATTTAAGCATCAAACAACATATTGACCACTTATGCAGTTCTGTAAGTGTCAGGCAATAAGTGCAATACACTTTGGCAATACTGCAGAAGTGAACAACACTATATATTGACTATAGTGAACAACAAGAAGCGTATCTCCTGTTCTCATATAAACCACAAGCAAATTATAAATACACTTCACCATAATAAGATGTGGTTGAAAATCCATTCAAGTACTCCTTTTCTACTTAAACATAAAGAGATGTGGTTGAAAATCCATTCAAGTACTCCATTTCCTAGCCCAAGATGGCTGCTATAAACCAAATTTGGAAGGCAGTCATGATCTTTTCAAACGTAAGACAGCAACTTGAAATATACTATCAAGTAGATGGAAAGAGATAGCACTGCACAAATGTGCTGCCAGAATAGAAGTGCAGATGCTTCCTTAACACCGTAGCCTCTCAGGCTCGCAATTGCTCCAAGCAGGATGGCACTAGGGGTGCAGTATTGCAATGAGAGCACAAAGCGGTACATGTGGTCTTGCTCAACAAGTAGATGCAACCTGTCTGCTAGCATCACAACACCAATGCCAATGCATGGGAGCACCAGAAGCCTTGCCACAATTATACCGATGATAGTTCGGATACCCAAAGCATTATCCTTTGGGCCTTCTGCTAGCATGCCTCCTAGAATTAACATCACCGAGGGAACCACAGCGGCAGCTAGGATTTCCAAACTATCGGTGAAGAATGAGAGTGGCGCGTCGTCCCCAAACATGAAATCTTTGAATACGGGAACCATGCCAATGATGATGGCAAGCAAGGAAGCGATAGTTGGTGGCTGAAGAACATGCTGAATTGGAGTCTTTTCAGCTACAACCCTGATCCTCCTTACCACTTTTGGCTCTGCGAAACACCTAAGCGACTTTGGACTGCTTGGTCCAGCACCAGAAGTTCCCTCTTCTGTAAAATCAATATCAGGAAATGTGTTCTGTGAGGAGCCTGAAATGCTCAGGAAAACCCTTGCGATGAATGGTGTCTTTGAATGCTCCGTTTCTTTATCAGCCATCCCTGGCCACTCCGCTTCATGAAGCAGAGGCCTACTGAAGTTGCTGATCTGTTCAGGCTCTTCCACAATCTCATCTCCCTCGCAGACAATCTCATAGAACTGCATCGGCGGTTCCATCATGTGGTAGACCAAGGTATAGACAAGAATAACAGCAACCCACTGAGCGAACGAGACATAAGCAATACCCTTGCGGTCGCATCCAGGACCAAACGGGTGATCTGCAGTATGGCAAACCGACCCAATAATCGCGATCGGAAGGTTCCCCGTGTTGCCAAACCCAGTCATGATCACCGTGAACCTGAAGAACTGCGGTGGTGGGCGGCAGATCAGCGCCACAATGTAACCAAGTAAACACCCAATGGCCGTGCTGATGAGCACATTGACCGGGATGAACCACCAGTGCAGCACATTGTTAATGGTGACCGACTGGCCAAGCTGGACGAAGATCAGGCAGGGGAGGAACAGCGCAAACACGAGCTTGCTCAGGAGCTTGAAGGTGGCCTTGGGCACGATCTGCGTCCTCGGGTTGGCGAGGATCAGGCCGATGACCGTCAGGCACAGCAGCTTCATCAGCGGCACAACGGCCGACACCCAGCCGCCATGGACGGTTATTTGTGGGTCCATGGACCAAACCATTGCCGCTGCTGAACTGCTGAAGCTAGATATTTCTGCATACCAAGAAATATAGAGGATTCAGGAATGGGGGATAAGAGATGGGAATAGCAGGTAAGAACAAATCAAGCAACAGTAATATCAAATCTTGAACTGTAATATCAAATCAGAGCGCAAAGGCATATCAAACTAACAAACCTATTCCAATAAAGCTACGGATCCAAGAATGATTCCACTATTAAGAATGGCAAAAACGCTATGCAAGAGCGCGCAAGAAACCTAAACAAACCGATAGATTGAGCGTGCTTACCACTGGGAAAAATTTGCCTCTGGTGCTTTGGGATTTCGGTGCGGGGGACGGACAGTGAATTGGGGAATCCCCTTGGACAATTGGTAGATCAGGGGAGGATTAGAATGGATTAATTGTATGGAGAGAGGAGGGGCGAGTCAAATCCCTCAGGCTTTCGTCTCGGTTTCTCGTAATGTGATGAATGGGAAGAGAAGATGCTGTTCTTGTTCTTCGCTTGGGCTTGGCACTCTCCAGTGTGTGTGATAAACTTTGGCGAAATGGGGCCCAGGAGGAAGGGACTCAGACAGAGATGCGATCTCTGATATTTTTTGGTGAAATGGGGCCCAGGAGGAAGGGACTCAGACAGAGATGCGATCTCTGATTTTTTTTTTCTCTCTCGAAAGCACGTGAATATGAAGATGCTGCGATATGGACCGCATGTGGGGGTTCAGCATGTGGTAGGTGGGGGGATCAGATTACTGATTTTTATGTGCGGGAGCTAATGCTAACTACCCACGGTGGGCTACGTATTTGCGTGGGCATCGTTTCTACGACATATTTAATTAGTTCAGCAGTATACGTATAATACATAACAAAAAATACATGTGAAAAATAATGGATTTTAGATCAATAAAAGAATTCAAATATTAAAATTTTTAGAATGTTATGAATTTGATTTAATTTTCATGTTTGTATAATCGGATTCATTTATGACATTAATGTAAAGTAGTATACGTTAAAGCAAATAATATAGATTATATTTTTAGGAGGAAATACTTGTGTAGCACCTCGGTTTAACAAAAAACCCAAAATATCATCTACAACCACAATCGTTATCAATTTAAACCGATAAGCAAGTATTAATGACACACACACACACACACAATATATATATATATATATATATATATATATATATATATATATATATATATATATATATATATATATATATATATATATATATATATATATATATATATATATATATATATATATATATATATATATATATATATCAAGAATCAACATTCCACATGGGATTAAACATAAATTTTAGCAACATGATAGATCATCAATTGAATTTAATACAAACCAAATGATTACCAAAAGCATCATAAATAAGTCTAACATAAGAAACGCATCATACAGTAATATTACGGACTATAAGAAACTAAGAAAAATTATAAATTAATCAAATATTATAATGAATGATACTAAATTGTTTATGACCAATATAAAGTACAACAATCTATGTTCTACTCCCTCTCATGCATATTGCCTTTAACGATCACATAAAAAAATACAAAAAAGTAAGGATTAGTCCACGACACAGCAAATATAAAACAGAATAATAAACAGGGCATCAATTTATTAACAATTCATATCCAAATATCACCAACTCAATTTCTCACATTTGTTCTCACCAATTTCCATCCACATGTTTCATTATCTTATATCACCAATTCAACTTTTCATGAATACAATGCAATGCTCATGTCTCATGTTCTACTTATATCAGTATAGCGAAGTGTAACATCCATTGGTATCCACTTTTGCCCACACTTTTAAGTGTGGGGACCAATTATCCATCCTTTTTCATACAGGGATCTCATTTCCCATATCTTATATATATGGTGATGAGACAATGGGGTCCCGACCTTTCGATAGGATAATAACTTCGATTTTGGTGGAGTTGACCCTTACGAACTGACTACAACCGCACGACGTCGCTTGCGCCTTAGCAATCGCTGAACCACACTCTAAGTTGTTATCAACCATGCCAAGAACGCGGTTGACCTGACCACGAAGGTCTATTCCTGCATGCAACTGAAGAACATACAAGAATAAGATAACAAGCAATCTGGAATTGCATATATTTATATTGAGTTCAAAAGGTGGGATTTTGAAGGCTGTCTTGACATGTGGTCATTCGACACAACTGAAGAATAGAAGTTTGCACAAGGGCTAATCCAAAACTCAACAAAATCCAAAGAGTTCAAAGAGGGTAGAGAATATATGAGTTGGAGAAGAGAGAGGCGTGGTCAAGGGTCGTCCTAGGGTTGAACACCCACCCAAAAAAAATTACAAAGCCTTGGGCCAATTGGAGGTGGCACAACAACTTTAGACTCGTATTCAGAAATAGTCCTAACTTGTTTCAATCATATCTTTCCGCACAGAAAGAATTTTGAGGTGAGGCTAGAACCATTGGAAAGAGGATAAGAGAAGCTTTCCATCAAGTACTAATCCATCCCAAACGGACTCCGGATACGAATTCTACGCACGTTGGAAGTCGGTCTTGTCTGGCTGAATCAGAATCGGATTGTTTTGGCGATTGTGACGCGACCAAAACTTTTCTGACACTGAGGCCTTACCCATTGGATGGGCCTTGGAATAAGCTTTCCAACAAACACAAGAACACATAAATCGGACTCCGTTTGTGAAAGTTATGGCCGTTTTATTACAGGCCTGTCTGGCTATCCCGAACCGAATCCAAATTGAGTTCTGAGGTGATTCCGAGTTTGATTTCGGTTGGGCTTCAGAAAATTCCGAATTGGACTTCGAAACCTCATCTAAAACTTGGGATTTAACTTCTTGGACCTCTCCCCTTTTGCCCTCCAACTACATGGCTTCTCCTTGGCCTTCTTCTTCCTTGTTTTTCTCCATTGATTTGGCCCCGGCCTCCTTCTTCCCCTCGGTTCAAAAGTCTTCCATTTGTCAAACCTAAAAATGTACAAAGTAGTGACATGAGATAGTACTCCATTCTCATGAATAACATTAGTAGGAATAGATAGAAATGAATTCACCTTTTGTTCAATCTTAATATTGGGTACTATGGTCGTATACGTTTGTAACATGGTCACATCATCCTCCCCTTCTTGACAGAAAACCGTCCTCGGTTTTAACATATGTGTAGCCTCACGTATTGCATGATCTTGATCATAAATCTCAGTACATGATAACAAACACAACAAACCCTCATTATGTAATATCATAAGTTATTTATCAAACAAAGTAATTGCATGATCTTGAAACGAGCAATACGTGATAATTTAAGTGATGCGTAGGAGCTCTTGTAATTGAAACAACAAGCATAGCACATATGGTTGTATCTATAGGGTACATATTCTTATCATATGGAACTCATCCCACTCCCGTGGATCACATCTTTTCATTATGAATGCTCAACAAACAATGTGATGATTAATATGTTTCCTCATTAACACTTGATATAATCATTGTTTTAGGGGTGGCTCCCACCTAAACCCAGCAGGCCTGGTAGAAGGTTATAAAGCCCAGAATAGGCCATATGTGATGACATAAGTGCCCCTGAAGGGGATACTCAGATGTAAGGGTATAATTGTAAAAGCACTCCCCATGTATATATATATATATATATATATATATATATATATATATATATATATATATATATATATATATATATATATATATATATAGGAGCATATCTAGTGCTAATGGGTTATCCAGTTGATAAGGTGCTAACATAGATTTGGACCATCGATCTGTTTCAAAGGGCTCAGATCCGACGGGTGGAAGCCCTTCCACTTATGACATTTAGCGAAAATCCCCTTGTGCGGCTTGCTCTGTTGCATTGAAGGACACCCTTCCTCATCCTCTCATCACACACGAGTTCTCCCCCCATGAGTCCAGCAACACTTGGTGAAAAGGGGGAAATACATCTTTCAAAGATAGGAAAATCAAAGACTGCATTATATTGTACAAGGATTCGCGAGCCACCTTGTCAATGTTGCATATCCCTTCCTGCAGCTTCTCAATTATAGCAGCCTTGTGAAGTTTAAGCTCTGCTGGCAATGAGATCCATTATTCCATTCAATGAGAGCTGAAGGGAGGCGGAGGGACTGGACGATGCGACAGCCGAGGCTGCAAGGGCGATGTTGTGGCTGGAATGGATGGATGGAGTGACCGGCGTTACCTAACCCTAGCCGTCATGGGGGGAGAACTCGTGTGTGATGAGAGGATGAGAAAGGGTGCCCTTCAATGCAAAAGAGCAAGCCGCACAAGGGGATTTTCGCTAAATGTCATAAGTGGAAGGGGCTTCCACCCGCCCGCATCTCGAGCCCTTGAGACAGATCCGATGGTCCAAATCTATGTTAGCACCTTATCAATGAATAACCTATTAGCACTAGATATGCTCCCATATATATATATATATATATATATATATATATATATATATATATATATATATATATATGGAATACAAAGCCATGGGGAGGACCTGTGCCATTACGGTCATTCTCCTACTCTCCACTACCACATCTCTCTCTGCTTGTCCAGAATCACAACAGCTTGGCGCCGTCCGTGGGGAGGACAGAGCAAGCCTGAAATGGAAGGATGGCACCGAAAAAGCTTCATCGGCGTCGGCGAAGGGGAAGAAGACGGCCGAGCGGGCGTCGCGTCGATACAGGTGGCGGCGGCGGCGCCGCGATCGCGGTGACGACGCGGCGCGGCGGCCATGGACGCCGGCGTTCGCGCTGCGACGACGATCGACCGCCACCGCCACGACGACAACCGACCCGCCACCGCCACGACGACAACCGACCCGCCACCGCCACGACGACGATCGACCGCCACCGCCACGACGACAACCGACCCGCCACCGCCACGACGACAATCGACGGCCCGCCACCGTCACGATGACAACCGACCGCCACACTCGCCGCAGCGACCGATGGTGGCATTGCATCGCGTGGCGAGCTAGCCACGGGGAGTAGCCGCAACTCGAGCTCGAGGTAGCCATCACCGCGCCGACCGCCCGCTAGGCGCGCCGACGGCTCGACCGCACTCGCGGTGGAAGGCGCCTTGCCGCCGCCATTAACACATTCCGCGGAGTTAGGGATCTTCGCGGGTTGTCCAAGATCCGCAGGAGGCTCGAGCCGCAGATCGCGCCCGTGGTCGCACTGCAGCCCACGCCGAGAGGGCGATACCGCGACGCCCCCTCACGCCCGCGTGCAACGCGGCGTGTCGATCCGCAGTCCCCACTCGGCGGGCTCGCAGCAGCGGCGTGGCTCAAGACTTCAAGTTTCCCAGTGTCATCAAGCCGCATAAAGGCGACACAGACCCTCGGGAGTTCGTGCGTGTGTACGAAACTGCAATCGAAGCCGCAGGAGGAGATGACACTACAAAGGCGAAGGGACTCCCCTCGCTGCAAGGAGTGGCGCTATCCTGTTTTTTACCATAGAGCCAAACTGCGCACGCTGTGGGAGCAGTCCGCGACCGCCTTTATAACAACTTCCAAGAGAACTATGTCGAGAATCGACGCGCACCAGCTATTCGCGTGAAGCGTAAGACTTTGAGAAGCTCGTGGACTACTTTGCGCCGCAAGGTACGCTGCCAAGTCAAAGACGCCAACGAAACCACCGTCGTCAATGCAGCCATACAGGGCCTTCGCCCGGGCCCGATGGCTGAGTTTAACGCGCGGAAGCCGATCAAGACGGTGGCCAAGCTCTTCGACAACATGGAGGAGTACGCACGAGCGGAGGAAGATGCGCGGAGACGCGGCACGGACACCCTTGGCCCTGTTCAGCCGGCATCCGCCTTGCGGCGGGGGGCGAGACGACTCGAGCAAGACCGAGGCCGGGGCCTCGAAGCCGCCCTCGCGATAACGATACTAGGGAACAGAAGGCACTTAGGAGCAGCGCAGCCCGCGCCACCGGGCAGCAGCCACAAAAAGCCCGCCACGCCCTCGGCGCCGAGCGCCCCAGCGACCTGCTCCCGGTCGTGGGGGTGGGAGGCCGGGCCGAGCTGCCACGAGCGACCCCGTGCGGAACAAGAAATTCTAGATCGCGGCAAGTGGTGCGAGGTGCATGGTTACGGTGATCACTACACGAACGCATGCATTGCGGTCATGGAGTTGCGACGGGTCATGCCCAAACCGCGGGCCTCATCCCTTCGGCCTCCTGCCGAAGCTCGTGTACGGCTCCCAAAGGACAGCCCCCTGCGAGTCTCCGACGGGGACAGCGCGCGGAACCGCGCCGTAAGCGCCATCACCGAGGTTCTCATCCGGCTCCTTGGAGCGAGCTGAGCCGTGGATGTCGCCTTGCAACATCACCTTCACCTCGAATGACGCCAGGGGCGTGGAGTTCCCTCACCGAGATCCCTTGGTCATACAGGTCCACATCGCAGGCTACGATGTCAGGCACATCCTTGTTGATGGGGGAAGCTCCGCGAACATTTTGTTCGCAGGGGCCCTCGATCGTATGGGGATTCCCCGGAATCGTCTAGGGCAACCGGGAGCTCCGCTTCAAGGCTTCGGAGGCCAGCCCCTGGAGGCCCTGGGGAGTGTGTCCCTCCCAGTTACACTCCGCCAGGAGGGGAACAGCCGAAGCAAGCATATCGTCTTTGACGTCGTGGACATTCCGCACCCCTACAACGTCATATTGGGGCGGCCCGTCATCAACTCCTTCGGGGCGATCCCGCACCATGCCTTCTTATGCATGAAGCTCCCAGGTCCGGAGGGTGTTATCACCATCTTCGGCGACCAGACCTTGCCAGCGCACCAAAGTCGGCGGCCGATCCACCTCGTATGGTGCACGCCCGCGACACGGCCGGTGACGCGCCTCCGCCCCGGATGGACACCTGCCGCGCCCGAGGGCGGGTCAAGAAGGTGCCGCTTCAGGCGGAGGGCAATTTGTGTCCATTGGCGAGGGGCTCCCGCCGGAGGTCGAACGCGACTTACTCTGCATGCTTCAGAGCAATGCCGACGTTTTGCGTGGTCGCCGGAGGACATCAAGGGTGTAGATCGTGCAATAATCGAGCATCGCCTGGCGATCCGCCCCGACGCGAAGCCGGTCAAGCAAAAGCTCCACCGTATGTCCATAGATCGGCAACAGGCGGCCAAGGTAGAGGTGACGAAGCTTCTCCGGGCCGGAGTCATTCGCGAGGTCCATCACCCGGCGTGGCTCGCTAACCTCGTGTTGGTCAAGAAAGCCAGTGGGGCCTGGTGTATGTGCATTGACTTTACGACACTCAACAAGGCGTGCCCAAAAGACAACTACCCCTTGCCGCGCATCGATCAGTTGGTTGACGCTACCGCCGGGTGCGAGCTGATGAGCTTCTTGGATGCCTACTCTGGATACCATCAAGTATACATGGCCGAAGATGACGAGGACAAGACTAGCTTCATTACGCCGATTGGGACTTTCTGCTTTGTCAGGATGCCTTTCGGTTTGAAGAATGCAGGTGCTACCTTTACTCGACTCATCGCACTTGCCCCGCCGCCACCTTGGGAGGAATGTGGAAGCCTACGCCGACGACGCAGTAGTCAAAACCCGCCACCGCTTGCACGGCCAGACCTCGTGAGACCTTCGACAACCTCAGAAGGCAGCATCAAGCTCAACCCCGACAAATGTGTCTTTGGTGTGCAGGCGGGCAAACTCCTGGCTTCCTCGTATCCGGACAGGGCATCCAGGTGAATCCTGATAAGGTCGAGGCCATCCTGGATATGGAGCCCGAAGACGACACGGAGGTCCAGAGGTCGGGCGGCCGCATGGCAGCCCTTAGCCGTTTCCTGTCTCGGGCGGCGGAGCGGGGCCTGCCGTTCTTCAAGACACTCCGCGGGTGCAACGGATTTCGGTGGGACAATCATTGTGTGGAAGCCTTCAACGAGCTCAAGAAACATCTCGCGACTCTCCCACTCTAGTCGCCCGGCGCCAGAGGCTCCTCTTGCTCTACGGCGCGTCGACCCACGGCGGTCGGCGCTGCTTCGCCTTGGAAGAGGAGCTGTACAGCGACCTGTACTTCGTCTCGAAGCCTCCAAGGCGCCAAGACGAGGTATACGGAGCTTGAAAAGCTCGCTTATGCGCTGGTCATGGCTTCCGTGAAGCTCGACATTATTTTCGCCCACCCGATCACGGTGCCTTCCTCGCCCTTGGCGGAGATGTTGCACAATAAGGAATCCACAGTGGTGTATCGGCAAGTGGTCGCGCGAGCTCGCCCCATTCTCCCGACGACGCCTCGCGACGGCAATCAAGTCTCAAGTTCTCGCCGATTTCCTCGCAGAATGGACCCGCCGCCGCAGCCCGCCCGTGGCTAACGGATGACCCGGTGCCGACGCCATCGCCGATGGAGCCTACGGTGTCATGGGCGCAGCGTAGGTGCGATGATCGCCACGCCGAGGGGCGCGCTCGCACTCGGCGCGCCGCCTTTCCACCACCAACAACACGGCCGAGTATGAGGCGCCGCTCTTCGCCCGACAAAGCTCAAGGCAATTGGTGCGCGGCGAGTGCTCGTCCGCACGGACTCGCGTCAGTGATAGGCCGTGGACAAGTCGATTGCCAAGGACGCCGAGCTGGCCAAGTACCTCGCGCCGAAGAGCGAGGGAACGACACTTCTTGGGCATCACGGCCAAGGCCATTCCTCGCGCGAAAATGAGCAAGCCGATGCCCTCGCGGCGGCTAGCAGCATTGCCGCCTCCCGACGGCATTTTACGAAGTGTTACCACAAGCGCCATCGCGCAAGACACCCGAGACGCGCCCTTGTTCATCAAATCGCCCAACAAGGCGATTGGCGAGCGCATCTTCAATTTTCTGCAGGCATCGCCGAGCCGACGACCGCCGAGCTCCGCGTCGCAACACCGCTAGATCTTTCCAGTGCTTGAAGGATACTCTACAAGAAGGGGTTCGCGCGCGTTCTCGCGATGCCTCTGACGAGGAGGAAGAACCTCCTCGCGAGATCCATGCGTGGATGTGTGGGTCCCACCGGCGCCAAGATCGTTGGTCGGCAAGGCGCTCAGGCAAGGCTTTTACTGGCCAACCGCCATCAGTGACGCACAGGACCTCGTGGGTCGGTGTCAAGCGTGCCAATGGATGGGGCGTATCATCTGCAGGCCCCCGATGAGCCTCAACCCCATTCCCCCGGTGTGGCGCCGGCGTGTTGGGCGCCGACATAGTAAGACCGCTTCCCGAGCCCCGTGGGACTGCGGTTTGTGGTTGTCGCGCCGAGTATTTTTCCAGTGGCCGAGGCGTAGCCCCGCAAAGATAACCTAGGCGACCATGCGGCGCTTCCTCGCGAGAACATCATATGTCGCTTTGGCGTGCTCAGGAACTCACCATCGATAACGGCTGCAGCTCGATGCCGCTTCTTCAAAGAGTTCTGCGACAGCATGGGCATCATACTTCGATTCGCCTCGGTCGGGCACCCCCAATCCAACGGCGCGATTGAGCGGGCGAACGGCGCTATATCCATCGCCGTCAAGAAGCGCCTAGTCGGGCTACCGAAGAGCAAGTGGCCGAGCGAGCTTCACAGCGTCCTCTGGTCCATCCGCACAACGGTGACGCGCCCGACAGGGTTTATGCCTTTCAAGCTCCTTTTTGGCGACGAGGCAGTAACGCCTGAGGAAATCAAGGCGGGCTCGCGGAGGGTCCTCGTCCAAGCCCCCGACGAGGAGCGCCGCGTGTCCTTGGACCTCCTCGACGGGGCGTGGGTGAGTGCAGCCCAGCACATCCAGAAGTATGCGCGGCAGACGGTGTGCACTCGAGACCGTTCCATATACCCACGGGGGTTCAAGCTCGGGGATCTTGTCCTCAGAATGGTGCTCCATGCGGATACCGTGGGCAAGCTCGAATCAAAGTGGGAAGGTCCATATATCGTGATGGAAGCCTTGCAGAAGGGAGCTTACCGACTCGCCACACTCGAGGGACAGACTCTCCGCCACATGTGGAACGCGGACAAGCTGCAGCGATATTACGCATAGAAGCCGAATCGTGGCGGTATCAGCCCTTCATTGTAAGATGTTCGCCCGCGCAAACGGGAGTTCAATAAAGCTCATTGTTCGCAAGAAGCATCGTTGGTTCTGGTCACAATGTGCACAGTCTCCCGCACGCATCAGTCTACGGACTTTAAATCAAGTCATAGCGTCGAGGTTCATCTCCGCACGCATCAGTCTACGGACTTTAAATCAAGTCGTAGCGTCGAGGTCTATCTCCGCACGCATCAGTCTACGGACTTTAAATCAAGTCGTAGCGTCAAGGTTCATCTCCGCACGCACCAGTCTACGGACTTTAAATCAAGTCGTAGCGTCGAGGTTCATCTCCGCACGCACCAGTCTACGGACTTTAAATCAAGTCGTAGCGTCGAGGTTCATCTCCGCACGCACCGCCACGGACTTTAAATCAAGTCGAAGCGCCGAGGTTCATCTCCGCACGCACCGGCCTCTGAGACTTTAAATCAAGTCGTAGCGTCGAGGTCTATCTCCGCACGCATCAGTCTACGGACTTTAAATCAAGTCGTAGCATTGAGGTTCATCTCCGCACGCACCAGTCTACGGACTTTAAACCAAGTCGTAGCGTATTGGTCCATCTCCGCACGCAGTAGTCTACGGACTTTAAATCAAGTCGTAGCGTCGAGGTCTATCTCCGCACGCACTAGTCTATGGACTTTAAATTAAGTCGTAGCATTGAGGTCCGCCTCCGCACGCACTATGTATGAGACGCAGCGGGGGGACGCCCTTGCGTGCACTCTCCGGAGTATAAATAAGACGCGGATGTTTTCCCTGCGACTCTACGGAGTCTAAACAAGACGCGAATCCCGCGCACGCATAGGCGCTGTTCCTGTGCGTACTCCTCGGAGTATAAACAAGACGTGGATGTCGATCCCGCGCACTCTCTGGAGTATAAATGAGACGGGTGTTCCTTCCTGTGCATCTTATGGGAGCAGACGCCGGAGCGCCCGGGCGTCTATATCGAGTAGGGTCGGGACCGTTCGCATGCCTACTCCGCCAATGGCACGCTTCCAAGGTGAAGATATTGGCCTCGCACAAAACGCGGGCCCAAGACAAAGATACAGCCGCTCGTAACAAGTGCTACTGACATTATAAACATGCGGGCATTACATGGCCGCAAAACATGAGTACACCGCTCTCCTACCACCTGACCAGGTGGCTAGCCTTCGAGCGGCGTCAACGGGCCCGCACCGCCGTCATGGCGCCGAGGAACCCCTTCGAGCCAGCGAAGCAGGTCCACCTCCCTATGCAGCGTTTGCTGCACTGCAACTCTGGCCGCATCCTCCCCGACGTGGCCCCAGATCCGCCGGTGGAAGTTCTGGAGGCCAGGCTCGATGAAGCGAACGGCGTCCGATATCGCCCCCGGTCGGGCAGGCAGGTCCAGGTGAGGGTTCACCAACTCATGAACATGCCTACACCCATGAGTGTGAAACATGGCGAGGGCGAGACACGCGCCAAGGAAGCCGCAATGCTCGCCGAAGGTCTTTGCACTGCGGAGCGTGACGCCCGCTCCCTCCTCGACCAGCCCGAGCGTTTCCGCTAGGTCTTCCGGCCCGTGAGTGGCGTCCAGCACGTCGACGCCCAGATCCCGGAGGGCCCGGTTCAGATACTCCATCGCCCTCCACGCCGACCCGGACGCATCGGTCAGGGCGCGGTCCTTCTCTGCAAGACGCTCGGCCAGCCGGGCTCTCTCTTCCTCCAAAGCGCGACCGCGCGAGAAGGAGGCGCGCTTCGCGCGCGGCACGACGGGTGTCTCTCGCTCGCCTCGCGCGCGCCGCCATGGCACCTTCCAGCGCGCGGTTGTTCGCCCTTCACGGCATGGGCATCGTCGCGCGCGAAGATCGCTTCGTAACTCTCCGCTCCGGATCCGGGCCTCGCGTCGGCGCTTGGCGATGACAAGTGTCCGGAGGCGCACAAGAGTCGGCGATTGCTGGCGCCGCCGAGGAGCCACGAGCGCATGATGCTTACCTTCATCTCCGAAGCTCACAGCGCGAGCGCCAGGAGGTCCCCCTCGCACGCCGACAACGTCTGTCGGGCAACGCTGCCATTGGCACGCTCCGCGGCACCATTAAGAGCGTGGAGTATCTCCGGGCGCGGGAGCAGGTCGGAGAGGACGAGCTCCAGCCTCGCCGCATCGAGGACCGCGGGGCTTCGCCACGCCGGCGCGGCGGTGCTCGCGGGACACCCTGCATGGGGATTGGGGCCTCGCGCGCACCCCCGTTGCTCGATTGTTCACCGCGTCCGGGAGACTTCGTCTCGCCTGATGTCGACGGAATGAGCGAGCAAATCGGAGAGAGTTTCGCGAAGTCGTGCGAGGAGAAGGAACCGAGCCTACCTTCTGCACCCTTTGTCGGGCAGGGCATGGTACCTGCTCAACCGCCAAGTGGGCAGTGAGGGTCTCGGCTCCTTCAGCCGGGTCGGCCGCATCGGACGCCACATTCCCAAGGACGGACCGCAACGCCGACGCCCCTGAGGCCTCGGGACTGAGCCCGAGGACGTTTTGCTCGCGGCGGCGCAAGCAGCTCTTCGGTGGCGTTGGCAGCCGCAGGTCCTGTCGTGCATGTAGCCGCTACCGCTCCGGGCGTGTCCTGGGCGGCCGCGGTGGGTGGCAGAGCACCGCCTGCCGTCGCCCTTTCGCCCGGAACCACGTCCTCTCCCGGGTTGGTGATTTCCAGCCCAACGAAGCCCGGGCTCCCAGGCTCGATGGTGCCAACGGATGGCGCCGCCAACGGATTCGAGACGGCGCGCTCCCCCAAAGTAGTCTGGCCGGATCCACCGCCGGTTGAACATCCCAACCCAGCGGGGCCGGCTGCCGAGGTGGCCGGCGGGCTGGATACGCCAGAAGTGGAGCGGGCTCGGCGCCTTGAAGACAACGCCCCCGCTTGGTCGCCGTCACCGACATGGCTTGCAGATCCTCCAGGAGTCTCCACCAGTGCCGCGCGTTCGGGCACAGCAATGCCTAGGACTTCGCAGGCACGGTTTACCCGCCCCTGTTTCGCCACCGCAGTCGCGGACTCGCGCAGCTTGTGCTCCTTGAGCGTGTACGGGCCGATGAGCGCCACACCCGCATGCTCTGCGTCTTCTAGCCGAGCCACTGCAAAAGAGGGTACGTTGATCAAACAAGGGTTACGCAGACGCAACGGGATGCGTACCATATGCTGAATGGCTTACAAGGAGCGGAGGGCAGGAGAAGGCAAGACACGGACGGGGTAACCCCGTCTTCACGGGCGTCGCCCCGCTGCCCATACTTCCACCGGGCCGAAAGTGGCGCCACCCCGTACATCGTGAACTCTTTAACTAGATCGCGCATACTTAGCGGCATGTCACGCCGACAAGCCTCCACGCCTCGCGGCGCCGTCGACCTCCGCCTCACGCTTGGAAGCCGTTGAACGAGATTGGCCCGCCGGCATAGCAGCCGCTCCGGCTGGTCACGACGTAGTAAAACCACCGGCGCGTCCAGTCGGACTCCCACTTCCACGGGGTAGCCGGCGCAGGGAACAAGGTCGTACACGACTTCCGCAACACGAAGTCCACGCTGCCAAAGTTGGACACAGCCCCCTCCCCAACTTTCCTGGGTCGACAGCACGCGTCGTGCTAAGGTAGCGAACAGCTCGCGCTGGGACGCCGCCCTCGCTCGCGCCGCCACGTGAAAACGGCCAGACGGACTATTGCGTTGGGCGTTAGCTGTGCCAACTCCAACCCGTAGGCCCGCAGGACTTCGCCTATAAACATCGTCGAGGGCATCCGAAGGCCGGCATCGAAGAACGCGACGAAGACGATTGCCTCCATCTCCTGGGGGCTCGGCTCTGTTTCGTCATGGTGGGGTAGGCGAGCCCCATCGCGTTCCTCGATCTTCCTCTCCCGGACGAGCCGCTGCAGCATCTCCTCGGTTATGCGACTTCTCCCCAGCACACAAGAACAGCGCCCCCCCGAGTGCTCCATGGCGTCCCACCGTGTGTCGGCACGAGAACGCCCCCACAGCGCCAGCTCGTACTCCCCAGAAGGGACAGACAACTCCTCCCGACTGGAAGGCGAGCCGCCGCTGGGATGATGGGAGGCATCGCCACGGTCGGCCATTCCTCTCCAAGATCAGGGCAACAGGGATCAAGGCAGCAGTAGGTTGCATTACGATCAACACGGAAGAAGCAAGGTTAAGCGACAGGCAAGACCAAGCGCCCCCATCGCAACCCTACACCCTTATAAGGCCCGCCCACCTTCTAACCAAGTTAAGACCCCGCCGGTTCGGCTGCACACGACTTGGAAAGAACTGCCAGAACCTGGAGGCGCGCGCCCGGTAGGTGCCCAGGCAGCATGATGTACCAGCACACGTCCGCCACGCGTCCCACTTCCCTAGGAAAAAGGCGAACGGCCGCGGGCACGCAACCGCTCACATCCCACGACGCGCCAATCACAAGCCGCGGTGCCTGTGGCGGCATGCAGCATGTTCCAGCGCCATTAAAAGCGCACTACCGACCGCGAGGCCACATTCGCCTCCACGCGACGGACGGTACCAACTCCCGACGGCGGACTCGGCCCGACATCGGCATCGACACGGGCGCGCGCTTCGCTTTCGACCAGGCGCCAGCTCGCCGCCACCCGCTCAAGGGTAGGGGACGAGCGCGCGAGCGTCGCCGACCAGGCGCCGGCCCGCCGCCACCCGCTCAAGGGTAGGGGACGGAGCGCGCGGCGCTCGCCGACCAGGCGCGGCCCGCGCCACCCGCTCAAGGGTAGGGGGCGAGCCGCGCGCGCCTACCGACCAGGCGCCGGCTCGCGCCACGAAGGGTAGGGATGGAGCCCGCGGCGTGTGTGCCGACCAGGCGTCGGCTCGCCGCCACCCATTCGGCGGTAGGGACGGAGCTCGCGCGCATCTACTTCGACCAGGCGCGGCTCGCCGCCACCCATTCGAAGGGTAGGGGACGGAGCGCGCGTCTACGCCGACCAGACGCAGCTCCGCCGCCACCCGCTCAAGGGTAGGGACGAGCCGCGCGTGTCTACTTCGACTAGGCGCCAACTCCGCTGCCACCCGTTCGAAGGGTAGGGGATGGAGCGCGCGCGCGTCTACTTCGACCACCGATCAAGGCGTCGGGTTCGGCTACGGCCTCAGCCTTCGGTCAAGTCCGCAAAAGTTCACAGGCCGCAGGGACGGAGGGGGCCAAAGGACTGGGCAACATGGCTTCGGCCCTGTGAAGCCCTTCACCATGAGAGGCTTCTGTTGTAGGGGTGGCCCCCACCTAAATCCAAAGAGCTGGTAGAAGGTTATAAAGCCGAGAATAGGCCATGTGTAATGACATAAGTGCCCCTGAAGGGGATACTCAGATGTAAGGGTATAATTGTAAAAGCACTCCCCATGTATATATATATGGAATACAGGCCATGGGGAGGACCCAGGCCATTACGGTCATTCTCCTACTCTCCACTACCACATCTCTCTCTGTTTGGTCTGTAACCACAACAATTCCTCCATTATCATCAGCATCAATTTTTCATAAACATGTGAGCAATATAAAACAAATATCACCATATGAATATTCGTGGTAAGTATTTATTTAAAGAAATAACATTTCAAACACCCGTATACCTTTCTACCATTCACTTGTCTTTTTTTAATTGCAATGACCGAAATGATTTGAAAGTGACAACACACACACAAAACTACTACTCCAATAGTAAATATTCAATCTCAATACCAGCCACAATAATACAAGACAATCTTAATCTACAAATCTCCTACACGCTTTCCAAATCCATCATTCTCCTGTTACCGGACAGTCCCCTTGCTGTCCTAGTACTAAAAATATCATAACTTTCAATTCTCATACCGAAACATGATAGATTTCTGGGCAGCAGGATAGCAAAAATTCATATCTCACAACCTACTCATTTGATTAACATGGATAAAAATTTTACAGAAAACTATCAAGCCCTCTACAACTTTTCAGTAGAAGAAATTCTCATATAGTGACTATAAACTACTTGAAAAATAGTACAACAATACAACAGGCCAAACCAATCCGCTACTCGATTTTTCCCCTCAAGAACAGTTATCTCCCTCTAATATGAAATCTATCCTCTAATTAAATAACAATAGAAGGGGAAACTAGATTGTTACCCAAGATATGACCAGCAAAACCACAATGTAATTCCTCGATTACCTCCCATTTTTCCTATGATCTTTTCCATGCCACTGCCCTCCTTTTCTTCACTTGTTTCCCACTGATTTGTCCCCAGCCAGACCACTGTTCCTACATGCCAATAGACAACAGCCGGACATCAATGATGCTCTGCACGCGCACCTGAGAGGAATAGCTATGCATGCGCTGAGAGCAATAGCTATGCACCGACGTACCGCGACTTCAACTGGCCCTCACGGCCAGCAGTGCAGTTCACGTGGCAGCGGAAACTTGGTTGTTTGCTGGTGCCTGAAATCGACTGCTTCCTTCGGGCGAACAAGACCAGGTGCATCGCTCGGCGCTCGGCTGAAGCTAGGACTGGAAAATTAACTTGCAGCTCGCAGCTCGGCTTGAGCTCGTTGCGAACCGAGTCGGTTTGGCTCGTAAAATTTCAAGCTAAGCCGAGTCTCTCTCATGACTCACAAAAAATCGAGCCAAGCTCGAGCCGCTCGTGAACCGGCTATGACTCGTGTGTGCAGTGCAGCGGCCCACAGTCAGGAATTGATGCGGATACAGACATACCGTCTGATCTTCAACGGATCGTCCGATCGCCTTAGAAACGTTCGGATCACTCCGAACGTCTGTTCATTCCATGGCGTTTGATCGGTTTTGGATGGTCGACGGTGACGATGACGTTCAAACCAGGCCAAATGATCCCGTCGTTGGATTGGCTGGAGACGCTTGCAGCCGTTCGATTGATTTGAAGGTGCGGTTGCGGATGAGCCGAGCCCCTAACCTAACCCTAACCCTTTAGCCGCCACGCCCAAATTCCCATTCCTAAATTTCTGATCTACATTCAATCGCCTTCTACCATGCCGCCTGCCACGCCGCTTGCCCCTCCCACCACGCGGCCCACCCCAACCACCGCGCTGTTGAAAATGTGGGCAATATTTTAATTCCAAGTTTTACTAGGAGACAAACAATAAAGTAGTAATGCAAAACTCGTAACTAACAGCAGGTTACTCATCATACTTTAGAATATACACAAGTAAATTATATTAACAAAGTCGAACAAATGCGCGAACGACTTATAATTGGGCTTGTTGAAAAACAGGAAGCAACACATGCTTGATGCAGTGAAATGAGCGGTTGCGTAGATGTGCGCTGTTCAGAAACCTTATTATCACCCCCGTGTAGGAACTCTCTGCGGCAATGGTTCGGAGATAGCCACTCTCCCTCCTTCCAGGTGCACGCTGGGAATAAAGATTGACGAAGTTTAGACGGCCTAGTACAAAAGCACAATATCGAAGAGAAGAAGGAAATGGAGGCAGTGAGTTTCTCACACATACTCCGGACGTTTCCAGGCATATAAATAGGCAGACTGTGACCTAAAAATGTAAACAGCCATTTACCCACTAGTAACTAACACATTCAACCAGCCATTTACCCACTGGTAATTGCCTGTCATCAAAACCCCAATAAAGCCTTAAATTCAAATGTTTGAATCTCATTCAAACACACAGAGAGAGAGAGAGTGTGTGTGTGGTGTAGGGTTCAGCAAAAATAAAGATGAACTTGGTCTGCCAAGTGGCACGCCACGTCACGGCACAGTCGCGCATCGCAAGTCACAAGTCACATGATTTTCATGCGAAAATACGAGAATATGCGTGTGTGTGTGTGTGTGTGATTAGCCATAGCCCTCCTCGTGCTATCTCCATCCATGTGTCATATGATTAAGGAGTGGCAAGGGTTCCACCTTATAAATTGGTCTCATCCACCTTGTCTTAGCAATATGGTACTAGACCGTGCGTGCTTTGGAATTAAGGAAATGGGCCTTGCTCACATGAGCCAATTTCTAACAACACCCCACCAATTCAAAAGCAAGAAGTAAAAGGATATCAAAGATATTGTGCTGAAGTACTATTAATATACCAATCTTTTAGTGTAAGTCCCGTACGAGTTGAACTTGCACCTAAATGATAAGATTCATCTTCTCACAGCTGATGAATGGACTATGCCTTGAATTTACAGCTTTTCGTGATCAGAGTTCACTTGAAATCTCACCTAGTACTAGGCTACCAATGAACCATACCTAAACGGAGCGTTATATGGTCATGCTCTCTTATATGCTCATGAGCTTTCTAGAGAATGCCTCATTCTCATGAACTACAACCACACAGTTAAGCTCAAGTAGGTGTATTCTTTCTAGGTATCCTGTAGGCTAATATCTTTTCCTTATTTGGACAACAGAATACATTAAGGTTTTATGTCAACCCTCCATATAGTCAAGAGTACTTTGTTTATTAGGACATGGGTATATCAAATATATGCTCTTTTGTCACAATATTAATTTGTTTTTCCCATTACCTAAGTCACGAGATCTCCAATCAACAAGGTAGGAGTTACCATTGTGGTGTAACTTTAACTTAAATGGGCATCATTCTTATGTCCATAGATGCAACGAAAATCGCTTTCCATGGTAACCCCTTCGTAAAAGGGTCTGCCAGATTTTTCTCAGTATGAATATAGTTCACAGCAATCATTCAGGGGTTTTTCAGTTTTCTGACAGATTTAAGCCTACACTTCACAGGTCTAGAGGACTTCATATTATCCTTTGTACTTGTGATTTTGGCCAACACTGTTTGATTATCACAGTACATTAAGATTGTAGGTATTGGTTTCTTAACCAACAGCAAGTCCAATAGAAGCTCTCTCAGCCATTCAGCCTCAACAATGGCTTTGTCAAGTGCTACAAGTTCTGTTTCCATGGTTGACCTCGTCAAATAGTCTGTTTGTAAGACCTCTATGAAACTGCAGCACCAGCTAAAGTAAATACATAACCACTTGTAGCTTTGACATACATAGCCACTTATAGCTTTGATCTCATTCGCATCAGAGATCCAATTAGAGTCATTGTATCCTAATACAGAAGGGTGTCCAGTATAATGTATTTTAAAAGATGTTGCGCCGCTCAAGTAGTGCAACACTTTTTCAAGTACCTCCTAGTGATCATCTTCTGGGTTAGAAGTAAACCAACTTAATTTGCTTACAACAAATGAAATGTCAGGTCTTGTAGCAGCAGTTAAATACATAAGTGACCCAATAATTTGTGAATATCTTAATTGATCTTTTCCTAACCCCTAGTTCTTTTGAAACTTAATGCTCGTATCATAGAGTGTTGGAGAAACTTTACAGTTTTCAAAACTGAACCGGTTTAATATTTTATTAGCACAATGGGAGTGATTCAAAGTGATCCCATCATTACTTTTGATCAATTTAATATTCAAAATGACATCTGCCTCTCCCAAGTCTTTCATATCAAAACACCGAGATAAGAAAGGTTTGACCTTATCAATTACAGTAGTGTTTGTTCTAAATATAAGTATGTCATCTACATACAGACATAAGATCACTCCTTGACCCCCACCATAACGATAATACACACATTTATCAGCCTCATTTACAACAAAGCCAGCAGATGTCAAAGTTTTGTCAAACTTCTTGAGAGACCATGTGGATGTGACTTCATGTTTATGATGAGTAATTGACGCGTGATCGAGAAAGTTTGAGTTTGGTTTGAGTGGTTCGAGCCAAGTCGTTGCATGGTGCAATCGACTATGGTCGGACCTGGTCAAACACGGTCGAAAGTGCTTAGGACGCCTGTTTTCTTTTCGACCGATCGTTGGGCTATGTTGGGTGTGAGCATTTAATTCTAATACAACTCTATGTTATCTGTATCTCGAGCGGTGCTATGTGATGCGTTTCTTGTCTGTGATGACAGCAGGACATCGAGGCGGAGTCGTGGCGAGGCACGGGATGACCGAACTAGGCGCAGGTGGTGCTGAGGTCGGAGTGGTCGGGATGTGCCGAAGACGGTGAGGACTCGAAGTGATTGCGAGGCGTGGACAACAAGAAAACAGGAAACTTCCGGAAAGGAGCGTGAGGGGCAATTCGGTAAAATTGACTTAGGCTCGCGGAAGCGGATGCGGTTCGAGTTTAACGGATAAAGCGCTGGTTTGTTGGGCTTAGTGGGTAAAGGGAGATGCAAACCCATTAGTGGGAGGCTATATAAAAGGAGGAGTGTCTCCTGCATGTAGTCAAGGGGACTCTGAGTATTAGCTTTGGCTTTGTGTCTCTTTTGCTTTCAGTTGAGGAGTAGGTGAGGGTAGAGCAGAGGGTGTTCTGGCTTCTGCCTCCATGTCTCCCGTGTGTGTGTGGCTTTGTTTGATGAGAGGGCTGTAAGAACACCTATGTAATCATTCATCTCTTTGCTTATCTATCAGAGCTTGCTTTGTTGAATTGTGTTGATTTCTTATCATTCTCTTAGATGCTTTCTTTTGTTTGCTTAAGTTCTTCTTTGGGCACTATGTGATCCTTGTGTGTTGGTTTGAGTTCTGTTTTGAGTTGTGTTTTGGTTGAGTTTCTGTAGAATCCTTATGCTTTGAATTGGAAATTGTCTCAAGCCTCTTGGCTAATTTAATTCCAAACGCAAGGATTTCTCTGAAAGATTACTCAAGTTGAAGACTTCCCCTGTTTGCTGAAATTTAGGGTTTGGAGTCAGGGCATCTTCTGCTCTTTTGATTTTCTAGATGGGAAGTTGAATTGATGTGTGGTTCTTGCTTCTGAAATTGTTTCTATGCTGTTTTCAAAGGATCGTGAGCAATAGATTCAAGTTACACAAGGTTTCTAGAGTTCAGACCCTTCTCGGTAGTTCACTTCAGTTTTCAGCCTCATGTCCTGATAGTGCGCTTTCTCATCTAATTTATTCTTGATCTACACTCTCTCGTTCCTGAGTTTGTTTGGCTATTAAATTTGAAGTTTTGCCCAAAAATCCTGAGAAGAGTAGTGGAAATTCAATGAACTCTCTGTTTTACGAAAGACTTCAGTTTTTACTGTGTGAGCAGTGCTGTCGGACAGATTTCAGTTTAGCCGTCTATTCTGAAACTGCAGTCAACCGCATGATTTCTGCCCTTCTTTTCTTGCCGTTGAGATTTTGAAATTTAGTCTTCTTCTCTGCTCTTCCTGTGATCCTTTAGTAAAACTCTTCATTGTAGCTTCTATTTTTTGTTTTCGGCAAGTTTGATCTGCAATCTCTATTTTTCCTCTCTGTTTCATTTTTGTTGGCAGACATTTCCTTTGGATTCAGTCCGGCTGCACTGTTGTCAAACCGAGTATATGACTGCATTTAGACCGGCAGTGAAACAATGCAGTTTTCGTTTGCTCGGTTTAGTTCTTGCCAGCTGCTGCTTTCGGCAACAACCTCTGACTGCTTGCCGATTGATTTTCTTTTTGGCATAGACTTTGAAGCCTCCAATCAAACTGGGTATACTACTACTGTCCGACAGTACTTTAATCAATTTGTTTTCAGCCTGTGTTTTAATTGGTTAGCTGTTAGTTTTTCAGTTTTTGGCTGATGAATAGCCTGGTACTGTTTGTAATAAATGCTCTCCGGACTGCAGTTGTATGCTGTGTTTTTAGCAGGCGATTTCCTTTCTATCTTTAGCACCCAGTCTTTCCTTCCTGTTTTGGGCTTGCAGCATCTAAATATTTGCTCTATGTTTGGAACTCAGGCTGTTCTCTCGGTTGTTTCTGCAGTTAAGTTCTTATGCAGCCTGTGTTCTTTTGATATTTTCGGCCAAGATGACCTTGAGTCAAGCTATTTGAATTTCTCCAGTGAGTCATTTTTGTTTGAAAGACATGTTTTCTCCAAGAGTGCTCCCGGCTGCTGTTCTCTTTCGGAGTTACAATTCTTGCAGACCTCGTTCGCTCTCTGACCTGATTTTCTTTCTTGGTCTGTTTTCTACTCTTTGCTTCATCTTAGCATTCGTTCTCTTTCTTCATAGCTTTTGTAGCTATCAGAGAAAAAATGTGAGAATATTTCGGGGTGATTTTGAAGGCACCATGCACCCCCCTCTGTTGCCGTTTTCGGTCCTACACTTCTCGTGCCATTGTTTAGGTGCTTGTTTTAGGCCATACAAAGATTTCAATAATCTACATACCTGATTTTCCTGTCCAGAAATCACAAAACCATCCAGTTGATCCATATATATTTCTTCCTCCAACTCTCCATTAAGGAAAGTTGTCTTCACGTCCATTTCATGAACATGTAGACCATAGAAAGATGCTAACGCAAGGAGTACTCTGATGGTGGTTAGTATAGCGACAGGAGAATAGGTATCAAAAAATCTTCTCCCTCTCGCTGGGTGTAACCCTTGGCCACAATCTTGCCTTGTACTTCTCAATAGTACCATCAGGCCTTACTTTCTTTTTAAAGATCCACTTACATCCTACAGGTTTGTACCTAATAGGACGATCAGTGATCTCTCAAGTCCCATTAGCCATGATAGAGTCCATCTCACTATGGACTAACTCTTTCCAATACTCAGCATCAGAAGATGCATAAGCCTCTGAAAGAGTCTTTGGCACATCATCCATAAGGTATACAATAAAGTCGTCACCAAAGGTCTTCTCAACCCTTTGTCTCTTGCTTTTGCGAGAAGCTTCTGCAACTAGATTGTTATTCTCTTCAGGGATATCACATATTGGTTCGGAAATAGTGGGAAGTTCAGAAGTATGATTATTCTCACTTTCAATATTATTAGTATGAACATTCTCTATTCGTAAAGTATTGTCTGCTGTTCTCATAGGAAAGATATTCTAAAAAAATGAAGCATCTCTAGACTCCATTATTGTATTAGCAATAATCTCAAGAGTTTTTGATTTAATTACTAAAAATCTATAGGTCGTGCTATTTTGAGCATATCTTAGAGAAATACCATCAACTATTTTTGGTCCAAGGTTTCTCTTTTTCTGCAATTTTGCCAAACACCCCTAAGTTCGTAGAAAATTAACGTTAGGTTTTCTCCCCTTTCATCACTCATACGGAGTAATCTCACTCTTTTTAGTGATTACTCTATTTAGGATAAAAGTTGCTGTCAGTATAGCTTCCCCCACCATGCCTTAGGCATACCAGCACTCTCTAACATGGCATTAACCAAATCTGTTAGTGTCCAATTTTTCCTCTCAACTACCCCCATTTGATTGGGGAGAATATGGTGGTGTAAATTCATGGACTATTCCATGCTTAGAACATAATTGGGAGAATTCATGAGAGACATACTCTCCTCCACGATCAGACCTCAATCTTTTTATTTTCTTCTCTAGTTGGTTCTCAACCTCGGCCTTATAATTCTTAAAGTAGTTTAAAGCTTCATCCTTAGTTTTTAGCAAATACACATAGTAGTAGCGTGTTGCATCATCAATAAAAGTTAGAAAGTATCTTTTGCCTCCTTTTGTCAATAATCCATTCATTTCATACAAATCTGAATGAACAAGATCTAATGGTGCCAAGTTCTTTTCGTCCGCTAATCTCTTAAAGGGTTTTTGAGGTTACTTTGCTTGCACACATGACTGGCACTTTGATCCTTGATAATTTCATATTTTCGAATTAAATCTAATCTGGATATTCTAGCAATACTATCAAAACCAATATGACAGAAACGAGAATGCCAAATATTTGCCTCATATTTATTTAAACCAGTTGCAACATTAAGATTATAACAAGACTCTAAAATACTTAGGCGGAACAAGCCTTTGCTCTTATAGCCTTACCAACAAATTTTCTGAACTTAGACATTATAATTTTATTTGACTCAAAAACTAGCTTATAACTATCCCTGCATAGGAGAGAACCACTAGTGAGGTTCTTCTTTATTGTAGGAGCATGCTGCACGTTCTTCAAGTGGGACAATCTTCTCTAAAGTAAGCTTCAGATCCACCATGCCAACACTAAGAATAGAAGCATGCGACCCATTTCCCATTAGGACAGAGGAAGCCCCTGCTGCCTGGTAAGAAGAAAACAAGGAAATATCATAACATACGTGAATATTAGCACCAGTATCAACCCACCAAGCAGTGGATTGACATGCTGAAAAGACAACAGGTGAATTACCATACCCTCCTGAAGTTGAGGTCTCGCCTATGATCACATTAAAAGCCTTCTTTCTTGGCTGTTCACCATCTTTGATCTTGCGAAAGAGACAGTCCTTTGTCATATGACTGTCTTTTCTGCACACAAAGTAGGTGATGTCCATCGAATCCTTTTTCTCGGTTTTCTTTTTCTTAAAGCTAGTTGTCTTGTTCGGTTTGTTAGATTTGTACTTCTTTGCAACAGTCTTTTTCTGTATGACGTTTGCATTGTTTTGGCCAGAGATGCTAGGTCCATCTTTTGCCTTTGCTTTTTCTTCCACATTGAGGGCTACAATGAGATCCTCAACAGAAATCTCTTCCCTCTTATGTTTCAAGCTAGTAGCAAAATCCCGCCAAGAGGCAGGGAATTTAGTAACAATACCCGCAGCCACAAATTTTGGAGGCAACACACAGCTTAGTTGCGCAATCTCACCGACTAGTAGCTGAAGATCATGAGCTTGTTCAACTATGGACTTAGCCTCATCCATGCTAAAGTCAACAAATTGGTCACACATGTAGAGCCAGTGACCTACCTCTACCGCTGCCTCTGCATATTTGTGCTCTAGTGCATCCCACAACTCTGTGGCGAACTTGCAGTCTATATACACATCTTAGAGCTGATCTGCTAGAACAGTCAGAATGCAGCCAAGAACAGTATTGTTCATATTTTCAAACTACATGAACTGCTCAATCGTAAATGGATACTGCGGGTGGATAACCTACCATAGCCCCAAAGACTAGAGCCAAAACTTGGCTCTAGTCTGCCATCTATGAAATTCTAACAAAAAAATCTCTCAGGTTTCATCGCATCAAAAGCACTAGCCATTGCTGTATTGCAATAAAATTCACAATAAGGTTTCTGGAATGTTTAAAATGTGGGCAATATTTTAATTCCAAGTTTTACTAGGAGGTAAAAACAATAAACTAGTGATACAAAACTCGCAACTAACAGCAGGCTACTCATCATACTTCATAATATACACAAGTAAATTATATTAACAAAGTCGAACAAATGCGCGAATGACTTACAATTGGGCTTGTTGAAGAACAGGAAGCAGCGTAGGCTTGATGCAGTGAAACGACCACTCGCGCAGATGTTCGTTGCCTAGAAACCTTATTACCGCCCAGTGTAGGAACTCTCTGTGGCAATGGTTTAGAGATAGCCACTCTCCCTCCTTCTAGGTGCATGTCAGGAAGAAAGGTTGGCGAAGTTCAGACGACCCGTACAAAAGCACAATATCGCAGAGAAAAAAGCACAACATCGCAGAGAAAAAGGAAATGGAGGCAGTGAGTTTCTCATACATATTCTGGACATCTCCAGGCATATAAATAGATAGACCATGAACTGAAAATTTAAACAACCATTTACCCACTAATAACTGACACATTCAACCAGTCATTTACCCACTGGTAACTGCCTGTCATCAAAACCCCAATAAAGCCTCAAATTCAAACGTTTGAATCTCATTCAAATAGAGAGAGAGAGAGAGTGGTGCAGGGTTCAGCAAAAATAAAGATGAACTTGGTCTGCTAGGTGACGCGCCACGTCACGGCATGATCGCGCATCGCAAGTCACAATCACGCGATTTTCATATGAAAATGCATGAATACGCACGTGTGCGTGTGCAAGTGTGTGATTAGCCATAGACCTCCTCGTGCCATCCCCATCCATGTGTCACATGATTCAAGGAGTGGCAAGGGCTCCACCTTATAAATTGGTCTTATCCACCTTGCCATAGCAATATGGTACTAAATCGTGCATGCTTTGGAATTAAAGAAATGGGCCTTGCTCACATGAGCCAATTTCTAACACGTGCCGCCCGCCCCTCCCACCTTGTTGCCATGCCTCGTCCTTCCCTGGCCACGTGCACCCCCCGTCGGCCCGTCCTCCCTTGGGCCCTGTCCCCATGCTATTCCCCTTGGCCTTGCTATTCTTCCCCCACTCCTTCGTCCAATTCCCATGACATGGATCGCCAACGAAGCATGGAGTCTCATGCGTGAGGGAAGAAGTCGGCTGACTCCAAGGCCTCCGGCTCTACACCAGCAGGCGAGCATGCAACTGGTTGACAGGTAGCTCCCAGCTGCCTCCTGAACTTAGCAAACTGGCAGACTCGGTGTGGTGTTTTTTTTTAATTTTTTGTTGATGTTTTGTAGTGTAATGTCTCTCAATTTTTTGAATGATTTTGTAGTGTGATATCACAGTCGTCGAGCGAGGATGTGGATTGGGAGGATATGGGTATGAGTGATGATGATCACAATGTTGTCCCATCTGCTGAGGAGGGGGAACAAGGACATGTTTCTATGGATTCTTCAAGTTCGAATGATGATGAACACACAACTGTGGCTTTAACAGAGGATGGTACAGTTTGTCAAGGAAGAACAAAGAGGAGGGCCAAAAGGCGGAAGGGATACTGGGAGACATAAATAAAGATCAGATTGTTGGAAGATTGTTAAGGTGGTGACTGTTCCATTGAAGACAAAGAAAGAGGAGACCGATACAAAGGCAAAGTGTAGGTTTTGCTACAAGATCATGTCTTACAAACAAGGGGTGCTACTTCATATTTGACGAGGCACATACCAAAGTGCACGCCATATATAAACAAGGTGGCTAAGATGAAAACTGTAGGACCGAAATGGCAACAGGGGGGGGGGGGTGAACGGTGCCTTCAAACCTCCCCAAGTACTCCCACCAGATCCTCTTCTCGATAGCTAGAGAGGTATGAAGAAAGAGATCGAATACTCACTGGAGAAAAGGAACTTAGACAACAAATGAAAGAGAACAACCGCTGCCGAGAGAATTCCAAAATGGTCAAAAAACCAACAAGTGATCAATCGACCTTACAGTTAGTTCTCTGGTCGAATATATGTGATCGTACGTCAACACATGACTGAACAACCGATGTAGTCAAAGACTTTGACCGACTAATAGAACGAAATCAAAGCAGAGATCAGGACGGAAGCCTCTTGACCGAGAACAGATGATCAAACCCAGTTCTCTGCTGTTGATATCTCACTGTGATCGGTCGATTCTCTGCTGTGGTTGGAATGACCAAACCTAGTTCCAGAGCAATCGAGATTTAGCAGCAAGAGTAGTCGACAAAAACGGTGAACAAAAAAAACTGCACGATCGAGCAGAGAAATTCGGTCGAGCGAAAATGGAGAACCTGAAAGGTACACGATCGCAAGCAGAGATTCCTCTGACCACTCGTTGCTCTCGGGAACAACCTGACCAAATGGTCATGAGTATGATTTCCAGTTCAGAGCAGGAGGAATCAATACAGCTAAAACTCTTCTCAAATCAAGAAGGCCAGAGCACAAATGAGAACCAGCTTCTCAGACATACATGGGAAAGGATAAAGCAGAGAAAACTCAGCATAGAGGAAGAGAGATGAATGATTGATAATGGAGGTTTCTACAGCCACTCTAACTGGGAGATACATGAGCACACTTGCACCATCCCGAGAACCCACATGCACACAATTAAACAAGAAAGAACAGAGCAACTCGGGGATCAGAATCTTGCCAAGTACCCGAGCTCTACCCTCTCTATTTATAACCACACACTCACGAAGGGGAACCCGTAAACCCCCACCTAACACCGGGTTTTCAACTCACTTTACCCACTAGGGAAAACGAGCTTCCAGTGCTTTACCCGTTAAACCCAACGGCTCCATTGCTTTGCCTGTTTAGCGCCAACAACTCCTGTGCTTTGCAGAGAACCGCTTCCCTTTTTGCAGACTTTGGCCATTTCTCCAAAATGCCATCCCGCTGCCTTCCCGAAAGCTTCCTCCTACTTTGCCTTGCTGTCCAAATGTTACAACCCCTCGCAAGGCTAGGTCTCCTTCGGCTTCCCTTGGTCGTTCTGGACCCCGACACCGCCCGTGTCTCGTCCCAACCTTCCCAGCCTTACTAGACCTATCTCCAAGATCCTACAACCATCACAAACAACAAAACATCACATAGCACCGCACTAGACAAGGGTAACATCCATTTGCATCGGAAAAGAGAGTTCAAACCACACTCCACAAAGTCATACACCATATATGATCGGTCGGAATGTCAAACCAATAAGTGCACAAGGTCTACGACCGCAGCACAAGACCATATGACCGATGCCCAGCTGAAACGACCACTCCTGGAGGTCATACGATTGATTACAAGTGACCTACGACCACATACAAGACTCTCGGGAGCTTTCGACCATGTCTCACCACGACACGACCGCATCCGACCGCTACCCGAGCCAGTTCGACCGCATACGACCTCTTACGACCGCATCCGAGCAAGTCTGACTGCATCCGACCAGCTACAACGACGTCCGACCGAGCCACGACCTCATTCGACGGCTTCACAACATGGTCGAAGTCCGCCGACTTCCCACGTGGTCGTAGTCGAACCTACCGACTATCGACCGCAGTGGTCGAAGCCTCGACTACCGACCGCAGTGCTCAATAACGTGGTCGAGCGCTTCCGACTACTCAACGTGGTCGTAAGTCTAAGCGCCGACTTCGACCGTAGCTTGTAACAACGTGGTCGTAGCGGCGTTTGACCACGGTCAACTTGGTCGTGGATGACCCGACTGGCTCCGACCTTCGACTGTGGTCGAAAACGACTCAGCTGTCTCCCGATTGACGACAACGTGGTTGTAACCTGCCTAGAAGGCTTCCGACCACTACCAAAGTGGTTGAAAATGCCTACGACCACTGCTAGAAGCTACAACTTTGCACAGAAAGCGATTCTAATCACTTCTTAGGCTACGACTTCGTAGAAAACACCCAAATCAAACTCAATCTTTCCAAACCAAGTATCAATTACTCATCACAAACATGTGATCACCTCCACATGGTCTCTCAAAGACCATGTTAAAGCTCAATTTGGTCCTGTCAAGGCAGGTGAGACTGGTTTACCTCTTATTTCCCCTCCTAGGGAATATGATCATGATGAAACTCATTGAATTATTGCTAAGATGATAATTGTCCATGAGTATTCTTTTAGGGTGGTCGAGCACACTTGGTTTAATATTTTGATGAGTTACTTAAATCCGTCATATCAATTCATTGGTAGAAAGACGATAAGAAGTGAGTGCATCAACATTTATGAATCAAAGAGGGAACAGTCAGGTATATGGTGTAAATGTAATGCTAGGTTTTGGGCTGTCCAGATGTTCCCTATAGTGTCCAATGCTGGTTTCTGTTCAATTTAGTATACTACTAAGTTCTACTTTCAATGTTGTCTATGAAATTGTATATTGTGCTGCTACTTGCTGCTATGCTATGTTGAAACCATACAATGTCGTGTTGTTTCAATGTTGCTTGCTGCTGACCTGCTATGTCGAATGCTTGTGTTGAGTCAGCCAGTTAATTAGCTGCTTGGCTCGTGAGCCATAACGAGCCGGCTCGAGCAACGTACCGAGCCGACCCTGCACCCTGGCTTGGTGGCTACACGAGTCAAGCCGACCTGAGCTATAGCTCCACGTGAGCTTGACCGAGCCTGGCTCGAGCCGGCTTGGCTTAACTCGTTTCCACCCCTAGCTGAAGTGATGATGCTAGCACTCACGCTCGGGCGACAACCGAAGGACTGGCATGTGTCCCAAGACTCGAAGGCGACCGACGTTGGCAAGAACGGCTCCAACAGCACGGTGATGCGTGGGCGGGGTGCGTGGTGCACGCTGATCAAAGCCCCAAACGCATGGATGCGGTGACTTTGGCGATGGCAAATGGGAAAGATGGCGCTGGTTGGGGAAAAAAATACTACTCTACTTCTAACCTCCCGTTTGACTTGGTCTAGAAAAACGACCCCTCTAAAATTCTACATATTCCCTTTCCACGTATTTCTTTTTTCTATAATTATGAAGAAGTTCTTAATAGCTATTTTTGGAATACTACATTCTCCTCACTTAACAGAATTCGACCCCAAATTCTATGCCTTACGTCTCTATGTGGGAAACAAAAATGAACTGGGAAAAAATCTCTAGACATACCTATAGCGAACAACTCTAGGTAGTCCTCACGTATGATATTCCAACTCCCAACTCACTTCCCGCGCAGTTTGAACTCGAGTTATCTGCACCAGTACCAAGTCCACAGGAGCTGTCTGCACCGGTGCCAAGTCCATAGGGGCTATTCGCACCAAAGCTATCCGAATCATTGCCAAGTCCACGAAGGCTATCCACACCGGAGCTACCTGCACCGACGCGGCAAGGGCGCAGTGCATCTACATCTCATGTCCGATTGACTATCGTGAAGTCGAGCTACAGCCAAGGCGACAAGGGCGCCAAAGGCAAACCGAAGAAGACCAATGATGATATCCCCTACTTGCCATTGGCCCGAAAATTCATGCTAAACGAGCCATTGATCGTTCTGATAAAGCACCTCCTAACCCTATGACTAACTTACTAGAGATTACATACACACTACATAGAACAAGCCAATAAGCCGGAGGGACAACATCTCTCGGGTGTCACCGTCAAGATCAGGCCGCATCATCTCTAGAGTCATAAAAGAAGATATTGAGTTTCACAATATAGAATGAATTTGATTAGGATAAGATTAAACTTAATTATACATGTGCATTTGTTCATAGATGAATAATTTACTTCATTTCAGTTAATTGATTTGTGAAAAGAATGAATGTGAATTGGATATATACTGTGTTGATTTGCTTGTTTCAGAGGGCATGGCTAGCATTTTTCGAGACTAGCCGATAAACAGAAATAGATTTAGAAATAGAAAAGAATATCATAGACGGTTTTTAAAAACCGTCTGTGATATATGATGTAAACCGTCTATGATAGTCTACTATCACAGATGGTTACGAGTTAATAACCATTTGTGATGGACTGCAAAAGTTATCTATGATGACCTCATATCATTACTGACCCAAAAACTTAGACGGTTCATGAAACAATTTATGATGATGTTTTTAAACTATGTATGATATTTTTTTCTGCAGCATTGATATCCTTAAAAGTAATACATCCATTACTTCCAACAAGTGACCAGGAGACTCACGGAAGCACCAACAGGAGCAAGGAGTATGGCTTATCAGTACTGCCAGGTGTATGGCTATCAGGAGTATGCATGAATCATGCCGTATGTTGTCTCCTGTGGGAGTATGCATGAATCATGCCGTATGTTGTCTCCTGTGATTTCAACAGTTTTTGGGCGATTTAACAGTACTGTGAACGGTAATTACAAAATTAACGTTCGCTCGCTGTAAAGAAATAACAGATTAGACAGGATGTCTACGTGGCTACTACGCAGAGACGCCTTCCAGCCAACATGCACCCTGGTCACATGGCCGTCATGCGATGGAAGGCAAATCTGCACAGCCACCGTGCAACGGCGGCCAGTTCCGCATGGCCACCATACGGTGGCCAATTAGCCAGAGTCATAAGCCATGTTATTTTATGATTAGCGAATTCATTTAAGTGTACTGCTTGTAGCAATTTTTACATATAGCAAATGAGCTCAGAAAATTAAAAAAATTTGTGAAGCCTCCGACATAGCGTACTTGGTTGTGTATTTTTTTTTCATATTTTTATCTATTCTGAATTTTACTCAAAAATTCATATAATTTAATGATTTTTTTGAGTAAAATTAGATATGGATAAAATTATGAAAAAAACACAATCAAGTATGCTATGTCGGAAGCTCCACAAAAACGTTCATGATTTTTTGAAATCATTTACTATATGTAAAAATTTCTATATGCAATACACTTAATTAAATGAATTCGCCAATCATGAATGAACACAACTAATGATCCTGACTAATTGACCACCGTACGATGGCTGTGCGGGGGAAGAGGCCACCGCACGGTGGCTATGTGGGACTAGCCACCACCACACGGTGGCAATGTGGATTTGCCTCCACCGCACGGCAGCCATAGGGTTGGGATGCGTGTCGGTCGAGAGACGCTTCCGCACGGTAGCCGTGCGGACTCCCGCTAAATCTGCTATTTCTTCACAACGGATGTTACTTTTGTAATTACCGCTTATAATACCACCAAATCAGCCAAAAACTCCACAAACCATAGTTGAGTATTTTTCTGACTCAGGGGCATTCAATCCGGCTTCAGTTGGTGGTTTCTGGTTTCTGACTATTAACTTTTGACTAAAATCAGTGGTTGTTAGTTTTTTCTCAGTTATTTAATTAAAAATAAGAAAAAACTAAAAAATATCATAATATCTCCATACAATGCAAAGGAAAAAACAAAAAATAAAAAAGCCGGAAAAACAAAAGAAACTGAAACTCGGTAGTCGACGCGTTCATTTTACCGGAACCGGATTTAACAGGGCGCATTTTATGATGGTTATCTTGTGTTGTCTGTACAGCCGGCATTGACTAGAAGGCATACAATGATACAAGCATACCTTCGATACTTCTCTCATAAGCCACTGCCATGGAGATTGCTTGATCAAAGTTAACTTTTGCATAGTTGGAGACAGAAACAAGAATTCCAATTACTTCAAGGAGAATTTCATATTCACTCGTTTGAGATCTCCAACCGTCTTTGCTCTACTGTTTAATAGGAAGAGTCAATAGGAGTGCACATCGATGGAGCCGAAGAAATATAATAATCTTCCACTCGGGATATGAGAATATAATCTTCAGGTCAAAGTAAGGCCCTGTTTGGATACGCTTAAAATCCGATTTTGGTAGAATTAAGCGAGAATCCCACCCAAACACTTTGATTATTTTTCGATTCTTTCAACCACCGCGGTGGGAAAGATCGGCATTTGCACTGGGAATCCAAAATCCTGTACCGCGAGCCCAAGGGGCCGTTTCTTCCACCGCGACGATTCTTCAGACTGCAGATTCTTCAGACCGCGACTTATCAGAAAATCCTAATCAAATTAAAATCGATTCTCAGATAAGCGTATCCAAACAGGGCCTAAGACGCTAGCAGTACTACATCTTGACAGCTACTCGATTTGGCAAACAAGATACCTACAACATTAGTCAAACAAAAAAGGGATAGTGCTCACTCGAATTCTTTATACGAATAATCCATTTTTTATTCAAAATTATAGAAATATACACGCAGGAAAATTTTTTACAAAAATAGGCTCCAGTCGCTTAATGGTTGAGCGACTGGAGCCTTTCGCCAAACCCAGCGGTGACACCTGGCAAATTTGGCAACCGTTGGGCGATTAATTGCAGTCGCCCCACTGTTGGGCGACTGGCATCCAGTCGCCCAACCGTGTGGAGACTGGGGGTGGGCTATAACCGCGCCGCGCTCGGCCGCCTCGAGCGCTATTTCCATTCCATTCAGCCGATCGATCCAGCGAGCACGAGAGAGGACGCGAGAGAGGAAGGAGAGGAGAAGAAGAGATGAAGGGGAAGAAGAGGAGAGGGAGAGGAAGAGGAGAGGAAGAGGAAGAGGAAGAGGAAGAGGAGAGGAGAGGAGAGGAGAGAAATCCAGGTAATTTTTTTGGTATATTGTTTTCTTAGTGTTAGTAAAAATTATAGATGTAGAAAATTTAGTTTAGAAATTTTGTATAGTATTTTTGATGCATTATTGTAGAAAATTTAGTGTAGAAATTTTGTATAGTATTTTTGATGTATTATTGTAGAAAATTTACTGTAGAAATTTAGATGTAGAAAATTTAGTGGCGAAATTTTGTATAGTATTTTTGATGTATTATTGTAGAAAATTTAGTGTAGAAAACTTAGTGTCAAAATTTTGTTCAGTATTTTTGATGTATTATTGTAGAAAATTTAGTGTAGAAATTTTGTACAATAGTTTTGATGCATTATTGTAGAAACTTTAGTGTAGAAATTTAGATGTTGAAAATTTAGTGTTGAAATTTTGTACAGTATTTTTAATGCATTATTGTAGAAAATTTAGTGTAGAAATTTAGATGTAGAAAATTTAGTAGAGAAATTTTGTACAGTATTTTTGATGCATTATTGTAGAAAACTTAGTGTAGAAATTTAGATGTAGAAAATTTATTGTCGAAATTTTGTACAGTATTTTTGATGCATTATTGTAGAAAATTTAGTGTAGAAATTTAGATGTAGAAAATTTAGTGTAGAAATTTTGTATAGTATTTTTGATGCATTATTGTAGAAAATTTAATGTAGAAATTTAGATGTAAAAAATTTAGTGTAGAAATTTTGTACAGGATTTTTGATGCATTATTGTAGAAAATTTAGTGTAGAAATTTAGATGTAGAAAATTTAGTGTCGAAATTTTGTACAATATTTTTAATGTATTGTTGTAGAAAATTTAGTGTAGAAATTTAGATGTAGAAAATTTAGTGTCGAAATTTTGTACAGTATTATTGTACAAATTAATTGTGCAGTGAAATTTATACGTATTAGAAAAATCAGTAAATATTGAGGGTACAAATTAATCGTGCACGTTTATTGCAGTGGGTTACGACGCGTTTATTTTGGTTCCTTATAAGTGCTAGCTTGAACTCTTTCTGTAGGTATGGCTCGTGATGGTCATGACTCCGACTAGCGGTACGAGCTATTGGACGAGCATGTGAACCGCGTGCATCGCGCTTCCCGTCGTGTGCCGACACCGGGGAGCACGGACGAGCCGGCTGAGCTAGGAGTGGTCCGGACACGCACACCTCGTGTGGCCTGGGGACTGACCCCTATTGGACTGCCAGGTTTGCACTACGCCAACGTTTAAGTGTTGCCGTAAGAACGTTCCGTGCTAACCTTCATTTTGTTTGCAGGCTGCGGGATGCCGGGCTACTCCCTCTTACCAGGATGGTGCAGGCCACGGAGGAGGATGGAGCCGCCTTGGCCGCGGGCGGGGACGAGGCGGGCGTGGAGCAATCACGACACTTCCCGTTCGATCGTTCCCTGCTGACGGCTTTGGTGGACCGTTGGCGGCCCGAGACGCACATTTTCCACCTCTCATTCGGGGAGATGACGCCGACCCTGTAGGATGTGTCCCTGCTTCTTGGCTTTCCAATCGCGGGAGGTGCTGCCTTCCTACCGGAGGCCCCGGCCGAGTGGTGCGCTGACCTGCTCGGCAGATTCGAGGGGGTCCTTCCACCGGCCGATGACCACCACATCTTCGATGCGACTTAGACCCACGGGCCATCGCTGAGGTGGCTCGCACAGTACCGGGTACGTGGTCTTTACAATCGATCGTGTCTTCAAAGATCTTACTTGAGCTATTACATGCTAATAACAACTTGTTTGCATTCAGGTGGAGCGCATGGATCCACAGGTAGACGATTACCAAGTCTCGCGCCACTTGGAAGCGTGCGTGCTGTGGTTGTTTGGTTGGGTGCTCTTCACCACCAGCCACAGCAACTCCGTGGATGCGCGCCTCATTGCTCATGCGAGGGCGATTGCGGACGGCGAGGCCCCCCAGGTCAGCTGGGGATCGGCCACACTTGCCGCGACGTACCGTGGCCTGTGCGATACGTGCACGAGATTCAAGGTGAACTCGATCCTCGCGGGCTATCCCCTACTGTTGCAGTTGTGGTCGTTCAAGCGCTTCAGCCTCGGATGACCTGTGCTAGACGACATGGGTCCGTACGGGCCCGAGATGTATCCGAGGGGAGACGTCGACCGGCCGACGATGGGCTCTCTTTGGTGTCGTCAATGAGTAAGTATTATCATAGTCAACTATTTCCTTCTTATTAACGATGGTCATACTTAACAACTTGTCTTTCTTGCAGGTACAGTTCGCGCACGTGCAGGTCACACGGGCGTACCTGCCCTTTGTGGAGCAGTTTGACCGCCTCACAGCCGACGACGTGCATTGGGAACCTTACGCAGATACAGCACTGCAGGCCTGTGCTCCTGACGGGCTGTCCACACTGTGCTTTCGTGACCAGGCTTTCTAGCTCACGCGCTTGAAACTCGTATACGATGTCTTCGTAGAGGACTACACACCCCAGCGAGGCATGCGGTAGTTTGGGCGGCATGCGCTTCCTGTACCAATTGGACCACCGCTTCCGCAGAACGTGCACGCGTGAGTGATCGCTTCTCACATGCTTTCGTGCGTGTGTATGAACGTGCGTATTAAGCAAGTGGTTTGAGTCCATGTAAGTTGCATGCATGTATGTTTGAGTCGGACTTGAGTCAAAGAGTAAGCTATATGCACATGCACACGCGTCTGAGTTGGTGCGTGTGGTCCTGCGAGGCTTGGGTGCGTACGTACACCAGCTGAATTGATGCGGAGTGCCCGATTTTCTTAACGTAGGGACAGTGATTTTCATATGTAACTTAATGAATTATGGTGATCATTCGTTACTAATGCAAGGACTAGCACTCTATAATTCACCAAATCACACCGTATCGATCATCACAGACCACCAAGTAAAGATCTATGATCCCTTAATTCCCAATGAAAAGGCAAAACGATCTCTAATAGATAAACATCTAATTCCCTCTCAAGTGTTTGTTTGGCCAGCCATAAGGAAGAATAAGCATAGAACGTTGTCTAGATGAAAAAGCAATTCATTATTTAATATCAAAGTGGTCTGGCCAAAAAGGCATGAATACATAGCTTATATAGCCCCAAGAGATGTCCACAAGGTCTCCACACTGGTTGCAACTCATCCCTACATTATATTAGACTCAAATTCAAACAAAAGGAAACCCTAATTTTACAACCATCACTTTGTTTTGCATATTGCAAAGACTACATGTTGAATCCTAAGTGACCACCTTATCCATCATGTGGTCCTTGGAATAAGCTTTCCAACAAGTACTAGATCATCCAAAATGGACTCTATTTATGAAAGTTATGGATGTTCTAATATAGGTCCTACTGGCTATCTCAAACCAAGTCCGAATTGGATCAAAACCTTTTTATCTTTGCTTTCCTTATTTGGGTGGCTTCCAAATCTGTATGAGAAAGAAAAGAAAATCTTCTCAACCTTTGAAAAGATGTGGAATAGCTAGATAGCAGCCCAAACACTCCATACAAGCCACAGACTCCTCAAGTTGCCAATCCTCATGCGTTGCCCAAGACTACCTACGCAACAAGCACTCACCTTGCCATATCTTTTCGTGGAAGCTCGAAATCATGTTAGCTTTGATATGTTGAAAAAGGGACTTGATAAACTTTTCAAATATGTATCTTATGAGCATTAGAACCCTTGGAATTCATGCAGAAAGCTTTGTGAACTTCGTGGATAGAACTGCAAACACTATAACACATGAACCAGTGTTGCATGATCCTCTTCGCCGCATGAGCACCTCCTCATGTTGCATGCCCTTCGTCCCTCACCTCCTGATGGCCACACACGTCAAAGCAAGAAAGTTGGTGAACTTCATTGTCACTCTGTTTGATCTCTAATGTTTCTTGTCTTTCAAATATGATAATAACCAAAGTTAGGTAGTATATCACTCTCTTATAAATCAACGTTATATTTATTACGAAGCAAGTTCACCTAATCTTGATTAGGCTTCTTAGCTATTAGTAACAAAGAGAACATGTTGGTGCTAGAAACATCTACATCATCATCTCCTTCAAGAAAAGCCATCATTGACTTTTGATAGCCTGAAAATGTACTAAATAAAAAACAATGTATATGCGTGGTATATGTATTTATCATCCACACTCCTTCCATTTAGCACTTTATGATTTCCTAAAAATGTACTAAATAAAGAGAACAATATATATGCGTGATATATGTATGAATCAATTATTGTATCATTCTTGTTGTTTTGGACAAAGAATTGAGTATGATAATGGCCATAGGATATATTTGGTATATAAATTACAACACACCTTTCAATCGTATCATTCCCTCTCTCATGAGAAAATGTCACCCTCGACTTGTCTAAGCATAGGAGCAAGTTAGTAATGGGTAATGGCATATCAAATTGTTCCAATATGGGTGACAAAAATTTTAGTGCCTTTTATACTTTAACTGCGCTACTCTGATTACTTATACGTGATCGTAAAGCAAATGATGAATAAGTAGGCTTTATAAATCTTTCTAAATAGTAAGTACAATCATTTAACTCATCTCAAAGTGATCAAAACGTTGCGCATAAGATTGTTTACCCAAACATTGCAATTTTAATTTAGCAAGCTTATTACATGTAATGCATATTCGATAAACATGAAACTTGTTATCTACATCGTAATCTCCAATCAAATTGAAGTTATAGGTATAGAAATTAACTATTGATTTTAGATATGAAATTTCAACAAGACTCTCAATCACACTAGATAACTCTATAGGATTATCGAATATAATATAGTACAAAGAATTATCAGGGGTTATCCTAGTAAGAACTTCTTTATGCGTAATCAATTCCACATTATATAAATTAAGCATGTCAAATTTAGAATGTAGAATCTCTAATTCTACACAAGGGTTCACACAATTACTCACCTTTTCTTGATGAATTGTGAATTCAGCACCAATATTGTTACATTTATCATCCTCCTTAATAGATGTAGGTGTCGTAAGTAGCTTGTCATCACGATCTAACCACGAGGCGGCAAGCAATCCATCTACAACCGTGGCTATCTCGTCATCATTTGTCTCATGCGGTGCGGGTTGTTTATTGTTCAGCTCCTCATCTTTATAAGCCTACACATTAAATGAGACAACATTAGAAGTAGAAATTAATGTATTAGTTTCAGTAATATCCTTACTTGGCATATCATTTACTTCTCTCATTTCTTTTAGTTTATCTCTCACAATATTAATTTGGATATTTTTAACTTCACATATGGTGGAATCACACAGCTCACTATTTTATCACTCTCACTCAATTTGGCTATGTTACTCTCATCCTCACATGGGTTTCGATGCATCTCATCCTCCATGGACCATGGGCCAGCAATAGCGTATTTACCATCAACCATTATCTCCTCAATTGATGCATATAGCAATGGGGTAGCACTGCATGGCGTCTTGACCGAAGAGAAAGTCCCATACTTGGTCATCTTCGCATGTGACACACAAGTGTAGGAATAGGAATTGAAGTGTGGACTTAGATTAAATTGTGGTATACACCTCTTTTTCATTCTCTTCTTCTCCTCTATGGCACAATTCATAAGATCCAACATACCACTGTCATATTTGGAACAAACGGTGATAGCGATATCAGAATTCAATCATCCATTGAAAAACCTCTTCGCTACTACCCCTTCATCGAAAATGATATTGGCCCTAAGTAGAGCATGCCTTAACTCAGGGCAATAATCTTGAACAGATCTTAATCCTTGTTTAATATGCTTCAATTGCTCAAACAGCTCTAGGTCCTAAAATAATGGCACAAACTCCTATCTCATGATTCGTTTTTAACTCTTGTCAATATTTCACAAATTGCCTTTTAGAGTGATGTCTCCACCAATTATAAGTGTATTCTTCGAACTCTGTGGTGCAACATATCACTTCATTAGCTTTGGGAAGCTTCTGGGATGCAAGATCCATCTCTATGCATCCTACCCATTTAATGTACTCCTATGGATCGGTACTCCCATAAAAAGGAAGATAGAAAGATTCTGGTCCTATCATGGTTAATTATAGAAAAGAAACTATACTATTGTGCGTATATGTGGAATCATGTGGAAATCATTCGATCTCACTCTTTTCTTACCAAAGTAAAGTTCTTACCATTCTAAAGTGATTTGAGGTCAAAACTTACACTTGGTAGTAATTACAACCAGCAATAGTGATGATCAAATGAGAGTGTATCTCAATTGTACAACAATGGTTATTTAATGCAGCTTGGTATGAAAAAGTGTATATTTTATACAATCTGAAATTCTAGATATAGTAAATCTAGGTAGTAATCCAAACTAGAATTCAATGTCTAGTTGCTGATCTCAAAAATATAAGTGATGAATAAAGTAACTCACATGTAAAGATGATGGAACTTAGTGCAATCAAAGGAAGAATGAGCTAAACAAGATATAAAGTGAACAAAACCGAATAGCTCATATTGCATAAGTTATGGAGAGACGCTAGCTAATTGCTCAAAATAATGAAACATGGCACAAGATTGCTCAAACAAAAGATAATTGCACAATCTAAAATTTCAAAGTAATAAAAAAGGGTTTGCTCAACAATATGGGTGCCGGCCAAGCCTTTCTTGTTCTAATTTTTTTCTTTGTGTTGTCTTCGTTTTCTGTGTACTCGACCAACAAGATAACAATGATCACTAATAATTCCCATACAGTTCAAGAAGAACAAATCACAAGATGATATATGAGTAGTCCTAAAGCAATATCAAATAGCTTGTCTCAATAGAATCAAAGTGTTCACAAAGGATGAACCGTTCACCGCAAAACTAGGGTTTCTATTTTTTATATATATACACAAGTACTAAACTATGGTACTAAAAACAAACCTAAACACTTTTATAATAAACTAAGAACTCAAAATAACAACCCACAATCGACCGACATGAGTGCTAAAACTTGTCGAGTCAAAAACCCTAAAAGGAAGCCAAATTTGGACATGACTTAATTAGCATAGCTAACAAATAGAATGATAGATTATGTTCTAAGCTTTCCAAAAGTTCAAGAACACCCTAATCCAACTTCGGACGTAAAAGCTACAATCAGAATACTGAATCGAATGCAATTGGATGAAGCAATGCGAAGGAATTACAACCAACAACTAAACAAAGTTTCTAATAGACAAAAGACTAACACTACTCTTTAAATAATAGAATGAAACTACATGCTAAATATTTTGTTGGTGTTTTTGTGTATAGGACATAAAATAAATATGTAACTAAGGGTAAATAATCCCACCAAGTGAACGAAGCTCTGATACCAAGATGATGCAGGGTGCCCGATCTTTTCGACATAGGATTAATGATACTCACGCATAGCTTGATGAATTGTAGTGGTCCCCCGTTGCCAATGTAAGGACTAGCACACTATAATTTGCTAAATCATGTCTTGTTGATCTCGCAAATCATTAAGTCTATCAATCCCTCTATTCCCAATAGAAAGATAGAATGATCTTAAATAGATAAACACCCACTTCCCCCGCAAGTGTTTGTTTGGCTAGCCACAAAGAAGAACAAGCATAGAACACCATGTAGATGCAAAAGCAATATGTTATTTAATATCAAAGTAGTCTAGCCAAAAGGCATCAATACATGGCTTATATAGCCTCTAAGGATGTCCACAAGGTACCCTAAATTGAGTACAACTCATTCCTACATTGTATTAGATTCAAACTCAAACACAAAGGAAACACTAATTTTATAATTGTCACTTTGTTTCAGATGTTGCAAAGATTACGTGTCGAATCTAAAGCAACAACCTTATCCATCAGGTAGTCCTTGGAATAATATTTCCAACAAGTACTAGATCATCCAAAACAAACTTTATTTGTGAAAGTTATATATGTTTTAATATAGGTCTTACCTGCTGTCCTGAACCGAGTTTGGATTAGATCCAGACCTTCTTATCTTTGTTTTTCTTATTTGGGTGGCTTCCAAATTCATGTGAAAAAGCAAATGAAACCTTCTCAACCTTTAGAAAGACATGGAAGAGCTAGATATCAATCCAACATGCCGTACAAGCCACGGACTCATCAAGTTACCAACTCTTGCTTGTCGCCTGGGACTGCCTACGTAGCAAGCACTTAGCTTGCCATATCGTTTCGTAGGAAGCTCTAAATCATGTGAGCTTTGATCCGTTAAAAAATAGACTTGATAAATTTTCCAAATATGTTTTTTGTGAGAATTAGAACCCTTGGAATTCATGCAGAAAGCTTTGCAAACTTTGTGGACAGAACTACAAGTACCATAACGCATGAACCAGTGCAATGTGATCCTTTTCGCCGCATAAGTGCCACCTCGTTTTGCATTCCCTTCCTCTCTGGCCTCCTGCTCGCCGCGTAGGTTGATGCAAGGAAGTTAGTGAACTTCATCATCACTCTGTTTGATTTCCATCATTTCTTGTCTTTCAAATCTAAGAATAAACAAAGTACTAGGCAGTATACCATTCTCCTCTAAATCAACGTTATATTTATTAAGAAGCGAGTTCATTGAACTTGATTAGGCTTCTTAGATATTAGTAACAGAGAGAACATGTTAATGCTAGAAACATCTGCATCTCTTTGTGTGACTATGATGTGGGAGGCTAGAGATGGCTGGCTATATAACCCTAAGTTGTCTGCTCTTTCGTGGGGGGAAAGGTTGCTTATCTTTGACTTGAATAAAATTTTTAAAAAATCATTATGATTGATGGCAAGGTTATTCCTACGTTCTTGTGATTTCTTTCTTTCTCGAGGGTGGTGCTTGAATTCACGTGCTAACCATTTGATCTTACCTTCGGTTTATGCGTCACCGTGCGCACGTGTTGTTGCCGTTTAACCGCGCAGGAGGCTGCTGATTTCCGTGCCGAACGTGTGGGGGAATTGCTGCAGGCTACCGAGTTCACCAAGTCACGTTGATTTGCTGCTGCTCTTTGTGCGTTGTGATCAGGGTGGCTAAACCGGAGAACACAACGTGACTGAGGTCGCTACTGCCGTTGGTACTGTGAAAGATCGGACCAAATTCTTGATCCATCTAGTCTACTATTTGGATCTTTACTATTCTTCAACACCAGGAGAACTTCAACACTATTTGGATCTTTACTATTCTTCAACACCAGGAGAGATTTCTTTTATCAAATCTTGCCATACTTGTAGCCAGTAATTTGTTAGTCATAAAGTTATAGCTTACCATATTTATCACAAAAGTTTAACAGAACTTGAGGAGCAGCCAAACACCCCTATATATATTTCATGAAAACGAGGCACAAAATCATGCATGCAACAGATGTTTTTAAGCGCTTGTTGTGGCACCAGTACAGTACCATTTTCTAGTCAGCCAAGATATTTATAAATATTGCTAGATCTATTCTTTTGATTGTAGCTTATGACTTTTAATTTTTAACTATAATTTATTAATCTAATAAATAATGATTACTGAAAAAAATCAAAATAAAAAACTGACAAGGAAAAAAAACGGGGCTGCACCTTTACTCTCTTGTACGTATGTAGTCAAATCGTGCATCATCTTTTATAGGTGGGGACGACTTGTCGTGGTCCGAAGTCCAAACACGACTGGACGTCACCATTTGATGCGCTAAGAACAAAGCCAACAAACAACCATGGCGATAACGCTGGGTTGTGCATACGAGGTTCATTTTTGCGATGCTTTCGCGTTGGAACTAGCATATGTTAAGTCAAATAAGAACTACGTGAATGTGAGTGTACCTGTACCCACAATCATAGCCATTGATCAATGTTCTGAGATCCATGCAAGAATTTTCTTTCAATTTTCGAATTTTGGACGTTTTTGACACTGTAGTTCCTGAAAATTCCAAAAATGGTGCTGAGTAGAACAAAATTTCAATTCTAGCACCATGTTGACCGCATGATTTAACGGGAGCGTGACACGTGTCAGTGGTGCGGACGGGGACCGCACCACTCCGGAGTGGTGCGCTCCCCGACCGCACCACTCCGCCGCCGTACCTGCCAGCTAGATGGTGCGGTGCCGCACCGTACCACCCCCCTAATGGTGCGGCACCACACCGCACCACTCCGCCGTGGGTCCCGCCACTCACATGCCCCCGCTCGGTCGCCGCTCGCTGCCGTCCCGTCACCCCGCCGAAAGCCGCCCGTGGTGCATCCTTTTATTGCCTGAATGCGAGATTCTTTCCCCCGTGCTGCATTTGTTGATTTCGTGTCAAGACATGAGAACCGGCCCCTACATTCTTTCTTGCATGTGGCCGTTGTATGTTGTGCAATAAAAGGAGGACCTGCGTTTGGAACGCTCCAGCAACGCTTGCATTTGCGCTCCAGCCAAAGAAGCAGCAAGAGAGGGAGCAAGAGAGGCAGCAAGTGAAGGAAAGAAGAACTCATTTTTGCAGTAATTTTTGAAGGGATTTGAAGTTCTCATAATTGTGAAAGTTGTAGATTGTCTCGTGAGATTCAAGAAAAGGTAAATATCATCTCCATGCGTTTAAGATGCTATTATAGTGATTAGCCTGTAATTAGCGTAAACGATATCAATATGTCTATATTTTATGTAATTATCGTGTTGTATTCTATATTTTATGTGAAGAAATGAAGTAATATTGTTGTAATGTAAAATATTTGTAGTTATTTGTGGTCGTAGTATATTGCAATTTTTTGTGATAAAATGTATGTAGTTGTAGAGTACTGTAATTTATATTTTATGTGAATAGTTTTTGTACTGATGTTGTAACCAGTAATCTTGCTGTTTGTTAAGTGGATTATAACTACATTTAAATGATGTTCGCTGCATATATGAAGCATGGCACATTGTTGGGTAGTACTAGAAATGTAGAGGAGGTAGTAGGATCTAACAGATTGGCAAAAAATGTAGTTATTTGATCGATGTAAGAAATCATAAGTAAGAAATGATGAAAATTGAGCTGCTCGATTAGTGATTTAATTAGTAGAATAATAATACAAAATAGGAGTGAAATTACAAAAAATGTAATTCGATTTGCAGTAAAATTTGAATTTAATGTGTTAGCGTGCTCTGCAAATAAAGTAAAAAATACAATGATAAGTTAAAAATAAATTAGAGATTTCTATGAAGTTGAAAAAATTGTAATATATGTAGCACAGAAGTAAGATTTGTAGAATAGAAATTGGAAAAAAGTACATTACATTAGTAATTTGATTTATATAGAAATTTGTTAGCGCACTCCATAAATGGTACGCTTGTATGTGGTACGCAGTAGGTTATGTATGATGGTAAAGTTGTTGCCTGTGATACATACTAAGAGGGTTCAGTTTGGGCTTATGTTAGGTACGCCATGGGTGACATCCAAGACTTATTCGTGTTCTATGGAAGTGGTCTCGTACGGGACGGGCGTGCAGGCGCACTGAATAATTGTGACCGGACTGTGATCCGGGCACGCAATCTGAACACCATGAGCCTGTTGGAGCTACGGAGATGCGTGCGTTCCGCATTCGATCGGGACACCGCAAGGAACAAATTACGGATCGAGGTAGTGTATGCCACAGTTGGAGGTGTTGCAGGGGATACAATGTGGCAACTTATAAAGGTGACGAGCGACGCTTCATGGGCGAACTACATGGAGGTTGTGTGCAACCCAGACGCATTGATATATGCCAGGCCAATGGTGTATGTTCAATTCGTGGAGAGGACAGAATCATCCGCCATGGGTGGCTCTGGTGGTGCTGGCGGAGATGTAGAGCATGCATTACTCTCCGGCGGTCATGAAGATACTGGTGAAGGAGGAGTCCATGAGTCAATGGAAGATGGTGACCTGCAGAGGCGCGTGGAGAATTTTCAGCCGAATGAAGGTGCGGAGAGGTGGTGGGCCTCGCGTGTTGACTGTCACGAGTACCTTGAGAACCAGGTGCAGGAAAGTGAGGAGGACGATGTGGAAACAGAGAGTTCAGGAGAGGAGGAAGAAGGGGAACCTACAGCGGGAGGTGTGGTAGGTGGTGTTGTAACCACGGAGGGTGCGTACGTGCCGTCCAGATTGGACGACATCGCAGCGGAATCCCTAGTTCTGCCACGGGCGGAGGAGGCGGAGTGGGGATTCAATGAAGGCAGACTCGTTGTAGGGCAGAGCTTCCGTAACAAGAGTGTTGCACAGCAAGCTATTGCCACATACGCCGTCAACATCAGCCGGACATATCGGGTGCACAGGTCCAACCCTGACACCTACATTGTGAAGTGTGTGGACGGCTCCTGCCCTGGCAAGGTCCGTGCGCAGCGGTTCAGAGGCGCTGCCACGGACTTTCGGATAACGGTGCTGAACGATCACACTTGTGAGCTTGCGGCGCCACTACCTAGGCACCGCAACATGACGTCGTCATATGTTGTAGAGCTGATAAGGCATCTTGTGGCTGCAAATGTATCCATTACTCCCAAGGTTCTCATGGCGGAGGTAGCGAACATATCCCTCCTTTCTAAGGGAATGTCGTCCTTCGGTGACCCAAATCCCACTGGCCCCTCGGCTTCCGACATGGTTTGTTCAAGCACGAAAGACAGGGTACTTCTTTGTTTGACTGAACAATGTGCTGGGACCCCAACCGTGCTACTTATACCAAACGAGACAACTTGCTGCATTCACCTCAAACGAATAACGGGGCGATTCGCATACGACGTGACATATCGGGGCATCTTTGCTCTGAGAGATGACAGAACAGGTCTGCTTTCGCAGTGAAATGACAAAAGAGGCCAGCTTTGCTCAGTGACATGACAACACAGTGCAGCTTTTCGCAGTGACGTGACAAAACGGGCCAGCTTTGCTCAAAGAGATGACAGAGGATAGCTTTGCTCAAAGACATGCCGTCTTTGCTCAGTGAGATGACAAAAGATGCCAGCTTTGCACAGTGACATGATAAAACGGGGCAGTTTTGCTCAGTGACATGCCAAAATGGGGCAGCTTTGCTCAGTGAGATGATAAAAGATGCCAGCTTTGGGCAGTGACATGACAAAGCGGGGCAGCTTTGCTCAGTGGGATGCCAAAATATGCCAGCTTTGGGCAGTCACATTACTAAAGAGAGCAGCTGTGCTCAGTCAAATGACAAAACGAGGTCAGCTTTGCTCAGTGAGATGAGAAAACAGCGCAGCTTTGCTCAGAGATAAGACAAAACGGGGCAGCTTTGCTCAGTGAGATAACAAAAGATGCCAGCTTTGGGCAGTGACATGACAAAACGGGGCCTTTTTTCAGTGATATCGCAACACTCCCATCTTTACTCACTGCTACGACCACGCGGACCAGCTTTACACGTACGAGTAGAGACAAAACGGCCCCTATAAATTGGTATGCATTCCATTTCCCAGCGAACATTGCACCTCCAAACCCCATACTACATCGCGCTTCCCTCACCCAATCGGGATGGACAAAGGCAAGAAGAAGCAATGGGACAAGATGGTGAAGGATTGGGAGGAGACCCGTGACATAGCACGGTCAGCTGCGGCCCGCGATGCCGCCCGCGATGAGAAAATAAGGGCTATACAAGCCCGGGTAGAACAAGCCCATCGTGCTACAATGAAAGGTCCCCCCAAAGAGCGCCCGCGTAGCAACAACCCCATCCCGGACGTCCCCACCGAGCGTTCGCCACAACTACCACTGAGGGGAGACACCTCCCTTTGTTGGTGCGGGGACGTGTGCAAGTTTTTCAAGTCTAAGGACCGCATCAGCCTAGGTATGCGTTACCGGGGTTGCGCAAACTACTCCAGTGACTACCCCAACCGCCGTTTTGACACCGCAACCTATCGGCGGCGTGCGACCACATGCACTATTTTCCCTACCTTTTCTCCTTCACACCACGCACTAACAATATCTCCCATGTATTTGCAGTCTCGGAGCCCCGTGTGGCTACCACAAATGGATCGATCTTGAGATCCACCCTGAGGACCAATGGACACTCGACTTCGAGGAGTGGAATGTCACACGGACAAGGAGTTGCTGGAAGAGGAGCGCCGCAAGCACGAGCACACCCTGCGTATCTGGCGCGAGACGCAAGCTCATCTTGAAGCGTGCAGCGTAGGGAGCGGGAGGCTCGCGAGAGGAGCGAGAGAAAAGGGAAATTGCGGCTAAGGCAAAAGAGGCGCAGAGGATTTCAACGCCGAGCGGGCAAGGAAGGAAAGTGGCCCCGGTCCACACGAAGAGGTCGTCTGGCGATTGGGTGGGTTAGTCGCATATCATGCTATATGTTATGCATGTAATAAAAATCTACGCGGCATGTACTCCCAACTGTATTATGAAGTTTAATATCTCGTATTTTCGCATTCCATGATTCACGTAGCACCTCATTTAACAATATTAACATAGCGGTCCTCACCTTCAAAATAACACTTACCACTTTATGTATCAACCGTTCTACGGTCAATCTTCCTAAAAAAAATTTACCAAAATTTTTTATGCATCGACAACTTACAATGAACATAATCTTTTATTACAACTTTATCTGATTTTTATCCAGTTTATAACTACAAAATTGCCAAAACTGAAAACAATCACGGAGATTGCAAATCCTAACAACAGACCAAACCCTAAAATTCACTTACCACTTTATGTATCGACCGTTCTACGGTCAATCGTTCCTAAAAAAATTTACCAAATTTTTTTATGCATCTACAACTTACATTGAACATAAACTTCTATTGCAACTTTATCTGATTTTTACGTAGTTTATAACTACAAAATTGACAAAATATACAAACATCACGCGGATTGCAAACCCTTAAAACATACCAAACCCTAAAAGTCACTTACCACTTTATATATCGATCGTTCTACGCACAATCGTTCCTAAAATAATTTTACCCAAATTTTTTATGCATCTACAACATATAATCAACATAAACTTGTTTTACAATTTTTTCAAATTTTTTTCTGATTCACAACTACAAAATTAACAAAACTTATAATCATACGTGTTCAATATCACTTTCCTTCATTTCCTCCAATTGTTCATATCACATTTGTGCTCAAAACATTTTTCTTTAAATTTCTTCCAATAAAACAACATACCATGATCGAAATTTGTTATTGTCACTTGAACACATTTTTCACGGTCAGCAATATATGAAAATCACAAAAACACTAATCGTTACTTCACACAAATTTCGTTCGTACTCTACCAACCAATATTTTTAATTTTCAAAATTGCAAAACTAATTACACAAGCAGTAAAGTGGACTCCACTTCAAATTCATATTTTTTTCACACATCATTTCATATATACACATAAATTTTTATTTAAAAAATTATCTTTACAAATGCATACAAAAATAACTTCAATTAAAATCCTACCCGTGCAAACCCTAACCCGTGAGAGGGCGTGGGACCCACGGCGGAGTGGTGCGGTGTGGTGCCGCACCATTAGGGGAGTGGTGCGGTGCAGCACCGCACCATCTAGCTGGCAGGTACGGCGGCGGAGTGGTGCGGCCGGTGAGCGCACCACTCCGGTGTGGTGCAGTCCCCGACCGCACCACTGACACGTGTCACGCTCCCGTTAAATCGTGCGGTCAACAGGGTGCTAGAATTGGAATTTTGTTCTACTCAGCGCCATTTTTGGAATTTTCAGGAACTACAGTGTCAAAAACGTCTAAAATTCTCAATTTTTGAATGGGAGAGAGAAAAGCATATTGTCAGATAAACATGTACATAGGTCCATCATATTCTCTCTTCCCAAAATCGCTCTCTCACCACCTGTATCCCTACCATCCATTCTCTCTTTCTCTTTCTCTTTATCTCTCCTCTATTCTCTCCCTCTCTTTGAGATGCACCAGCCCACGAGGATTCTAGTGTGGCGGCTGCTAGCCTCCGACGAGAACGTGATCGACAACGAGGTGGCCTCCGACTAGCACTCGAGTGGTCCTCTGTCCTGTACTACTTCGATGTGCTCCTACTCTATGGCGCTACCGACGTGCTTTGGCACACACGAGGCCGGATCCTGACGCCTCTGACCCTACCGCCTCCGGATCCGACCGCCACCGACCCCGCCGTCTCTGGATCCGGCCATCCCCAAGGTCATAGGTGTCACACTTCTTCCTCAACTCCGATGTACACTGATGGTGGGCTTCTTCCTCGATGGCATATATCTCCACGTCGCTGTCTACTCCACTGGTGATGTCGAGGTACACCTCCACATCCACTTGCAATAGAGGGTGCAACGAAGACAAGCGATGGAGGGTGCGATAGTAATCGTTGATGGAGGGGCGGCTACTGGCTGGGAACCTAGGGAGATGGTGGCCCGGTCGAAACTGTGGTGAGATGGCATCGGCGTGCTGTGCATCCGATGGTCCTCAACATCGCAATCATCGGATCTGGCCGACATCTGTTAGATCTGGACCTGGCCGCATACCTAGGTCCAGCCGGGTTTTTACTCCCCGGGCCACAGGTCCACATGGGCGGAACACAACCAAGCCCACGGAGCAACGGAGCAACAACCTTATAAGTGGTACTGGGCCTTCTCCCCCCAAAAGACTAGTCCAATGGGTGGGGGCTCCCCCACACTTATAAGTTGTGCTTTCTCCTCTTCCACAACCAATGTGGGATTATTCCCAACAATCTCCCCCTCACACATTGGTTGGACACATCTACAACCATGAGGTCCAAGGAGGTGTTAGGCACCTAGGCTCTGATACCAAATGTGAGATCTGGACTGGCCGCATACCTAGGTCCAGTAGGGTTTTATTCCCGGGCCACAGGTCCACATGGGCGGAACACAACCAAGCCCACGGAGCAACGGAGCAACAACCTTATAAGTGGTACTGGGCCTTCTCCCCCCAAAAGACTAGTCCGTTGTGGATTTGGCCCTGCCACAACATCGACCCTGCCACTACTGGATTTGGCCACCATCCCCATTGACTTTGTACCGTTCCAATTCCAATGCCCATCTTGTTTTTCACCAACAACGCCAAGGTGCTCCGGGCCGGTACACCTCACCGTCGAGGCGCTCAGCCACCTATCTTCTTTCTTGCCGGCATCACCAAGGTGCTCTGGGCCAGTACACCTTACCGCTGAGTTGCTCTGCCACCCATCTTCTTTCTCGTCCACATCGCCAAGGTACTTCGGGCTAGACACCGCGCCGTTGGGATGCTCTAACGCCAATATTCTTTCTCACCAACGTTGCCAAAGTGTTTTAGGTTGGTACACCTCGCCACGGAGGTGCTCCACCTCCCATGTTCTTTCTTGTTGGCGTCGCCAAGGTGCTCCAGGCTAGTACACCTAGCCGCATAGGTGCTCCACTGTCCATCTTCTTTCACGTCTGTGTTGCGAAGGTGAACCTGGTTGGTACACCTCGCCATGGCCCATCATTTTCAACCCGGCAAGGAGTACAGATGTAATCTTCCACTGCCATTACTCATGTCCTCATCGCCGCCATGTAATGGTCCACCTCAATGTACTCCTTCTCCGCCGCTGTCATCGACAAGTACTCCTACTCTGCCACCGATGCCATGTACCCCTCCACCACCATCTTCCTACTCCCCGACGTTGCTTCATTTTCTTCCACCCCATCGTCGTCCAACTCAGCAGCATACAGATGTACTCCTCCCCACCATGGTCCTCACCACTGCCGCCATGTTGAAGTGCACTATCCCCACGTTGTCTGCACTATCGTCGACGTCCACGTGCACCACCCACTCACCACCATCCTTCACGTCGAGGTGTATCACCCCATTATCGTCCTCTGCGTCAATGTGTATCGTGTTGGATCAGCTACTCATCCTCTTCCTCGCACGGCATCAACGAGGTGATCCAAGTTGGTACACTTCCAAATACACCACACGTCGAGGTACATAATCTAATCCTGCCTTGTAATTGTAGCTGTTCCTCAGCTCGATGCACCTCTGTGTACCTCCTCTGACCCAGAAATGTGCTTCTTCCTCATCTCCAATGCACAGTGAACCACCGCGAGTGATGTATATGTACAATAGGAGTATTGTGGTGCAATTTTTCTTTTAGTGTACATCTCTATCTTTGTGTTGTCGTTGATGTGCATCGTCGATCTTGTCGTTGTTGATGTCTACTGTTGGCTGATGCACCTCCTCCATTGATGTGCCTGAGGTGCTCCATGCTTATTCTTCCCACCTGTACACTGCCATCACTCTTCTTCTTCCTTACTGAGGTGCTTTGATGTGCACCTGCTCTGGCTTGCGTCTATCACCATTCACCACCGCCGCTATGGTTCTCACTGCTGTTGCCTTGTACTCCCATGAGGTGCTCAACCATCGGCATGTACTCCTCCAAGGTGCTCCACCATCACCATGTACTCTTCACCACCACAATGTACTCCCTCGAGGTGCTCCGCCCACCGGCGTCACCTGTCTTCTTCCTCATAGCCGCACCTTTGCCCCAACGTGTGCCTCTGTCCCCGGTGCTCCGCCTCTCTCCTAGGTGCACTGTACACCACCATCTCATCCTTGTCGGTTCTCCATCACCTTCGTTCACTATGTACATACGGTTTGTGCATACTCTGATGAGGACAACCCTAGTACTTACCTATTGCGTACTCTGCAATAATTTGCATGAGAATTGATTGCTACTTAATGCGTATGCTCTACGTATTATTAGGTTTGAAAAGTTAGAAACATTGGAGACAAAGGAAAGCTTGATCTAGTAGGAACAGACCAAAAGGGAGGAAATAGAGGCGAAAATCAACACTCGAAAGTACATGATGCCAACTAGCTTACTTGTTATGCAAGAATATGTTATATCTCGAATGTGGTACTGTAGCACCAGCAAGTTGTTGCAACAATATATTGTAGCGATGATGTACTGTAGCAACCGCCTTAGGAGTGCGATATATATGAGGGTAACTCCATGTAAGATAGCTTGAAAATTTTCAAATTTCAAAAGTTCTTATTCTAGAGTTTATGTGAGATAAATTCCACCCCTTATAGAATTAGGAGTTATCTGAGACTCTTTGTCTCCGTCGTTCTTGCATTTGCTTCATTGATTGCAAGAATCTATTTACTCCACGTGAGTAAGTAGACAAAAGGGATCGAAGCACGTGGTTGAGTGAATGAGTGTCGCAAGTTGCCGTAATAGAGACAGTGGTTGACGGTGTCATCCATCAGGTTGCACGGGTCCAGTTATATCCAATCATACATCGTGAAGATTGGGCAACTCCCCACATCATACTCTTTATGCGTATGATTTGTACATACAATTTGGTACTTTGGTGTAACTGTGTTGCAAAAAAAAAACGGAAACAGTAGACATGCTTGAGAGCTGTACATGCTGTGTTTTATATGATGTATGTTACTGTATATCTAAAAAATCAGAGTGTTGTACACCACTTATGTTGAATGTCTAAAAGTACTAAATTCATATAATACATGATTAGTTGTATAAATACTTGACTGTTGCAGGATTAAAATTGATGTGCTCATTCAAAATTCGAAATAAGAAGAGAGATTAGGAGATGGTGATGTGACAATTTACTGGTTTTGATGGGACACTATTGGTTTCCCATACTAACCTAATTCTTTTGGCACAAATCTCAAGGTAGTAATGGAGGGGAGAGATTGTGGGTGCAAGTGAACGCAGGTGTAGATCCGCATTTTCGATGTCAAGTCCATTCAATTCAATTATTGTCTCACCTTAAATTCATCGTGCGTATCTGATTCATTTGCTAGATTGCTGAAGTACCAATAAGAAAAAGAAAATTGAAGCAAGAACGCATGACTTTGATCATTGTTAGCCAGTAGCCAAATGTTACCATGCTACAAGCTATGACTCAAATAATTGGTTTACAATTTTGCTGGATATCGATGTATTACCCTAAACAAGCTCTGGGACTCAAATGGCACGAAATTCAGAGCTTACATTGCCTGAAAATGTAGATGTACACTGAATCTCTGATCATACATATATATGTGCTGAGAGATGAAAACAGTGGTACCAACAGATTTAAAATAGCTCAGAACTTCTAATATCAGTTGAATGGGACAACGAGGGCTACACTCTGTCTGAGGCCAAAAGATGCATAAAACGTTACAGGAGGCCCGTCATCCTTCTTAGTAGTTCGTCAAGATTTTATCTTGTGATACACCATCCGCTACAAGGGCTGACGTGACCTCCTGTAAAGCAGAGGACATCATCATGTACAATGATTGAAAAAAATTTGGAAACTCACAGAACTTGCCCAGAACCAGTTGAATACAACATCAGGACAGAGCATAATCTATGTTGGGAGTCTTCCCTAATACTTCCAGCATGATGAGTTATACCTTAATTCGGAATCAAAAGAACATGATGTAAAAAAAACTAGCAAACCTATCTAATTATTCAGATGCAAGCTCCTAAGGATAAAATTTGAAAGATAGCATGAGTGAACTTGAATAAATATAATTCCTTTAAATCGCTGTCCTGCATTCACTAAGGTTCAACTGGGCATGCCGTTGTCATGCTTAAGCCCATGCCAGGGTAGAGGAATGGCGAGGAGGCAAATGGTGGCTTCAGTAGGTTGGGAAGCAAGATGGGTGCACCACACAAGTGAAATTCAACTAAGACGACTAGGCGAGTCTAGCAATAGGTCCAGGTAGCGTAGCCAATGACAAGTGAGGTAGTGAGTCGAAGTGTAACTGTGCTGGAAAGAACCAGTGCATTTGTGAACTGCACCTGCGGACCAGCAGCCCTGGTCTCGGTGGTCAAAGTCAAGTTTCAAGGAGGGGTGTGTGTGCTGTGCAAAACTGTAGAAGAGAAAAAAAACTGTATTCGACTGTTCTCCCTCTCCTATTTCCCTTCTGTCTCTCTCTGATGCCTACTGATTCTCTCTTTCCAATTTACTATTCATAGGTTGTGATGTCTTGATTGCTAAAGAGTAAAAGTTTCTCGGGGGTATCAGCTCGAAAATATTGCAACATACTTGCAAATACAATAAACCAAAATGAATGCTTCAACAAACAATTCAAAAGTTAAAAAAGACCAATGTTACTGGCTCCTGATTGCCATTTGCCAATTACCAAACTTCAACAAATTTCAGGGCGGATAAAATAAGTTTCATCTAAAGAAGCAGCAGTAGACGATGATAGGGAGCACGGAGTAAGGAATATCAAAGTATAGCTGTTCCTGACAAAGTCAACTAATATACCTTTTAAATAAATTAGTAGGTGTAGGTTCAACTAATATACCTTTTAAACAAATTAGTAGGTATAGGTCTGAAAAAAGTGCAGCTTCTTGGAATATTTACTAGAGTATTGATACATAACTTTGAGGCATTAGTCGTGTAACCACCAAGAACCAAACAGAAACTTTCATGAGCTCTAACACACTTAACAGTAATATTATGCAAAAAGAATCCCAAAAAACAGAGAATATGCATGCCTCAATCATTTGTTTTTGTCCACATAGCACCGCCCCAGTAGAAGAAGGATTTGCAATGTTCTTGGCTTTAAAGAAAGCATGCTGAAAAATGAAATGATGTTAGAAGTTTGTGATGTACCTCTATGAACATGTAACAAGATAACTATAATGGTGGAGCATTTCATATATTACCTGAACGTATCCCCGTTCACCTTTCCAACTATCATCTGGTCGTGACAAGACTGGTATTATTTTAAGCCCAGTTGACTCCCAGTTCGTAAACCTATCCTGTCAGACAGAAAAGTACATATGTTTTACAAAGTATAAACAAAAGGTTTCTCTGTGAAGATATGATTTGCATACAGGAGAATGAGAGCAAATTCTCCAACCTGATATGCCATTGTTTGGAGATTTCTGGCACCATAGTAAAGTCTCACATCAGCTCTTTGATTGGCAGCAAAACCAAACTCGATGAGTGAACGAATTGGACTGCATTAATAGCACACAAGATTAATCCGGGAAGGATCCCATCAAAGGAGGTCTGAACATCAGACTAGATCAGTCAAACCGGAAAGACAGCCACATTAAGCCGGCAACCTGACTTGTCAGGAATGTCATATCAGCATAACACAAGCAAGACTACGAGAAATGGGCAGTTAAGCTGAGCTTGCACGAGTTTTACTTCTCAGAGCATTCTAACAAATGTGAAGGAGCAGTTCATTTTTGGTCCAGTAAAGTAGTACAAGCCTTCAAAAGTTATAGAAGCAAAAAAAGGAAAATTGGCATAAGTGGATAACTACGGTACGGCTGTCTTTTTTATGAACATTACATAAACCTCCCTCAACAATAGTTGCTTTGAGATTCGTTCCATTTACATCTAGGGTTCACCTGTTCTGTGGCTATAGCTCACTGAGTGGTCGGCAGCCCAACAGTGGGTGATGGTGGTGTTGTCGCTGACCACCAGACCACCAAAGGGCAGCGGCCACCAAAGATTGAGATGAAAAAGTATTAGTAACAAAGTTTCTTTATCTCTTCCCAGGGCACTCATATTAAATTATAGAGCAAAAAGCAAGATAATTGCATTCTAAGTGCTTGTTTGTTTTTGAAGTTCAACTCTCATATGATCATCCTAAGTCACCTCTTTTGAAATTTGCTAGAAGAGCATGATGATTCTCGAATCATGCATAAACACGGCTTACTTTGCTTTTCCTGATATTTATGCAGTTTCTCTAACAGCACCTTATTAAAATATTTCCCTTTAAGACATCCATGCGTGACAGGTCTTTCCCTTCCACAGTATGCATGATCCGATGAAATTGGAAGTTATGACTTAAGAAAAGATGTTCAGTCTTACTAAACCTTCGCCAACTAACACAATTTCTTGTTTTAAAACATGCAAACCATGCAACAAAAACATGTTCTATGGCACAGTTGATTAGTGAGTAATAGCAATTACATGAGATTGGGTAGATTGAATCCCCACTCTCTTACCTTTGCCTCAAAAAAAGAATGAAGGTGACAAGCTTAAAGACAACATATAAAATGAAGGTGGAGATATAAATATTTTCCAATGGGAGCCTGCATAAAGGTATTCAAGAGGTCCCTTATTGTCTTAATAACTTAAAAAGAGAGAATTTTGCACTTCTACACAAACATACCAAAACAAAAGTTTTTTTCCCCAGAAATTTCAGTGTGGGTGCTGCGACACCATAGGACCCCTATCTCCCTCACCAAACAAAGAATCATGAGCGTACAAGGCTATTTCTTCCACAAGGCCAGAATTTAAACTGAATTTGGATGCAGTGATCACTGAAATAAAATTTTTTATATATATTAGTCTCCATACATTATACTAGTTAGTTCTCAGGTTATTTTATATGGGGTGACTGTGTGTTAAATACAACCTGTGTTTCACGATGTAAGCCATTCTAGCCTTATTTCTTGTTTTGGAATATAGTAAGTTAGTAAGTCAACCCATTGATGAATAGATCAAAAGAACAAGTTGGAGTATGGGGATAAAAATTTATTGAAAAAAGACGATGAAAATAAGCAGGTACGCGTATGAAACTTGTTAGGGCTATTTTCCTACAAGCATACGCTATTACAAATGCTATACATAGCTGCAAACCGCTACTACTGCAGTCGGAGTGACTATTCCAGCACTAACCACAGTAGCCTCACAATTTTTCAACATACACAAGAAGCTTAAGAAGAATTCAATAGAGAATCAAGAAATCACCTGATCCCGGTCCCGGTGGCAAAGAGGAGCACGGTCTCCGCCGCATCCGGCGGAGATATCCTCTCGACAGCGAACCCCTTCCCCATGACCGCGCCGAGCTCCACCACGTCCCCGTCGCGGAGCCCGCACAGCTTCTCCGCCGTGGCGCCGGGCACGGTCTTGACCAAGAACTCGAACCTGTCTTCTCCTGGCGGCGACGCGATGGCCATGAGGGCCGGCTTGAGCTCGTCCTCGCCGGGGACGCGGATCATGAGGTACTGCCCCGGCACGGTGTAGGACGCGGCCAGGCCCGCGGCTTCGGAGAGTTCGACAGAGATGTGGAAGAGCGAGCCATCGGCGGAGGCTGGGCCAATGGAGGAGACGGGGGCGGCAGTCCAGACGGCCGCGTCCTGCTGGACGGCGGCGACGGCCAGGGAGCGCAGGCGGCGCCGGAGGAAGGGGAGCGAGCGCATTGTGGGGGAGGAGGCGAAGGCATGCGGGGAGGGGCGGAGGTGGAGGGGTGTGGAGATGGTGCCTGCCGCGGCCATGGCGTAGGGTGGATTGGGACTTGGGGAGCCGGAACTTGGCAGGCGCCGAGAAAGGTGGAGGGGATTGGATCTACGAACTGAAAATGATCGGTTTTTCTCTTTCCGGGCGGAAGCACCTGGGCTGGGCCGTACTTCACGTGCGTTTGCTTCTACGCACGAGCCCATTTCCAATGATGCAGACTTGCAGAGTGCAGAGGGGCGCTCGACCATAGACATCTTTATCTTATCGTCATTATTGTTTTCTTTGGGAGGCCGTACTACACGTGCGTTTGCTTCTACGCACGAGCCCATTCCAAATGATGTAGAGTGGAGGGGGGCGCTCGATCATAGACATCTTTATCTTATCGTTATTTTTGTTCTTTATAAGCTAAACTCTGCCGTAGATCTGATTTAGATGGATCTGGGACGTCCAATTTTGCCCAAACCAAAACGTAAAAAATTCGTCTCAAGTGGCAATTTTTGGTCGTCGCTAGCTTGCCAGAGCTTTACCTTGTTGAAAGAGGAGGTGACAGTGGATGACCTCCCTCGAGCACAAGTGGTGACAATCTCGGACCAGTGGTTGGCGTTGGAGCTTGAGACACTGTGGTTGCAACCTATTTTGAAGGCTTGGAGGCGCAGGGAGGGAGAGAAGCTCGTCTACAGTGGCGATCTTTGGCGCCACTGGCTCGCTGGAGCTCTAAATTGGCGGAGGAGAAAAAGAGAGGGAGGAGAAGGAGAATTTGGATGGTAGTATTTCCGATTTGGTGCAACAAAAATTCGTGAACTACAACAATAAGTTCCCATGTTTGTCACAAAATTTTCATTCGATGCAACAACACAAACGCAATCAAAATATTGTGTAATTCGTGAATGATTCCCGAAAATTTTCCCCTTAGGTGTTCAAATCTTTACTCAATGACTATGACAGTCACCAAGTTCAGATTATACACCACTTGGATTTGGTAAGGCAAAGCAAGATACCTGAGCTAACAAATTCAATAACCTTAATTCAAGGCCAGGGTTAACAATTTTGCTAAAATTTCGGTATTTTTGGTTCTTTCGTTGCCTACCGAAAGATACGTGATTTGGTCAAAAAAATTCGTGAAGATTTGAATTTAGGCGCCGAACCCAGGAAACCCTCATAGTGCAGCCTGCCCACACGCCACTCCGACACTCCCACAAGCCATAGCCCAGGCCCAGCTCCACACATTTACCATTGCTGATCGGTGGCTCAAGGCCTCAAGCTCAACACTAATCCTCAATTCCCCATTCCTTATTTCTTTCCCATCGCCATCCCAACTAAATACCACCGTCGGGGAAGGTGAGGTGCACATTGGAGACATTTACCTAGTTTTGGTGCCCCTTGTACGCCGCCAGGTTTGTGCGCGGCACGTTGTGGTACCAGATCTTGTTGAGGCTGAGTGGCCACCGAATCGGCTCCTTGTACGCCGCCAGCGCTAGGATGAGGCACATCGGTGGGTTGACGGGGGCCTCGTTGTCTAGGCATGGTATGTAGTCCGCGCTAGTGCTCAAGTTGCAGAGCTTCTAGCTGAACGACAGCGAGGTTGCACCATCACCCTCCTCCGCCACCAGCTTCTTCTTGTGCTTCCCGTTGTTCTTCTCAGGCTGGTTTTTCTTCTCATCGGTCGACTCCACTGCCTGCATCATAAACGACTCGTTCTATGCTGTCCGCTCTGTTAGCAACTCTGCCTGACTATTCGGCAGCTTCTCCACCGCCGTTGACAGCTCCTGCTACTGCTCTCCTTGCACAGCCTCCGTGTTGTCCATGGCTTGTCCTCGTCGTCACCTCGGCCAATGGCGACCCTCCCAATCCCCATCGACCTTGAGGTGCGCTAAGCATGTTGGCTTTTGTCCTTGTTCAAAATTTGTTTAAACTTGGTTAAATTTTGTCAAAATTCAAGTGATGTTTGAAAATTTCATCTGAAATTTTGAACAAAATTATGAAATTTCATTCATTTTTTCTGTTTCCCTGCATGATGAAAAAATTTTCAATCTAAAAGATTTTTCCCTGGTCAAGGCTAGTCAGACTGCAAGTCATGGACTAATCTAACTGCTTCCAACTGATCTAACTGTCGGGATGAAGCCGGTCTGACCACTGGAGTAGGGGCGATCTGATTGGTCCCCTATTCCCCATCTAAAATCTTCTGGGGATAAAAGCTCAAATTTTAAGAAATTTGCCAAATCTCATTCAACACTTTCAAATTTTGCATAAGACTTGTTCAAGCCATCAGGGACCTAAACCAAATAAGAACAAGGTTCTTGGGCTCAAGTCCACTGAATCGAGGAAATCAAATATAGGTCATAAGAACACCAAAACCCTAAATCACAATTACTTCTCACTAATGAAGATCTAAACCATGATAACTTCTAGATATAATGAGAACATTCCCTAGCAAGGCAACTCAAACAAGAGATTGAGCAAGAACAAACTAAACCACATAATCACCAATCAAGCCAAGAAGAAGCAAAACATAGCAAGAACATGAACAAGAACATGATTGAGACAAAACTTTGACTGATTCTGAGTAGAGAAAGATGTTTACATGCTCATGGATAATTACAACGTCTAGCCACAACACCGCTCTTACCCTCTCTCAAACATTCTCTCTTGTAACCATGAAAGAAGACAAGGTAAAAGATAAAACCCTAATCCTAGAATCCTTGATCCATCCACCTCCTCTTCTCCCCCTAAATAACTAGCACACACACAACCCCTAATGGGTCCAACCCTTTAAGGAAATCGGGGAAACCCGTCAATCCCAACTAACACGGGTTTTACACACTCACGCACGCTTTTGAAGGGCTTACAAGATACAACCCGCTAACTTCTTAGGGATCAATCCACTTGCAATTATATCTCTTTACATAAATTGCTTCTCCTTTGCACCTCCTTGCGTTGTGGTTTTGATCAAGTCACCAACTCATGTATTTGGCCAACTACTAAAATACCCTCAACGAAGCTTTTGAGCACCTTCCGTTGACTTCGTCGTCATCTTCACATCAAACCATCTGAGCATGCTTTGCCGTATTGCCGTTGTGCCCAATGACTAGTCATCACGCCTTTATGCATTTGGTATCTCCTAAACTATCTCTACGTGTATTGACCTCATCACTTGATGCACTATATGCACCAACTTGCCTCGCTATGATTCTTGTCTTCTTTATGCTTTTGCTTGAGTCACATATTCACTCCCGGATTTACATGACCGCTCTGGACCATAGCTTTCCCGCCTCATCCCGGTCTATTGCCACTAACCGCTACGTCCTTCAAGTCACCTGCACATCAAAAAACCAAGCAACCATATCGAGCTCAAGTTCCATGCACTTGGATCCTGTTAGTCAAACTAATGCATCATGCAATGCTATCCAACAATCCAACCATGATCATAGAACCAAGATCAATCCAAGATCAAATCTCCCAATGTCACCCAAATTCCATAAATTTACTACTCTACCGGTCTAACTACCACCTCTATAATGGCCAGACTGTACCGGTTTGACCGCCATAATCTAACTAGTCAGACCACCCCAGACACACCATTAAGTCCTTCAAAAGACCCGCTCTAGAAATTTTGGTAAAACTCTATTTAGTGTTGCCTCACAACTCTATTTCTAGTGAAACCTAGTGCAAACTCATATTCAAACAATCGCTCACATTAGTTTGGTCCAGACATCCCAAAATTCCACAAAAGTTTCTCAGACTGGTCTGACCACTCATTCCATGCTGGTCAGATCAGCCTGCATATTTTTAGCAAAGTCTTCCTCGATCAGTCTCACTAGCCTTGTAGGGCAATCAGACTACCCATACACAGTGATCTAACTAGCCTTCCAATTCAGTTGGACTGCCCCACTACTAGAAATATTGAAAATTGAGGATCTTTTTGCACAACCAAAGCTCAACTCAAAAATGTGCCAATTATTCATCGCAAATTGACTAGTGACATTTCACATGCTCTCTCAATATCCCCCTTGATGAACACATTGGCAAAACTTCCAAAATTGCAAAGTCGAGTCGATTTTGGAAAATAGAAGAGAGTTTAGCACAAAGGAATTCAATTGGTTCAGGATAGGAATGAAAAGATGAAAATGGCCAAGTGAGCTAGAGAATAGAGTGAAGAAACTAGAAGGAGCAGATTTTCAATACAAGCACTCTAAAACCACTTGAGCTTGGGAAAAATCTCACTTTAGATCCATATGAAAGAATAGTTATTCATTTTGACTTTGATCATGGTGAGATGAAGCTTGAAACCATAAGATTTTCAATAAAATGCAAAAATATCATTTTCTCCCCCTCAGCTTAAATCATGCATTTCCCACTATTTCTCCCCCTTTGATAATGAGACATGAATGAAAGATGAAATGACTAAAAGGCAAGGAAGAAATGACTAAAATCAAGAAAGCAAGGAAGAAATTAGGATAGACTAAAAGGTAGAAATGACTTTTTTTTGGGTAATTTTCAAGTTTTAGTTGGTTGGGAGCTTTAAAAATTATCCAAGTTAGTGAGAAAAGTATTTCACCAGACCATACTTAAGAGATTAACTTGAAGTATCATGTAAGAACATTCATATCAGAGTAGGCCGCAACTAGCTAGAAGTGATTACATGATTTAACACATGTCAAGCTATCTCAAAATCACAAGTATAGCTAGAGGTATCTTAATCTGAGTCATGACATGGCAAAATGTAAAATGAGCTAAGATACTAAGTCAGACAAGAAAGATATTAAATAGCTCCAAAGTAGCTCACTTAAGCTAGATTAATGACTTATCTTGGTAGAACAAGTCCTAGACTCGGAGCCATTTAAAATTACCCCCAAGCTTTAGTCTAGATTGTAATTCATATTTGAGTGGTTTATCTCAGTAAAACAAGTCCTAGACTAGGAACTATCTACAACTACCTCCTGAGTTTCAACTAGATTATAACTCACATTTGTATGATGTATTTCAGTAAAGTAAGTCCTAAACTAAGAGCTATCTACAACTGCCTCCTGATCTTCAACCAATTTGAATTAAGTTCATTTAGTTAAGTTGATTGATCTCATGCCATTGTTGAGCACATCAAGCAAGAAGTTTAAGAAAATAGTTTTGATCATACATAACTCCCTTTGAGTTTATGCCAACTGCAATGACAACCAGTCTTATGAGAAAGAAATACTGAGATGCAATTACAAGCATAATTGCGATCATTTAAAGCAATAAAAAGGCAAGAGCTACTAAATGCTTCACAAAGGAACTTTTAGCTCTACCCAAGCTAGAATCAGACTCAAAACTTAACTAAGCACTTTCAATGTCAGAAATAAGAAAATGATCACTAAGGCTATACTATTCAAATGATTCAACCTTGACTTGTTTTTAGTTCAAGTTGAGAAATTTTATAATGTTAGTCATGGCACATGCTAAGCTACACATGTGTGTACAAAGTATGAGTATGGATAATAGACAAAGCTCCAGATTATGTTACAATGCAAGAGTTGAAGGTAGATATATAATATATTACACATGCATGCAAGAAAGAAAACTCCCCCTCTCATTAGTTCCATTGGATGAATAACTCTCAATTCTCCCTGCAGGTAACAAAACAAAGAATAATCTAAAGGTTTTGTAAAAATATCAGCAAGTTGGAGTTCAGACTTAATAAAGTGCAAGATAACGTTCCCTTTCTCCACATTGTCTCTAAGAAAATGGTACATAGTATCTATGTGATTGGTCCTAGAGTGTTGCATAGGGTTCTTGGTTATATTTATAGCACTAGTGTTATCACAGAAAAGTAGAACACTACCTAAATCTAACCCAAAGTCTCTGAGAGTAGATAAGATCTAAAGAATCTGAGAGCAACTACTAGCAGCAACTACATACTCAACCTCAGCAATAGATTATGCAACTGAAGATACTTCCTAGAAGACTAAGAGACAAGAGAAGTGCCTACAAAGTGATAAGTCTCAAAGACACTCTTCCTATCTATCATACAACCCCTAAATCAGCATATGAGAAAGCTCGAAGAGAGGTGCAAGAAGAACAAGAATACCAAAGCATGAACTCAAGGGTGTACTAGAGGTACCTGAAGATGCATTTCATTACTTGGCGGTGAGATGCATGAGGAGAAGCTTGAAATTGAGCGCACAGACATATGGCGAAGTGCATGTTCAGCCTCGAAGCCATAATGTAGAGGAGAGAATCGATCATGCTGCAATACTCCTTCTGATCAACAGGCTTGCTATCCTCATTTGCATCCAAAGTCAGAGTAGATGCCATTGGAGTTGAGATTGACTTGCTTACCCCATGTCAAAGCGTTGAAGTAGGTCCTTAGTATACTTGGCTTGATGCACAAATGTACCTTGCCTCGTTTGCTTGATTTGAAATCCAAGGAAGTATGGCAATTCATCTATCATGCTCATCTCAAACTCTCTATTTATTGTATCTAAAAACTTGGAAACTAAAATATGAGATGAGGTACCAAAAATAATGTCATCCACATAGATTTGCACTAAGAGGAGATCACTATTATGCCTAAAGGTGAGCTGTGTTGTGTCTATCTTGCCCATTTGAAAATCATTTTTCTACAAAAATGACTTATACCTATCATACTAAGCTCTAGAGGCTTATCTAAGATCATACAAGGCTTTAGATAGTTTTTAGACATGATTTCTCAAAATCAGGAGGTTACTTAACATAGATTTCTTCCATGAAACTGATGTGACGATGGCCCGATCTTCCGAAAGGTACTGATAAGTCGATTGTGGAGATCTCGACGTTGATGATCCAAAGGCTCCGACCAAAACAGATCGAACCCTCGCAATCACTACACCATCGCTCGTTGGTTATCAACCGTGCGAACACGATTGACCTCGCCAAGAAGGCTATCTCCTGCAAGCGAATCGAGAACACAAGCAAGAGAGTAAAAGATGCAATCTGAAATTGCGAATAATGTTTAAGTTCACAAGTTGGGGTTCCTCAAACCGAACATGCGCTAAAGCGCTAAGCAGAATAAACTCTTAAGAAAACCCGAGGAAAACTAAAGGGTGCGACCTCCTTAAATAGGAGTCGGGAGGCCGCACTTATCTAACAAAGGGGTGTGGTACTATTCACGAGTACTGTTCACGTGAACAGTACACCCATGATTAGTGCAGGCCCAAATAGTCTAAGTGTGATTACAAGGCCCAAGGCCCACTTTGACTCGGGCTGGAAAAGTGACGCTACTTGTTTTGCAGTTTCTGATCGGCTCGGATGGAATTTCGAGGTGAGACTAGATCCATCTGAAAGTAGACTCCAAGATCTTTCCAACGAGTACTCACGGGCCCTGAGAAACCTTCTGGATCAAAAGTTATGGCCGTTTGAAGTTGGCCTGTTAGGCTGAATCCGAATTGATCTGGAGGCCGAATTGGATTCCAAAACCTGTCCAACTTGAACCCTTGCTTTAATTGGTTCCAAAGTGATGTGGTGCTATAAATATATATATTTTCATCATTAGGTAGCATCATATTCTCATTTAAAATATGTTGAAGTTGAAGAAACGAATTCACCTTTAGTTCATTCTTGATATTGGCCGCTATGGTCGTACGTGTTGGTGGCGTGGTCACATCATCCTCCCCTTCTCGATGGAAAACCGTCCTCGGTTTTAACATATGTGTAGTGTCACGTATTGCATGATCTTGATCATAAATCTTGGTGTATGATAACAAACGCAACAAACTCTCATTATGTAATATCATAATTTCTTTATCAAATAAAGTAAAATCTCTTTGAAACGAGCTCACCTCATAATTTAAGTGATGCGTAGGAGCTCTTGTAATTGTAACAACAAGTAGAGCAAATATGGTTGTATCCATAGGGTTCATGTTCTTATCAGAAACCATTAAGAAAGGCACTCTTAATATCTATATGATACAGTCTAAAACCCTTAGAGGCTGCAAATGTTAAGAAAATCCCAATAACTTCTAATCTAGCAGCAGGTGCAAAAGACTGTGCAAAGTCTAAGCTCTCAACTTGGGTGAAATCATGACAACTACCCTATTCTTACTATGTTTGTGAAGGACCATGTGAGAAGGTCCTAAATATTATTGTGATGAACCATTGCAATTTGGAAGAGTTGAAAGTTTGATTTGCAAATTGTATATTCTTGTACGGACTGTTGACAAATTAATTGTGAGTGATTAATAGGTTAATCAAGCATATTGTTTTAAGTATTGTGGATGTCACAACAACTTATTGGCCATGCATGAAGTGAATTCAGCAATGTAGATCATTTATTGAATTGCCATGCTCTGGTTGTCTTGGGTTGAACTAGTAACAGGATTAAAAATGCTAGTACTATTGTCTGACTTGATGGAACCAATATGATCTTGTATGCATCTGGTATCATGTAGTAAATGAATGTCTTGGTACACGTGATGTCCTCTGGGTTGCTCTGTATGCATGCAGATTGGTTGATGAGTTAATTATTCAATGGAGAAGCTGTTGTTCGAGAGAAACATTTCTTGCTGCATGCAGCCGGCCGTCGAGGCAATATGACCATCCGGTCAAACCGTTGAGGATACTGGTCTGACCAGAATTGGCATTCGGTCAGACCGGCCAGCCAACTGATTTTCTGCTAGATTTTTATGTTGTGATATTTGAGTCGTGGAATGGGTTTTAGTTATTTTTCTCAGTGGTTTTATGATGCATGAGCATATTTTAGTTAACATGGATCAAGTTGCGAAGAATTTGTGCATGGAAACGATTTCTTTGTCTTTGGTTGTGCAGGATTGATTGTTTGGAGTTAACTATAGTCAACGGTGAGGATCTAGGCTATGATCATGGAGAAATTGAGATTCAGAATGATTGAAGATGCCATGTGAGATGGTGAGCTCAAGCATGTCACGAAAAAAGCGAAAAATGTTGAAGGCGAGTTCGAACGGTGGCAAACTAGTAGTGCACCTACACATGGCAAGCATGACGATTGCTTGCAATGGGACATGGAGAATGGGTCAAGGAATGGTATTTTGGTAGTTTGGAAAAAATACTAGAAACTACCTTAAATCAAAACTGCAGTGCATGAGTGGTGCTTGGAAGAGCGGTTTATGTTAAGGTGGAGATGGTTTGATCAAGATGGATCAAGACTAACGATTTAGCAGATATGGGCTTATCCGCTTATGCACTTTAAAAAGCGTATATAAGTGAACATGTGTGAGTAAAATCCGTGTGTATGGGGTTACCGGATTTTCCCTTTATGCTAAGTAGGTAGTATCTAATAAGGGATGTATGTGGCTGGCTAGCCCATCTATAAAAGGGGTTGGGATGGAGACCTGTGGTTAACCACCCAACCCACCTCTCGTATGTAATCTTGTTTTAGGGTTAGGTTTTGGGTGCATAGTGTGCTACCTATCCTTCAAGGTGGAGTGGCTATAAAACTTTCCTTCTCAAGTAGCAATAGAATTAATCTTTGATGATATCCATGGCTATCCTTTTATTTGACTGATATGCTCTCATTTTGGTTGTTTTTACCTCTCACCTGTGAGAGCCCTCAAAATTAAGTAACCAACAACGCACTATTAAGAATGCCATCAAGGCTAAATAACAATATTCACAGAAACAATAAAAATAAATTCCATTCACATGCACAAGACAAATGAATATATATATATATATATATATATATATATATATATATATATATATATATATATATATATATATATATATATATGGAAACATATCTAGTGCTAACAGACTTTTCAGTGCTAACATGCTAAAACCAGCCAGAGCGTCAGATCGCTCTACGGTCCGGATCTGTGAAGGTGGAAGCACCAAATTCACTTATGCATTTTGCGGAAAACCCCACCTCTCCGTCTTATTCCCCGCCTCCCGTCTTTTCCCCGCCTCCCATCTCTCCTTGCGCGACCGGTAGCGCGGCCGCCTCCTCCGTCATCGCCATCTCCCTCGCGCGACCAGGCGAAAGGGGCGGCCGGCCTCCCTCCGTCCGCAGCACCACCTCCTCCCCGAGCTCCGACGGCCTCCTCCCCGAGCTCCTTCCCGGCGCGCACCATTCGCACCCATCCGCTAGGGTTAGGGTTAGGCGAAAGGGGTGGCCGGCCTCCCTCCGTCTGCAGCACCACCACCTCCCCGAGCTCCGACGGCCTCCTCCCTGAGCTCCTTCCCCGCGCGCCGCCGCCCTCCGCATTCACCTTTCCCCCACCTCCGCACCCGCCCACTACTGGTCATTCACCTTTCCCCCGCCTCGCTACCACTGAGCCGCCGCCTCCCCCTCCACAACTGAGCCGCCGTCGCCCTCCTCGGTAGGGTTTTGGCCGACGGCGCCGCCGCCCTCCACCACGGCGCAGCCTAGCCTTCGCTCCTCCCTTCGTCGGCAGCGTCGCCACCTCCCTCCCCGACTGCACGGCATCGCCCTCCATACCTGCATCGCCGCCTCCAGGGAGATTCATTTGTGCTTGTGAGGTTGATTTGGGGTCTAATTGTGTTGTGACATTATTGATGGTGTATTGAACCATCAAATTGTGTGTGAATTGTGTGAATTGAACCATCAAATTGTGTAATCTGTGATGTAAACAGTCATTATTGATGCGAATGAAAGTGTCTGTCAGGTGGATTGGTCAATGACTGTTTGTCTGGGATTGGTTGTTTATCTTGTGATGCCTGGGATTGATTGTTTGTCATCCGATGCCTGTCAGGTGGACAATAAGCAGCTTTTGTCTTGTGATGACTAGGATTGAATGAAAATGGCTACTGTTTTTGTGGATTGATGAACCACTGGGAGAGAAATGCTTTCATGGATTGATGAACCAGCAGATAAAGCAGAGAAACCAGCAGAGAAAGCAGAGAGAGCAGAGAACTGGGATGTCTGGGATTGGTTGTGATGCCTGGGACAATGAATACTATGCCTGGGATTGGTTGTGATGCCTGGGACAATGAACACTATGTTTATTCAAGATGTCAAGTTTAGCCTTCTTTGGCATTCTGTGTGGATATTTGGAGAGGAAAAAATCTGGACTAGACCAGCTTTATTTTTCAATTACGGCTATCATGATTCTTGAATCGTTAGACCCCTTCAGTTGGAAGAAGGTCAGACCTCTTCAATCCAAGATACTTTTGTTGGAAGAAGGTTAACATGTGTCAATAGTATCAGATTTGAAAGAAAATATTGCTTTAGTAGTGAACTTGTTTCAATAGTATCATGGGCTTGAAATTGTTGTAGCAAAAACCTGATGCTGTAGCAGCCAAAGAGAGGATGGAAAACAACACTGCAAATTCCAGAAATGAACACAAGGCATACACTGACATGTACATTCAGTTTGGATAGCATCCACACTGGTGCTAATCTGAGATGGAAATTAACAATCTGAGACAATCTGAAATTAACAATCTGAGACAATCTGAAATTAACAATCTGATGCAGAAATTGCAAGATACATACATTACAAGATAAATCAAAGTGAACCAAGCTGAAACGCAAAATACATGGCAGCATTACAATCTGACATTAACACTTTATTCGTTGCCCATACATGGCAGTTTCCCATACTAGGTCGGAGGGCGGCGGCGGGGCTCAGGGAGGAGGCCAGCTCGGAGGTCATCGACGCTCGAGGAGCACACCGGGTCGGAGGGCGGCGGCGCTTGGGGAAGAAGCTCGGGGAGGAGGTCGGGTCGAAGGGCGTCGATGCTCGGGGGGAGGTTGGCTTGGACGGCGTCGACGCTCGGGGAGGCTGGCTCGGACAGCGTCGGCGCTCGGGGAGCACACCGGGTCGGAGGGCGGCGGAGCTCGGGGAGCACACCGGGTCGGAGGGCGGCGGCGCGCGGGGAAGGAGATCGGGGAGGAGGCCGTCGGAGCTCGGAGAGGTGGTGGTGCTGCGGACGGAGGGAGGCCGGCCGCCCCTTTCGCCTAACCCTAACCCTAGCGGACGGGTGCGAATGGTGCGCGCGGGGAAGGAGCTCGGGGAGGAGGCCGTCGGAGCTCGGGGAGGAGGTGGTGCTGCGGACGGAGGGAGGCCGGCCGCCCCTTTCACCTGGTCGCGCGAGGGAGATGGCTGCTGACGGAGGGAGGCCGGCCGCCGCTTTCGCCTGGTCGCGCGAGGGAGATGGGAGGCGGGGGGAAAAAGACGGGGAGGCGGGGGAATAAGACGGGGAGGCGGGGGGTTTTCCGCAAAACACATAAGTGAATTTGGTGCTTCCACCTTTACAGATCCGGACCGTAGAGGGCAGATCTGACGCTCCTGGCTAGTTTTAGCATGTTAGCACTGAAAAGCCTGTTAGCACTAGATATGTTCCCTATATATATATATATATATGTATCAACAATCTGAATTATAGAAGGGATTCAGTTATACAACAAAGTTCATAAATGAACTCTCATACACAAATTACATTCTCAAGCTACAAGGATAAAAATTTACAACTCGATATTACAAACTTGGAATTCATCTCATACAACAAAAAAAGCGTACATACATCAGACTAAGTATTATCACAACCCCCAAAGACCTGCACAAAATTGTTAGCTAAAATGCACTTACAAAACTGAAATGAAATAGAAAACAATTGCCGTCAGAAATTGGGTTATCATTCTTGCTCTTGGGCAAGCGCGCATAGAGATACAGGATTTGTCCGGGGACAAACCGGCACCATCTCGCGTTAGTAGGGATCATCATCCGGCAAATTAAAAACTTACCTTCTTACCTATGAAGCCATAGCAGAAATTACTCCTCCATGATGCCTGAGCAAGCCACCAGCCATGCATGACTAATAGAGGACACGAGTCCACCATGCATGCATAGCCAGCAAGGAGCCAAGCCACGTCTCACCTCACTGCCACAAGGCAGCAAAAGACCAAGTCTTTGCCATACCACAAAAGAGAGTGCCATAGTAAAGAAAGCACTGCCAGAACCACACACACACTGCATTCCACCGCCCATAACACCAACAAGCTTTCAATGCTCACTGCCCAAGCTACTGCACAGCCCGCTGCCCAAAAGAGAGGAGACAAAGAGAGGCAATGCAGGTCATCAAACAGCAGCACAAGACACCAATATCCCCAATCAATCCCATGCTACCACTTGACTGCCCAAGAAGTTGCACACCCCGATTTAAGCCCTAGCACCAGACGGAGGCCAAGGAACCAACACGACCAGAAGGATAGCACCAAGTACACCAGCCAGGAGATACTCCCAGGAGCCAGCCACACCAACAAGCACAAGGGCAAGACAGCCAAGAAAGCACAACCACCTCATCCCCTTAAGCCAACGGCACAAATAAGGTAAGGCTTCGAAAAGCCCTTGTTTCCCATGTAAGTAAGTCACACTAGCTAGCCCGTAGAACTCAAGCATGGAAAATAGACCACCTACTACACTACGTTAACCGAATTAGGGTAGCCATCCAGTGCACCCTTAAGGCAGAGAATCGGCATACACAATACATGTACAAGTGCCATAAGAGACCACGGTTGCTCTCCCCAAACACTAACAGGACAAATACTTTAGCGGCCGTTCATGAGCCCCTATGCATCGACAATTGCTTCCCCGGCGCAATGTCCATGCCCAGCCCCCACATGGTTGCTCACCGAAAACCAACATCTCTACTAATAATCATCATAGCATGCATATTCTACACTAATCATCAAGAGTGCATAAAAGTAGGGAGTAGGGATGGAGAAGAAAAAAAAACCCGGTGAGTAGTACATGGCATTGGTGGTTCATGGCCACCGAGGTGCATGAGGCCGGCGAGTAGCAGACGGGGCACGGGCCAGCAAAGGCCAGCGTAGAGCCGTGCGCCAGCAGCGTGCCGCTGCCATGGCGCACTGCCATAAAGGAGGAAGAGGGCAACGCCCAGAGGCGACGATGAAGCCCCGGTATTCGCCGAGTTGCATGCCCACCATAGTAGATCCAGAGGCAGCGGCTCAAGGTGTAGCGCCGGCCAACCTAAAGACCAACCGTAGCCACAAATACCCAAGAACATAATAGAAGAAAGGGGGAACCAGATCCAATCACCACTTACCAAGCCAGATCCATGGAACCACCGCCCCAAATCGACCAAGGGACCGACCGATGTTAGATCGGCGGCAGAAACCGAGAGGAAGCGAGCATTTTGGGCAAGGCCGAAACACCGGCCATGCCGGAGGGAGAGGGGAAGCCGATGGGGAGGCGAAAACCCGGCTAGGGGCGGCGCGGAGAGGCAGCGGTCGACGGCGCCATGGTCGGCGGGGCTGATGCGGGCGGATGCGCTGCAGGAGAGAGGGGAGCGGAGGCGTAGCCGAGAGAAAGGGAGGAGTGGGAGCCAGGGCGTCGGCCGGGTCCTATGACCCCATGCCGATTGGGCCGCTCGGTCAATTGGGCCGGCTCAGGCCGAGAGGCCTAGTGGGCCGGTTTCTTTTTTTAAAATAAACCTGAACTTTCAGAGGAGTTCACAAAATACAAAAAAAAGATAAAATAAACAGCAAACTAAAATACATGTATATCACATCAAATTAAAATATGTAAGAAAATTATTAACAAAGATTCTCTGTAAATAATCTTCCTTTAAAAACCTAGAGATTTAAACTCCAAAAATATTTTGGCAAGGGTTATTGCTTCATTTGAAAATCCGTATTTCTATTTTAAAATAATGCAGGAAGGGATTTGGTTCCAGAAAAAGAGACTGCCCAGACAATCACTGAGATAGCTACTTCTCGGTCAAGCAAGTAAAGCGGGCTACCAAGCCTGCGGTGGTTCATGAAAAATGTTTTGGTTTTTGATTGTTATTCTCTAAATGTGCATGAAAATTAGTTTCTAAAATAAAGAAACATGGTCAGAATATTGGATAACATGATAAGTAACCAAAGGTAAATAAGTCCACTGGAGGAGCAGTGGGCGGTAGAGGAATTATTAGAGGATGGTAGAGGGTGCTCTGGATTGAGAGTTCAGAGGCAAGTGAGCCCCTTTACATATGGTTATCATACAAGGACTATAAAACAACCTTCATTTTGAAATAAACCGTAAAACAGTATCAACCATACTCCTGTGCTAAACGGGCGGAACAAGTTACTCTCTTTTATTGCTATTATCTCCATGATGGGTAAGTAATAACTTAGGAAGGGGACTCGGGCCAGTAAGAAAACCCGGGAGTCTAAGTCGCTTATATTAGCGTATGAGGAGTGTCGAGTATTCAGAACTGCTCGACCAACGGCTTTATAGCCGGATGGAGGTATAGTGATAAGAGTCGAGAAAACATTCTGTATTCTGAATTTGGGGTCGCATCAAAGGAAATGCGAAAGTCCAGTGTCCATAAGAATTCAGAATAATTATGGGTAAAGTGATACAAGTCTGCGCAGTACTAAAAATCATGAATTCATGCCAGTCTCTTGGATAAGAGTCTACGGGGAGAAACACTGGTTTTTCTCTTGTTCCAAAATGAATGATAGATATTTCATAAGTTAAAACACTGCCAACCTTTCAAAATTTCTATTATGTCCTTTGGAAAATTGAATCAGGTAAGATACAGGTAGAAACCAAAAAAGATTGCATCATTATTTATAAACTTGCTGAGTACTCTGTACTCACTCTTGCTATTAAATCTCTCCCTTTCAGAACAATTCTCAGTAGGGGCATTTTCGGGTTTCGAAGAGGGCGGGCTTGAGTATGAGGACACCTCAAGATATGAGGTTGCAGAGGATGACGAGATGGAGGCCGTATCTAACGGCTGGAAGGAATAGACAGTCCTTAGATTGTCATAACAGGACTGACGGGTATTACAGAATAAGTAACCATGTATCTCCCACTAATGTAGTACTTAGTTATGTAATGGACCAGAATTATGGTAACCGTAAGAACAGTTAGGTGACTCGACCTTAAGTCACCTACGGGTTGTAATAAATATTGTGTTTTTAGTCTCTAATTATTGTTCTGCTGCAACTACTCTGGTTGGTTTGTTACTTGTTAAACGCGGTGTTCTATCGAAAGGACAAGTAATAATCTGTTGACTAGTGTTATTACCCCTTGGTAATGACACGGGTCATCACATCACCTCACCCTCTTCTTGATCTTAATGTGCCAAGGACGCATAAGAGATGGAAAAATCCTCTAGGAATCATCCTCCACTCATCTAGGCATTTTGGTAGCAAGTTCATCAAGAAACTCGGTCTTTCCTCATTCTTGACTTTCCAAATGATTTCTTGATGATTTCTTTGGTGCTCTTACTTGCTGTAATATATGAGAATATATCTAGAGCCATCTTAACTATCTCTTTACCCACGAGCAAGTTTCGATCATCGTTTTTGGTTTTTGCTTAGTTTTGGTGCAACCTTTCTTGAATCTCAAAAAGATCTAAACTTTGACATGGGTTTTTGTAATCCATAGATGGAATAGGTTCCTGAGACCTCAAGTAAGGTGTGTACAAAGTTTCATGGCTTTTGGATCATCCAATCAAAAGTTACGAGGATTTGAAATCTTGCACCCGTACTGAATTTACTGTTCATAAGCCTAATTTTATTGTTCATAGCGGTCAGACCACCCCAATTAAGGCTGTAAAGGAGCTAAGTTCGAGTGAGCTTGGCCTTCTAGACTCGAGCTCGGTAGAAGCTCGAGCCGAGCTTGAGTCAAGCTCGAGTTGGGTCCGAGCCTAGATCTAGGCTCGAGCTCGGCTCGGCCTAAGCTCGAGTAGGCTTGACCTCAGCCCGTTGAAGCTCAATAACAATTAAAATAATTTATTTTGCACTAATTTTCAATAATAAGAAAATTTTGAGTTCAAGATCGGCTCAAGTAAGCTCGATAATAGTTAAAATAATTCAAACATACACTAATTTTCAAAAATAAAAAAGCTCGAGCTCGAATTCGGCTTGAGTAACCTCGGTAAGAGTTAATATGTATCGCTATTTAAGCTCGAATTGAGGCTCGTGATGATGAGGACATCACTTCTATTGATATGAACACCCCTCTTACTGCTTCCATGAATGATGGGCAAGGTCCAATCACTCGGGCACGTGCTCGTCAACTCAACTATCAGGTAAACTCGTTTTTAGGAGTCAATAATATTTCCGCTGAGCATTCGATACTTCCTAAGACTTGTGATTTTCTTGTCCTTAGGAACCATGGAGAAGAACCACGCGAGCTCAAGTGTAGAAGTGGAACCGTCAAGCGCAAGCCAACTCATATTCGCGAGTTCGACTCAGATTCGGACTGCTGGACAGCGCCTACTTCAAATGACCATAACTTTTGATCTAGAAGGTTTCTCGGGGCCCGTGAGTACTCGTTGGAAAGATCTTGGAGTCTACTTTCAGATGAATCTAGTCTCACCTCAAAATTCCATCCGAGCCGATCAGAAACTGCAAAACAAGTGGCATCACTTTTCCAGTCCGAGTCAAAGTGGGCCTTGGGCCTTGTAATCACACTTAGACTATTTGGGCCTGCACTAATCATGGGTGTACTGTTCACATGAACAGTACCTGTGAATAGTACCACATCCCCTTTTGTTAGATAAGTGCGGCCTCCCCCACTCCTATTTAAGGAGGTCGCACCCCTTTAGTTTTCCTCGGGTTTTTCTTAAGAGTTTATTCTGCTTAGCAGTTTAGCGCATGTTCGGTTTGAGGAACCCCAACTTGTGAACTTAAACATTATTCGCAATTTCAGATTGCATCTTTTACTCTCTTGCTTGTGTTCTCAATTCGCTTGCAGGAGATAGCCTTCTTGGCGAGGTCAATCGTGTTCGCACGGTTGATAACCAACGGAGCGATGGTGTAGTGATTGCGAGGGTTCGATCTGTTTTGGTGGAGCCTTTGGATCATCAACGTCGAGATCTCCACAATTGACTTATCAGTACCTCTCGGAAGATCGGGCCATCGTCACATCAGTTGGTATCGAGCAACGGTTGCCCGTGAGGTAATTCTTGTATCCCTAGTTAGTAGATTGGTTTTATTTCCTATAGTCCAGAAAAAATTGCCCCACAAAAGAGTTAATTTCCGCTGTCCAAACCCGTTGTGCCTTTCAATCTGTTAGTTTTGGTTTGCTAAATTGAATTTGTGTCCGTCATAGTATTGTCTAGTTGCTGGTCATATCTTTGTTCCATTGAAAATCCAAACAAAAAAAAAATTCCCCAACCCAAACCCTAATTTCCAATTTCGGCTGATCTTTCCTTCCTCTGCAGCCGCCACCAAAAACATCATATCTTTTGATTCCGAGATTATTTTTGAGTGGGACCACCGCCATTAGATTCAAAATTTTCTTATCCATCTATCTGTAAAATTTCACGTCATTCCAGCCAGGCAGTTAAGAGATATGTGCGGTGAAAGTTGACCTAATTATCTGTTGTGAATCTGCAACAGTCAGCAATTGTGATTTTTGTGCGAATTTCTGTGTTGGGATTCAGAAGTTGGCCCCAAAACAAAATCTGTAGAAAAAGCCGTCATAAAACAGTAAAAAAAAGAATCAGTGAAAAAGAGGCATCTGACAAAAAGTTACGGCCGAATTACCAACGTGCTGTCCAGTGGACAGAAATCTGAAGTTTTCAGTTTTGGGTCAATCCTTGTGTTCTTCAATTCCAGTTTGAATTGGATTGAATTATCTTGTATTTACCACTCCTACACTTTGCCATACACTTATTCTTAGCCTTCTTCCATCCTTGGTTGATCAGCAACATAGGCTAAGTGCTAGATACGAACTATAATTCAATTCTATGCAATTCTGAAATGAACTGATTGTTCTCCATTGCTACCATATTGTGCCTTCCAAGCTACACCTACTCTTGATCGAACAGGTTCCTCTTGCAATCGTACCCACGCTCGACACGGTGTCACGAACCAGCCACCGGTTGTACCACCTGCTACATTGGTAAGAACACTTGTAAGAGTGTGATAAGGCGCTTGAGAGTGTGTGATTCTACTTCTCGCCACCTAGTAGTTGATAGAGATAATACCTTTGTGTTGTCTTTTGTTTGCTACTAACCATGGCGGTGAGGCGTCGATGCGCAAGAGTGTGTTTTAAAGGAGAGCTCATGGCGCTTTTGGATGAACAACGCGCTGCCATTACTGATGACATCGATAGGAAGATGGATACAATGCAACTTTCCATCAATGAGAGCATTGCAACACTCACTACACGCCTTGAAAGAATGGTGAATCGGCCACCAAACAATGGAGGCCAAGATCATGAGGAGGAAATGATAATGAGAGACAAAAGCGTGACGCCGGTGCTGCACGGCCACGACACCATCCTCATCGAACCGTCATGGTATGGGAGGTAACAATAATTTTCAGTATCACAATGCTCATGTTCATGATGACCCGTTTGCTAAAGTTAAATTTTCCATACCATCTTTGCGGGTACCTATGATGCTGAAACTTATCTAGATTGGGAGATGACAGTTGAACAAAAATTTAATGCCCATCTAGTTCTGAAGTGCATAGAGTCGGACAAGCTACTAGTGAATTTAAAGATTTTGCTATCATTTGGTGGACTCAAGTAGTTAATTCAGCTTAGCCCCGATACATGGGATAGATTGAAGGTAGCTATGCGTGCTAGATTTGTTCCTCCTGCTTTTAAGCGTGAAATGCGTGAGAAATTGCAGCGCTTAGACCAAGGTAATAGATCTGTTGAGGAATATTATCAAGAACTGCAAATAGGCATGCTGCGTTGTAATGTTGAAGAGGATGAGGAGGATAAGATGGCTCGTTTTATGGGGATTAAGGCGTGAAATTCAGGACATAATTGATTACAAAGAGTATAATGATATCAATAGATTGTTCCAGCTTGCTTGTTTGGCAGAGAAAGAATTGCAGGGTAGACAACAAAGGACAAGGAGCAATTTTGGAGGTACGTCTACATCGAGACCAACACAGAGCAACCCAAGACAGCCCCACCTCCTGTTTTCGAGCTGCTGCCCCTCGTGAGTAGGCGCGTTCAGCAGCACTACCACCACCATCACGAACACCCGAGGTGAGCAAATCTACTAGTGTGCAAGCACCAGCAAAGAGCTCTTCATCGGTTGCTTCCACGGGCCGTACGACGGGCATTGTGTGCCACCGTTGTAAAGGGATGGGCCACTCATGAGAGATTGCCCAAGTCAGCGGGCGTACATTGCGACAGAAGATGGTGGTTATGTAAGTGCTAGTGATGTTCAGGATGAATATGCTCTTGCAGCTAACCTTGCAGGTGATGATGATGATCATGAGACAGATAGTGATGGTGAGGAGATTTTAGGTGCCGCTGCTACGGCGAGTTATAGAACCATAATTGTGCAGCGAGTATTGAGCACTCGAAGAGAGCAAGAGGAGAAGCTACAACGTCATAATTTGTTTCAGATGTTCCTCATCGTCAAGGATTGCCGTGTTCGTGTTATAATTGATGGCGGGAGCTGCAATAACTTGGTGGATTCAGGATTGGTCAAGAAGCTTGGCTTGACCACACGTGCGCATCCTCACCCATACCACATTCAGTGGTTCAACAACAGCGGTAAGGTGAAGGTAACACAATCTGCGAGAGTGCAATTTTCCATTGGTTCCTATCATGATGTTGCTGATTTCGATGTAGTACCTATGCAAGCATGCTCACTTTTATTAGGTCGCCCATGGGAATTTGATACCGCTGCAATTCATCATGGTAGAAGTAATAAATACTCTCTTGTGCACAAAGGAAAGAAAATAACTTTGCTACCTTTGACACCCACTGAAATTGCTAATTGTGATAAAGAGCTAGCTGAAAATAAGAAGAAAGAACTTGAACATGAATCTGAAAATCAGCAAGTAGTGAAGGATATTTTCCCACCTAAGAAAGAGAGGTTGCCATCTAGTTCTAGGACCGAGGGAATTAAATTAAAGGGTTGTGTCATGCTTGCAACCAAATCTGATCTTGCTGAAATTTGTCATGATGAAATGCCATGCTATGCTTTGATATGCAAAGATACTTTATTTTCACTTGATGATATATCTAGCTCTTTGCCGTCTCTGTCACTAACCTTTGCAGAATTTGAGATTGTGTTTCCTCTTGAGATACCCCGGGCTGCCACCAATTAGGGGTATTGAACATCAAATTGATTTGATTCCAGGAGCTTCCCTACCCAACCGTGCGCCATACCGAACCAACCGGAGGAGACTAAGGAGATTGAGCGTCAAGTGCGAGACTTGCTTGACAAAGGGTGCGTGACGTGAGAGCCTTAGTCCATGTGCTGTTCTGTACTTTTGGTTCCAAAGAAAGATGGGTCGTGGCGTATGTGTGTTGATTGTAGAGCTATTAATAATATTACCATTAGATACCGTCATCCTATTCCTAGGTTAGACGACATGCTTGATGAATTAAGTGACTCTACAATGTTTTCTAAAGTTGACTTGCGTAGTGGATACCACCAAATTAGAATGAAACTTGGAGATGAATGGAAGACGACATTTAAAACTAAGTTCGGGTTATATGAGTGGCTAGTGATGCCTTTTGGTTTAACTAATGCCCCTAGCACTTTCATGAGATTAATGAACGAGGTTTTACGTGCTTTCATTGGTAAGTTTGTGGTAGTTTACTTTGATGATATATTGATTTACAGCAAGTCACTAGATGAACATCTTGAACACTTACGTGCTGTTTTGTTGCTTTGAGAGATGCACGTTTGTTTGGTAACCTCGAAAAGTGCACCTTTTGCACCGATCGAGTTTGTTTTCTTGGCTATGTTGTTACTCCGCAGGGAATTGAGGTTGATCAAGCCAAGATCATCGCTATCGAGTTGGCCGCCTCCTAAAGCGGTCACACAAGTGCGGAGTTTTCTCGGGCTCGCTGGTTTCTATCGGCGTTTTGTTCGGGATTTCAGCACCTCGCTGCACCATTGAATGAGCTTACAAAGAAGGGTGTTCCTTTTACTTGGGCCACCAATCATCAACAAGCTTTCGACACTCTCAAAGATAAGTTAACACATGCCCCTTTGCTTCAACTTCTGATTTCAGCAAGACTTTTGAATTAGAATGTGATGCTAGTGGCATAGGTCTTGGGGTGTGTTAATGCAAGAAGGAAAACCTGTTGCTTACTTTAGTGAAAAGTTAAGTGGTCCTAGTTTGAACTATTCTACCTATGATAAAGAATTATATGCTCTAGTTCGAACTTTGGAAACATGGCAGCATTATTTATGGCCCAAAGAGTTTGTAATACATTCGATCATGAATCCTTGAAACATATTCAAGTCAAACCAACCTGAACCGTAGACATGCTAAGTGGATTGAGTTTATTGAATCTTTTCCTATGTCATTAAATATAAAAGGGGAAAGAAAATGTGATAGGCGATCGTTGTCTAGGAGATATACCATGCTTTCACAACTTGATTTCAAAATCTTTGGGTTAGAGACAATAAAGGAGCAATATGTGCATGATGCTGATTTTAAAGACGTGTTGCTAAATTGTCAAGAGGAAAGGGTTGGAATAAATTTGTTGTGCATGATGGTTTCATATACCGTCTTTGGCAAGCTATGCATTCTGTTGGCTCCGTTCGTCTTTTGTTGTTACAGGAGGCGCATGGAGGAGGATTGATGGGCCACTTGGCGTGAAGAAGACCGAGGACATTCTGTTCCACCATTTTTATTGGCCAAAGATGAGGCGTGACGTCGAGCGCTTCATTTCTCGCTGCACCACGTGCCAAAAAGCTAATTCACGACTTAATCCTCATGGTTTATACATGCCTCTTCCTGTTCCAAGCGTATCTTGGGAAGATATTTCTATGGACTTTGTTTTAGGGCTTCCTAGGACAAAGAAGGGAGGATAGTATTTTTGTTGTCGTGGATAGATTCTCTAAGATGGCTCATTTTATACCATGTCATAAAAGTGATGATGCTACACATGTTGCTGATTTGTTCTTTAAGGAAATTGTTCGCTTGCATGGTATTCCGAATACGATAGTTTCAGATCGTGATGCTAAATTTCTTAGTCATTTTTGGAGAACCTTGTGGGGAAAGTTGGGAACTAAACTGTTATTTTCCACTACCTGTCATCCCCAAACTGATGGACAAACTGAGGTAGTCAATAGAACATTGTCTACTATGCTTAGGGCTGTGCTTAAAAAGAACTTAAAAATGTGGGAGGAATGTTTGCTTATAATCGTTCGCTGCATTCTACCACGAAGAAATGCCCTTTTGAAATTGTTTATGGTTTCATACCTCGTGCACCTATCGACTTGTTGCCTCTTCCGGCTTCAGAAAAAGTAAATTGTGATGCGCAACAACGTGCTGATTTCATACGTAAGATGCATGAGACAACTAAAGAGAACATTGAGATTATGAATGCTAAATATAAAGTTGCTGGTAGTCAAGGACGCAAGCATATTACTTTTGAACCGGGTGATCTTGTGTGGTTACACTTGCGTAAAGAACGATTTCCTGAATTGAGAAAGTCTAAACTCATGCCTCGTGCAGATCGTCCTTTTAGAGTGCTTGAACGTATTAATGATAATGCATATAAGTTAGACTTGCCTGCAGATTTTGGGGTTAGCCCCACCTTTAACATTGCAGATTTGCGACCTTGCTTGGGCGTGGAAGATGAGCTTGAGTCGAGGACGACTCCAATTCAAGAAGGGAGGATGATGAGGACATCACTTCTATTGATATGAACACCCCTCTTACTGCTTCCATGAATGATGGGCAAGGTCCAATCACTCGGGCACGTGCTCGTCAACTCAACTATCAGGTAAACTCGTTTTTAGGAGTCAATAATATTTCCGCTGAGCATTCGATACTTCCTAAGACTTGTGATTTTCTTGTCCTTAGGAACCATGGAGAAGAACCACGCGAGCTCAAGTGTAGAAGTGGAACCGTCAGCGCAAGCCAACTCATATTCGCGAGTTCGACTCAGATTCGGACTGCTGGACAGCGCCTACTTCAAATGACCATAACTTTTGATCTAGAAGGTTTCTCGGGGCCCGTGAGTACTCGTTGGAAAGATCTTGGAGTCTACTTTCAGATGAATCTGGTCTCACCTCAAAATTCCATCCGAGCCGATCAGAAACTGCAAAACAAGTGGCATCACTTTTCCAGTCTGAGTCAAAGTGGGCCTTGGGCCTTGTAATCACACTTAGACTATTTGGGCCTGCACTAATCATGGGTGTACTGTTCACGTGAACAGTACCTGTGAATAGTACCACATCCCCTTTGTTAGATAAGTGCGGCCTCCCCACTCCTATTTAAGGAGGTCGCACCCTTTAGTTTTCCTCGGTTTTTCTTAAGAGTTTATTCTCGCTTAGCAGTTTACGCGCATGTTCGGTTTGAGGAACCCCAACTTGTGAACTTAAACATTATTCGCAATTTCAGATTGCATCTTTTACTCTCTTGCTTGTGTTCTCGATTCGCTTGCAGGAGATAGCCTTCTTGGCGAGGTCAATCGTGTTCGCACGGTTGATAACCAACGAGCGATGGTGTAGTGATTGCGAGGGTTCGATCTGTTTTGGTCGGAGCCTTTGGATCATCAACGTCGAGATCTCCACAATCGACTTATCAGTACCTCTCGGAAGATCGGGCCATCGTCACATCACGTGAACTATTCGAGCTTGGTTCGGTGAGGCTCGCAAGCTCGAGATCAAGCTTGAGTTTGACTCATTTAAAGTTCGAGTCGAGCTTGAATCGAGTCTAGAACGAAACGAACTCAAGTAGCTTGCGAGTCTCAAGGTTTTTTTATGACCTTAGCCCCAATAGAGGTCAGACTGCCCCCTGGAGGTCAGATCACCCCAAAGTTGGCGGTAGACTGCCCAGGAGAGGTCAGACTGTCCCCTAGTTGGCGTCAGACCACTAAGGGTTGAGAAATTTGATTTTTGGTGTTCTTGAGTGTTTTGCCTTGTTCTTTTGGCCTAGGATTTGATTCTTTGTAACCTTGTAGTATTTCAGAATAGGATCTAGAATACTTAGGGGAAAATTTTAATCAGCACCATTCACCCCCTCAATTGCCCTTCCGATCCTACAGTTTGTTTTTGAAAACCCGCTTAGTTCTTATAACATTGTGACCATAGGGAGACTAGGTTTAGACATTATTTCTCTCAAAGTTCTCTAACTTCTCATGCATAGCATTGATCCAAGACTCATCAGTAAATACATAGGTGACATCACGGGGCTCAAAGGAAGCAATGAAAGCAAAATGAGCATTGTGTTAGGAGAAATAAACTTGGAGCGAGTAACTCACTCATGAAGATCTCCAATCATCTGATCTGGTGGATGTAGTTGTTCGAGATGTCAAGGTAGTCCTGATGTCGATGTGACCTCTATCTCATGGCCTGCAGAGGTAGCAGTATAGTCAGACAGTACTGAAGAAGATGTTGGAGCAGGCTGTCCAACTGAAGGTGAAGTAGATGAAGCTGGCACTTTAGCTGGCTAGAGAGGAAGTAGAGTAATGCTCCTATCTTCTTCATTACCCCTCAAAGAAGATACTTTCTGAATCTTTCAGAACTTGTGTACCTAAAATGTCTGGTGTAGTCCATGGGCTAGCCTCATCAAAAATAGCCTCACATGTTTCTATAATTTTGGTAGTCTAAAGATTAAGCACACGATAACCTTGACATTAAGCAGGATATCCTAGAAAGATCCCAAGATCTAGACTTCTAAATACTGATCAAATTTAAGTCTAAATGCCTTGTGCATCTCATATAAATTCTAACCTATCACAGCACATGCACATGTAATGGATATAGTAGAATCAGATTTCTTATATGTAGAAATGCAACAAGTTTTTCTTTAGTAGTGAGATCACTTAAGGTCCTAGTTAATTCATCTGAGAGCACTATTAAGCTGCAAATCTAGCAACACACACTTAGAGCAAAGTAAAACACTACCATTCTTGTCCCTAGCTACTAAACACATAGAAGAGTTGCTAGACCTGTATTGAGTAATTTGATTTTTAGCATATTGAGTTGTTTAGTATGAGAGCCATACACTACGGAACCAACAAGAAGAATAGCTTTCATTTTAGTAAGGTTATCCCTAGTGACTAGCAACTCATCAACAACATAAGCATGTACAGTAGTACCAAGAGTAAAGCATACTTCTATCTTCTCAAATTTATCCAATGCAACTCTAAGTTGACTGACAGCATCAGAATGAATGGTCCGAACCTTGTCTAACTCAAAGTGCAATGCTAGGCAAGATTCACAATTATCATCATTAGGATTAAAGATTTTAACCTGGTAATTTCATCATTCAAACACTCAACCAAGGAATCATGATTCTTAATTTTCTTCTTACATTTTCTAAGATCATGATCTAAGAGAAGAACATCATGAGTCATCTCCTCATATGTGGGCTTTACCTCATCGGGGTCGCTGTAAGAATCATCCTCGCCGGAGATGTCATCGGTGCTCGCTGGCAAGCACATGCTTGTGAAGTTGGTAGCCTTCTTCTTGCCTCGAAGCTCAGTCTCCTTCTTGGAATTTGAGTCCAATTCCTCAAGTTGTGTTGCTTAAGGGTGGACAAAACCTGGTGAACCACCTTGCGATAGCTGCGCTTTTCTTGGCATCCCGAGGTGGTGAGCGCTTGTGGTACTCCTTCTCCTTCACCTCTTTGCCCTTGAGCTTGGGGTAGTAGGCTTGAATCTGGTTGAGCTTAGCACACTCAAAACATTAGACTAGACCTCCTCATTCATCTCTCTTTCTCAATCTCACATTATTTAAGGCTGTAGTGAATTTGGTGGATAGGAGAATTAGCTCATCCTCAGGGAACTACTCAAGCTAATCATCACTCATAGCATGTAGAGCAAACAAGGAGAAACCATAAGGAACAGATGCCACTAAACTAGGAAAAGAGCTCTTAGTGGGATCAGTCACAAATGCCATCAATTGCGACTTGTACTTGCAAGAGAGCAAGTCAATTTCATGAGTTTTCAACTTTGAATAAAGCTTATCGAAGGTGAGCTCACTCATAACAGCAGTAGTATGGATGGATGTGACTGTCTTCTCCCAAACTAACATGTCTAAGGCTCCAAGCACTTACCGTGCATTTTCAGAGCTAGAAAATGTTATACTAATGGAATGCAAGTTGCTTAGAATCTTGTGAAAGTGAGAGAAGTACTTATCAAAGATTCTCCAGGTCTCATCTCAAACTTCTGATATTGTTTCTTAAATTGATCCTGACATACTTACTTGATAGTAGTGGAACCATCATCATAGTCACATAGGGTCTGCCAAATGCTATGCACCAAAGTGAGATGAGACACACGGTCAAACTTGTTTATGCTGAGTCCCTAAATCAGGAGATTCCTAGCTTTTTGTTTGCCGCCACATCTAGAAGATTTTCCAGAGTGATCTGATCATCGGTAGGGACAACATAGGAACTCTTGACCTTTTACCAGATTGTATAGCCTTGGGCCTGAATGTAAGTAGCCATCCTCGCCTTCCAACATGGGAAGTCGACCCTAACGAAGACAGGTGGCTTGGTAGAATACCTATCTAATGCCATATCTCTTAAGACCGGTAAGATATATAAGGAAGAGGTTAACTAGGCTCTGATACCACATGTAGAACCAATGTTGGTAATTAGAAGGGGTGAATGATTCCTGAAACTTCCCCCCTTAGGTATTCAAATATTTACTCAATGACTATGATAGTCACTAAGTTCAAATTACACCACTTAGGCATAGCAAGACAAAGCAAGAAACCTGAGCCAACAAATTTAACAACCTTTAGTCCAGGCCAGTCAGATTGCAAGTCATGGACCAGTCTGACCACTTTGAACCAGTCTAACCGCTAGGATGAAGCCAATCTGATCATTAGTCGATCTAACAGCTGGAGCAGGGGTGGTCCAACTAGTTTCCTATTCCCCGCTTGAAATCTTTTTGGGACAAAGGCTCTAATCTCAAGATATTTTCCAAATATTATCTAAACACTTTCAAATTTTGTATGAGACTTGTTCAAGCCATCAGGGACCTAAACTAAACAAGAATCACAAGGTTCTTGGTTTCAATTCCACTGCATAGAGGAGAATTGAATCTAGGTCACAAGAATATGAAAAACCCTAAATCATAAATTACTTCTTGCTCACGAACATCTAAGGTATGAAGACTTCTAGATCTATTCTTACATGACCTAACAAGGATAATTAAATAGGACATTGAGCTAGAATAAACACAACCATAAAATCACCAATCAAGCTCAAGAACAAGCAAAACCAAGCAAGAACATGAACAAGAGCATGATTGGGACAAAACTTTGATCCATTCTGAGTAGAGGAAGATGTTTACATTCTCATGGATGATTAGAAGATGCAGCCACAGCACCACTCTTACCCTCTCTCAAACTTTCTCTCTTGCAACCATGTAAGCGGATAAGGTGGAAGATGAAACCTTAATATTAAAATCATTGATCCATCCAGCTCCTCTCCTCCCCTCTAAATAATCAACACACATACAACCCTAATGGGTCTAACCCATTAAGGAAACTAGAGAAACCCGTTAACCCAACTAACATAGGTTTTACATACTCACATGTTTTTTAAAGTGCTTATAAGACTTAATCCGCTAACACCTTAGGGGTTGATCCACTCATAATTCTAGCCCTCCTTGACCTAAACTGCTTTTCCTTTGTGTTGCTTGTTCCGTGCTTTTGATCAAGCCACTAATTCCATTATTTGGCCAACTACAAAAATTTCTCAACAAAGCTTCCAAGCAACTTTCCTTGACTCCGTCATTGCTTTCACCTTCAAATCATCTACGCATGCTTTGATGCATCATCCATAGTACCCAATGACTAATCATCATGCCTTCACACATTCGGTCTTCCCCGAACCACCTCTACATACATCGGTCTTGTCACTTGGCGCACCACATGCATCAACTTGCCTTTATATGGTCTTTTTCTTCTTTGTGCTTCTGCTTGAGCCACATAGCCTTATCCAAACTTACATGACTGCTCTGGACCTTAGCTCCCTGGCAAGTCCTAGTCCATTGTCACTGACCACTATGTCCTTCAAGCCACCTACACATCCAAAGACCAATCAACCATATTGAGCTCAAATTCCATATACTTGTCTCATGTTAGTCAAATCAATGTATCATACAATGCAATCCAAACATGACAATAGAACCAAGATCAGCCCAAGATCAAATCACCTAATGTTGCCCAAATTCCAAATCGCCCCAGACATGCTGCTAAGTCCTCCAAAAGACCCTCTCTGGAAATTTTGGTAAACTCTATCTAGTTTTGCCCCACAACTCCATTTCCAATTAAACCTAGTGCAAACTCACCCCCAACAACCCCTCACATTAGTTTGGTCCAGACATCCCAAAATTCCACAAAAGTTTCCTAGGCCAGTCTGACCGCTCATCACACGTCGGTCCGATGGCTTGCTCATTTTCAGCTAAGGCTTCCTCGGTCAGTTTGACCAGCCTACCCATTTTCAGCAAAGTCTTGCTCGGTCGGTCTGGCTGGCCCTATAGGTGGTTAGATCACCCATGCATAGACCGACCTACCCATTTTCAGCAGAGTCTTCTTCGACTGGTCTGACCAGCCCTGCAGGGCGGTCAAACTACCTATGCACAACTGTCTGACCAGCACTGCAAATCTATCAAACCACCCTCTACCAAAAATACTAAAAATTGAGGATCTTTTTGCACAACCAAAGCTCAATTGAAAAAATGTGCCAATTGTTCATCACAAATTGAATAGTGATATCTCACATGGTCTCTCAGCAATAAAATGAGAACTACTATGGCAGCAAATATAAGAATCTATTTTAACAAAATTGAAACATTGTTGCAACAAGAATGAAAACTACCAAATCAACCCCAACATTTTGGAGAGAGAGAGAGAGAGTTGCAACATTCAAAAATAACCACTGCAACAAATTGACTTATTGGTGCCAACATTTTAGATGGGCTCGGAGTAGGTGGAGGAGGAGGCGACTAGCCCATACACCACCATGTCATCAATCGGATCTAATGGCCTAACACCACATCCTTATCACCCTCATCCCTGATCGTGGCACTACTGAGTTCGCTGTTTATGAGGGACCACCGTTGCCAGGGACAACGAGTGAGCATAGCATCCGAGAGAGAGAGATGGAGGCAGGGAGCATTTCTCCGTTGGCGGGCTCTTGGGAGGTGAATTCCGGCCGTTGGTGAGCCACCAGATCAAATAAGAGCATGAAAAGCGGTGGATGTAGATGGAGAGAGACATGTAGTAGAGAAGAGGAATGAGATAAGATCAGAAATGAGAGGGTGGGAGTGAGTAACTAGTCAGTCAATGTGTGGCCCATCCGAGCGTCCGTTTTTTTTCTCTTGGTATCGTACATCCTCACTGTAGCAATTCCCTATCTTTATATGTACTAGAAATCACTTCATTAATCCTAGGAGAAAAACTACAAAGTACACTAGAAATCACTTCATTAATCCTAGTAGAAAAATATAAATTACCACAATAACCAGATACAATAATCAAGGATAAGATTACAGTCGTCATCTAAGTTCGTATTGACTTCTGCTTAGAAAAGCCAAAAACTAATATGAACACCTAGTTTTTCAAAGTGAAACTCCTCTTGCTACCATGTCGCTCCAAGGATAAGGCAGAGGTCACTGCATCACGCACTCTACTCTTCTCACTTCCGTCACGCGCACACACCTCTCCCTCACTTTTCCCACTACTCGCATGCTCCTTCTTAAAGTCATATCTTTTAGCCACTATTATTCATTTTTAGCTAAATATTATAAGTCACAATGCAAAATCATTAGCAAATGCCATATGAAGGCTCCCAAACGCTTGTGCATTTACCTTATCGTCCGTATGGTGCCTTCAGCCGTTGGATGCTAAAATAGCGCATCTGAGACGATGCCAATAGATTTTCTATACCGTGCCTATTCATATTCTTATCCTCAGCTCAACTGAGCACTCACTATTCTCCACCTTTTCTCGTAATCTGTCCCCCTCTCGAATGAGGATCGGCTGCTACCATTATAATAACTACTTTGTTGGCATGATCAATAATGTCCAGAAGGAAACAAATAGACAGATTAAGACATGCCTACCTTGGTACTTAGGACAATAAGGTCGACTGCCGACTACTCAGTTGAAAGAGCACCTACAACTATAAAGTTATAAGAGCATCTACGACCATCAATTCGTAGACCACGAGAACAACAGCCAAAAAGCAAACCTTTGCAAAAGCCTCAAAATCAAACTCAACCTCTACACAGATTCTAATACAAAAATCAATTACTTATCACAACCATAGAGTGACCTCTACATGATCTTGATTCTAATACAAAAATCAATTACTTATCACAACCATAGAGTGACCTCTACATGATCTTACAAAATTCCTTCATCGAACTTCGACGGTGCATTGAGAATAACCTAGTAGGGTCATAGCCTCATACGGTCCTCTATGATTGACACCAAGAAACTCCGACCCGGCATCCGTAAGTACACGCACTACTACAGAAAGCCTAATACTAGACGGCCAATCACAGACGGTTTGACAAAACCGTCTGTGATTGACACTAACACAGACGGTTTTAATTTGGACACCGTGCGTGTTAGTGGTCGAGTATCACTGACGGTCCCTACCGATGAACCGCTGCGTGATACTTTAGTATCCTGAGCGGTTTTTTAAAACCGTCGTGATAATCTAGAATTATCACGATGGTTTTAATAAAAACCGTCTCGTGTTGTGTAGACTATCACGAGCGGTTCTTCTTAAGAACCGTCTCGAATGTTCACTGACGGTTTTGACAAGAATAAATGCGTGATGTCCCTTTGTCTGTCATATTACATTTCATGATCGAGGTTAATATATAAGTACACATTGCTTCTAATAACTTAACTACAGAACTACTGAGACAAGAGATCACAAATTAAAGGTAAATTTATTAATTTCAATTAGAGGCAAATTTATTACAAAAGTCGCACAGGTAAAGAGTTTCCCAGATTGTAATCTTTTGGGCTTCGTACGCTTCTTCTTCGACTTTGGGACTTGGAGGATCAGCCGCTGACTTATTGAACGCCGTTAGGATTGTCCTTATCCTCAGCACTTCCTCCTCCAGCCTGGGCAAAGAATCAGTAGCATAGCCCATAATGTCGTAGAGGATAGCATGAAAAGATTCCTCAGAATCTGCCGTTTCTGCTTGATTGGCAAGGCTATCCATCAGTCTCTCCAATGCGTGTAGAGCTTCTTCCGCTTTGCGCACATTGTGGAGAAGAACCAGGGTAAGGGCTGTTTCCCTTTCTTGAGCGGTAGCGAGACGCCTCCGTCGACGGCGGATGATCAGGTCGAGCTGACGGATGCAAGAAAGTCGGGGAAGGAGAGCAGGGCGTGTGCGGAGAAGCTGCTCCAGATGCAAATTGCTGGCGCTTTGTAAGGTTCGGCGAACAATTCTTGATGAGCAGATGAGAGGAAGGAGATGATCACAAGAATAGTAGAAGCCATATTGTACGTACGTAGAAGAGACCTGGATTAGGCACACATATTTAACCTTTAGCACAGACGGTTCGTATACCCAAACATTAATGATATAGACGCTTCATATAACGATCGAGAGACGTTAATTAGACGATCAAAACACGAAATGTTCTGACATAAAGCTTATGACAGACGGTTTTTTATAAAAAACCGTCTGTGATAAGATTTATCACAGACGGTTTTTAAACTTAGAACCATCTGTGATATTGATATCACGGACGGTTCTATGTCTAGAATCGTCTGTAATAAGCCTCCCTATAAATACCCTCTGGCTAGGGTTTTCCCCGTATGCTGCAGTTATATTTTATATCTAAATCCCGATCTGTCTTGTCGCCGCTGCCTCCCCGAGCCCTCGCCGGCCGCCTCCCCGAGCCCTCGCCGGCTGCCTCCCCGACGCATAAGCACTAAGGTACCCTTGTCTGGCCTTTATGTATTACTGCTGTTTGCTTTGGCCACAAAACTGTACTATATGGTATTGTTGAACTATTGTATTATGTTGCTTATGGACTGTATGGTATTGTTGAAATATATGGTATAATGGTGGATTGTTCATACTGTTGGTATTATAATGGTGAAATGTATGGTATACTATTGTATTATATCACTTTAGGTGTTGTTACTCCAATAATGATTTTTACACAAGTGTGTTTAGCCTACATGTGGAGTAATCCAAACACTTGCCATAATTTTTTGCCACACTTTTGTTATCAACCAAACACCTTTTTTTACCACAAATTTGGCTAGCCACAAGTGTGGCAAATTCTTAAGTTGAGGCATGGCAAATTGTGGCCTCCAACCAAACATGCCCTATATGCCACATAGACCTTCAAAGGGCATGAAGCAAGTGACACACTCTAGTGTATCCGGTTCAATGAACCTGATACACTAGTTTGTGTCATTTTCTTCATAAAACTTTGTTTAGAGACCTTGTAGTAATAATATATGTCACATAGACCTTCAAAGGGTATGAAGCAAGTGACACACTCTAGTGTATCCGGTTCAATGAACCTGATACACTAGTTTGTGTCATTTGTTTCATAGAATTTTGTTTAGAGACCTTGTAGTAATAATATATGCCACATAGATCTTCAAAGGGCATGAAGCAAGTAACACATTCTAGTGTATCCGGTTCAATGAATCTGATACACTAGTTTGTGTCATTTGCTTCATAGAACTTTGTTTAGAGACCTTGTAGTAATAACATCATCGCTTGATCTGCTTGTTTCAGAGGGCATGGCTAGCATTACCTGAGGCTAGCCAATAAACAGGAATAGTTTTAGGGGTAGGAAAGAATATCACAGACGGTTTTTAACTAAAAATCGTCTGTGATAACCTTCGATTATCACTGACCTATAAATTCAGACGGTTCACAAAACCGTCTGTGATGACGTTTTTGAATCGTCTGTGATGACCTTTTCTGTATTAGTGACGTAGGAATTGTTTACTGTCTTCCAAAAATAGTTTGGCATTTGGGTAAAGATATATATTTTTAAGACTGTTAAATTTATTCTTAAGCAGATTTCATGTATCAAAACTCAAGAGCGCATTTCACGATACCCGTACATCACTATATCTACAACTTTACCGCGTATACATGTTTCACGTGGTGATTTGGCTATCTTTGAGCTGGATCTTCCCGAGAAAAGTTCTATTATGAAGCGTTAACGAATGGCATAAGACTAAGGTGACCGAATGGCATAAGACTCAGGTGACGGTGATACTATGCAGGTCTGGCTACGGTGATCATGCCTGGCGGTGTGTGGAGCAACTCTAGCTAACGCCTACTCTAAACCAGTGTCATGGAAAACGGTAAAACAATATGTGTTCGATGGACGGATGGGTACCGCTAAGTGATCAGTTTCAATATGGCCGATTAATTGAAATTTAATAGACGATTATCTGTTCTTATTAATATATTTATTTATATTCAAAATTAATTACAAACATTTTATTTACCCAAATTATTGTAAATTAACACTCTACAAAACATCATTTGCCATGTTTTACATTTCATTGTTTATACTTCATCCCTATGGTACATACTATGAACAACATTACACAACACTATAAACTAATTATTGTTATTAGTGGGTAAAAATAAGCCATATCCATGATTAAATGGGAAAAGCGGGCGATTAATCAGAAAATGGCTGATTAATCGGATTATACGGTCAATTAATCGTTCAATGGCGTTAGCACCACTCCGATTGTACTATTCGTGATGGTTTAGACACCGTCACCGATTCATCGGTCAAGGCAGCCATTTTTCACAACACTGCTCTAAACGTTCTTTCGGGGGTTAATCCTATCGGACGTGAAAAAACAACAATTTCAAGTAGGGTGGTGCTAATTCCTTGCTCTGTCGCCATATTCATTAGATCCAGACAGAAAGAAAGATGCAAGGGAAAAGGATTGCAATATACCCAGTGGAGATCGCACTAGGGTCCATGGTGGCATGTCGTGTGGAAGAAGGCTCCACACTTCCTCCAATTCAACCCACCCCATCTAGCAACCTAGGGTTACACAAATTGCACCAAAAATATGATAAATTACTCAACCAGGAAGCCTACATTTCAGTTAACAAAGGAGACACGACTACTGTTGAAGCCCAATCCCACGACTACAAGTACCTAGTACTTGTTACGACTACGCGGAACAACTTACGACAATGCAGTGGAACTTACGACTATGCAAAACAACTTATAACAACACAGTGGAACTTACGACTGTGCAAAACAACTTATAACAACACAGTGGAACTTACGACCACGCAGAGCTACGATCACATTGCCATTTACGAGTACTCGAAGTTACCACCACAAAGTCATATACGAGTACTCGGAGCTACCACGAGTATCTACTCGCTGCTGGCGGTCAGAAGTCATACACGATTGAGACGTCGGAGGCACTCTACCACTAGCAAGTCGAGCCTAGCTTGCAAGTCATAAACGCTCTACAACTACGAGTCCCTCAAACACTTCGTTGAAGCTTATGCAAGAGAGATGGAAGACACATGGGTTTTTTTGTGCTACGTGTCAATCACCTTCTGTAGCTTTTCTGGAGACTCTATTTATACCAAAAAAGTACAAGTAATGGCCGTTTGGCCCCTCCTAAATGTGCACCACGACTACATGATCGTGCCATCCCACGATTGCAAACTGCACACGTTCTCTAACTGAAAGCGAGAAAGACTCGACTAAGTGCACGACCAGGACATCGTGCATGACTACTTGACGCGCACGACCAGGGCGTCGTGCTCAACAACCTGGCAACTCGATCAATTATTCTGATAATCTCTCCCTTGATCTAGTTGCCATTCACAGTGTCGACTCCAACCTTCTCACGCATACCTTGAAACTTGATCCGCCTGAGGGGTTTGGTCAGTAGGTCCACCAATTGCTCATCCAACTTGACGTAGTCGATGAGGACCTTGCCATTTTCAGCGCAGTGCCTGATGAAGTGGTAACGTGTCTTAATATGCTTGCTTTGGTCATGGTACACTAGATTCTTGCACAGCTGAATTGCGGACTTGTTGTCTAGAGCAGAGTTTCCACTGATGCTTCTGCGTTGAGTAGATTGCCAAGCAACTCTCCAAGCCAAATCCCTTGGCATGCAGCTATTGAGGCGGTGACATACTTGGCCTCAGAAGTCGACAGGGCGACGGTCTTCTGCTTCTGAGATTGCCAGCTCACTGGGCTCCCCCCAATGAAGAAGATCATGTTGAAGGTACTCTTACGGTCGTCAACATCTCCGGCCATGTCTGTGTCACTGTACCAGACAAGCGTAGTTGCCCTTGTACCTCTCATGTACCTACAACTGTAGTTGATCGTCCCTGCCACATAGTGCAACATATGCTTCATGGCGCTAAGGTGCTCGGTAGTTGGCGATTCCATGAACCGACTTATATAGCTGACTGTGAACGCAATGTCTGGCCTTGTGTGTACCAGATAGCGTAGGCCTCCAATGATGTTGCGGTAGAACGTGCTGTTGACTAGAGGATTTGAGCTTCCCCTGCTCAACTTCAATCCCGGTTCCATTAGCACTAGAACAGGGTTGCAGTCGCTCATCCCAGCCTTCTCCAACAGCTTGGCCAAGTAGCTCACCTGTGAAAGAGTGATCTTGCCCTCACTCTATTTTACCTTGATCCCGAGGTAATAGCTAAGAGAACCGAGATCAGTCATCTTGAACTCAGCTTCCATCTGGGCCTTGAACCGGTTGATTTCCTCCAGACAGGCACCAGTCACCACCAAGTCGTCGATGTAGACACCCACGAGTAGTTGTGTGTCGCTGGTTCCCCGAGTGTACATAGCATGCTTGGACGAAGTTCGCTTGAAGGCGAGTAGGGTCATCGTGCTGTCGAGCTTGGCATTCCAGGCTCTCGGCGCTTGTCGAAGCCTGTAGAGAGCCTTGTGCAGCCGCAGCAGCTGATATTCGTGTTCCATGTAGATCAAATAGGGGGCTGAGCCACATACACTTCCTTCCAGAGATCGCCGAGGCAGACTTCACGTCAAGGTGATGTACGGCCAACCCTTATGGGCAGCCACCGCCACGAGTGCTCGCATGGAGTCGAGGTGTGCCACAGGTGTGAATACCTCGTTGGAGTCAATGCCGGCATGTTGAACATAGCCCTTTGGCACCAGACACACCTTGCACTTCACGATCTCTCCGCGGGCTTCCTTCTTGAGTTTGAACACCCACTTGAGACCAATTGGGCATTTCCCGGTTAGAAGATTGATAAGGTCTCATGTGTGGTTCTCTTTGATGGAGTTCATCTCCTCCTGCATCGCCATTTGCCACCCTCGATCAGCCTGGGCCTTAGTTACAGAGGCTGGCTCCTCCATTGTCAGCATTTACAGCTCGTCCAGATCAAGCTCGAGCTCATGTGGAGGGGCATCGTTGATGCAGTCCTGCACCATGCGGAACCTCCGAGGAGATCCTTCATCATTGAGGTTGATGCCCGACGGAATGGTCGATGGCGGAGATGCAAAACCAACCATGGTCGTACCATTGCCCGTGGTTGTACCACCGCTCGTGGTCATACCACTGACCATGGTCGTAGCGCCCATGGTCGTACAACCACCCGTGGTTGTACCACTGACCGTGGTTGCAGCGCTGCCAGATGTTGGAGCAGTCGGAATAGTGATGACGTGTTCACCTGTCGCCATGGTCAAACTGGTGATGCTGTGGTCGTAGCCGGTGCCATGGTCGTAGCCAGTGCCATGGTCATGGCCAGTGCCATGGTCATAGCAAGCTGCCGGGCTACCTTTGGGTCGTGCCACTGGTGCAGAGTGCCACTATGAAGTCATCATGGCCACTGGCTTGATCTGAGTGCTCCCAGTCCTAGCTTCTCCCCTCATCAAAAATGATGTCGCTGGACATGTGTACTCAGCCAGATGAGGGGTCGAACATCCGGTACACCTTGGAGCTGTGGTTGTGGCCGATGAATACCACGGAAGCGCTTCTGTGATCCAGCTTGCCGGCATTCGGTTGTGCGGCTTTCACATGCTCTATGCATCCAAAAGTATGAAAGAAATGCACGGCAGGTTTCACTCCATACCAGGCTTCATAGGGAGTCTTCCCGCTCAAGCTATTACTGAGTGAGCGGTTGAGAATGAAGACTACTGTGGTTATGGCCTCCCCCCATAATTCACCGGGCACCTTTTGGTCCTTGAGGAGGCACCTCGCCATTGCTAGCACCATCTGATTCTAGTGCTCGACGATGCCTTTTTGTTGTGGAGAGTACGGGGCCGTGCGTTGCCGATCTACACCTCGCTTGGCACAGTGATCAATGAAGTCCACAGAGGTGAACTCCCCCACGATCAGTGCGTAGAGTCCACAGCTTGCTCCCGGTCTTGATCTAAATGGAGGCCTGGAACCTCTTGATTGCGCCTCTAGCCTTGTCCTTGCTCCGGAGGAGGATGAGCCACATGTAGCAGCTCATGTTGTTGCTAAGCAAGAGGAAGTAGTGCCTGCCGCCGTGTGTCGCCAGCGTGACAGGTCTGCACAAGTCACCGTGGACAAGGTCGAGGTGGTCGTTGGCGTGGTGCTTAGTCTCTTGAGGAAACGAAGTGCACCGTTGCTTTCCTATGAGGCACTCGTTGCAGATTTGATCGGCGTGGATCACTCGAGGGAGCCCACGCGCCATGCCTGTGGTTTACATCTTCTGGAGTGCGTCGAAGTTGAGGTGCCCAAATTAAGCATGCCAGCGCCATGCCTCATCAACGGTCTACAAGCTCATATAGACCAGCTGCACCAATCTCAAGGCAAGCTTGTATAGCCGATTAGGTGATCGCTTCACCTGAGCGATGACATTGTGCTGTCGATCGCAAATGTGCAGGACTCCATCTTCAATTAGCACGCTGTTGCCGCCCTCTTCAAGCTATCCAATGCTGATGACATTGCTCCGGAGTCGAGGGATGAAGTACACATTGGTGAGAGCGCAATATCAGTTCCCTTTTCCAGCGAACAACATAGTGTCGTGCCTGTGGATTTCGACCACCGAGCTGTCCCCGAACTTGATCGAGCCAGTGATCCCACGATCGAGTTCAAAGAATGCTACATCGGACCCTGTCATGTGGTTTGAGGCTCCGGTGTCGAGAAACTAGGAGGTCTCCTCACGCTCTTTGTTTGGGAAGTTCAACATAGCGTGTTCCTCATTGAGGAAGATCTTCTCGTCGTCATGTACAGTGTTGGTGGGCATCCAGGCAATGTCCTCTACCATCACCGTTACTTCTCACCCAGTAAGAGGGACGACAGAGACACATCGTCGGTGCTCTGCACCAAATGCGCCTCCTCCCTTTTCTTCTTGCGGCAATCATGAACCCAATGCCCCAACTTGCCGCACTACCTGCATTCATCCTTCTTGGGGTTGTCGGAGCCACCGTGGGAATGGTTCTCCCGTTTATTGCCAGAGAAGTGTTGTCCATGGTTGGCACATAGCTTGCCATGCGACTTGTTGGTGTTGGAGTGCGATCCATCCCATTCATGTGCCTGCGCCCGTGCTTGCCACTCCTCCTTCATGAGGAGCAGACGAGTTCCCCTGTTGTCGGTGTCTCAGCTGGCGTAGCGTTGCTCCATCACCCGAAGTCATCCGGTCACTTCCCCGATCAAGAGAGTGCTCGCGTCGAGAAATGTCTCAATCAAGATGGCCACCTAAAGATAGCGATTCGGGATGACTTGTAGGAGTTTCTTGACAACCTCTTCCTCCTAGACGGGATCGCCGAGTAGTTGGAGATTGTTGGCAAGCCCAGAGATCCTCATCAAGAAATTGTCAATGGACTCACCATCTTTGAAAGAGATGCTACCGAACTCTTTGCTCGGTTGTTGGGCATTGTCTTCGTGGACACGGTCGACGCCCATAAGCATGGTCTTCACTACCTCCCAGGCAGCCTTCGCTATGTTCTTGATGGCAAGCATCAACAACATTTCAGTCGGCATGGCACAGAAAATTGCCGACAATGCGAGCTGGTCGTCGCGGTAGTCGGTGTTGTCGTTCTCGATGGCCTCCCAGAGGCCTTGCGCCTGGAGGTTCAGTCGCATGACGAGTGCCCAGTTGTTATAGTTCGTTTGTGTGAGCATGGGATAGACCACCGAGGCCAAAGCCTCCCTGATGACACGCTGGACGACATGACCACCGTCATCATGGTGCTGCAGTCAGCGTGGAGGTGTAGGCGAATGCGGATGTTCTTGCCTTGGTGGAGTCACGGACTGCCTTCCTGGTCGAGCCCTCGACGAAGACATATCTCCCAGATGGTCGACGAAGCTCTGATACCAATTTTTGAAGCACAATTACACGACTTCGAGTACCTGGTACTCGTTATGACCACGCAGAACAACTTACGACCACGCAGTTGAACTTACAACCATGCAGTCGATCTTACGACCACGCAGAGCGTTTTACGACCACTCGGAGTTACGACCATGTTGCCGTTTACGAGTACTCGAAGTTACAACCACAAAGTCATATATGACTGAGACGTCAGAGGCACTCTACAACTAGCAAGTCGATTCTGGCTTGTAAGTCATAAATGCTCTACGACTACAAGTCCCTCAAACACTTGGTTGAGGCTTACGCGAGAGAGATGGAAGACAAAGGGGTTTTTTGTGCTGCGTGTCAATCACCTTCTGCAGCTTTTCTAGAGACTCTATTTATACCAAAAGAGTACAAGTAATGGCCGTTTGGCCCCTCCTAAACGTGCAGCACGACCACATGGTCGTGCCATCTCATGACCGCAAACTGCACACGCTCTCTAACTGAAAGCGAGAAAACTTGACTAAGCACATGACCAGGACATCGTGCACGACAACTTGATGCGCATGACCTGGGCATCGTGCTCAAGAACCTGGCAACTCGATCAATTATTCTGACAACTACTAACCTCACATGAAGCTGCAGCGCCGCCATCGGAGTTGGGGGAGAATCCACTGACTACTCGGTCATCTCCTTTGTTGCGAGTGGATGGCATGTGAGAGGAATAGGTGAGGTGTAAGACCATATGATGGTCCCGGTTCTACATGTTATGGTGATGAATAATTGATAATTTGGTTTGATGGAGTTTGCATTGCGTAGATTGCAATTTGCTTTGTGCTTTTCTGTTAAAAGATTTGCTTTGTGCTGCTGCAGGTTGCAAGTTGGAGGACCGTCCGCCTGTAGGGTGCAGATCGTCCGCAAGTGTGAACAAGGAATACACAGAGGAGTGTCTATGGATGAGGATGTCGCGGACCGTTCCCCATGTGGGCACAGACCGTCGCCTAGATGGAATGCGGACTGTGCTGGTACTGCTGGTCGCCTTTGTGACACAGACCGTCTGCGAGGTCCCGGAGTCTACATAGAGAGGGTATCCTTTGATAGAAATATGCCCAAATAATCACTCGATCTCACGGTTTTGTGTAAATCTCTCGGGTGGTGGAAGGAAAACAGGTTTCGGGACAAAGCTGGAATGGCAAATGTTCAGGCAAACTCTATTGTTATTACGACTAGTAGTATGCCCGTGCTAACGCTACGGTAAAATATAAAAGAAAATAAAATTTGTAAAAAAATAAAACGAACAATCAGATTCATTAAGATTCACGTCTCATATATTGTATAACCAAATATTTTTGTCACAAAATGAATGTCACATAAATACGTGATCGGTCGGAACCACCCAACACGCAATGCTCAAAAGCCTACGACCGATTACCAGGTCTTGCGACCGCTTCGCGAGACCATACGACCGGTTAACAGAAGCTACGACCGTTTATCGCGTGATTTAAACACCTTCTCGACCACATACAACACTTTTCGTCGTAAAGGCCAACGTGGCCGTAAGCGCCAAAGTATTCGTAAACGACACAACGTGATCGTAAATCGGTTTGGCAGCTTCCGACCACGGCCAATGTGGCCGTAACAACTTCCGACCATGGACAACATGGTCGTAAACCCTTTCGACCAGGCTCAGAATGAACTGCAGTGGGCGTAACTCTCCCGGCAGGTTTCCAACTTTCGACTAAATGAACAATAACTATAAAGAATGCATATTCAAAGACTGAAATGTGTGAAGATGGAACTCAGGAGAACTGAAATGTGCGAACACGCGTAATAACACAAGAACTGAAATGAAGGGAAATTAATGGCTATGCAAATGCAAGAACCAAGATGAGTAATCGTGCAAATAGCTAAATGAGCACAGCAGTATACAACTCAAATAACCTGAAATTAGTAACTATGCAAGAACTGAAAATAGTGAAATCGGCAAAAACATGCGGTTCCAAAATGAGTACAATTTAACATAGATATTCAGCTGAATTATCTCTTGCAAAAAGTCAGCAACTCCTTTCCGGTCAGGACATTTGAAGCCCATGGACTCAAAGAATTCAAAGCACATGTTCACGTGGCCCTTGATACACAATGTGCCCATCCGACAAGAGGATTATGTCATCAAACAAATTATATGTTTCTGGTGCAGGTTGCAGCAAGGAGATGACAGTTGTGCCACCAAGGATATTAGTGATTTGTCCAAGTGATTTCACTATCTGGTATGTGGTAGAGCTGTCCAGGCCAGTGGAGATTTCATCCATGAAGAGTGCTCTTTCTGGTCCAACCAGCATCTCACCTTCCAGAAAAAAAAACATGAGCCAAGAGTCAACATATATTCAAATCTCACATTCTGCTATGATAACAAGATGGGATGTTCAAGGAAAATTTTATAATTTAGAAGAGAAGAATCATGAGAATTTAGATGTTCAACTAAAATTTTCAGGCTAAAATTTTTGACATTTTTGACATGAGGTGTTCAAGGAAAATTTTATGGTTTCACATTTTGTCATGGCAATGAGATGTTCAAGAAATTTGCACGACTTCATATTATCATGAAGATTGAACATAAAAAAACTCAATAGTTATGCAATCATGACAGTTGAACATAAAAAGAAACTCCAGAATTATGCAGTCATGACAATCAGACGTTCAAGAGTTTTCACAATACCAGTTGTGAAACGTTTGCGTTGCCCCCCTGAGATTCCCCTCAGCATTTCATTTCCAACTATGGTGTCAGCGCAAATGTCAAGTCCTAATATCTGCGGAGTTCAATAGAACAGTCAGTGCTTAGTACATTGAAGAAAAACCGAGTCTTTGTTGGATCACGATACCTTGAGGACGTAATCAGTGATGATATTTGTCTCCTGACCACCCATCGATATTGCCTGCAGATTAAATGCAGTGAGCAAAAATATCTACAAAGCAATGTTTGTTTTTGTGAAATGGAAAGTTTTACCGATATGTCTATCCACGTATTATTAGTCCAAAAGAGTAAATGAAATTTATAACGGTGTCACTTGTAACAATGCTAGTTTATGAGAATGCACAAAAATATCTACTATTTTGAAAATACACTCCTTGTGTTATATCTGAATATTCCTAGCCAGAAAAAGGTTCAGCAACATCATGAAGTGTTGACATAAATGTCTAAACTAACCTTCATGTAGACATCAAGATCTGGGTCTGGTTTGATATTTGCAGCCTTCTCCCTTCTAGATAGCTCAGTCAGCATGTCTAGGACAAGTTCATCAGGAAAATTAGCAAACAATTGTACCATCAGGGAATTAAATATATCCTACAATGTGATAAATTTTAAGCTCACCGTATCTAGTTCCAACTCCTTGGCATCTCGCTGAGAAGGCCAGGGTTTCCCGTACTGTCATCTCAGGGATGTGAAGATCATGTTGAGAAATATAAGCAGCTGATCTTTGAGCTACGAACTCATCCATTTCGTGTCCGTTGTATGTCACTCTTCCTGAAACCTGTTGGTTCATGTCTGACCAGAATTAGTTCCCTGAAACTTGACTACAAGATTGCTGAAATTGGTCACGTTGCTGTAATAAGTACAGTGGTTAACCTTAAGATCAGATTCTAGTTTCCCTGCCAAGGCAAGAAGTAGAGTCATCTTCCCTGACCCTGGTGGACCTAAGAGTAATGTCATCCTGTTTTTTTTATGAACATCAATACATTAGATACATCAAGTGCAACGGACATACGTTGGTAAAGAACACAAATGTAGTAAATCAATAAATGGTGCAGCATTGAAGATAACAAAGCTTGTTTACAGCAAAGAAAAGCCTACAACAACGTAAAACAGTCATCACGCAACATGGGTTTCACCTAAAACATACGATTGTGTGCTGTCGTAACATACAGTTTTACATAAGAAACAGAGTCTCACGCGCCAAAGTTTGGCAATTCTGCTCTAAGAAAATGGTGGTCCATATTCAAAAACTTTACCTCCTTGGCTTGATGACTCCATGGACATCATGGAGGATGTTCAATGGCCTCTTCTTGTTGGGAATTATATGAAGAAGATTGACCAACGACTGCACAAAAAGAAGAAGAAAAAGGATCATATTGAAGAACTTTCTCTTGAAATCATCAGAAAGTTTCAGCCCGTTTGTCAGTACCTCCAGAGAATTCAGAGTCGTGTTGAGGAATGTCGGCAACCCTCTGTTGCCAACATATGCCAGCGCCTCAATCCAAAGTCGACACCTTCAGCGTGCGCTAGCATCAAGCGAAGATTTTGGCTGAAAATGAAAAATGCTATCGATCGCCATCGCTTCTTACCACACGCAGACATATCGATAAGCACCGCAAAAACCACTCACCTTCAAATCACGGTGATAGACTCCTCTGCTATGGCGATGTCGGCAGCGTTGATCACCGCTGGAAATACTTCCTTGCATTATCCTCTTTTAGCCTCCCGCGAAGCCTAGACCAAGAAGCTGCAGCAGATTAATCACTTGCGCACAGCAGACAGAATAATTCAGACGCCGCTAAGACCAACCACTCACAATTTTGTTGAAAAGTTCACCAATGGTGACAAGCTCCATCACTATATATATCTTTGTCTTTCTGGCCATCACCTTCATAAGTATACACACCATTCAGTGGACATGGACATGGAAAAATCCAATCATCATAGAGGTCAAAGTTCAGTGCAAAGAAATGCAAGGACATAAGCATTCTGATTACTACCGTACTCTCTAGAGAAAACCAATATGATTCACTGAATGAACTGACCACCATGGAAAAACTACAGCAGCATTTGAAGTATAGTATTCTTAGAGCATTATGTATTATCAAGATGGATTATATGATTTACAGCAGTTCATACATAAAAGGATTATCACCAGAACATATGCCCGTGCTAACGCTACGGTAACATACAAAACAAGATAAAATTTGTACCAGATCCCCCACGCACTTCCTCCACCTCCAAAAGCTGACTTATTGCAGTGTTCACCGTCATGAATCTTGGTGGTTCATACACCTTCTTTCCTCTGAAAGTGAATAGCCAAATTTAAATCCAATGACAAATGATATATCTAGCTACACTAAACAATGAGAGCTGAGAATATTGAGCATAGCTCGTTCTCATAAGAAATGTCATTTGACTTTGTGAGCTCTTGAAAACGTGAGAGCGAGAAAAAGGTAATTACCGCACAAGGACTCGAATGTTGGCTCCTTAACACGAATATCTGCATTGAATAATTGAATTGATATAGATGAGGTAGATGAGGTAGAGACTATCATCCCACTGTCCACCCTCGTTCTGCAATAACCTCACGAACACGTGTAGCTACTTCAATACCATCACTTATGGGAGGGTAGCTCCAGCTGTTTGAAATCTACAAGGAAAAAGATAAATGCTAAGCCATCCAAGTACATCCAACCACATTGAGATATTTCTAAATTTCTAACCAATGTGCGATAGAACTTGCAATTGCCATCTAATAGAGTTCATGAACCACATTGAGATATTTCTAAATTTCTAATGTATTTTGATTTGAGCCTTGTCATAAAAAAGACTACCAAGGGCTCAAGATGTAAATTTTTTCGTGCATCAAATATTCCTATCTTTGGTCAACCAGCCACATACCATGCATATCGACCCAAATGTATATATGCCATCCTACAGGTGATATACTTGGCTCTAAAGATGCCGTTTTGACGACTGCAATTGCATTGGGTGATAAAATTATCTTCTAAACAAAAGGTTAACCACCAAGTGAAATTGTGAATGGAACTGATTTTTTGACCTAATTATCATTAGGAATTAAGACATTGGCAGTTCAAAAATTTCACGACCCAGTTGTCGATAAAAAATCTCTCCCAATAAATTGACGGCATTACATAGTAGTAGTAAATAGTAATTGCAACAAGATGATTACAGAACACACCAAATATAATGTTATTGTGACTGAACAATATCATGTCATTGTGCCTCAACAATATCATATCATGAACAAGATCATCAACATTACAGATCATCCAGCAATGCTCAGCGATTTGGGTTCCATACCTTCACGTTTGGGCGGGGAAGACACAACCAAGATGAGGGAGAGGACGAAATTCGGGATGGAAGTGAGATGCAGGAGCGGAGGCAGGTATTCCGTCGCTGTTGCCATCGGCCAGCCTCTCGTCGAGGTGCTCGTCGCCCGGTCACTGGTCTCGTCGGCCCTCCTCGCACTTCGCCGTCGGTGGGTGGCGAAGGGATGCGTCGGGGCGGATCTGCGGAGGCGGGGTGGCGGCGGTAGGGAGGAGGGGAGAGGCGTGGGGGAGGGGTGGGAGGTGGGGGCGGCGGGGATCTGGGGGAGGCGCGGGGAGGGGACCGGGGTGGGGGCGGCGGGAGTGGGGAGAGAGGCGGGGGGAGGAGGGGTAGGAGGGCGGCGCGGGGATCTGGAGGGGAGGGGGGGGCGGCGGCGGCGGGGGGAGGAGAGAGGCGTGGGGAGGGGGGCGCGGGGTGAGGGGGCGGGGTGGGCGGCTGCGGGAGGGGAGAGAGGTGTGGGGAGTAGGTGGCGCCGGGGTGAGGGGCGGGGTGGGGCGGCGGGAGGGGAGGAGAGGCGTGGGGAGGAGGGGCGCGGGTGGAGGGCCGGGGTGGGGCGGCGGGGGGGAGGAGAGAGGCGTGGGGAGGAGGGTGGGAGGCGTGGGGATGCGGGCGGGAGGGGCGGGGCGGGGATCGCCGCTCCTGCGTACGGCAGAGGAGAGGAGGAGTCGGCGTGTGGGAGATGGGGCGTCGGGGGAGAGGGGGAGTCGCGCGCGGGGTGGGCGTCAGATGAGATGAGTGATGAGGTATGATCCAAATAACCTGGGCTGTTGGATTTGAGTGGGTAAGAGAAAGGAGAGGCTAGAGTGGATATCCTCCCTTCATTTCAAAGGTTATTTGGTTCAGGTGTAGTTGGTTTGGTGCATCTAGGAGAGGCCTTGACTGCGGGGAACATTTGTTAGGGTAACTGTAGGAAAATTTACAACTGGTGGTTTTATAGTGGTAGAGATGAACAATAACTCAGCAATACTATGATTTCAAGAACTGAAACTCAGTTGAGAGCACACAACAGATTACATGTCTATTTAATGTCTACGAAAAAACTAACTGCTCTGATACCATTGTCTTCAACTGACTCGATCCGATCTTCTAGTGAATGCAGATCTGGACTCCTTGGTGACCAAGTGCTTAGAAGCACCTCGAGGAACCGCATTGCTGAAGCTTCTTGCGCTGTGCCCGATCTTGATCTTAGAAAAACCGTTTCGAACAGCGGCTTGATTATTTCAACAATCTCCCTAATCAAGACTTTGCTATGCCAAATCTTTTACTCCTATTACACGTAACTCATGATTGATGACCCGACCATCACGGCTACTCGCCATCGGTAATTATTTTCTGCACTGTTATCTAGGATCAATCCGCGAGTTCAAGTGGCTCCCGCTACTCGGACTCTCGGTTCTCCTGCACCTAGAATAACTCCGTGCGATACTACTTGGTACAATCTCAGGCACACCACCTGTTGCACCATACGTTCATGCAAATATACTAAAGCAAAAGACTAAGTCTAGATTATTTGCTAACATTCCTTCTACTCTAGACTCAACTAAAGTAAAGCTGGTTCATCTTCCTGTGCACACATGAGGTTCACCTGTTCCCCACAGTCACGCTTTGGCCTGCGGCACTTGGATGCATAGTGCCCGTAGTCACTGCAATTGAAACACTTGATGTGGCTCTTGTCGCGCTTCGTCTTGGAATCACGACCACCGCCTTGTCTTGATGATCGAGCTTCCCACTGGGCTTTCGTGAGAAGGAGATGCTCTTCATCCCCGTTGCTGCGATGACGGTGTTGGGTGCGCTCCTCATACGCCTTGAGGGAGCCAACAACCTCCTCAAAAGCTATGTTGTTGACGTCGCCAAAATACTCGATCGTCGTCGCAATATGGATGAACTTGTCGGAGACGGCTCGCAGCAACCTCTTGACGACATTCTTCTCTTCTATCTTCTCTCCAAGTGCCTGCATCTGGCCAACAAGCAATGTTACCTTCGTTGCGAAATCGTCCACCGATTCCGTATTGCCCATGCTAAGATTTTCAAACTCCCAGCGTAGCATCTGGATCTTCGCTTCCTTGGCTCGATCAGCCCCCATGTGCATGGTGTGGAGAGCTGTCCACACCTCCAAGGCAGTGTTCTTGGCTGCAACCTGCATGAGTGTCACATCGCTCAACGCCTGGGAGATGATAGCCATGGCCTTTTCTTCTTTCTTCACATCAACCGCAACATTCCCCGTGGGCTCAATTGCTTCCCACACGCCTTGCGTCTTCATGAGGAATTTCATCCTCGTTGCCCAAGCTGTGTAGTTCGTCTTGTTCAGCACAAGATGCGGAGAGACATCCCTCCCTCCTTGCTTGCCGCCGGTGCCGCCTCAACGATCGACATCTTCTCAAGCCGTAAGTACTTGGGCATACACCGCTCAAGCACTCAACCTCGGCTCTGATACCAAATGATAGAAATATGCCCAAATAATCACTCGATCTCACGGTTTTGTGTAAATCTCTCGGGTGGTGGAAGGAAAACAGGTTTCGGGACAAAGCTGGAATGGCAAATGTTCAGGCAAACTCTATTGTTATTACGATGAACAATAACTCAGCAATACAATGATTTCAAGAACTGAAACTCAGTTGAGAGCAAACAACAGATTACATGTCTATTTAATGTCTACGGAAAAACTAAGCGCTCACGATACCGTTGTCTTCAACCGACTCGATCCGATCTTCTAGTGAATGCAGATCTGGACTCCTTGGTGACCAAGTGCTTCGAAGCACCTCGAGGAACTGCATTGCTGAAGCTTCTTGCGCTGTGCCCGATCTTGATCTTCCGAAAACCGGTTTCGAACAGCGGCTTGATTATTTCCAGCATCCTTCACTCCTTTGGTGTGCTGTCTGCAGATTCGAGCATGGACTTGTTGGATTATGTGGGCCAAGCCCATATAATAAGAATAATTCCTATTAAATCTCAAAGGCCCACTCATGCAAAGGAGGCATGCATGTGACCTTTAGTACCATATTGCTAGTTCTAGGAGAGGAAGACCACCTTAAAAGGAATGGTGCACTCCTAGTCACTTGAGGCATGTGTGGGAGAGAACTAGAGGATAACACGCGCGCGCTCGCTCGCCTCGCCTCGCCGGGCGGGCCGGGCTAGGCTGGGCTGGCGGGCGGCGCGCGGCACGGCACTGCGTGAATGGTCGCCAAAATCCGCTCCAGTGCTTGCGTGACGCGGCTTCCTTTGCGATTTTATCTTTTTCTGTTTTGTGTGGCGGTGAATCCGGATCGGTTCTGCGACTAATCCAGTTCGATTACGAGTTATGGAGAACGTGCGGCGTCTTGATCACGCGTCTGGTTTTCTATAAATACGAGTCGCCGCCTCCATACTGATTACGCGAAAATCAATCTAGGGTTTTGCCTCCTCCATCCATTGTGCCGCGCCGTCCCACGTAGTCTACTCCGTCCGCCCGCGGCGTGCATCGTCGTTCGGGAGAGCAGGTCTCGGAACCGTCGCCCAAGTCTGCACCGGAGAGGCGAATAAGGTTTTGGGAAGCGCTCTGCGCGATCGCCGCTGTAGCTCGGCTCGTCTTCCTCGTCGTTCGGCCGCGAATCGTCATCGACTTCGTGTCATCCTCACTGCGCTGCGGCGTCTACATCGGCAAACCGATCGAAACAGAACCATCGATGCATGCGGTCATGTTCTCCGTATTAGATCTGTTCATATACGTTTCTGGTTTACATGTCTAGATCTTTTATGCCGTGATGGTTACTGTTATTTTGCGTGCATGATGTCATGATTTATTTATGGAATAAATTAAACCTACATGTGCTTATATATTCAACAATCCAAAAACCTTATTATACGCATTGTGGTTTTACTATGGCTGGATTTGCCGATGCGAGGCGGATAAATTCTCCGGTGTGCACTTTAAGAGATGGCGGATCGGGGTCACTCGTGGCTTCTCGCTATGAATGTATTCAGGTTAGTAATGGCAAGCTGAAGGTGTTCTTGATGCTGAAAAGCGAGAAAGAATTCGAGGCGCCACTACTCTCTTTGTTGGATGCATTCTTAGTGTTCTTCTTTGACCGTGCGTGCGAGGTGTATATGCACATGACAGACGCGAAGGAGTTATGGGATGCCTTGAATTCCAAATACGGTGCTCTCGATGCCAGCAATGACATGTATGTCATGGAGCAATTTCATGACTACAAGATGGTTGATAACCGTTACGTAGTAGATCGGGCTCATGAGATACGAGGCCATTGCCAAGAACTCGAACTCTGAAGTGTGCCTTACCCGACAAGTTTGTGGCTGGATGTATTATTGCGAAATTACCTTCTTCATGGAGGAATTTTGGAACAGCACTCAAACACAAGAGACAAGAATACTCTGTTGAGAATCTGATTGGGTCTCTTGAAATTGAGGAGAAAGCTCGGAAAAGGACGCTGTGTCTAAGGGTGATGGAGGCGTCTAGTGCCAATGTGGTACAGAAACCCTCAAGCAAGAACAAAGGGAAATTTGTTAAAGCCCAACAGACAACCAACTTCAAGAAGAAGAAGAACAACAACAATCAGGATGATAGAACTTGCTTTGTGTGCGGTGAGCCTGGTCACATGGCCAAGAAGTGCCCACAGCGCAAAGGAAAGAAGGCACTGCGGGACGGACTTCTAAGTCCATCAACGTGACCATTGGCAAGGCGGAGATGGGGTGGGTATGGTAATTTACCTATCGTTCTTTCAGTTAGTCAATCTACCAATTGGTGGATTGATACAGAGCTAATGTACATGTGTGTCTGATATTTCGTTGTTTTCTTCTTATCAGTCGCTTGAGATTCCTCCGTCCTAATGGGAATGGGTCACATGCTCTGTTCATGGTGTTGGCACGGTAGATCTGAAGTTTACTTCGGGAAAGATCGTGCGGTGAAGAACGTCAGCATGTCCCTTCTATAGACAAGAATCTCGTTAGTGGCTCCGTTTATGTAGAGACGGGCTTAAGTTGGTATTTGAGTCTAATAAAGTAGTCGTGTCTAAACATGGACATTTTATTGGTAAAGGCTATGAGTGCGGAGGCTTGTTCCGCTTTTCCTATCAGATTTCTGCAATAAGGCGTAAATCATATTTGTGGCGGTGTGGATGATGAGGCTAATGTTTGGCACTCACGTCTATGTCATATTAATTTTGGTTTGATGTCTCGGCTTTCAAAGATGAATTTAATTCCAAACGTTTCCATCACCAAAGGTTCTAAATGCCATAGTGTGTGCAATCAAAGCAACCTCGTAAGCCTCACAAGGTCGCCGAGGAGAGAAACTTGGCACCACTAGAACTCCCGCATTCAGATCTTTACGAGATGAATGGCGTGTTGACGAAGGGTGGAAAACGATATTTCATGACATTGATTGATGATGCAACTAGGTTACATTATGTGTATTTATTGAAAGCGAAAGATGAGGCTTTAGACTATTTTAAAATCTATAAGGCGAAGTTGAAAACCAGTTAAATAGAAAGATAAAAAGACTTAGGTCAGATCGTGGTGGAGAGTATTTCTCAAACGAATTTGACTTATTTTGTGAGGAACATGGCATTATACATGAGAGGACGCCTCCTTATTCCCCCGAGTCAAATGGGATTGCCGAAAGGAAAACCGCACGTTGGTGACTTGGTGAATGCCATGTTAGATCTTGCGGGATTACCTAAGGCATGGTGGGGAGGCTTTGCTAACGTCTAATCACGTATTAAATAGAGTTCCTAACGAAATAAGGACAAAACACCATACGAGGTATGGATTGGAAGAAAACCATCACTTTCTTACTTGCGTGCACTGGGGTGCTTGGCGAAAGTTAATGTGCCAATAACTAAGAAAGCGCAAGCTTGGACCTAAAGCGTGGATTGCGTTTTTCGGGATATGCTAATCATAGCATTGCCTATAGATTTTGATAATTAAAACTGAGGTACCGACATGCATGTTGGTACAATTATGGAGTCTCGAGATGCAACATTCTTTGAGAATATTTTTCCTATGAAGGATACACATAACACTACTAGCAACCTTCGAAATAATTCCCAGTTCAATCACATCACTGAACCTTTTGAACATACACATGAACTTGTCAATGAGGAGGATGACGGTGGAGCTCCTAGAAGGAGCAAGAGACAAAGGATATTCAAATCCTTTGGTGATGATTTCACTGTGTACCTTGTGGACGACACTCCCAAGTCTATTTCGAAGCGTATGCATCCCCGATGCGGACTCTTTGGAAGGAGGCTGTCCGTAGTGAAATGGATTCCATTATCGCTAATGGAACCTGGGAGCTGACAGATAAACCTTATGGGTGCAAACCTGTAGGGTGCAAGTGGGTGTTCAAAAAGAAGCTTAGGCCAGATGGTACTATTGAAAAATATAAGGCTCGGCTTGTTGCCAAGGGCTATACTCGAGAAAGAAGGCGAAGATTTCTTTGACACTTACTCACTGTTGCTAGGCCGACCACAATTCGAGTACTACTTGCTTTGGCTGCCTCACATGGTCTTCTCGTTCATCAAATGGACGTTAAGACAGCTTTTCTTAACGGAGAGCTGGATGAGGAAATTTACATGGAACAGCCTGATGGATTTGTAGTAGAAGGTCAAAAAGGCAAGGTGTTAAAACTGTTGAAATCTTTGTATGGTTCGAAACAAGCCCCTAGCGGTGGCATGAGAAGTTCGATAGAACAACGACATCTGCAGCTTTGCTTTGTCAATGAGGCGATAAATGTGTATACTATCGTTATGGTGGGGGTGAGGAGTTATTCTATGTTTGTATGTGGATGACATCTTGATTTTTGGGACAAACATTAGTGTGATAAATGAGGTCAAATCATACTTGTCTCAAAACTTTGATATGAAAGATGCAGGAGTGGTGATGTTATTCTAAACATTAAATTGGTTAGAGGTGAGGATGGGATTACACTTTTGCAATCTCATTATGTGGAAAAGGTCTTGAGCCGTTTTGGCTTTTACGACAGCAAGCCTTCTCCAACACCTTATGATCCTAGCGTGTTACTTCGTAAGAATAAGAAAATTGCTAGGAATCAGCTGGAATACTCCCGGATAATTGGCTCACTAATGTACCTAGCTAGTGCAACAAGGCGGACATCTCCTTTGCTGTGAGCAAATTGAGTCGGTTTACATCTAACCGGGAGATGATCACTGGAAGGCGCTTGAGCGAGTGTTGCGCTATCTGAAAGGTACCTCGAACTTTGGACTTCATTATCTTGGGTACCCGTCGGTCTTTGGAGGGTTATAGTGATTCCAAGCTGGATCTCGATCTTGATGAGATCAAAGCCACTAGTGGATATGTTTTCACTATTGGTGGTGGTCTTTGTTTCATGGAGGCCTTGCAAAATGACCATTTTGACAAGGTCAACCATGGAAGCGAGCTTGCGGCACTAGACACGCTATTGTTGAGGCGAATGGCTACGAGATCTATTGATGGATCTACCTACGGTGGAAAAGCCGATGCGGCTATCCTTATGAATGTGATAATCAAACCGTTATCGCTAAAGTGAACAGTTCTAAGGATAATATGAAATCGTCGAGCATGTTAAGAGGCGATTGAAGTGCTGTCAGAAATTGAGAAACTCGGAGTTATAACCTTGGATTACATCCAAGCAGATAAAACTCGCGATCCTTTACAAAGGGACTATCACGGAATATGATAGATAGTGCATCGAAGGAGATGGGTATGAGACCCATGTGAGTTATCTATGGTAGTAACCCAACCTATGTGATCGGAGATCCCGTGAATTAGGATCTGGGAAAAACAAGCCATTAGTTAACTGTAGAAGAGTAATTTCAACCCTCTCTATGTGAAGATGCAATACTCTCAGAAACTGCAAGGCAGGTTGACTAAGGTCTTAATGTGTTCCATTGGCTTTTAGAAGCGAAGACGCTATCCTGCAGAGCGTTCTTGAAAGAACACACCTATATGAGCCCGACTGTTAGTCGCAGTCTATGGAGATCTTGGGTAATCTCCTACTAAGCTCATGAAGAGACCAAGGAGTATGACTTATACGCTCCAACCGAGGGGTAGCCTACTGGCGGCCTAGTATCAGTTAAGTCTTTAAGTGAAGCTTGCTTGCACCAAACTTGCAATTCAAGGCATAGTCCATTGTTCAAGTTGTGAGTAAGTGTAGCTTGGAGTTCTAGGTGGATGTTCAACCTTAATCGGTCTCCATCGAAATACTGATATATAAACAGTACATTGGAATTCAGGCAAATCTGTGGGACTTTGAGATCGGTGGGGATTGTTGGATTATGTGGGCCAAGCCCATATAATAAGAATAATTCCTATTAAATCTCAAAGGCCCACTCATGCAAAGGAGGCATGCATGTGACCTTTAGTACCATATTGCTAGTTCTAGGAGAGGAAGACCACCTTAAAAGGAATGGTGCACTCCTAGTCACTTGAGGCATGTGTGGGAGAGAACTAGAGGATAACACGCGCGCTCGCTCGCTCGCCTCGCCTCGCCGGGCCGGGCCGCTGGCTGGTTTGGCGGCGCGCGCGCGCGCACGGCACTGCGTGAATGGTCCGCCAAAATCCGCTCCAGTGCTTGCGAGACGCGGCTTCCTTTGCAGTTTTATCTTTTTACATTTTGTGTGGCGGTGAATCCGGATCGGTTACGCGACTAATCCAGTTCGATTACGAGTTATGGAGAACGTGCGGCGTCTTGATCACGCGTCTGGTTTTCTATAAATACGAGTCGCCGCCTCCATACGTGATTACGCGAAAATCAATCTAGGTTTTGCCTCCTCCATCCATTGTGCTGCGCCGCCCCACGTAGTCTACTCCGTCCGTCGCGGCGTGTGCCGCTGCTCGGAGAGCGGTCTCGGGAACCGCCGCCAAGTCTGCACGGAGAGGCGAATAAGGTTTTGGGAAGCGCTGCGCGCGATCGCCGCTGTAGCTCGCTCGTCTTCCTCGTCGTTCGGCCGCGAATCGTCATCGACTTCGTGTCATCCTCACCGTACTGCGGCGTCTACATCGGCAAACCGATCGTAAGCGAGAACCATCGATGCGTGCGGTCATGTTCTCGTATTAGATCTGTTCATATACGGTTTCTGGTTTACATGTCTAGATCTTTTATGCCTGTGATGGTTCTGTTATTTTGCGTGCATGATGTCATGATTTATTTATGGAATAAATTAAACCTACATGTGCTTATATATTCAACAGGACTATGGGTCGGGCAGCGAGTGTTGGGTTGGCTGTGGATCATCCGTCATTGGGGCGTGGACCATCGGCGATGGTGGACCGACTGATAGAAACGATTTGTGGCAGACCGTGCTATGGTTGCTGAGCTGAGCCAACTGCGGACTGTCCGCCATGGGGCAACGGATCGAGGACAGACCGCGATGGTAGACTGAGTGGACTGCGCGGCTGTCTACGTGCTAGTCCGTGGAGGATGGGAGCGGCAGACTATACAGCGAAAAGATTATGTAGAAGCTGTATGTGGGCCTGTGAGCCTTGGGTGCGTACGTGCGTTTATTTCAGGTCATTACCGCCACTATTGTAATACCTAACAAGATTTTTAATAGTTGTTTATCTAAACACTGTAGTAAATATAGAATTATGAATACTCCTAATATACTTTTGAAATGAGGGTAAGGGTGTAATCGGAGCGGATCCTCCCAATCGACCGACCGACAAGACAAATTCGGATAATATTCGGGCAAAAAAAAATCGGTAACCGACATATTTTGTTAGATATGGTGTCGGTATCAGATAGTATTTTTTGGAATCGGTATCGGAATCGGGATAGCAGTTTTTGATGGATAAGAGAATATCCAGAACTATATTCCGTAATATCCGGTAAATAGAATCGGTAATATCCGAAGGGAGCCAATGCCCAACAGTCCAACTTCCCAAGCCCAAGCCTGTTGTAACATCCCAAAATTTGCTTTCTGGAAAAAATTAATTTCAAATTAATTATTTTAAAGTATTTGGACTTTAATTGGCTTTTAATTGGTTTTTTGGATTTTCTGGAGTTTAAAACTATTTTTAAAATTTAAAAGGTATTTTAAAGTATGAAAATTAAATACCAACACTAGTTGAAAATAATTTTATTAAGTCCAAAATATCTCCAGGAGCTTCTGTGAATTTTTTCGGAATTTTTGGAGGTATTTTCATATTTTTCTAAGGCCTAAATAATTTCCTAGCCTTTTCTGAAAATAAAAATCAAATTCTAAAAACAATAATCCATCCCCTCCCTCCGGCCGACGCGTGGACGGTCCAGATCCGCCCACGTCGCCGCTCGGCCCAATCCGGCCGCTCTCCCCCTCTCTCTCCGCCAAGCAGGCCCCGCCCGTCAGCCAGCTCCGCCTTCCCCTCCCCTCGGGCTGACATCTGGCCGACCCGATGCGCGCCACGCCGCCCGCGCGAGCCATCCCGCCGTTCACACCCCGCTCCCCTCTCCTCGCTGCCTCGCGGCCCCGCCGTCGCCGCCTCGTGGCCCCTCTCGCGCCGCCCGCCCGCTGTCGGACCGTCATCTTCCCAGGAGTCGCTTTCTTTCTCTCCTCCCCTTTCCTTTCGCGGCCGGACGAGTCCTCGCGGATCCGGCCTTACCTTCTCGCCTCCTCCGGTTTTGGAAACCCCGAGCACCCGCGCGACCAAATCCCCAAACGCCCGCGCCTCCCTTCCTTCTCTGCCCCCTATTTCCTTCCCTCCCCTCTCTCTTCCTTTTTCCGGCCACCAACACCGGCGAGCAATTGCCGCGCCTGTGCCCCCCTCCGTCCCTATAAATAGCCCCTCGGCCTCCCCTCTCACCGCACCACCTCCTACCGCTCTCCCCCTCTCCCCGAGCCCCGTGTGCCCTGCACCGAGAGCTCCCCGTGCGCGCCCAGTAAGTACTTCGGCGAGCAATCGTCGCTGCCTCGGTCTTCCCCAGAGCCCGCCGCTGCCCCCAACGTCTTTCCCGTGCACCGGCGACCACCCTCAGCCCCTCGGCCGAGCCACCCCGCCGCCGGAGCACCCGAGCCCGCTCCGCCACTTCCTCGCCGCCGGCCACCTCTGCTCGTCCCCAAGCCTCGCTGACCCCACCGTCAGATCCGCCTCCGCGCCAGGATCGCATTTTGGACCTCACCCGAACCTCTCCGGCCACCCCTCGCCGCCAGCGCCACTACCCGGCCACCTCTGCCCGGCCCCTCCAGCAGGTACCCCTCAAAGGGATTACTTACCCTGTATTGGTAGGCAATGCCTCCCCGACCGACTGGCTAGCAGCGATATCCCTTTCCCCCCGGCTCCCTCGGCGCGTGTTCGAGTCCCCGGCTCCGCACGTTGAGGTTGAGCCATTTCTTTTAAATCGCGCACTGACATGCGGGCCCCGTTCGTCAGCTGCCGTCGGTCTGTGGGCCGGCTGATAGTTGGGCCCCACCGGTCAGTACTCCTCGCTGGCATGTGGGCCCGGAGCAGAGGGGTCCCACATGTCAGAGGCTGGCACAGTGGGCTCACTGCCAGTGGGTCCCACCTGTCATAAACTCAGAGAAAATAATAAAATAAAAGATTAAAATTTATGTACTGCCAGTGGGCCCCACTTGTCAGAAATTTTATAATTTCTGGATTTATTCAAACTGAAATCTTTAAATAAGCATAACTTTCTCATTTTAACTCCAAATTGAGCCATTCAAATTTCTAAATTCTTCTAAAATCATAATCTATCCAATTATGGCCTCTATTTGAATTTTTGATCTTAATTGAATTTGTTTTGTATTTATTTGTTTTATTGCTCTGTCTTTTCGCGCGTAGAGTCCAACGTTGTCGAAGATCTCTCCACTCCGCAGCAGGAAGACCCAGAGAGCGTGCAAGAAGGCAAGTCTCCTTTGATCATCTTGCACCTATGATTTTGAAATGTTTTAATTATTTTAAATTATGTGCATTGCTATTTACATAAAACATTAGTTCAAATCTTAAGGTATTAGTTAATCCAACTTTGTTATGCCCTCAATTGAAGTTGAATGCCATGTACCTTTGTAACCCTAGAATTTCCTTTATCTCAATAATAAGAGTATTACAATTATTTGTGAATAATAGAATGGTAGTATAATGCTTAGTCACGCTATTTAATACCTTTGAAATCTTGAAAATGGGAAATTATGATTTGTTGTAAAAACATTATGTTTAATTTTTGCAGTGTCTCATGGTAGGTCAATCCAATGCATTCTTTTCTAATATGTGTCCACATTGTTGATTTGATATTCCCATATCCATGTTCTATAAATATGATCATCAATCAATACATGTACTGATATAAAAAAATCATAATTATATAAGATCAGGGTAATTTAGAATAACATGAAAACATAAATAAATAGTTTTGTGAATAAGACACATACTTGTTGATTAATATGAAAGACATTTATTTAAGTGAGAAAACAACCTATTAGTTAAAATATTATAAATATAGAAGTGATACAATCATCTCCATGATCACCTCTAGGACATATCACTAACACACAAGAAAATCGACTTATTTGATCACATCAACGTGCACTTCGTTGGATTAGGCTATTGCAACTTTTCCTCCACTACACTGCATGTCTAATGGTAACAATGTATGATATTGTACTCGTATGGCTTTCTGATTTATAGGATAGAAAATTTTTATTTTGTGCTAGTGTAACCTATCTGTATCCTAACAAGTTATATGATGCCAAGCATGGAAGAGCCCCTTCTTGGTGGCAATATTGAAAAGGCAAGAGGAATAGGAGGAATTGGTAGGAGTGAGGTCAAGCTACATTACCTTGCCGGGCCCCTGACTATAGCATGGCTAGCTCCTGCCGAACCTTGTCCAGATGATATCAAAACGATGTTTGCCAGTCCTCTCAAGTGCCTTGTTGGCACCTCCACCAGCGTCTTTGCCTTCAGCTTGTCGGTACATAATATGAACACGCCCCTTCCATGTTTGTCCATCTGATGTTTAAGATCAGCAACTTGAATGTTTTTTCCTTGTTTATGTTCATTTCAGGCTGACAAGGCAGCTTGGAGACACTATTTGGGCAAGCCTTTGGAGCAAAGCAGTACTATCTGCTCAGCATCTATCTTCCATCAAACTTTCGTGTGCTCACTCTGGTGAGCATTCTCCTCCCGTCAATCTTTAATTTATCGGTCAATATTTCCATCCAAAACATATATTCCACGTATCTTTATGTTATACTACTTAAAAAGAATCAATTGATGGTGAGGATGGTGATATACGTCACCCTCTCACACCTCCCTAGAAAATCTCAACCAAAAATAGAAAAAAAAACTGTCTCCTAACAAACAAACTCCTCCCAAAAAAATCTATAAGAAATAGAAAAGTCATCTCCTAACAAATAAATTAACTTCAAGAAAAAAATTACAAGGTAGGTCACAACAAATCTAGACTGGATGTGGCGTAGGCTGCCGTGTTGTGATGCCAGCTTGGTGAGCTCGTCCATGCGCGGAGGCGAACCGAAGGCGTGGAGCATGTCGTTCCTGACAACGTCAAGTCAACTTGCTGAGTGTAATATGATATTAGGTGGGTTTTGACTTTTAGCTGAAAATTTTGAATTCTGGCTATTCACGTGGGAGAGTACGAGAGAGATACTCACGTGCAATTTTAATTGATATAGATGAAGTCGGTACCGTGCCTACTACAATTGACTAATTACTATAGATAATTCCAAAACTATAAGTCATAAGCCCAAAAGAAGGCAACCATTATATCCATAGCAAAGTATAGGCATTCAGCTAGTAGCTAGAAACGATAGAAAGCTAACAACAACACTAATACCCCATTTGGCTACCTGGAATCAAATTTAATTCATTCAATTAGGTTCCAAATACTATTATAGTTGAAATTGATTTTGATTCAAGCCAATTCAAAATTCAATTTTTCTGTTTGGGTGTCATTTCGAATTCTACAAGGTTGTGGGCCCACTGTGCACCTAGGTCTTCCAATGTGCACAAAGTAGTTTGTCTACACGCTAAATTATCTCCATCAAATTTCAGACAATTTTGTAAAAAAATTATAGTGTGAACACAAGGTTTAAATTCCAAATATCAAACATTTACGAAATCATTCTCTACACAGCTGTGGGGGCAACATGTGCACCTAGGCCTGCAAATGTGTACAAATTAGCTTCTCTACACACTAAATAATCTCCAAGAAATTTTAACCAATTTTGTGAAAATTTTATTATGTGGACGCGCGGTTGAAATTCCAATACCAAATTTTACTTAATTTTGTAAAGTGAATTCCAAATAAATGATAGGGCGCAAGTTGAAAATTGCTTCTAGCTCCACTACTATAGAAAAGATCATCACAAACGGTTTTGTGAGTTATCTGAGTTTATAGGCCAGTAATGACATGAGGTCATCACAGATAGCTTTCGAACCATCACAAACAGTTATTAACTTAGAACCATCTATGAAAAGTCACAATACCGATGGTTTTTTAAAATAAGCATTTATGATATGTCATATATCACAGACGATTTTGTGAAATAACCATTTGTGTTGTGACTTATCATAAATGGTTAATACAAAAAACCGTCTATGGTGGTTCTTTGTATAGCAAAACAAATTTGTTTTTCGGCTAGCCTCAGGAAATACTAGCCATGCTCTCTGAAAACAAGCAAGTATATTACAGATGATTATAGATCTTATAGGACATGACAATCATTACACAGATCTCACAAATGAAGTGCAACTGAATGAGTTATAATTAAATGAATTACAGAGTTTGTTAAGATCGAATGTACTTGAGCTGATTGTCATGCCCTATTGCAAGGAGTAAAGTTGTGAACTAGACAACATAAAGTCACAACTCATTACTTATTCTTAATTTAGATAAATGATGCCCACATATTTCATGGTAGCACTAATATAGTCTTGCACACCCCACAATTTAAATAAGATAGAGACAAAGTCAGATCACATATCACACTTGAAGTTAAAACTATGATAGTCAGAGCAGTAGTTGTTTGAAAATACCCTTCCAATGAGATCTTGTAGCAATAATATATGCCAAGATGAGAAAATAAGAACCAATTATCCACAAATTCTTCTAAAAAGTAGTCAGGCTGCTCATGTTGGTATTTCTCAACAACAACAAGAGGAACATTAAAGCACTGTACACTTAGGCTTCAAAGGGCATAAAGCAAATCACACACTCTAGTGTGTCAGGCTCTATGAAGTAGGTCATAGCTGTTGTTTCTTTCTCCACATCATATTGTGTGTTTGACTTATTGCTGTCTTAGACATAAAGAACTTTTGGGCTGCCACGCCCTTCATTTATGTGGAACGAGAAAACAAATGAAGAGCGTGACACCTCAAAGATTCTTTTACGCCTAAGACAGCAACCAAGCCCAACATGTAGCATGATGAGGAGGAAGAGACCGCAGCCATGACTTCATAGGACCTAACACATTGGAGTGTGTAATTTGTTTCATGCCTTTTGAAGCCTAAGTATACAGTGCTTTAATGTTCCTCTTGTAGTTGTTGAGAAATACCAACATGAACAGTCTGACTACTTTCCAGAAGAATTTGTGGATAATTGGTTCTCTTTTTCTCATCTTGGTATATATTATTGCTACAAGATCTCATTGGAACGGTGTTTTCAAACAACTACTACTCTGACTGACATAGTTTTATCAAGTGTGATATGGGATATGACTTTGTCTCTACCTCATTTAAATTGTGGGGTATGAAAGACTATATCAGTGTTACCATAAATATGTAGGCATCATTCATCTAAATTAAGAATAAGTAAGTTATCAGTTGTGACTTTATGTTGTGTAGTTTTTCTAGCTCAATGTCAAAAGAGAAGCCGTTCTCTGATCTTGAAGGACCTCCATGATGGTCATTCGGCTCCCAGGCCATCTATGGTGTCGGTTGCATTCTATTTTCCATGAAAATCATTTTCCTTGGAAACTATAACGCATACATGCATATGTGCACATACATTTGTGTGAACTGAAACATGAAACTAATACTACAGTCTGAGCATAGCAAATTGAATCACATTAGTATGCTTCTATACTTAGAATTGATTAATCAATCATGTTTACAGAATCTTGATCATAGAGTGATAATCATCTAGGATTATATTCAAGTGGACATGCTTGACATAAAGGAAACCCTATTCATACTAACATTTGAGCCAATCCTATGATTCTAGTTTATGAATAGTAGTAACATTCATGTAGAATTTCATTTTTCAAGTTGTATTCTCTATGCATGTCAAATATTCTATTTTTACTTTCCTTTTATTAGCAAAGGAATTGTAAGGACTCAGATTTTTCAATCCGGATTCCTCTGTGATTCCACCGCACTATTCCCTGGATCAGTAGATAGTGCTCATATATTACTGTTCTGAATATCAAAGTACATATCATGTGGAAGCGTAATTATAATAATAGACTTACTCATGGGCCAATTAGGCCGAAATCATTAAATTGCAGCAGCGGAAGAACGAAGCATGCAAGTGGGACCTTCAGGACATGCCCACAGGCAGCCAACTGGAGGTTCGCGACCTAGCCATTGACATCTTCATATTCTCTGCCATCATGCCCAATCATGTTGCTGAGGCGTAGTGATCTGAATCCTGATTCTGGATTTGTTGTGAAAGCGAGTGTGAGTACAAATCACCGTGCTCCGCGAGCCAATACACAGAATGCAAATAAATAGTATGCAATGCTTATTAAAGGAGAGGCTCAGGATATTTTATTTGCCATAAATTGCTTTTGGTAGCCTTAGTATTATTAAATTATAATGTTTCTACCTAAACTCCACATGGCGATTTCCATAATCGACTTAATCCACCAAAGACACACTTTCCTTACTGATTGCTATCTAAGACTTTAAACAGCGAGTGTCATCATTTATCTAATCCTCCAATCATACACTCTCTATATTGATTGCTGTCTAAAACTCCAAACAGCTAGTGTCATTATTTATTTTACCCACCGAACATACTCTTTCTGTATGGATTGCTGTTTAAAACTCCAAACAGCGAATGACATCATTTATTTTGAATCCACCAATATATTTTGTGTTCTAAAATCCTAGTAATCCAATCTTGTAATTTCTATTCATCAACTCTTCACTTCTGAATTCTAATGCTTCCCTAACACAATTACTTTCAAACCACGATATCATTTGTATCAGTACTTTCTAACAATTCAATCCTTTCAGTTATTGCTCCAAAACCATAATTTGCTCTTTCAATAATCAATCTTTTTTGTTATCCATTTCTAACTAATTCACTAATATACCTTCACCAAGTATATCAGTGTCCAGTCTACGATTCAACAGTATTCATCCACCAAGAATATCATTGATCAAGATTATACTCCAATAATTGTTATCATTCCTTCAAATTCCCAAGATTCAATTCATCCATCTAGTATTTGATCAAATCCTATTCATTCCATTATCGCCAATATCTCCCAAGAACTTTTATTAGTTATCAGTGTCATAATCCAGCAAGTACCCTTGCACTCCCTATCTCTCCAAAGATCATTCAAATCATCCATCTAGCCTATCTATTCATTTAGACTCCACCAGTTTATTTCTCTCAGAATTCACACCATCGTTCTCTCTTTATGATCGACATGAATCCACCAGCAACTTTATGTATTTACCACAAACAACCATCTTCTTTTTCTTACGACTCTATTTATTCTTCTTGACATTTTATTTTGTGAGAAGTATTAACAAAATATAATACTTAGAAATTTCCTGAGACCTAGCAGTTTTGAACAAAATCATAATGTGTAAGAGAATGCAGTAATAATAGCGATCCAGATTCCATCCACCATTACATGGCATCCGCACCATATACTAACATTTCAGCGTTATAACCGCTTACATTACCACTGGGACGACACCCAGGACAACTCAAATCAGGGCTTTCCACTGCCCTTTCACTTTTCCATTCCCACCCACAAAGTTTTTGAAATAGAACTATATCTGGTTAAGTTCCCATGTCCGCTCTTGACTGTGGGCACGGTTATTCGAATAGTTTTGACTCTGCAGAGTTTGTACACTTTACCCACAAAAGACAGTTCACTCGTTACCCCACACGATTCCTTAGCCACGCAGTTGAGCAAACCATCACAGTAACCATTCAAAGTACCTCGCCCCTTCCATCACCTCACCCTATGGGTTGCTCCCATTTGCGGTGGGACCCATTCATTGTGCGGGATATTCCCCTCCTATGCGCCTAGCAGCTGGCTACCCACACTACTAGCACGTCGCAAGAGAACTTCTCCCGCAAGCCTGCCAACCAGGCCATCACTTGCGGGAGTCCCATTCAAGCCTGCCACCCAGGCCGCCGCTTGCACTACTGCCATGATGATGACTTCCAGGGTCCGGTAAATTTATTAAGCCAAGTTGTACTTTACAGACTTGTGGTTGTACTTGTTTTACACAGGAGGTCATGACAAGATTCAGTCCTTAGGGGTATCTGGACGGATCTACCACTACCCACTTTGTGCTTCCACTGCACCACATACACACACACTCGAACCATCCGCCCAGATATTTAAGCAAGTTGGGGTTTTTGGGAACATAAAATAATCATACCAACATATACCAGTCATTACCACCACGACTTCCCAAACCAGTTTCTCATGATTAGAAATGATGCTTGGGGTATTTCAACGCCCCTGAGTGTCTATGCAGTACTAAGCATAGCGTATAATTAGGGACTTTATTTTCGAAAGGTTACTATTATACTTTTGCTAGGGCAACAAGGTTCACACATTCAAATATTCCAAAGGAGATATAATATTAATCAAGTTAAATAATGGGCATATAACTAAAATCCTGAATTAATCATGTATTTGCATATAAAATAACAGCATGCATTTTGATAATTTAAACAAAAATAATTTGCAGAAAATGTAGGATCAACATGATCAAAGTATTGACTCACCTGGCGCGGTTTACCGCGGTCTTGAGCTCACACAATGCTTTCCCTTGAGCTTGTGGGTCTCTATCTTCACTTCGAGCTTGATCTCAATTGATCCACTGAATCTTCACGACTCCCAATTTCTAATTACGCGACACACGACTGAATCCAAATAAAATAAAAGCAAATAACTCAAAAGATCCAAATAAGTCCGAATAAACTCAATTTAGTTTTATTATGAGTTAAGGAGTGATTTAAGTGATTTGAGGCAAGGTCGGTGGTAAAGTACGATGACTCAGTCTTTTTATTAATAATTTCTTTGATCACTTAATTATTAATATGCATGTATTCCTATATTTTGAGGTGTACATAAACTTTATTTGGATCCAAGTCAATTAGCTTAGCTTCCTTGTTTTATTCCCTAATTGTTTGCTAGTTAAAATGTGCTAAAAGAAAAATGGCTCAAAAATGTGCACCAAGGGAACTCGAACCCGGGATCTGTGACTTAGGGCCTGTTTGGGACTGCTCTGCTCCCACTTTTGCAGCTCCGCTCCTAAACTACCTAGCCAAACAGGTCCAGCTCCAGAAACTCCACTCCAAGAAAAAGGTGGAGTTGAGGGCCAACTCCACATTTTTCCTGGAGCTCCTCAAGGGGTACTCCAGAAACAAGACTTACGTACCTCCTCATGGAGTTGGTAAAAAATTACCCACCTATGCCATTACACAGTCCCCTCCGTACCGATTCGCTTCGATCTCTTTTCCTCTCCCCACCCACCGCGACTCCTCTTCTCCCCAACGCCGCGCCGGTCCTCGTCCTCTCCGCCCCCCTCCCGCAACGCCCCCCCGCCCCTCTGCGCGCCCTCCTCTCGCCTCACCGCGCCACCTCTCCTCGCCCCCACGCGCGCCTCTCCTCCGCCCCACCCGCGACGCCATGTCAGCGGCGACCATCAACCTCAGCCAGGAGTACACGCTCGCCATCCTTACCGGCTCCTACAACGATGCGGGCCAAGATCCACGTGGAGGTAGACGGCGATGGGTGGATGGCACCGCGGCGCCACCGGCCGGGACGAGGAGGAGGAGGAGGAGGACAAGCACCGGCCGGCGTGCTCGGCCGGAGGGCGCGATGGTGGAGCGCGCGCAGGGCGCGCCCGACACGGAGCTGACCCACCTCGCAGCGAACTACCTCCGCAAAGACGCACCACGCCGCCGCTGCTCGCCTCTCCTCCGCGGCGCTCCGCGTCTTGCGGCGCGCAGACGGGCGCATCACGGACCTGCTCACGCTGATCCCTCACGCGCCGCCGCTCGCCATGCCGCACTGCGACTGCGCGTTCGACGCGTTCCACCTCTTCGATGAAATGCCCAACCCGTTCCAGGCCCCCGCAGCCGGCTTCCAGGGCATGCGCCGGCGCCGGCTTCCTAGAAGTCCATCAACACTCTTGGTTCACATCAGTAAATTCATTCATGAAATTCAATTGTCTTGCTGATTTTTGTGCTATTGTCGGTTAGTGCTTTGTGTATAAGTGGTGGAGGCCAGGTGGCAAGTTAATTGTCAAGATTGCTAGAGCAATTAAATTGTTAAGGGGAAATCATTTTTAAGAAGATTATAGAACCATGGAAAGTAGGATATTATCTTGGTTTGTATTGCTTTTGTGATGAGGACAAGATTTATAATTATGCATTTGTTTAAAACTCTAAAATGCACTATGCCCTTGTGTTGACAGATAAATGAGGTCCACGAACAATTCGTTGTTGCACTGCAAGAGCTGTTCGAGAAATACAAGACCAAAACTGAATATCCCAATCTCCAGCTACGAGTTCTATGATGGCTGTTTACAACCATAAGCTCTCACAAGGTGGGAGTCAAGCTGGAGTGTGTTCGATTCAAGAGCCGTCATTAGAATTCAGAAGCTTCAAATCTGTAATTTGTGATTAATGATGTGTGCTGATTTGATCAGATGTTGAGAATGTTGTGATTAATGATGTGTGCTGATTTACCTCATTAGCAGTCAAGCTGGAGTGTGTTCGATTCAAGAAACCAGCAAAGACAGCACAGAACTGGGAGCATTTTCTGGAGCATGGTGTGCCATCTGCATATATGTTTGGATTCAATCTTACTATGTGTGAAGGGGCATTATCCATTAGCTCAAATTATGCAAGTGTCTTCAGTAGTTCTTGACTGACAAATCTCAGGTTACATAATTTTATCTTCATTCCATGTAAAAGAATCTTTCCCCTTCAATCACATTCTTTAGATGTCAGATGGCACCATGATTGTCGTGGGCAGATTTTCCTAGAATTGAAAAATTGAGCTATGTATTAGAACACAAGTTGATTCCAACCTCCATTTGAAATGGATACAGAGAGGAAAGGATAGAATTATTTGACAAAAATAATATTAATTTCGGTTTTCTCGAATAAATTAATTGCGATTATAATATTTTACATCATATTTCAATTGGCAACAAAAAAATTCAGTTACATATGCTCCATGACATCAAAACATACACCAAACATTATTGAGGCACATTGGACCTTTCTCGGAAACCTCACATTCTCGGAGCTGGAGCTAGTTACGTGCCAAACAGGACCACCTGCTCCAGGAACTCCACAGTGGAGCTGCTCCATGGTGGAGTTGGTGGAGCAGAGCTGGAAAAACTGGAGCAGAGCAGTCCCAAACAGGCCTAACCTTTGGTTGTATTAACCAACTAGGAGAATGCTCACTTGCCACGTGCCATGGTACAAGAAAGGAGAACGGCTGTTCTGTCCTGGCTACTCTCGGCTGACACGCAACAAAAGAAAAATCCCAACTAATCGCTGCGGCCGGACGAATCGAACGCGGGCATCGGAGCTGAGAGCGCGCACCGATAACCAGTAGGGAACCGGGTGTTATTTGACCCGTGAGGGGGACCTAAACTAGATAAGGTTATGCACGGGGTTCGGCTGAACTGTCCTTGCCGGCGGCGACAAAAGCAGTGGCCAGAGGTGGGAATCCCCAAAATGAAATGTTCCCACCTGACCCTACTTGTGGGCAAAGTCCCGCCAGTCAATTTTGGCCGGGGCGACGCCGGCGGCTTACCTGGCGGTGGCGGGGTTGGGGGCCGACGGTGGAGATGGCGCCGGAGGGAACGGGGAGGAAGAAGGAGTGGAGGATGAGTTACAGGAGGTTGATGGAGATCTCACCGGCGAGTGGGCAGGGCCGTAGGGGGTTCGGTTTGGGCCGGCGACGGAGACCATGGGCGGCGGTGGCTTGCGCATGACGCCGGCAAGCTGAGGTGAGTGGGAGCCGAAATCGACGCTTGGGACAACTTCGTGGAGCCTTGGTGATGCTTCGGCCGGAGGCAATCGAGCTATGGTGCCCAAGAGGAGCGACGCCGGAGTTGGGGGCGGTGGCTGCGCACGGCGGAAAGAGAAGGAGGTAAGGGGGAAAGGAGAGGGAAGGCGCGGGACTATGGGGATGGCCGGGAGGCCTCTTATGGCCGCAGAGGGGCGGGGGACGCGGTAGCGGAGAACCGGTCGGTGGGGATGGACCGCGGGGCAAAATCCCGGTACGGGGCTCGGTGCGCAGCGCCGAGTAAGGGCAGTGGCAGGCGGTGGTGCTGCAGAGCAGTGAGACGGCAGGCGCGCGGAGGGGATGGAGCGAGCGGCGCAGTGCTGGTGCCTGCGGCGGAGTCAGAGGAAAAGGAGCACGCGCAGCAAGCTCACGGATGGAGAGGGGAGAGAAGAAAGGAGAGGCGCGGGGGAGAGAGAGGTGCGGGTGGGGGCGCGGGTCCACGGGCAGAGAACCGGGGCGCGGGAGGAAGGGGCCCGCGGCGCAGTGAGACGGTCGGGAGGGAAAAAGGTGGGCTGGCGTGCGGGAAAGGGAAGGGAAAAGTTGGGCTGGGCCATTCGGCCGGTCCAAACACCCCCTTTGTTTTTTTTATTTGGTATGTAAAGTTGTGTTTATATGTTTTTATTGTTTGCTTATCTCACTTGCTCACTAATTTTAATATTTCTCTTCCCTATATTACTAGTCCTTTTTTCTAGCATATGCACATATATATACATGTATATGTATATATACTGTATTTATATATACGTATATATATACTTCTATTTATTTGCACATTCATCTTATATACATGTATATATTTCCTTCATGCCTATTTTTTGTATAAATATGTTTTATATTTTGCTCATCTTTCCAGGCCCTTTGTATACATAATTGCATATAATTTATATATTTATTTTTGTTGCCCTTTTATACTATTATTTTCAAAATGAAGTTTTATATTTTAGTTAAAGTTTCTCCCTCACTATTAGATTTGGATTTAGAATTTTTGGTTTCCCATTATTTGCATACTTCCTTTTATGGCATTATTAATATTAGTTTTATTTTTCGAATCTTTTCTTAAATTTTTGGATCCTCCACCAAAATTCAGAAAATTTGCCATAAAATCCAAATTTCAACAAAACATATTGCAAAATAATTTAAGAACTTTATATTTTAAAATTCAAAATTTGAAAGTTTTGGACATCACATGAAATGATAACAACAATTCGAGAATTACTTTTTGAATAGTACAATGTCAGTTGGCTGTGAGGTGGCTGGCGAACGAGCAAAATAGAATCCTGGCGATGAGGCGAAGGTGGTGACACGGGTACGGTGATGAGAAACGGCAGCAATCACCAGCGGTGAGAGTAAAACGGCACCGATGGCACGGTAGCGACAACGACAGGTTCGAGAGAGATAGTACCGGTATGTAATGTGGAGATGTCGAGTGAGCACGGGGTAGAACACGGTATGGTGAAGCTAGGAAAATTATTGGCTAAGCTGAAAATTCAACGGTGACCATACAATCGATGTTTGAACGACGACGGTAGAGACAAAAGGAAAAACTTGATATCTTGGTGCTTGGTGAAGCGAATCTAAAAACACTTGGATAGCTATCTGGGAAGGTTTGGCACGATATGATGCAAACGAATTAGGGAAAACACCACCAGATAGATGGGGACACAAGATGCCATTGGCGGCCATGGCGATGTGTCGGAGGCGAAAATTTGTTGAGACTTTTTGGGGAAAAGGAAGGGAGCACGGCGTAGAATGCAGTGAGGTAAGTCTAAGAAAAATTACGGCATGGGCTAAAGCTTACCGGAGGCGACGAATCGACATCGGGAGTCAAAAACGGCCATTTCGCGGAAAGCTCAATTCCTGACAATTGGCTCTATGAAAAATTAAATAAAATGGTAGAAAAATTTCTTAGAGGCTAGGACACGATATGACATGAACAAAAATCAAAGCACTCACCGAAAAAGTGGTGTACGCACGAAGGCACGATTTTAGTGTCTGGCTCAACAGGTCGACGAAGACTCGGGAATCTTTAAGTGATAACAATGGAAGCATGATGTAGAACGGATCGAGGCAAACTCAACGGTGCAAACGGCTCGGCAAAGGACATCAGATGGTGGTGGAACACGATGGAGAAGACATTCAGCGATCGGTGGGTTAACATCGGCGTTCCGGGCAAACGGAGAGGAGTTAGTAGGTGGGGTTTGCGGCAAAACGAAGAGGAGAACATGGGAAACACAATTCTCACCTCGGTTATGGTGGAACATGCACGGTCCTCTTGCAGCGAGGAGAGAAGTGATGGCGCGGTTTGGCCACAGTGGTCCGGTGATGCTCCGGCAAAGGCGAGGGAAGCACCATATAGAACACGCGAAGGCGAAGCCGGTGGTATGGTCAAAAGGGGCGGAACTCCACTGTAGGCGGCACAAATGGCTGAGGAACACTGCTCAGTTGACAAAAGAAAAACGACGATTGCGGAGAGGAGGAAGGGAGAGAGGACTTCAGATTTTTGGGGATGACTAAGGATGAGGAAAGGCACCCGGTGCTCCCTTTTATACACGTGGAGGTGGACGGGAGAGGGAGATCAACGGACAATGTCAATTAGAGCAACGGTTTCATTTTCGTGTAAATGAACATGAAGGAGGTGAGGAACGGTTGGGGATGGACGAGTCTTGAAGAGAGCAAGTGAATGCACTTGATTGCACAAAAAATCGTGAAGAAATTCATGAGGAATGAAAGCTTCAAAGTTGCGTTCGTGGTGGTCATGCTCTGGACGAAACGCATGCTTCGTGAAGAAGATGAAGCGAGGAGAGAGAAAATGGAAAATAATAATATTTTTTTCATACATAAATAAATAAATATATTAGAAAAAATTCCAAAAAATTCCAAAAAATCCTTGGAAAACTAAAACATTAAATAAAATAATTTCAGATTTATTTGAAGTTTATTTTATCCATTTAAATTATTTTTACTTTCTAAGATTGAATTTAATCCAACTAAATTCAATAGCCTCAAAAATTGAAAAGAGGATATAAATGGATAGACTATAATTTGATAAGACTTTTGAATTTTGAATGGGCTCAATTGGAGTTAAAATGAAGAAATAAGGACTTTTGGAAGTTTAAAACTATAGAAAAAGGAAAAAGGCTGATTTTCTGAATTATTTTCATATTGAAAAATCAATTTATGATGTCATCAAGGGAAATGATTTTGAGAGGAATTATTTTTCTATGGAAAACGAATTTATGATGTCAGGGTGATGTCACAGCAAGGATTTCGATTTTCTGGCCGAATTATTTTTCAACAGAAAAAAGGTTGTATTCACTGACAGGTGGGACCGGCTTTTGCGAACTGGGTCCATGGACCGGGGAAAGGCTGAGGTGGCACGCGGCTGGCGTAGCGCTTGCATGGCTCACGGCTGTTGAGGTGGCACAGGGGGACTGAGGGCATCAGCGGATGGCAGCGCTGCTGGGGTCGGTGAGGGGTGCGCGAGAGGGAGGAGGACACAGGGAGATCAGTGCACCTTGGCGCGATGCTTGGGAACACTCAGTGGTGGCCGACGATGAGGATGCAGGGGCGGCAGAGCGAGAACGTTGGCGGCAGGGCTCTTCGGTGGTGGATTCACTCGGTGGAGGGGCGGGGATGTGCACACGGGCGTGGCGAAGGTGGAGGCGACGAACAGTTGTTGGTTACATCGAAGTTAAGGTCAGTGCAAAGGCGAGTAAAGAGGGAGGTAAGCGGGGTTTAAAGTGGGGAATGGTGGAGGTTGAATGCGGAAGTGATTAGGCTTTCAATTGTAGCAAATGCGCGGGCTAACGAGAAGAAACGGCCAAATTTAAGAGTTCGGGCGAGGCATCAATGGCGGCGGTGGAAGGTTGAAGAAGGCAAGGAGAAAGAAGAAGCTGACAGGCAGGGTTGGGCTATCAGCAAGAGACAAAAGAGAGGACAAAGCGCGGATGGTCAGATGAGCAACATGGCGCATGGAGAAGATCAGGGCCATCGGATTGAAACGAAGGGGTAAGTGAACGCAGGTGGCTGAGATTAAAATGGGCGAGGATGGATTGAATCAGGGAGTGACACGTGTTAGCTGAGGAGAGAGGTTGAGGAATAAATTTGATTTAGATTTTCAGGAACATTAAGAAGGTTTAAAAATACTTAGAAAATAGAAAATAAAGTCTAAAAATTCTGAAAAAATTCACAGAAATTCTTGGGAATGTTTTAGACTTAGGAAAAATATTTTTCAACATAAGTTGGTCTTTTAATTTTTATAAAAATACTTTTTAGCTTTGAAATTGATTTTTTTAAAAAAAAGCTAGAAAAGCACAGAAAATCCAGATAAAAGCCAAATGTTTTTTAAATAATTAATTTGAACTAGGATTTTATAGAAATTCAAAATATCTTTTATTTAATAATATTTTTATATTTTTAGTTAAATTACTTTTAAGAAAAGCCTTTTGAAAAAAAACAGGCAAATAAAATCTCAGAAATTCAAGCAACTAAAGAACACTTGATTTTATTTTAAATTAAAATAACTTTTAATTTTTTTTACTGAAAATTTTGAAATAAACAACTAGGCTGTTACAAGGCACTACTACAAACAGTGCTGTCATAGATGGTTCAAAACCATCATCACAGATGGTTTTTGATCCATCTGCGTTTATGTGTCAGCGATAATAGTTGGTTAACACAAACGGCTCCCAACCCGTCTGAGATAACTTACAACACAGATGGTTTTTCAGAAAAACCATCTGTGATACTCCACTATTGCAGATAGTTTTTTGTATTAACCGTCTGTGATATGAACCATATCACAGACGGTTTTTGTTATTAACCGTCTGTGATATTGTTCAAATCATAGATGGTTCGGTGTTCCGAACCATCTAAGATATACACCATATCACAGACCGACCGAGCCCATGTGTCAGCCCTCCCCTTCTCCTTCCCCGCTCTCTTCTTCCTCCCGCTAGGCCGTGCCATCACCGCCGCCATTCCCGTCGCCTCCTCGCTCGCCCAGATCCCCTCCCATGTCCCTCCCCCTTCTTCCCCAACCGACCCCGCCATCCCCGCGCCCGAATCCCCCCAATTCCCGCACCACTTTCCCCCTAATTCCCCGCGATGACCGCCACCCTCGTGCCATTTTCGGTGAGAAATCCTCGCCGACTCCACCCTCCCTGACCCCTATAAAACCGCCCCCGCCCCTAGCCTCCCCACTCTCCGTACCACCTCCCCCTCCACTCCTCTCTCCCTCCCGACCACTCCACCGCCGTCGCGCCGGAGTAACCAAGCCGCCTCCGCCGCCTCCTCATCACCGGCCGCCTCCCGTGCCCACCGAGCCCCGAGCCAAGGTAAACCTGACTCCTCGCAGCCTCCTCCCTGCCGGTGCTCGCCATGTCACACCCCACCCCCCTTGCCACCTCGGCCTCCACCGCAGTCCGTGGACTCGGTCCACATGGACTGGGCACACCTGTCAGTCAGCAACCCCAGGGCTGACGCCATAAACCCGAATTTTCTTCAGAAAAATAATTTGACCAAAAATAAAATCCCTACTGACATCATAATTCCTATTTTTCTTTAGAAAAATAATTCCAAAAAACTAGTTTTTCCTTTTTCTCTGACTTTAAACTTCCGAGAGCCCGTTCTCCTTCGTCCTAACTCCGATTGAGCCCATTCAAATTTCTAAATCCATAAAAAATTCCTCTCTATGCATTTTTGCCCTCAATTTAAATATTTGGAGTTCATTTGAATTTATTTGGATTTTATTTTAGTTTAGTGGGTTATTTTCACATGTAGACTGCGACGAATCCGGAGAATTCTACGACGATGAATCTCACCCACTCGAGGAGCAAGGCAAGTCACACACCTTGAGCATGTTGATCCCAGATTGCAAAATAAAATTATGTTGATTTAAATTAATTCTGCATGCTTATTTCTATTCACTGTATTTCAATTCTGTTTAAATTTAGTTAATACCTGTTTGTTAATACCTCCTTTGACATTGGAAATCCTTATACCTTGTCACCCTAGAATCAAGCTCTAGTTATTACACTAGTATTGGCTAGAGAATTTTCAATCAAATGCTTAGAATTTCTTAGATATAATTTTGATTTTGGGGATACCTTTTCACATAAAATGATAAGCTTTTGAGATGCATTCTTGACTTCGGAGAGTCAAGAAGGAGGATAAAATATTTTGAAACAAAATATAAATCTGGTTTAAACAAAATATAAAATACAAATGGTGGGTGGCGACGGATAAGATGGCGGGTCCGTGCCCCACGCTTGCGACGGAGGAGACAATCCGCACGCTGCTGCGCGAAGGGAAGCTGTCGGACCGCTAGGAGGTACGACTACCTGCCAATGATGAGACCGAGCCGCGCCTAGAGAAGTTGGAGGCGATCGTTTTCGTTGCCTACTTTGAGGCCGGGCTCCGTATCCCGGCCGCCATGATCGTCGGCGACGTCCTGCGGACCATCTGACTGGAGTTGGCACAGCCGACTCCGAACGCGCTGGCTCGTCTTGCTGTGTACAGCTGGGCCCTGCGTACAAAGGCGTGCTGGCCCAGCGCGCCGATGTTCGCATTTCTCCACGACGCGTGGTGCCAGCCAAAACAGCGGAAAGACGGGACGTTTTCCAACTTCGGTAGTGTCAACTTTGTCCTGCGATCGTCGTGCAGGAAGATCTTCCCTGCCAACTCATCCCGGGCGAAGTGGGAGCCAAACTGGATGAGGCGGTGGTTTTACCACCGTGTGGCGAGCGGTAGCGGCCTCGAGTGCTCGGGTGGGCCGATGGCGTTTAACACCACGCCCGGCGTTTCTATCGACGCCGAGGACAGGCGAAGGGCGCGAAGGCTCATAGGGATCGCCGCCCGCTTCAACATGCGCGACCTCACCGAGGAGTTCGTCATGTACGGCGTGGCGCCACTCGCCCATGAATGGCGCCTCCTAGCTGGGAACCTTCGGCACGATAATGTCCGCCCGTCCGTGTCTTCGCTGCCGGAACCTTCTAATCTTCGTAAGTCTTTGGTGGGGTCTCATTTTCGCTTCCTGCTCATTAGGCTAAGTTTTTAACTCCGCCTCTTGCCGCGTATAGGAGTCCGCCTAGAGGACGTGGAACGCGCGGTGGGCATGTTCCTAGGGCCGTACATGGCCAGGGAGCACGACTTGCGCGCAGCGGCAACCGCGGAGGCGGGGCTAGGGCGGATAAACCATGTGTGCGAGGCCCTGGGCATTCGCGTGCCAGAGCGCGCCCCTCCGACCCCGAGCCAACCTCACCGTCAAGATGACAGCGCCAAAGGGGGAGGGCCGCCGTCTCGTCGGCAGGCTCAGTGTTCTGTGGCCGTACCTGGTGCGTCTGCTGCCGTCACCCTCATCACCGCGGCAGATGCAGATTCCGATTCGGCGAAGTATGCCGATTCGGACCTGGAGACGGGGGTTGAGGATGAAGGTGTAGTGTCCTTAGGTTGCGCCGGGGACCAAGAGTGTGCCATGAACAATCGGGGGGAAGCCTCGTTGCCTGCGGTGGTCGCCAAGGTGGGGCTATCATCCATGGATGATGCTGGGGCGGAGTCCTCGCCCGTGGCGGCTGTAGTGTTGGAGTTGCAACACATGGAGATTGCTAGAACAGGACTTCCGTCCGCAATGAGTACCGAGGCAGAGCTACCTCCCACGGAGGTTGCCGGAGCAAAGCCCCCTCCTGCAGACGCTGCTGTGGTGGAACCCCCCTTGTGGCGATTACCGAGGTGGGGTCCCTGCCTTTTTCCCCCATGGCGAAGCGGCCACGCCTACGATCCCCTCGTCGTTCGACGAGGGGGTTCGCTGTGGAAGCCGGGGTCAGGAGCCTGTGGGACTCTGACTCCGACACCGAGGTCCCCAGGCCCAACATCTCCGCGACTCCTTCCAAGGCTGTGGCAGCTGGGACCCGGGATCTGCTGGTGTTGGACTCTGACACGGAGGCTTCCCAGCCCATAGGGCTGGCTTCATGTGAGGGCGGTGGTGTCCCTGCTAACCCGTCCGAGGCTGTAGGGACACCCCAGCGGAGTCCACCGGCTAACGCCGAAGGTAAACTCACTTGACACGATTTTGTACTGCATCGTGGTGCTTGAACCGCTATCTCCACTCGCAGCAGCACATCTACCGGAGCACGGGCAACCTTCGGGGCACGGGGACGTTCCCGAAGTTGCCATCACAGATGCCACGCACCCTGGTTTAGCGGATCTTGTCCCCCCACCCGCAGTGCAGGGGGCATGGCGAGAGGCCGCAGACAGCACGGCGGCAAACTTGGATCAGCAGGCGCTGCTGTCCTACGGGTCAGAGCGCCTTGGAGAAGCCCTAGAGGTCTCGGAAGCAAGGGTGAGTATCTGACCATTTAGCGACATGTGGCCCTTTAGAGGTTTGCTGATAGCTTTGTCGTACAGACCCTCGTCCTTGTCCGGGTGTTGCAGGTGGCTCACGCTTGCGAGCGGGGGGCGCTGGAGAACCGACTGCGGGTCACCGAAGAGGCTCTGCGCGCGGCCAAGGAGTTGCACTCCACCAAGGACGACCGCATCCGCCGCTTAGAAACGGAGAGCGCAGTGGTGATGTCGTACGCCGAAGCGTTGGTGGCCGTGGCGCGGTTGTCGGCCACAGAGGCGGCGCGACAAGAGGTCATGGCGGAGCAGAATGGCCTACTCCAGCAAATCGCTGTGCTGGAGAAGGGGAAAGACTGTCTCCCCGCGTCCCTTAGGGAGCGGGACCAGACTTTGGGTGATGCCTTGGTGGCCGCATGGGATGCCATGCTGGCTTTGGAGGGCACCCTTGAAGATCTTGTCGCCGAAGTGCCGCCCCGCTCCTTCGGCGCGAAGAGCTGTCACGGACACTCCGTCGGATTGGGGATGCGGCCAACCTTGCTCATCATGCCGCGACGTCCTTCGGCAACCACTATTCCTATGTGACCTCGTGCCTGCTATGCGCTCTCTTGTGACACAGGGGCTGCCAGCATGTCGACAGGATGGCTGACCCCCAACTGGAGATGCCGGTCGGGGTTGGGGTGATGTCTGGCGCCGTACGTGCTGCCCGCCGTGCTGTCCGGGTTTTCCACGAGAGGATCTAGGAGTACATCGGGGAGGCCATAGCGAAAATCGACCTACGACGGACCATGCGCAACGAGGGGAGTCTCGACCAGTGGTTGGATGAGGTCCCGCAGCGCGACGAAGGTGGTGCCGAGGCTTCGGGGCATGACGTGAACCCACAGGTGTGACACCGGGGTTCTCGTATGTTGGCGTGCGTTGTAATACGCGTGTCCCCCTTTTGAATAAAGTAGGAATTGCCACCATGTTCTGACTAGTGTATCCCTGTGTCCCGAGCAGCTGCCCGACAGGGACCGACTGCTAGTTTCTGACCTAGTGACTCGGCGGCATCTTCGACACTGGCAGCGTGCCGAGGAGTCGCTAGATTTCTGGGCGGCCTGGGCTTCTTCGGGCGAGGTTACAGCGCGGACACGCGTTAAGGAGGAGCATGCCGAGTAGCGGCTATGAGCATCAGGGACGCTTATACATTTTTCCTTTGCTGCGCCCTTTTTGTAAATGTTCGCAGACGAATACAGGAAGGGGCTTTGAGTTGAGACATATCGCCTGCGCCCTCTGGTAGACTCGTGAGACTATACTTCACGCTCGCCCGCACGCTAGGTAGACTTCCGCGTGCTTCGTCTCCTTTTGGGATAGTGTAGGCGGAGCTGGCGCCTAATTGAGGTAGACGCGCGAGCGCTCCATCCCCTACCCTCCGAAGTGGTGGTAGCGGAGCTGGCGCCTAGTCGAGGTAGCCGTGCGAGCGCTCCGTCCCCTACCTTTCGAAGTGGTGGTAGCGGAGCTGGCGCCTAGTCGAGGTAGACGCACGAGCGCTCTGTCCCCTACCCTTCGAAGTGGTCGCAGCCAAGCTGGCGCCTAGTCGAGGCAGACACACGAGCGCTCCGTCCCCTACCCTTCGAAGTGGTGGCAGCGGAGCTGGCGCCTAGTCGAGGTAGGCACGCGAGCACTCCGTCCCCTACCCTTCGAAGTGGTCGCAGCCGAGCTGGTGCCTAGTCGAGGTAGGCGCGTGATCGCTCTGTCCCCTACCCTTCTAAGTGGTGGCACGAAGCTGGCACCTAGTCGAGGTAGACGCGCAAGCATTCCGTTCCCTACCCTTCGAAGTGGTGGCAGTGGAGCTAGCGCCTAGTCGAGGTAGGCGCGCGAGCGCTCCGTCCCCTACCCTTCGAAGTGGTGGCAGCGGAGCTGGCGCCTAGTCGAGGTAGGCACGCGAGCGCTCCGTCCCCTACCCTTCGAAGTGGGGGCAGCGAAGCTGGCGCCTAGTCGAGGTAGACGCGCGAACGCTCCATCCCCTACCTTTCAAAGTGGTGGCAGCGGAACTGGTGCCTAGTCAAGGTAGCCGCGCGAGCGCTCCGTCCCCTACCTTTCGAAGTGGTGGCAGCAGAGCTGGCGCCTAGTCGAGGTAGACATGCGAGCACGGCTACTTCCCAGCGGCAGTGGCTCCCGTACTCGCTGCTGTGTGGCGTGCGCGAGGATTATGGCCACGCACCTTGTTTGTGCTCCGCGGGATGCACAAAGGGGCAAGCCTCTGGTGAGCCTTACCGATACTCCGCGGAATGCACGTGGTGCATATTTCGTGGGGTGCGCGCGGGGGCAAGCCCCTGCTGCACCTTTTCTCTTTTTTCTTTATTATTCTATAGGGTGCGTGAGACCATCACCCACACCTTATTTATACTCCGTAGAGTGCGTGGGATCAACATCTATGTCTTATTTATACTCTGGAGAGTACACGTAGGGACAATGTCCACGCGTGCACGGGACATCCGCGTCTTGTTTATACTACGTAAAATGCGAATGGACAGCATCCGCGTCTTATTTAGAGTGCGTGCGAAGGTGGACCTCGACGCTACGTCTTATTTATACTCCGTAGAGTTCGTGCGAAGGCGGACCTCGACGCTATATCTTATTTATACTCCGTAGATTGCGAGCGGAGGCGGACCTCGACGCTACATCTTATTTATACTCCGTAGAGTGCGTGTGGAGGCGGATCTCGATGCTACGTCTTATTTATACTCCGTAGAGTGCGTGCGGAGGCGGACCTCGATGCTACGTCTTATTTATACTCCGTAGAGTGCGTGCAGAGGCGGACCTCGACGCTACGTCTTATTTATACTCCCTAGAGTGCGTGCGGAGGTGGACCTCGACGCTACGTCTTATTTATACTCCGTAGAGTGCATGCGGAGGCGTCCCCCACTGCGTCTTTGTTTATAGTCACGCGGAGAGCGAGCTTGTCGCCTGCTCCAGAGTGCGCGCGCGAACGTGTGTCTTTGTTTATACTCACACAGAGAGTGAACTTATTGTCTACTCTGGAGTGCGCGCACGAACGCGTGTCTTTGTTTATACTCACATGGAGAGCGAACCTGTCGTCTGCTCCGGAGTGCGCATGCAAACGCGTGTCTTTGTTTATACTCACACGGAGAGAATGCGCGGAGGCAAGCCTCCACGTGTTTTTGCAAACAGCAAGACGAGTTTGGCAAAACAGCGAACTTTATTGAATTCCCATTTGCGCGGGCGAGCAATTACAAAAAGACGAGATACTAACCACTGATCGCTCAAGGGCGTGGAGGCGGCTGTCGTTGCCGTGGCGGCGAGGCAGGGCACGGTTGAAGCCTCTAGTTCCAGAGCAATCCGCGCGGGAGCTTCCTGAGGCCGCCGAGGGTCCTTGCGCTGACAAGCCCAGCCTAGGTGTCCCGTTGAGTCTCGTGATGCAGACCTCTGGTGCCGAGCTCTATGCGCCGAGCCATGTCTTGGTCGCCGTGGGCAGTGATAATGCCTCGCAGGCTGGGAAGCTTCATGCATAGGAAGCCGTGGTGGGGAACTACCCTGACAGAATTGAGGATCGGTCGCCCCAATATAGCATTGTAAGGGTACGGGATACCGACGACGTCAAAGGTGGCGTCTTTGCTCCTTACGTTGTCATCCCGACCAAAAGAGATCTGCAGGCATATCTGGCCTAGCGCCCTGGGGGGGCTGACCTCCGAAGCCCTGCAGCGGGGTTCCCGAGGGGCCCAGGCGGCTTCGAGGGATCCCCATCTGGTCAAAGGCCGCCACGAACAAGATGTTCATGAAGCTTCCTCCATCGACCAGGACACGCTTGACCTCGCATCCCGCGATGGCGACCTGGATGACCAAGGGATCTTGATGGGGGAACTCCACGCCTTCGGCGTCAACGGGCGTGAAGGTAATTTTGTGCTGCGCCCAGTTCGGCGGTGCCTGCGCCAGGTATGCTGCCACGTGGTGTAATCGTCGCGCGTAAGCCTTGCGTTGCCGCGCCGAAGCGAACTCCAGCGAGGAGCCCCCAGAGATGACGTTTATGATTCTACGCTGGCCTCCCTCCGCGGCCTGGATTCGCAGGGGGCCCTCCTGGGGTTGCTGCACATGGGCTTGGATCCGTAGGGGGCCCTCCTGAGGCTGCAACCCTTGATCTTGGATCCGCATGGGGCCTTCCAAGGGATGCTGGATGTGGGCTACGATGGGCGGTCGTACCTCGGGGTTTCTATCCCTGGCGACGCTCTGTCGGAGCGCAGCGATGGTGGTGCACGCCTGCATGTCGTGACTGCCCCGCCCATGCACCTCGCACCATAGGCCATGCTGCTGATCATCGTACTCCGCACAGGTCTGATTGTCGCGACCTCGACTGCACCCCCGGCCCCGGCCTCGGCGAGCTCTACCGCCGCGGCCAGCGGGCGCATTATCTTAAGAGCCGTCTTCAATGTCGAAGACGTAGCGGGCTCTGCGAGACCTCTGCTGGCCACGCTGGCTTGTCACCTGGCGGGTCCTTGTGCGGGGCGTCCTTGCGCTCGGGGGCATCGTTTGATGGCTCCTGCTTGCGTTTGCCCTTCAAGGAGCCTTCCTTTGGCGAGTCCCCGGTCTTCATCGCGCCCTCCGCTTGGTTGGTGTCGGAATCATCACCTTGGCGCCGCGTCGCGTCTTCTTCCGCCCTGGCGTACTCTTCCATCTTATCAGAGAGCTTCGCCACTATCTTGATTGGTTTTTGCGCATTGTATTCGGCTAGCTGCCCCGGGCGGAGGCCCTGTATCACTGCATTGATGATGGTGGTCTCGTTGACATCCTTGACCTGCCAGCGGACCTTCGCGAAGCGCTTGAAGTACTCCCGGAGCTTCTTCGAGGGTTTCTGCTTGACCGCGAAGAGCTGGTCCGCGTCGACGCGCTCGACATAATTCCCTTGGAAGTTGTTGTAGAGTCGATCGCGGACCTGCTTCCATGCGTAGATGGAATTTGGCTCGATGGTAAAAAACCAAGAGAGCGCCACTTCCTGCAGAGCAAGGGGGAATCCTTTTGCCTTCGTGGTATCGTCCCCACAGGCAGCTTTGATGGCGGTCTCGTACACACGTACGAACTCCCGAGGGTCCGTGTCGCCCTTGTACGACTCGATGGCGCTGGGGAACTTGAAGTCCTCCGGTCATGCCGCCTGCTGCAAGCCTGCAGAGAGTGGGGACTCCGGGTCCACACGTCGCAACGGGACGCGACTGGACATGGGGCCGTCACGACTATCTGCTCGTTCTAGAGTGGGCTCCGGCGCGACCACCGGCGGAGTCTGATGGCTCCGAGCCTCTTATATATCCTACACGGCCCCATGGAGATTTGCCAACTCCCGCTAGAGCGTGCCGAGGGCCACCAGCAAGGCATTCTCCACTGTAGGCGTAGCCAGGGCGGTCGGCGCACCTGGTCAAGCTGCCGTGACAGCAGCGACCACGGCCGACGCTCCTGTGTTGCCTGCTGCGCCAGCATGGTGGACTCCGGAGTCGAAGACGAGGCCTGCGTTACCGCCGGAACCGCTCACTGCTCCCAAACTGGGCGCAAGGGTGGTGGCCGTACCGTCATGGGCACCAGCGCTGTCACCTCCAATCACCCGGCTGGTGCTGCCAGCGTTGGCCGCCATACCCACGGCGGGATCAGTCGTCACGCGTGGGGCGGTGTCGGTCGTTGTGGCCATGGTGGTGGGGTCGATCGTCATGGCAGCAGCGACAGGATCGACCGTCGTGGCAGCAGTGGCGGGGCCGACCGTCGTGGCCGCAGTGGCAGGATCGACCGTCGTGGCAGCATTGGCGGGGTCGACCGTCGTGGCTTCTGTGACGGGGTCAGCCGTCGTGCCGTGTACGCCGACATTCGTGGTCGTGGTACCCGTGTCGCCGTCCACGCCTGCGACTGCCGACGCCGAAGCCCTGGTGTTCACGCGAGATTTCGTCGCACCCACCGCCTTCTTCTTTGCCGCTGACGACGAGGCTTTTTTTGGTGCCATCCTTCTTCGGATCTTGAGGCTTGCACTTGTCCTCCCCACGGACGGCGCCAACTGTTGTGGTTACAGACCAAACAGAGAGAGAGAGAGGATGGTAGTGGAGAGTTAGGTGAGCAAGTGCTTAGGGTTTCCCCTATGGCCTGTATTGTATATATATATATATATCCACATGGGGAGCATTTTTACAACAGTACCCTTACATTTGAGTATCCCTCTCAGGGGCACTTATGTCATTATACATGCCCCATTCTGGGCCTTACAGTCTTCTAACAGGCCGGCTGGGCTTAGATGGGGGCCACCCCTACAACAGGGTGTAACTTGAATTGTAATTATCATCTACTAATTTCCAATGATACAACTATTATTTATACACCTTTCCTCTATACCACTCTTCAGAACATTTTCTGTATGTACAAATATTCACATCAACCCTACAAATAAAACTTTATTTCAAATAATACGCTCAAAAATAACTTTGGAAACATGTCTATCAACCATATATGGCGGGCAATTAACAGCATAGTAACAGCTTTTCACAACATTCAAGAAGGTCTGCTTGGTCTTCTTGTTACTTGTTCTATCATCTGATCTCTGAAGAAGATATTGAGCAAGCTCTTGCATATCCAACTCAATTTCCTTGTCAATTTGGTTTATTATTGCCTTGTTCTTGTCAGCATCCTATAAATTACATCATTAATTGAATGGTTAAAACCAATGAATTATAACAAGCAGAACGTATTCCCTTAGCTCTTTAAGGTGAACTACACGTGGATGTTTTTTAAAGTATGAATATTTGGATCAGGTTACATAAATTGTTATTGAATGTACTTATGTTGAACAAACTCATTGAATGGTAGCATGTCATAAAAAAGTTAACTGCTTGATTTATTTCTCATGAAAATTGTTTTTATTATTTGCTACGTATATGAAAATTTGACATGGACCCTGTAGCCAAATAGAAATATAAAGGTTAATATCTTTTTTATTAGTAGTTTCTCAAACTACCAATTGAATGTAAGCAACACAGTTACATATTCAGTTCAATGATAAGCATGAAGTGAAGCAGATTTAATTGTGAAATGAGAGTTTTTTTTTATGAAATTAGCAAAAGACACAACAAATTTATGAACCGGAAATCAGCATAAGAATAATTTGTCATATTTATATTATAATACATTAAATGTGAAACAAAGTGAAATTTATTATATTATTGAATGCCAAGTAAAAGAATGTGATTTTGGTGCCCCCGGGTTCGGCGCCCCCATTTGCTTCAAGTACATGATGCACTTATCTTTTTTGGTACTTTATTCTGGAGATGAATTTTGTAGCTTTACACAACTTTATGTGTACTATATCCCTGATTGTTTTAGGGTATTTTCGGAACAATGCATCATGCACTTTTTGCAAATGGGGGCATGCAAATCTGCACCAACAAATTTCCCTAGTACTAGTCATATATCTGTGCATTGTAACAGAACTCAATTGATGTATAGAAAATCATGCTACATAAGAGGGTTACTTTGATCAGTTGGGAAGTAAAAAGTGGTGAGAAGTTAAAGGAATGGGGCGGTTGGAGGAGAATGGACGACTATCAACTCGTTCTTTTATAATAGTAATGAAAACTGTATATTAGAAATTTAAAATTTCTAGTAACATATTGAAATGGAGAAGATCAACCAAAATCCTGCATTGGTCTAAACTCATGTTAACCTGGTATATTATTTCACATGACATAAATACTTATAGAAAGCTGCTCAGCGTAGCGTAATGGAAGTATTATGACTCAACAAAGTTCCATGAGCAGCTCAATTAAGTCAACAACAAAAAAGAAAAAAAATTCTATTGTGATGACTATTGCATGCAATTTTCTATTTCTCTCAAATGCAATCAAATTTTATCTAGAAAATTTTCGGGGTGACATAAGATCCCTTAAATATTTCAGTTGCTTCAGATAATTAGGATTTTTTTTTTATAAAAAATGTCCGCTTGAGTTTACACATGGGGGGACTATTCATTCACTGTAAGCCACCCAAAAAGGTGAAATTAGTTCAATGATTTCTCATCAAATTCATTTCCTCAAGGGAAAAAAGCACAATAATCATGGAATCATATTGCTAGATACAAAAGATGGGAATAAAACTAGTGAAACATAAAGGTTACCTTAGAAAGTAACATCTTTTGGTGAAGACAATCACAAATAGAGGATGAGAGTTGAATAAACCAAGAACTGCCCATGTTGTTTATCATAGATGCAGCCTCACCAATTCGTCCGGCACAAATCTCAATAATTTGTACTAGAAGCAAACATGTTTGTTTGTCATGAACCATGCACGACCCTGGTTGCATAAAACTGGATTTACTATATCTGTCATCCTGAATATTCATCTGTTGCATCATCCATTGAATCCACTAGAAATGCAAAGAAGGACATTAGAATGATTATTGAATAAACTATTGTAATAACTTGGAAATTGGTGCAGTTCTTTGTTTAACTTACAGCATGTCTTAAGATAGTTTGGACGTACTTTGGTCCTTCACGAACAGGTAGTGCCTCTCCTGCCAATAAATGAATTAGTCGATGAAGAGCCCTCACAAGAATTTCTTCTTTTGTGTCTCCTTTAGGGCTGAATGAATAATTTATGTTAGAGCACTGGAAAACATCTTTACTGAATTTCATATATTACATCGTAGGCACAAATTCTGTAGACACATCTATTGTGAACCTTACGAGGTGAACCTCAAGGCACGCCATGCCATCTTAAATGCTTTTGTATTAAATAACATATAAGTGACTAACAAATGATAGCGCTAATTACGTAAGACCAGTCTCAGTGGGGGTTTCATGGAGTTTCATGGGCATTAAATACGCCGATATGGCACTGTATTGATGAAGAGAGAGATGATAAAAGTTTCATAGGAGTAGAGAGAGTTTCATGGGAATGAAACTCTTCTGCACTGTTTCCAAAATATGGATGTGTTGGAAATTGGGACATGAAACCTCCACTGAGACTGGCCTAAGGCTATTCTCAGTGGAGAGTTTTTATGGCGTTGTTCCAAAACTGCCACATTATGTAAAATAAAATGAAACATGGATGAAACATCCATCCTCAATGCATAGTTTCATTGTATTGTTTTATAGACATTTAATTTCATGACTCATATAGAGTTGGTAATCATGCCAAGAGAGTTTCATCTAGATGAAACTCACTTCTTCTCTCTTCTTAAAAATGTTGCCATATCATCAAAAATGCCTATGTGGTAGCCTATTAAATGCAGATGAAACTCCCACTGAGACTAGCCTAATAACAAAAGTGTGTTAATTTCAAGTTTAAAGTGAGAATGGTACAAGTTTCAGGTACCAAGAATGCAATTCCATCTTGCTGAAATATTTAGTTATAAAAAATCCAAACTTAATAGAATTTCCACTGTACAAAATATTTTTCCTTATAACTAATTTTCAGTGAGAAATGAAAACTTATAATACGTCTGAATCAAAAGTGTATGAATGCTTCATTCTAGTAAGAAATATTTGACTAATAAGTTATGCTTCGTACACTAGGTAAATGGATCTGGGAGGAATAACTTTAAAATGGGATGTGGGAACTCCAATCTTACTCAAAAGATCATATTTTGACAGCGTACATCAAGGTGGAAGAGCTTCAGAGTACAAATAGAATAATACAGTGGGCTTTAGTGTTTGATCTGAACCATCCATGCAACATTTTATATATTCAAAATGGATCTGATCTAGTATCTGTTGACACTTTCATAATATTTAATATTTATTTGGCCAGAATGAATGTGAAGCTCAGAAAATGTCTGATGGTCATAGTTTCTCTTGTAAATAACCCACATGAAAAATAAAAAATCACAATCCAACATATATTTACCAAGAGAGCAACTACGACATGGTATACCACGTCAGGAAGCATCCCGACGGCATACCCGCTTACATCATCCCTCCCTTCCTCTCTTCTCTCGAAGCGCCACCGCTGCTATTCTCCCCTCCCCATCTTTTCTCTTGCTCTAACGCCGGCGGTCGCTCTCCTCTCCTTCTCTCTTCTCCGCACCCACCACCCTCCCCGTCTTCTTCTGCAGCATCGGCCGCAACTCCACGCACCTCCTCTGCTGCCCCTCGTGGCCGGTGGCACTATCGTCGCGCAGCCACTAACCCCACCCCGCCGTGCCGCAACCACCGCTGCCACCGCCCTTTGGCTCCACCCACCGCCCTCCTACTCGCCTATCACCCCCACCGTTGGACCGCCCGCCTCCCTTTGACCTCTTTCTATGTCTGGGGAAGGGTGAACCTCTAGCAGTGGTGAGGAGAGAGAGAGAGAGTGGTGGCCGAAAGTGAGGAGCATGAGAGAGAGGGGATGATATATGGTCGTACGGTATACCGTTCACTTATAGTTGATGATATGTGATGTTTAGTTCTAGGAAAAAGATTGTTGTAAGAAGCAAGGTCTGGTACAACATAATTAAATCGAATGCGTGTTTTTTTATAGGTTTGAAATATCAAATGCTGCCTACTCCCTGGCGAGTAATAAATTACATAAGTAACATATTTAATGTTTACTTTCCGATAATATACTAGTTTCAGCCTTTTTTCTAAAGAGTATAAAGATATTTTGTGACCTCATGCGAAGTAAAATAATCTCTATGTAAATATCAAAATGTTAAATTTTACAATAATTGGCTATGATATATGCATTGTATTGTGTCTATTAGTGGAAATCATTTATCTAATCACTCATATTGGCTTCCATTTTGCCTAATGAGAGAATAAACATAAAAGCAATCCATGGAAACAATTATCATGTCACATGATGATTCATAACTGGATTAGAATGTTCAATCATGTTCAGCTAAGTACTCACCATGATACATAATCATTTTCTTCATAGAGACTGCTGCACATAAAACGTCCCATCCTTTCCTTGGCCGACATATCGCTACGAAGGTGTATAGAAATAGTGTTGGCAAGCACTGACACTCTAGCCCATGCAAGTCGCTCAGGGGCACGGCTTGGTTCAAAAATGCAAGCAACAGCTAGAAAATAAGCTCTCAAAACATCTTCTGGAGCCACCCCAAAAGCCTCGAGGCCATTCTCAATGAACCACCTAAATATATATGGTGCCAAAGAATATCATCATGTTTAAGCTAAGTTCATCTAGGAAAAGGAGATAAATAAAAGTAAAATTAAAGAATTAACATATACTTTTGTAGACCGTGCCACTCAAGCTGATGTACAACTTGGCAATGGTTGAAATCCTGTCTTGCCAACTCAAGATATGCATTGTTATTCACAAGTGGCATCCTGGCAACAGCCATCCATCAGATATGGGCAGAATTTACCTACTTTGTTGAATATATATATATATATATATATATATATATATATATATATATATATATATATATATATATATATATATATATATATATATATATATATATATATATATATATACACACACACACACACACACACACTATGGAACAGTTTGAATATGAAATAAAGTAGTGACACTTTACCTGTAGAGTGTTTTTCCAATCCAAACATCATCGTTACCGCCATATTGATCTAGATAGGTTCTTGCCTCCACACGTGGCAAGCTTGCATACCAAGGAAAGTCTAGTGCATACTGTACCTATTGATGCATAGCAATATTTTGTTGGTATCTAGAGAAGGCTAAAAATTTCCAAGGAAACGAGACAATATGCCAGGATATTTCTGGAAAAATTATGACATAGTATAGGGAAAATGACATAGGCTTTCCATTTGTACTGACATGATGAATGGAAAAACACATTAGTATTTTAAGAAGTATAATATATGGGAACATATTGGAAACCAGCTTGCTTAGGGGCCAATCCAAAGTGGCTTCAGTTTTTGACTTTTGATAGCTTCTAGCTTTTAGAAATCACTTGGAACACATCGGTTTTTTAATTTTGGCTTTTTAGTTTTTTTTTTGCTTTTTAGTTTCCCCTTATTCCTTTGTATTGTCCATGAAGATATAACGGTGTTTTTTTTATTTCTCATTTTTCTTTATTTTAATTTAATAACTCCGAAAAAGCTAACAACTGTTACAGTGTAATTTCAACCAAAAGCCAGCAGCCACTACACCTCTCTGGAAAATTGCAACCAGCAAGTAATCTATTGTATTATCGATCAACAGTATGACCACTGCGGTCATATCGCTCCCAACGGTCCGACCGGCGCAGCCACACAGCCTAATGATATGACTGACAACTGTCCAACAGTCATACCAGTTTGCTAGAAAATATGTGAAAATGACCAAAAATATATATTAATGAAAGCAACATCATTGCATCACATCCATACAGTAGGCCGGTGGCAGGAAAGTGCAATAGAAAATTATGTCGCATCAACAGTGGATCCCTAGCATAGCAAGCAGTGGATGGATGGTTCTGATACTAGTCATTACTCACAGAGTATATTTACTCCTCTCTCTCTGCTTTTACTTTTGTTGTTCCATGCAAGTCACTAGCATCTTTTTCTGTTGCTGTTCCATGCAAGTCACCAACATTTGTTGCATCACGAGGCTAAGGCCACCTACTGAGCCTGGCCAGCTCGGCAGCAGGTACCCATCGGCCTGCCATGTACATTGAAGAGCTACTGCGCTCTGGCCTCCTCCCGTGCTCATGCCCTCCTGCCGAGCTACGGTACTACAGTAGGAGACATGTGTCGTGGCGACCGAGCTCGGGGAGGGTGCTAGATTTGCAAAAGCAGATGTTTGAGGGCCATGAACAATTCTAGTAGTGCGTGGTAGGGTGACGACATCTCCTCCAGCTACTGGTTTACTGGGTGTTAGAAAGAAGGTAGAGTGGTTGGCAACAATTTTAAGAGCAGTAGGGTGAGCAAGGAAGAGGAGGAACTGCGAGAGAGGATGTGAGGAGTCCAGGATAATGTTGTGATAAATCACTGCAAAGTTTATGGAGTTAAAATTTGAATTTTGCAAAATTTGCTTTTGTCATGTTTGTTGTTAGACAATCTAGTCTGACCACTAGCTAACCGCCGTTTTGACAATGCTTGTTGCTAGTCAGATCGCGGGTGTGTCGCAGGTCAAATTGTGCTGGGCAGTATGACCATGGTGGTTTGGCTGCCTACCAGTCGGTATGACCAGTGTTTTATTGCTATTTGCAATTTTCGAGGATAGGTTGTTTGTATTGTGTTCAACTAGTCTGACTAGCCTCTAGTTGGTCAGACCAATCCTGAAATTTGGTTATGTGATTTTGGGAAATTGGTTTTTGGATGAACAAAATTATAATTGGTTAGTGCATTAATGTTGCATGAAGTATATTTTAGTTAATGTGTGTTAAGTTATGAAGAATTGTGTCCAAAAATAATTTCTTTATCATTGGCTATGCAGGAAGCTTTGGAGTTAACCATAGTTAATGATGAGGATGAGGGCTTACACTCATGGAGGAGTTGAGGACCAAAACGGTCAAGGATACTGGATGAGATGGTTGAGCTCAAGCATGGCATAAGAAAAGTAGGGAATCTTGAAGGGAAGGTATGAGCAATAGGTTGCACTAAGTAGCTTGGTCGGTCCAAGTGATATGTGATCCAGGCGAACCAAGATAGGAGAGATTTGCCGATGCATAGCAAGCTATTGGTGCACATACATATAATAAACATGGTGATTACTTGCAATGGAACATGAAGACCGAGCCAAGACAATGGTATTTTGTAATTTGTGAAATATCGAGAATTTCGTTGGTCAAAACTGCGGCACTTGGGAAAGTGATTTAGGTCAAGGAGAACCTAAGAAGGTCAAGTGGATTAAAGGCTAAGAACTTAGCATATTCAGGTTCATGTGCTTTAAGTCAATTGGTGAGTAAAACCCGTATTGTGTGGAGTTAACAGGTTCCCCCAAATGTGCTAGTGGATAGTATTAATTAGGGTTAGATGTTAACTGGTTATCCCATCTATTTAACGGGTTAGGATGGAGCCTTGCAAGCTAACCATCTATTATTTCAACCTTGTATTCTATGGTTACGATTAAAGAATAGTGAGTGTTGTAATATGCTCTCTTGTCTTCTATGTAGAGTAGTTGTTAAACCTTCATCCTCGAGTAACAATATATAATTTTGTTCATCACTCATAGTGTCTCCTTATTTTGGTTAATTTACTCTTGTTCTTGTTAGTTTTTATCTCTTCTCTTCCCTTCTTGATCTTGCTATGTTTAAGAACATGTAAGTGATAGAGATGGCTCATGGAGATCAAATTGCATCCAACAAGGCACTAGGTCTCGAAGGATTTCAATGGTGTCTAGTTTTGCTTAGTTTTGATCTAATCTTGAATTTCTTGATCTCAAGATTTTTGCTATGAATTTTTAGGAGAATTTGTTTGCTGTGATATATGAAAATACATTTAGAGCTATCTTGGCCATATTCTACTCATGAGCAAGTCCTATCCTGAGTTTTCGATTTGTGCTCGATTTTGATGTAACTTTGTTTATTCTTGAGAAATACCTGAACTTGACAAAGATTCAAGCAATTCTTGGATGAAATAAGTTCTTGACACGCTAAAGTTTTATCTTATTTGGTTATGGATTTTGAAAGTTGCAGAAAAAGTGATTTGGATTCGGATTGATTTTGAAGGACCATGGGAGAAGGTCAATAGTTTTATTGTGATGAACCATTGTCATTTTAGAGGAGTGAAAATTTAAAATTTATAGATTTTTCTTGACAACCTCCAGAAATGAATGATTTTGGGAATTTTGAGCCATAGGACGATTTGGTGACTTAGGTCAGTGGTTATAAGATATATCATAGATAATGTGGGTCAAGTTATAAAGAACTTATGTCCAAAATAGATTTCTTTGTCTTGGATGTGCAGGGTCGCTTGGAGTCATCTGTGGTCAATGGCGAGGATTGGGGCTACGCTCATAGAGGGTCGAGGCCCAGAACGATCAAGGATGCCTGGTGAGCTCAAGCATGGCACGAGAAAGGTGGGAAATGTTAAAGACAAGTTCGAACGATGGGTTTGCGCCATGTGGCTCGGTCCATCCAAGTGAGACGTAGTCTGGTGGAACCGAAGCGGGAGAGACTTGCCAATGCATGGCAAGCCAATGGGGAACCTACACGTGGCAAGCATGGCAATTGCTTGCATTGGAAGAGATGACCCAGTCAAGAAAGAGTATTTCTGTAGTTTGGCGAAAATACTGGTATCTGTCTTAGATCAAAACCGCGGTGCATGATTGGCACTTAGAAAAACGATTTAGGTTAAGGAGAAGCTAATTTGATCAAGGTGGATCAATGCTAAAGGACTTAGCAGATTCGGACTTATACGCTTTGAAAAGCGTATATAACTGAACATGTGTGAGTAAAACCTATATGTGTAGTGTTAACGAGTTTTTTCCATTGTGCTAAGTGAATAATACCCATTAGGGTTATATGTGGCTGGCTAGCTCATCTATTTAAAGAGGCTGGGATGGAGGATTGTGGCTAACTATCCAACCTACCTCTCTTGTGTGCTCTCTTGTTTTATGGTTAAGATTTGAGAGTTGAGTGCTTGTAATATGCTCTCTATCCTCCAAGGTGGAGTGGCTGTAAAACTTACCTTCTCAAGTGGCAATACCACAATCATTGATCATCCCCATGGCTATCTCTTGTTTTGATTGATTTGCTTTTGATTCAGTTAATTTTGATCTCTTCTCTTCTCTCTTCTTGATCTTACTATGCCAAGGATGTGTAAGAGATGGAAATAATCACAGAAAATCAATTTCCACCCATCTAGGTAATTTAGTAGCAAGTTCATCAAGAAACTCGGTTTTTGCATGTTTTTTATCCTTCAAGAGATTTCTTGATCTAAGGGTTTTTTTGCTTGATTTCTTCGGTATTCTAACTTGCTATGATATATGAGAATACATCTAGTGCCATCTTGACTATCATCCATGAGCAAGTCGTATTCACCATTTATGTTTTTGATGCAATCTGCCTTCAAATGGAAAAGGTCAGAACTTTGGGAATAATTTTCTTAATTGTTGATTGGAATAGGTTCCTAATATTCTATAGGAGGTGTGTTCCAAATTTCAAGTGATTAGGATTTTTGGTTTGAAAGTTACCTCAATTTTAGCTTTTAGGCTAGTTTTGTTGCAACAGAGCTTCACGAACCAAAATATTCCAAATCTCTTAAGTTCTTTCAAGTTGTTTTTATTGGAATAGGTTCATAAGGTCTTGCACTAGCTGTTGTTCAAGTTTCAAGTCTTTTAAATCGACGGATCAAAAGTTACATGATTTTTCGGATTTGAAATAGTGTCAAAATCACTATTCACGGGTTGAAAATTTTAATAGTTTCGAGAATTTTTGGATTTTTGGCTTCTTGATCTTCATAGCTTCTTATAGCTATTGAAGCAAAGATTAGATGAATACTTGGAGAAAAATTTGAAGCCTTCACCACCCCTAGTTGCCATATCGGTGCTACAAATTTTCTATTCTAGGAACAAGTGAGCGATCGTACCTATCTCCAGTCAAGCTGGCAGGGCACCACCGGTCAGACCACCATGTTGTCGTTGGTTAGACAACACCACAGTAAGCCGGTCAGACCACTGAGGTGCAGAGTGTAGGTTCATTGGTTTTTTATGTTGTTGCTTCGTTCTTTGTTTTTAATTCTAATCTTTATAATTTTGTAACTATTAGAATGAAGAGTTTAAAAATACTTAGATAAAATTTGTAAGGTACCATTTACCTTTCCATTGTTACCATTGCGGTCCTTCAGGATGCACTGCCAACTGCAGGAGGTATGGGCACAGCCGGCATTGAAGGAGCTAGCAGCCGTGACGAAAGCTGCGGGGGAGGTGGGCTTTTGAGGCCAGGCGGCAAGGTGTGGCGAGGTAGCAGTGGGACAAGCGCAAAGTTGTCTTCTCGTGGACAAATGCATGGTAGATCCCAAGCAGTTGTTTTGTCGCTATTAATGTTCAGATTAATACTAAATAATCAATTAATAACGTTAACCTATTCACATCCTCGCAGCCACTCACAGCTCCCGCAATCTTTTAAACCTCGTACTCTCCCTTCATAAAAGAATATAAAAGAATATGGTGCTCAAGAAAACTCAAACTTCTAGTTAAATAAAAAACCCCCGAATATCCATCCTTTTGTGTATCCTGACTGTTTCTACCTGGGCATGATTTGATTAATTTGATTGACTGCATTTATATATACAGTGGCACTTATGCAAATCAAAGAACGCAGGATTCATATACTAACCATTATCAATTTGGATTCCTTGTAACACACTAATCCTGTTCCAAATTGGATAGGTTGGACATTCCTAATATGTTTGTATTATAGCAGTTCCATTTATTTATTAATTTTATAAACTTTCTAATATTTAATTTCAATTCCTATAACATGAATAATACTACAATTTTAGCCAGTGCATATATCATTAGAACAATGATAAGAAGGCATAAAATCTCGAGAAACAAACAATAAAGAATTCAACTAACAATTCTGTCCACTTTCCAATCCATCTATTGTCATCAAGTGCTAGCATGGACTGGATTACCTCGCCTGGTAGATCTTTAGCAATGATCCATTTATCACGAAGCATGCCCTGGGCTTCTCTTTCTCTAAGGAATTTGTATGAGAAAATCCTAGCACGTCGCAAGACATCCTCTCCGGTAAAACTTGTCTGAGAGGCCCTATTGAGGTTATACATCCCAGTGACTGCTTGAGTTGATTGTCCTACAAAACAAAAGAACTCCCCATCCTTCTCAAAATTCTTAAACACACCTGCAAGCGCCAGCAGTTTGTGATGCAACAAATTAATAAAATCTACAGAGCATAAACAAGGCAATATTACCAGGATATAAAATTTTCTATGTTAATTCAAAAGGATAAAATGGTGTTGTACTTGGGGAGACATTATATCCATGCAGCCGTAGTAGTCGGAATGCCATAGCAGTGTCATCCACATCCTTTACATTGGAGTTCCTAGCCCAGCAAATCCCTTCTTCAGTCCAGTGCCTACAGAATGAAAAAAGAGGTAAAAAAATTCCTCATAAAGTGTCAATAGTTAGGCATTACCACGCTATGGTGAAGAAAAAACAACTGTACTAAAAACCAAAATTTGTAAAAGAAAACCTGTTCACATAGTCCATGCAATGTTCAATCTCTCGTTGGAAGTATCGAGAGATCCCAAGACGCTCCAATCGATCAACGACCCAAAGGTGCTCAAAAAGATCGACAGGGTAAACATTGGGAACTGAAATGGTCAAGACGGACAATCTGAGATCACGAGGCACAAAATGCCATCTAATCCATTGTGATACTTCACAAACAATCATAAGTGCAAGTTCATGGATCTCTTACCGCCTCCGTCGAATTTATTGACTATCCTGTCGATATATTCAAAGCATCTCTTGTCACCAGTTTGCATAAGAGCATAAGCAGTAGCTGAAGGAGAATACAAGAAGGATCCATCACTGGATTGTAGCTTTAGAAGCTTTTGCCAGTCCAGCCCAGGCACTCCTTCAAGGCTATGCAGAATTGATGTTGGAATTCTATGCATCATGTCCTTTGGAATCCTACGTTATGGCACCAAAAGAAATTTAAAAGGAAAGTTAGCAAATTTTCCCAATGAAAACAAAGGCAAAAGTTATGCACCATACTCTATATATATACCTCTTAAGCTTCACTTCCCTGTTAGCATATATTCCATGTAAAGCATGGTGATCATATGGGAAGTCGATGCCCAAGCTCCTAGCTGCCTCTATGAGGGAAGGGAATACAATCTCAAAACCAATGGGCATTGATTCTGGCTCTTCCTCTGCTAACCTCCACATGTTCTGCTGGAGAAAAGAGAGTCCTAGAAAACAAACGCTCAGCAACTAAGCAGCATGCATTCAGCAAAAATCAGCCATATCTTAGTTCATTTTGAAACTAACTATGTATCTGTAGCTTTGCACTACCTCTCTTGCATTTGGTAGGCTCAAGAGACCATTTTGTCAGTGCTATAACGCAGGCAAGGGTGTTTGTCATCCGGTCGTACGCAGAGAACAAGGCTGCATCGCCCCAGGAGCCGTCAGGCAGCTGATTGTTGACGACCCACCGGACGGTGGTCGGGAATTGGGGGCCCTCGCCGTCGTCCAGCCGTGGCACCAAGGCGACCCAGGCGGTGTCGTACGCTGAGACGCTGATCTCCCCGTCGTTCATCGACCTTAGCATCGCCCTCACTTGATCAATCAGTCTCTGTAGGTCTGTCCCATGAACCTGATGGAAATGCCCATGATATAAGCACATGGTCAGTAACAAATTAACAACTGTTCAAGATAATTGTATGAAAATCTTCCGGAAAAAGAAAATGTAATCACTGCAGAATTTGAAGTTTACCTCAGATATCACATGGTAGTCATCAAGGTCACGTGGTTCCTCGGTCCATTTTGTGATCCGAGTCTCATTTTCGATGTGTTTGGTTTGCAGGGCTGCAGGTACGGTTAAATTCAATAGTAGCAAACATGAATGTTAAGTCACCTTGAAATTCAATAGTTGCAAACATCACAACATCATCATATGTATCCAACATGAGACATCAGTGAAACATGAATTTGTTTTGAACAGAGTAATAATGCCTCTATGTCAATTAACCGACATAACGTTCCAGATTAAGATTCAATATTTCTTTATCAATTTTCATTACTTTAGACAATCGTAAAAAAAATATTACTCTCTACAACTTCACGTGATGCAAGTATTGTGCAGTGGATGCTGATAACCCAGTGACAAGAAGGGAAAAAATGTTTTTCCACTAAGCGAGAGAGAATTTTGTTTCTGCCATGAATTCTCTGACAGGCAACATGTGTAAAGATACTTTGGCCGGAGAAATCAAACCAAACTTGTTTGTTACAGCTTACGCCCCTGTTTATATGTTTTTTTCGTCAAAATAAAACTATAATTTACAAGATTCTCTATTTAATTTGTGGGTATGTTATCTGGACATAAAGAGAACCCTACTGTCCAACCAAATCCTGACTTTGGAGTATTAGTTACAAGTGCCAAATCTACGACACACGTCACGTACCAGTCGTAGTCGAATAATTGATCATTTTATTCGGTAACCAAATTGATCCACTGGCTATTTGGCTAAAAAGAACATGCCGCACAAAGAGATCAAGTTCCCCAGACAAACCTCCATACCTAGATAGCTTGACATTGGGTAAAGTTCGCCAAGGATTTTAGCTGAAATATGGTGATCTTGATAGTAACAACTTCAATAATACATCGAGAATCTTTCCCAGTCAACAGTTGAACAGCCACTGTTCGACTGTGAAGGAGCTAAGTTTTTTTTGGGTGTTAACGCCTATTTGATTCGTCAGGTTTGACTTGAAACTATCAGTTTAGTTTTCGTCCTTTTGGATTTGTTCAAAAAGCTAAATCCTTGTTCGATTATGAAATGTAAATTTCAATGAAATTTGTTGGAGAAGCGCCAACTTGTTGGTCGTTGGAGAACAAGTAAGGCCGTTAAGCCAAGAAAATCTGTTTTAAATTTTTACACAGTAAAGTTCTAGCTTATGCTACGGCAAAACAAGAAGCCCGTGACCATGCTTACTTTGAAGACACATCTTTTTATGTAAATTAGCCCCCGCCTTTCTATTTAATTAAATAGATGTCATTTAGACATTGATATGGTCTCCATGATGCATCTTTGACCATCAATTTTTTACTTATACGTTTTCAAATATTGCAAAAATGGTAAGAACTTTTGGGGAAAAAAATCTGGAATTACTTTCATGTCGCCATATACATATTGGTTTGTCTAGTAGCAACCAAAACACAAGACCATCTGAATTCCTGCGTTCTAACCACGCCATAAAACAATATATATATTTAGCAACAGTCCCAGACTCCTAGTTAACTCTCCCCAGAAAAAACAGACCCAGTTACCAGGTACGCAGAAAACAAAACGAAATGTCGCCAAAGAGGAAGAGGGTGATTAGCAAGTGTGCTAACTGCTAAGTACCAGTAACGCTAAAGCGACAAAAGTGGCATAAAGCCGGCCACAAGATCACCGGGCCCCAGCGCAAGTCAAGCCAATACCTTTAGCACTGGATACGTTTGTGGCCTGACACCTCCACCCCGGGACGCGCGTGCCGGCGGGCCCGACCCCCACCCGGGCAGCGGCAGCATCTTTGCCGCCGAAACGGCGTGGACCTGATTGTTGAAACACAATAGAGAGTGAGAGCCAACCTCACAACAAGAAAGTTCCACAAAGGCCCAAGACAGATAAGAAGAAGAACGTGAGATGAAGACCTCGTTCTACTTCTCTCTTTCAGGAACTAAAAACCATTTTAAATACCATATTAATTTCTTAACGTAGTTTTTTCTTTCTTTTTACTTTTTACTCTTTTATCTTTTCCCTTTGTATTATCTATAGAGATATAATATATTTTTTATTTTTTCTTTAATGAAATATTTTTAGAAAAACTAAGAACCACTACAGTATAATTTTAGCTAAAAGCTAGGACTAAAACTAACACTCACGATGCTTTAGAACAGGACCTAAACAGATCCAAAAAGCACACAGCAGGGGTTCCCTTCTCGGTCCGCTTGGGCCATAGGGAGGCAGCAGCAGGCATCCTGATCACACGGAGAGAGATAGGCTCAAACTGCAGTAACCATCTCAATCTGCGCGTGATGACAGACGCGGCTGCTGGTAGCCTGGTACTAGCACATATGGATACAAGAATAGCAAGGTATTCCCATACTCTGTCGGCAAAAAAATATATACGGCGATAAAAAAAGCCAAATGCATTTTTAGAGTCTGTGCAATTCCCATTGGATATATATAGCATATATATGTAGAGAGAGAGAGAGAGAAGCGTTTTATCAAACAAAACAAACTAGCACATACAAAGACATGGTAGAAACAGAGATCACCTCTCAGAAGAGTACACCACCGTGATCCGTCGAGGCCGAATGCCCTCGCCGGCAACGAGTGGAGCTGCATGCTGACCCTTGCAATGCACGTACGCACTCGGACTGGTTGGTCTGTTAAGCCGTCCAAGGAGGATGAAGCAAAAGGAAGGTGCTGTCTTGAAAAACAAATTAACAGAGAGAGAGGGCAGCCAATGCAGGCTATTAATAACCAAACAACAACGGCGAGGGATTGTTTGGAGGGATATGTTTGCATATATAGTAGAGGCCGGGATAGAAGAGAGAGTCCTAGCCTCCTAGGAGAAGGGAATGATTCTTGTGAGGGGAACGCTTAGTAGTGGACAACGTTTGCTTTGTGAACGGGTGGTGCGAGAGTGACATTCCTATGCGCCTAGCACACCGAGATACCCTCTATAATCCGTCCAGCGAGAGAAAAAAAAAACTATGTATAGATCCTGAGGAAAAAGTACAAGGTGAGTAAAAGTAAGGTAGTTCCTTTTTGGCTTTTTAATTTTGTTTTTATTAATTTTTTGATTTTGTTTTTTCTGTTTTTTTCTTTATTTCTTTGTATTGTTCATGATAATATAATTTTTTTTATTTTTTAAAATTTAATTATGATGAAAAGCTTTTTGATTTTTCTGTTTTTCTTAATTTCTTTGTATTGTCCGTAATAATATAATTTTTTTTATTTTTTAAAATTTAATTACGATAAAAAGCTAACAACCGCCACAGTGAAAAAAGCTAGAAGCTTGGGTTTATAAGGCCAAATGAGCACTACCATATCTATTCATGAGAGAATAATTTTTAATAAATATCTCTGTGTTTAATAACATTTTAAAAATAACCCCCACCAACTTATTTCCTACCCGGCGTGACGAAGAGAGACCATTTATTAGAATAAGTTAGAGGGGTTTTATAAAAATATTGTTAAAAAGGATCAAATGATAAAGATTCTTGTAGATGTGTTTGGCCAATGCAAATGGTGATTTACATGCGATTGATTTTTCATATATAGAATCCCTTGTGTATCGGATAGTTGAATTTCTGGTATACGGATATCCGCTAATGGTCGACAACTCCGGTATTGTGCTTGGTAGTTGTCGCCGATCAGAGGCATCACAATTCACCAGTTCCTCCCCATGGTTCATCAAGCTTAGACGCTATATAACTGGCCAAATGGCACTGCGGTGGCTTGTGAGGAGGCGATGGTAAAGCCAGCTGTAGGTGGTGGTAGTTTTTCTCCTGGTTATTAACTGATTGTTCGTGTATATTAATATTTTCTTATTTGTAAATTATTTTTACTATGAAAAAAGGTCTGATATTAAACACTATTATTAGTTTATTAAATTGAATTAGAAAATGTAGGACCGGATGAGGCAATAGAGGGGGGTGAATGGTGCCTAAATATTTTTCCTCCAAATATTCACATATTCCTTTTTCTCTAATAGCTACAAAGCTATGAAGTTTAAGATATGCAGTTTACAAAAAAACATAGGAATACAGACAACCGTATAACAAGATCAGAACACTGTGTGGTCGAATATGACCACTCAGCAAAGACACAAGGTGGTCGTAACAGACAACATAGTCGGGACAAATAACATGGTCGGAACGGCAGTGTTGTCGAAGACCAACGTGCTCTCAGACTACGTGGTCGAAAACCATTGTGTGGTCGACACCACGGTAGTCGATGTCCGTGCAATTGCGAATGACAAGAGATTGCAGAGAAGCCGAACGACCACATGACTTAAGATCATGGAACAATAGAAAGCAAGTGTGGTCATAATCGTCTAGAAGAGCCTGAGGAGGCGCATGACTATCAGAACTGAAAACACGAACGATGCGCGATCTTTGCTCATGGGAAGTGAGTAGCGAAGATGACTTTGAGCATTTTCCCATATGTCATAGCAAGCAGAAGCATCGAGAAATCAAACCCAGATCGACAACGTGATCGAAACTTACACCGTAGTCGTAAGCCCGACAACGTGGTCGATAGCTTGCACAGTGAAGTCGATAACCACCAATATCAAGACAAACGAGATTGAAATATGAGTGCGGTCAGAACCAACATGGTCATAAGCCAATGGCATGGTCAAACGCTCATCGTGGTCAGAGACCGACTAGCACCTGTAACTAACTGCGGTCGTAAAACAACTCGTAAGGCAGTGGGGCCACACGACCACGAGATCTACGACCATCAAGCAGTCGGAAACTAGAGCAAATGAAAACAAACGATCTGAGTCTTGATCGGTCGAAAGAGAAGCGGTCGAATAGAACATGGTCGTAAGCAAAACAGAGGAAGCCAGTGAGCGCATGACCACAAGATCTAAATTCCTCATAACTTTTTGAAAACAAGATCGAATAACTAGGAAACTTTGTACACAACATGGTTAGGCCTCACGAGGTTGCTCTGATCTTTAATTGAAAACTTAGCGACCAAAATGAGAGTTCAACTCGATTTCAGCGAGAACGCCCAAAACCAAATCCGAGAGAGTAACAGAACCGCTCGTGGGTCTATTATAGCCAAGATGGCTTGGAGTACATCCCACATGTCATTGTGATCAAGATCTAACCAAGAACACAGAGAGAAGAGGAACAGAGAAGAAATCAAGCATCAAGTAGACAAAACAACTCAAATAGAAGCACAGAGATGGATGATTGCATTCATGAATGATTTCACAGACACTCCCAGCAGCCACTCCCCTCAGGAGGACAAGTTCTAACCCTAGAGCTACACAAACACACAGATAGACTCCCATGGGAGGGAGAGGCACCAGCCGCCAGGACTTGGCCAACCATCTCAACCTTAACTCTTGCCTCCCCTCTCTTTTATAGGCTCACATACGAACCTAGACCTAATGGATCCTCCCATTAGTCCACACTGGGGATAACTCGTAAACCCCACCTAACATCAGGTTTTACACAGCGCACACTCGCGATAATTCGTAAACACTGACAGGATATAGCTGCTTTAATAGACCAGCTCCCCTTTTGCAGCCTTGAGTCAATTCACCAAATTGCCCCTCAAGCACCTTCCTGAAAGCTTCCCGTTCTTTCCACGACCGCACTTGCTCCCGACCGATTGGACCTCGACTCCTCCCTGACTCTAGTCCTGGTCCGCTTCGTTTCACACGACTGCACCCGGCATCCGACTGACTAAACCTCGACTCCTCCATGAGCCTAGTCTCAGTCCACCTCGCTGTTGCCCGTCGTGTCCACCTCCGGCAGCTCCAGCTCCGGTTCCTCATTGTCCGGCTTGCAACCACCTCACTAGCCTCGATCATCTTCGGCGTCTCCGACCGTTCTGGACCTCAACACCTCCTATGCCTAGTCTCGGTCCTCCCACGCCTCACCATGACCTAGCTCCGAAATCCTGCAACCACACAGACTAGCAAACCATCACATAGCACTGCACCAGACAAACAGACCATCAATCGGCACATTCAACAAGTATCTCGGTGCACAATCACAGCTAGTTGTAAACCACTTACGACCACTCGAATGCACAAAACTTGAAGTGCCAGCAGGCTACGACCACTTACAAGGCTGCTACGACCATCGAGACACAAGCTACGACCAGGTTACAGATCGCTACGACCACTTACAAGGCTGCTACGACCATCGAGACACAAGCTACGACCATGTTACAGATCGCTACGACCATCGCTAGCATCTACGACTTCATCGGAACCGGTTGCAATGACTTACGACCATCCAGGTAGAATGCTACGACCACACAGAGATTCTACCAATTACTGTTCACCGTGGTCAAAACACCCTTTCAACCACATTCACTTACAACATGGTCGAAGCAGCTTCCAACCACGCAAGACGCTTTTTAACGTAGTCGAAACACCTTCCGGCCACGTACAACGTGGTCAAAGCGCTTTTCGACCACATACAACGTGGTCGAAACCTCTTCTGACCACGTACAACGTGCACTACCGTGGTCATAGCTCTTCCCAACCACGTTCTTCCTTCAGCAGTGGTCGTATCGCCATTCGACCGCATCTGCTGTCAACATGGTCGAAGTACATGGTCGAAGCGCCAACATGGTCGAAACCCGCTTTCGACCGCAGACAGCGTGGTTGAAACCCGTTTTTGACTGCAAACAACGTGGTCGAAACCCGCTTTTGACCACAGACCACGCCTTCCGACGGCGTTTGCCGACAACGTGGTCGTAAACTGTTTTTGACTGCAGACCACGCCTTCCGACCGCATTTCCCGTCAACGTGGTCGAAAGCCTCTTTCGACTATCGACCACGCCTTCCGACCGCGTTTCCCATCAACGTGGTCGAAGTCTGCCGACTTCCAAACATGGTCGAAGACCCGACTGCCGACTTCCGATTGCAAACAGCATGGTCGAGGTCTGCCGACTTCCGAACGTGGCCGAAGACCCAACTACCGACTTCCGATTGCGAACAGCGTGGTCAAAATCTGCCGACTTCCGAACGTGGTCGAAGACCCGACAGCCTACTTCCGAATGTTTTCGAAAACACCTCTGCCGACATCCAAGTTGTGAGAGCCTTTACGACCACCAAGTCGCAAAGCCTCAGCCGACCACCAAGTCGTGAGCCACCTACGACTAGCAAGTCATAAGGACATTTACGACCACCATACGATTGCCTATAAACACAGAGTCGTAGGGACTTCTACGATCACCAGGTCGATCCCCTTCGACCACAAAGTCATAGACCTCGAGAACTACAGCTTCGAGTCGAAGGATCACCTACGATCAACAAGTCGTAGCACTGGCTACGACTACCAAGTCGTAGACCATGTGATTGACTGCCGACTATCTACCCAAAGAGGCATTGCCGACCACACACAGCAGTGATCCAAGGGCAAAGTCGAAGACAGAACAGCAAGAGCTCTAGAACTCAGACAAAGAGCCAACAGCTGCTCAAAACCTCAAAAACCAAACTCGATCTCTTTAGATTAAGAGCCGATTATTCATCACAACCATGGGGTGACCTCTGCATAGTCTCACATAAAACAACATAAATGATGAACATGTGACGAGAACAAGTAATTCCATCCACCTGCAACGCTTCCCGGCTACTACACCTCACGCCGGCTGCAGCAATCAAACATGAAGCCGCGTAGCATTCGCCGCGAGACCGCCGTTGCTAAGCCGCCGTCGTGAAGCCCTTGCTGCAGCCTCGATGCCAGGGACTCCGAGCCCTTACCGCGCGTCGACGCCGCTTTAGTCGTCAACAGCGGCACGACGACACAACTCGCCGCCGCCAGAGATGAAATCGAGTGAGAAGAGAGATGGAGAGCTAGTAACTAAGCCTGAAATATTATTTGACTTCATTACCCATTTTATCCTGGGTACAAAACATAAAGCAATACTCTCTCCAATTACGAAAGAGTAACGTTTTGACATAAATACAATCAAACTTTATAAATTTAGCTATAAATATTTTTTTTAAAAATGATAAATATAGATTTATTTTGAAAAACGTCTAGCAAGTCACTCTTTTGTGACCAAATGGAGTATAAAACAGAGGGCAATCGTGCCATAAGCAAGAACTGCTCGGTTCATGTGAAATCAGACGGTTCGCTAGTTTCACGAAAAACCGTTGGTCCAATTGTGCGGACGATTTTTCTAGCTAAACCGATGGTCTGGTCCGGTTTCAACAACAATGGTTTTTTCTTGAAGGCACTCAGGCCCAACAAAGTTCTCAAATTGTATACCATTAATTATAGGACAACAAGAAATTGTGTCCAATATCAAGGAATAAGTTATACTAGCATAATTATTAGTAGGGAATTAACAACGATCTTTCAACAACAATGGTTTTGCTTGAAGGCACTCAGGCCCAACAAAGTTCTTAAACTGTATACCATTAATTATAGGACAATAAGAAATTATGTCCAATATCAAGGTATAGGACGTAACAGCACAATTATTAGTAGGGAATCAATAACGATGTAGCACAAATAGCATCTCATCATGCTTCGTGAAACAAGACAAATACTGGTCATGCCGCAGAACCGGCCCCCGCGCGGGCGGCCGGGGGAGAGGGAGCACGTCTTTCCTTGAAAGCAAGGAAAATTTAGACGGGCAATGTTTATTTTTCTTGCGGTTAAGTGGGGTGGAGCCCTCTGTTTCTTAAAAACAATATGAATGTGTTCACTTGATTTACGTTTGTGCATGGATTATATAAGATAGCCATGTCGGTTGTAGTTGCCAGCATGTGAGCGCCTAAGACTTGGCATATAATCTTTTTGTTCTCACGAAATCACTCTCCTGAATGTTTAGATTCACATTACCAACGCAACACGGAATTTAACGCATGATTCACATCGATCACGAGCGACAGCGTGATCTTTTTGAAATTGTTTATAGTACAAGCAATTCATACTTCTTAACGTATATACCTGTCAGTCCCACCGTACTATTCCCTAAATCAGTAGATAGTGCTCACAGGTTTATTGCTGCATCAACTCATACATCGCATTTAACATACTAAACCATAATATTACATATCAAAGTTTTAAATACATCATGTCGGGCAACAGTTTACACAAAGGCTGATCAAGCCAAATATTTACTACAAAAGATAACAGCGGAAACATAAATGTAGGATCGGATATGGCAACAGAGGGGGGGTGAATGGTGCCTTTAAAAATCGCCCCTTAAAGTATCCACTTAGAATTTCTGCTCCGGTAGCTACTCAAGCTACGAAGGAGAAATCATAAGCTCACTGGAAACTCAAACCATACAGAAAAGAAGGCGAAACAACAAACAACAGAGAAGAACTAAGGAGCACAGCACAAAAAATAAAGTGCAGCAGCTGCAAGCTCAGGTGGCCGGTTAGACCGCACTTGGTACACCGGTCAGACCGCATGAGCCTTGCCGGTCTGACCGCCCCTGGTCGGTCTGACCGCCATTGACAGGCCGGTCGGACCGCCATTGACAGGCCGGTCGGACCACTAGGGTTAGCGGTCAGACCACCAAGGTCAATCCGGTCTGACCGCCGTGTGTTACCCGGTCTGACCGGCCCATTTTCAGCGAAGGCGGATAACGAAATCGATGAGACCAGCGAAAATCGTGATCTTTTGAAACCAAGGATTTTTAGGGTTTTCTGCTAATCTTCTCAATCAAAAGGAGCAGGACCTTGTTCTAAATAACACCAAGGCCTTAGGAATCAAACTATTTCATCAAGAGTGCAGGGAACCAAGTTTTTGACAAAAACCTGAAAACTAGAGCAGATTTCCCAATTTCTTTCCAAACTATGATTCTTTGCTCATGAGGCCTTGCATTTCATCTGGAAATGATATCACAACACAAAGGCACAAATCTCATGCCATACCTTGAAGAGAAATCAAAAGAATCCACTATCCCCTGACATCAAACCCTAGGGAATCAAAACAAAGGAAGTGATGCCACAAGAGGGAAAGGCAGAATACATATTCAATCTGAATTTTTGCTCTTGGAAATTGAATGGTCAAAAGATCTAGAGGATTTTCCCATCACAGAGCAAAAGATTCCATTTTGCAAGAATCAAACAAGAACTCTTCTCTACAACTCAAGAACAGAAGAAGGGTAAAGAGACTAAGGCAAATAACCAAAGAGCACAAGAATTCAATCCATCTCAAATAAAAAGCATCTTAGATTGATACAGAGAGAGGAATGATTACAAATGGTTTTACAATCCTCTCATAACACTACATGCTTCTCAAATGAGAGGAACACACACGAGAACACACTCAGAGCACCGCCTCTCCTACAGAGCTCACTCCTACTCACTTGCTCTCATATCCAGAATACCCAATGCCTCTCCTACACCCACACATATGAAGGAAGAGACTCACCCACATCTGGAAAATCAAGAAGTGGTATACAAGACCCACTCCATGACTTTACACTCAAAAGAGGCAAAAGTCAACAACCAGATTTTGGAGGGAAATCCACCCACTCCAATCATTTGCTTGAGTCAATTTACCAAATTACCCTCAAGCACCTTTACGAAAGCTTCCGCATCCGGTACCTTGACCGTCTGGACCTTGACTCCTCCCTGAGTCTAGTCCCAGTCCGCTCCGCTGCACACGACCGCACCCGACATCCTGACCGTCCGGACCTCCGGCTCCTCCTTGAGCCTAGTCCCGATCCACTCGCCGCTGCCCGTCGTGTCCACCCAACACCGACCGAGACCTCCGACTACACTTGAGTCTAGTCCTGGTCTGTTCCGTCGTGCACGACCGCAATCGACACCCAACCGTTTGGACCTCCGACTCCTCCCTGAGCCTAGTCCCGGTTCGCTCGTCGTTGCCCGTCGTGTCCGTCACCGGTAGCTCCAGCTCCAGTTTCTCGTCTCCCGACTCGCAACCACCTCAACAGCCTCAATCATCTTCGGCATCACTGACCGTCTGGACCTCAACACCTCCTGTGCCTAGTCCCGGTCCTCCTCGCCTCACCACGACCTAGCTTCGAAGTCCTGCAGTCACACAGACAAGCAAACCATCACATAGCACCGCACGAGACAGCATATCAACAATAGCATAATTAAAAGGTACTCAACCCTAGAATACCCAAAACAAACTCAAACTCACTAAACCAACCATCAATTACTCATCACCAACATGGAGATACCTCCACATGGTCTCTCAATAAACAAATGTAAGACCACAATCCACAGGCAAGCGACTAAGGGGTAAATGTGTGCAATATATATTATCTAGACTTAGATAATATATGTGCACACAATCTCCATGAAGTCTACTTGTCTAGGACCCGAAATTGATGACGCCGCCCTAGTTTCCTTCGTGGGTTCCTCCATCCGTCGAAGGGGTATCTTCGTAGGCATAGTGGTCTTGGGTCCCTATTTCTGATTTTGGTAATGCGAGGGTGAGCATAAATCCACCATGCTCCGCGAGCCAACACACAGGATGCAATAAATAACATGCATGGCTTATCAAGGAGAGGCTCGGGTTATTTTATTTGCCCTCAATTGCTTTTAGAATATGCTACTTAGAAATTTCCTAGGACCTAACAGTTTGAACTAAAACAAAATGTGTGAAATAATGCAATAATAATAGCGATCCAGATACCATCCATCGTTACATTGTTTCTGCATCACATGCTAACCTCTCAGCGTTATAACCGCTTACCTCATCACTGGGGTGACACCCAGAGCAACACAAATTAGGGCTTTCCACTGCCATCCAGTTTTCTAATTCCACTCACAAAGTTGTTGACCTAGAACTATATCTAGTTAAGTTCCCATGTTCGCCCTTGACCGTGGGCACAGCTATTCAAATAGTTTTTACTCTACAGAGTTGGTACACTTTACCCATAAGAGACAATCCGCTCGTTGCCCCCACATGATTCCTTAGTCATGCGGTTGAGTCGACCATCACAGTAATTTTTCAAAATACCTCGCCCCTTCCCTTCACAAGTTGTGCGGGATGTTCTACCCCTATGCGACTAGCAGCTGGACTACCCACACTGACTAGCTCACCACGGAAAACATCGCCCTCAACGAGTGTCCCATTCAAATCGTTACACAGACAGCCACTTGCACTACCTCACCTCCTCCATCGATGAGCTGACTTTCAGGGTCCAGTAATTTTACTAAACCAAGTTGTACTTTACAGACTTATGGTTGTACTTGTCTTACACTTGAGGTTATGACAAGATTCAGTCCTTAGGGTTATCTGGGTGGATCTACCACTAACCACACTCTTGTGCACCACCGCACCAGCCCCTGAACCATCCGCCCAAACATTTAAGCAAGTTGGGGTTTTTCGGAGCATAAAATAGTCATATCAAAATATATCAGTCATTTCCACCATGACTTCCCAAACCAATTTCTCATGATTGAAAGTAATACTTAGGGCATTTCTGTGCCCCTGATTATCTAAGCAGTACTAAGCATGGCGTATAAATATGGACTAATTTTTGAAAATTTTACTATTATAATTTTGCTAGGGTACAAGGCTCAGCTATTCGAGTGTTCCAAATGAATGTAATACTAACAAGTTCATTAATGGGTATATAACTAGAATCTTGAAACAAACATATATTTGCATATGAAATAATAACATGCAATTTGATAATTTAAGCAAAAGTAATTTGCATAAAATGTAGGTTCAACATGATCAAAGTATTGACTCACCTTGGTCACAGTTGACTTGGTCTTGATCGTCAAGAGTTGCTTCAGCCTTAGCCTTTTCCTCCTGGGCCTCATACGCTATTTTTACGTTGCGCGAAAATTTGTATGAAAATCAGTAAACCAAACAAATTTTCATAAAAATTTGAATGTTCTTAAAAAATTATGGTTTCGGTTCCATTGGATAGAGGTTGAAATTAGAAATTTGTTTCACTCAATTTGAAGTTAAGATGAATAAGTTTTGGTTTTTTAAAGTTCTCAATTTAAATAAATCCAAAAATAAATAATTAGAATCTGACAGGTGGGGCCCACAATAGATTTTTAATTTTTCTTTTATTTTTATTTTCTCTCCTCTGTACCTATGACAGGTGGGACAGGTGACTATTTAATTAAAAGGGCATGACCCACATGTCAGTGAGTCATTACTTTAACTACTAATAATTAGCCTTAACTGTTGTCTTAACCATTAATTAATGACATTTAACTTAATTAATTACTCTCTCTCTTCGGCTACAGGGCGTCTTCCTCTGGCCAAAGAACGGTGAGCTCGCTACCAACGAAGGAGATGGTGGCCGGAGCTAAGCATCCCCAAAATGGCTCACGCCCGCGCCTACCTGTAGATGAAGTCTCACTAGCCAATTCGGTCGGGGCATTGGCCGACAGCAACCGTGGGCGGCGGCGAAATAGGGGAAGAACAGCCACGGCGGCGCATGGTGTTTCAAAGCAATTGCTTGTTCTGGGAGTACACTGGGGGTGGTAGGAAGTTACCTCGATGGTCTATGAGGCTCGGAAATGGTGGTGGCAAGCTGGCAACGTGCGAGAGTGACAGGCGGAGGAGGCACATGGTGCGGGCTTAGCTCGGGTGGTGAGAGGTCCTGCTGAGGAGGGGTACGACGTCACGGTGCTCTGAGGGTGCATCGGTGGAGATGAATCTGACCACGGTGGAGCGAATTGGCGGATTGCTCACCAGTCAGCTTTCGGGAAGAAAGTGCTGTTGACGAGCTGTGGTGCACGGGAGGCCGATTGCTTCGAGTGGGAGAGGGAGCAGAGTGTGGCGAAGCTACCGGGAGTCCGAGTGGGACTTTATAGCCATGGAAAGGTGGCAGGTGATAGGAGGGCAGCTGGCCAGTCATCGTGGTGGCGTGGCAGCGGCGTTGCTATAGGATTCGGGACAAGACGGGGCTTCAGGGCGTGGGTGTGATTGCAAAGTGATGCCAGCACAGTGACAATGTCATGTGCGCGCGAGCCGAGGTGGATGCGATGGAGTAGAAGCACTGTGCGTGACGGGTGAGGGTGAGGCAACCGACGCGAGGGTGGCACTGTGCATGACGCGACGATGGTCTTGTAGCTAACTTCAGCAGTATGGGCACGATGATCGGTGGAGCTTGCGAGGCATGGTGAGGAGGCGCGCTTCGGCGGCGATGGCGAGGCCAGGCTTCGACCTTGCTGAAGCCAACGGAGGGGGAGGGGAAAAACAATGGGCAGCCTAGGCTGGATTGGGCCAGGCCGAAAAAATGTTATTTTCTTTATATATATACATATATTTATTTATTTACTTATATATATTTCTTTATTACTTGCATTATCATTATATTTATTTATTACTATGGTATATGTTTATGTATAATATTTACTCATCCCCTTTTATTTTTATTATTAGTATTATTATTATTACTACTACTAGTACTAGGCCCAAGGCGAAATTTCAAATTTTGATTCAAATTATATTGTTCCCCTTTTCTATTCTCCTACCCTAATTGATGGATCATCTTTTCATATTTGATTTGGAATTATAAATTTCTATTATCTTCACACTTCCTTCATGACTTTCTATTAGTTTTATTTTTCATGATTTTCTCTAATTGTTGGAACCTCAACCAAAATCCAAAGGAAATCCATTAAAATCCAAATATCGAGAAGATACATTTCAAATATTTCAAGGGCTACACATTTCCCAAAATTCAAAATTTTAGGATGTTACAAGTCTACCCCCCTTAAAAAGAATCTTGACCCTGAGATTCAGCGTAGTCTGTGAACAAGTAGGGATAATCTTTTCTCAGCTGATTTTCGTGTTCCCAGGTGGCTTCCTTCTTGGTGTGATGACTCCATTGTACTCTGCATAAGCGAATGGTCTGGTTCCTTGTCTTCTTTTGTATAGTGTCTAAAATCTTGATGGGGCACTCCTTATAGGTGAATTCACTCTCGAGCTCGATTGCCTCCAATGGGGCTTGATCTTCGGGCACCCGAAGACACTTATTAAGTTGAGACACGTGGAAGACATTATGTACATCGGCTAGACTCGCGGGCAGCTCTAGTTGGTAAGCATCTTCTCCTTTCTTGGCCATAATTGGAAATGGCCCAACTTAACATGGAGTGACATTGCCTTTAACTTTGAACCTTCTAACTCCTCGCAAGGGTGACATCTTCAGGTAGACATAATCTCCAACTCCAAAACTCTATGGCCTACGCCTCTTGTTCGTGTAACTTTTTTGTCTTGATTGAGCTGCTTGCAATCGGTCCCTAATCAAGTGAACTTTTTCTTCAACCTGCTTTAGAGTATCTGGCCCGAAGATATAGCCCTCTCCTAGTTCTGATCAGTGTAGAGGGGTCCGGTATTTCCTCCCATATAAGGCTTCAAAAGGGGACATCTGTAGGCTGGATTAGTAACTATTATTGTAAGCAAATTTGGCATAAGACAAGCATTTATCCCAATCCTTAGTGAAATCTAGGGCACAGGCTTGAAACATATCCTATAGCATTTGATTTACCCTTTCGGTTTGGCCGTCTGTCTGTGGGTAATAGGCAGTACTGAAATCCAGATGGGTGCCGAGGGCTTCATGAAGACTAGCCCAGAAGTGCGAGGTAAACTGAAAACCTCGATCTGAGACTATCCTTCTTGGCACACCGTGCAAACACATAATGCGGGACATGTACAATTCTGCCAGTTTGTCTCCTTTGTTCTTGGTTTTGACAGGGATGAAGTGGGCGACTTTGGTTAGCCTATCTATTATAACCCATATGGAGTCATACCCAAATTTGGTTCGTGGTAGGCCAGTGATGAAGTCAATTCCAACCTCTTCCCACTTCCACTGAGGTATTTGCAATGGATGTAATAATCCTACTGGCCTCTGATGTTCGGCCTTCACTCTTTGACTTACATCATAGCAGGCAACATGTTCGGCGATGTCCCTCTTCATGCGTGGCCACCAGTACCACTGCTTCATGTCCTGATACATCTTGGTACTTCTGGGGTGAAGGGAATACGCAGAGCTGTGGGCTTCCCTGAGTATTAGATCTTTAAGGTCCTTTTGGTGGGGAACAAAGATACGTGTCCCATACCTTAGAACACCTTATTGATCCTCAGTTATCGTAGGAGCTTTCCCTTTTTCCATTAAGCTTTTTAACCTCAGAGTAGTTGAGTTCTCCTTTTGTGCAGCTATGATCTATTCTTCTATACTTCGTTGTATCTCCATGGTCGCTATGGTGCCTTGTTTTATTATCTCTAAATTGAATGCCACTAACTCTTTATAAAGCTCAGACTGTTGCTCTTGAACCATGAGATTATTGTAGTAGGCTTTATGACCTAGGGCATCAGCTACCGCATTAGCCTTTCTCTGGGTGATAGTGAACACTTAAGTCATAATCTTTAATCAGCTCCAACCATCTCCTCTGCCTCAAGTTGAGGTGTGACTGTGTGAAGAAGTACTTGAGGCTCTTATGATCGGTATATATGTCACAATGGTTACCGATGAAATAGTGTCACCAAATCTTTAGGGCATGCACCACCGAAGCTAACTCCAAATCATGGGTGGGATAATTTGCTTCATGAGGGCAAAGCTGTCTAGATGCATATGCCACGACTCTGCCCCCTTGCATCAGTATACATCAAAGGCCTTGGTGTGAGGCATCACAATACACCTCAAAGTCCTTACGTATATCTAGCAGGACTAGCACAGGGGTGGAGGTTAGTCCCTTCTTTAGTTCTTGGAAACTTTCTTCACAAGTCTTAGTCCATTCAAATCTCTTCTCCATCTTAAGTAGTTGTGTCAATGGCCTAGCAATCTGGGAAAATCCTTCTATAAACCGCCGGTAGTATCCTACCAACCCAAGAAAGCTTTGCACTTCCGTGACAGTAGTGGGCTGCTTCCATTCCACTACGGTTGCTATTTTGGCTGGGTCGACAAATACTCCTCCGGTGGACACTATATGGACTAGAAAGCTGATATATTTTAGCCAGAATTCACACTTGCTGTATTTGGCGTATAGCTGGTGCTTTTTTAGCTTCTCTAGTACTAGGCGTAGGTGCTCAACATGCTCTTCTGCACTTTGGAGTAGATGAGAATGTCGTCAATGAACACCACCACAAATTTGTCTAGGTACTCCATAAAGACCTTGTTCATGAGATTCATGAAATAGGCTAGGGCATTGGTTAAACCAAAAGACATGACCGTAAATTCATACAGTCCATATCTAGTGGTAAAAGCCGTCTTTGGAATGTCTTCAGCCCTAATCTTTAGTTGATGATAGCCTGACCTTAAGTTGATTTTGGAGAATATGGTAGCTCCCCCAAGCTGATCAAATAGGTAATCAATTCTAGGAAGGGGATATTTATTTTTCATGGTCACTTCATTCAAGGACTAGTAATCCACGCACATCCAGGTAGTACCATCCTTCTTCACAAATAGTACCGGAGATCCCCAAGGTGAGGAACTAGGCCTAATGAAACTCTTGTCTTGCAATTCCTGGAGTTGTTTCTTCAGCTCCTCTAACTCATCAACAATCATTCTATAAGGTCTCTTAGAAACTGGGGCAGCGTGGGGCTTTAGGTTGATGATGAATTCAAGGTTCCTATCTGGCGGCATGCATGGCAATTCTTCGGGGAACACCTCAGGATAATCCTGTACTATCAGCATTCCTTCCAGAGGTATGTCCTCATAATGATACACTGCACGACCTCAACGATAAGGTCGATCCACCACCTCAGGATAATCCTATACTATCAGCATTCCTTCCAGAGGTATGTCCTCATAATGATACACTGCACGGCTTCAACGATAAGGTCGATCCACCTTTACTTCTATGGTCAACCCAGGACACTCGATCAGGCTTATCCTCCTAGTTGCACAGTCTATTACTCCCTAATGCCTTGCTAGCCACTCCATCCCTAGTATGGTATCCAGGGTCTGGGAGTTGAATACTATTAAGTCGGCCAAGAAACCAAACTCATCCATGGTGACTTCTACTCTAGGGCATACTAAAGTAGCGGTGATAATCCCAGCAGGTGAGCTAAGTACCACTGGTTTCTTTAATGGGTAAGTAGGCAGCCAAGCTTTTCTACATATCCCTTGGCTATAAATGAATACGAAGCCCAAAATAAAAAAGAGTATGTCCTGGTATTGACTTGACAGAGAACATATCCATCAGAACTCTTGCGGCCTCCTGAGCTTCCTCAACGGTGATGTGATTAACCCGGCCACGGTTAGGCGTTGAGGCAGTCTTACTGGGTTGAGGGGTCTGGTACCCTTTGCTGCGTGCTGATGCTTGGCCTTGAGCGGGTGTGGTTCCTATATTAAACTTCACTGGCGTGATCTTGTTATAGGGGCATTGGCTGATGAAGCGCCCCTTTTCGCCATAGCCGAAGCAGTTCCGGTTGGCAGCAGGGTTCATCCCAGGAGACTGGCTTGTTGGGCGTGGGGTCTGGAAAGAGCTGCCACTTGGACGGGTTGCTAGGGTTGGAACCTTGGATTGACTTGGCCTTGAGAAAGAGGGGTTGTTGAAGAATTTTTGGATAACCACTTGCTTGCACTTGCAGCTGGCTTCTAAGTTCTTCCTTGCATTCTCTAAGATCAATGTCTTGTTCACTAGTTGATGGAAACTGGAGAAGTCCTGGATGATCAGCTGCACACGTAGATCCTCGTTCATGCCCTCAAAGAACCTGTCGATCTTCTCATCCTCGTCCGCCACATCTTTTGGAGTGTAGCGGGCGAGTTAGTTAAACTTGGTGAGGTACTCACTGACAGACATGTTTCCTTGTTTTAGGGTGTGGAATTCGTTCTTCTTCATTCTCATCACCCCTGTAGGGACGAAGTTGGCTTTGAAGGTTGTCTTAAATTCCATCCATGAGATGGTTGATGGGCATGCCAGGTGCGAGGGCCTTGGTTGGCTTGACCTGCTTCTTCTTCTCCTTCTGCATTCCCTCTTCTAGCTGTCCCTCGCCTGTCTACTTCTCCCTCAGAGTCATCTCCCGTCATAGCATCTTCGTGACCCCAGGTAGACAGGTAGTTCTCCCACTAGTTTGCAGCTGCTCCATGGAGCTGGTGGGCGGCGAAGATCATCTGGTCCTCCTCTACACATTTAGCAAGTTGGAGTTTCCGCTTAGTATCTCGAAGCCAGTCTTCGGCCTCGAGGGGTTCATTTGTTGAAGAGAAGGTCAGAGGTCGAGTCCTTAGGAAGTCAGCCAGCTTTGAACTGTGGCTACTAGCGTTGACTTGTTGACTGGCATAAATAGCTTGCAGGATCTGTGTTTGTTGTGCCATGACTTGCGCCATGGTGGGGTTGACTGGCGGGGGTGGAAGGTCGACTCCTTGGCCCTGGCCTCTACCCTGGCCTATAGGCGGTGTTCCTTGATTGGCATCCACATCGGCCTGGACGTGGAGGTTGGCGCTAGCCTGGGCTCGAGTGACTCTCTGAGTGGCCATCTGTAGGTACAGCTCTGCAATTTAGACACTCGTGTTGGACAAGTGGGGTATCGGCCTATAAAAGTTATGTAAAAACTAATCGAGTAAAATAAACAATAAAACAGTTTTCAACACAAGGCCTAAACTTGGCCACATATCATTCATAATTAAAAGATCATATAGCTCAGCTCATATAGCCCTCAGGCTAAGCTAAGCTTCACAGTTACATGTAACACTTAAAGTTTTTAACACTCACGACTACAGTACTAGTGGACTAACATAGCTTTCTAATATTACAAGGGGTTAGTGCTTGCTATCATTATACAACACTTAGTAAGCATTATGCTAAACTATCTACTCCATAAAACTAGCTCCTGGGCAAGAGGGGCTGTAGTCTGGTGACTAAGAGCGAGAGCGGCTGCCACTGAAGTCCGACGAGTCTAAGTAGGAGCTGGAGTGACTGCGGTCACGGCGAGCCTCCCCTAAGTGGATGGCTGACCGGGGTCCAGGGGGTCGCACGCTCTTGCAAGCGGTGAGTATTGTGCAAGGCCTACTAGTCTATGGCTGGGGTGGAGCAGAAGCCATAGCAGGTGCTGTGGGGACAGGAGTAGGGATCACGGTAGCAACTGTGGCCTGCTGTAGCTCGGCGAGAGCGGCAGCCTTCTCCTTTTCTGCCTCTACAAGCGCCTTCTCGCACTTGGCGAGCTGCTCCTGGAGTGTCTCCACCTGACTATAGCTGGCAAGTAGGAGCTGTCAAAGATCAGTAATCTCCTCGAGTGTTGCAGTGTAGGTAGCCTCCATGGCTCAGGTGAGATGCACCTGGTGTGTATGCATTTCCGCCATCGGCATAAATGTCTCATTGTAGCTGGTCCCTCCCTAGTGGGAGGGATAATAGCAGAACGGAGACTGCAGTAGTGGGGACCCGTGAATGTCACATAGCCGAGCCGTGGCTAAGCAAGCAGCATCCTGAAGAGTTGTAGTAACGGTGCTCCACCTATGCAGATTCCGGAAGATAAGAGGTGGATCCTTTTCATCTAGAGCATAGATGAAAACTTCCAAAATCCAGGATTCCTTTGCTCCTTCGGCGGCTTACACCCCCAGTATATGGGCTAGTCCTTATATCCCAAATAGTGCAGCAGCTTGCGTAGGATGCTCGCAAACTCCCCCTCATATTGTCCATGAGCAAAGTAGTCCCACTAGCCCTCAGCTGCTCCTCTAGACATCTGTAAGTTAAAACACTAGTGTTAGTATCTTTTCAAAAATACTAAAGATAGATGGATGAGATCAGATCTAGGAAGGATAAGAAAGGAAGTAATACGCTATATTTTTAGAAATTCCTTTTTTATGAATTTCAAAAGTTCAGTCCTAGGGCCCTATCTAATAACCATCCTAAGGCTTTTACCCTATAGTTGTATGCTCTGATACCAGCTCTGTCAGACCCAAATTTTTCAATCCAGAATCTCCTGTGATTCACCGCACTATTCCTTAGATCAGTAGATAGTACCCACAGGTACATTCCTGCATCAACTCATACATCACATGAAACATACTAAACCACAATATTACATATCAGAGTTTTAAATACACAAGGGCCGATCAGGCCAACTAGAAAAGATAACAGTGGAAACATAAGCAAAAGTAAGACCATAATCTACAGACAAGCGACTTAAGGGTAAATGTGTGCAATATATATTATCTAGACTTAGATAATATATGTGCACACAATCTCCAGGAAGTCTACTTGTCTAGGACCCGAAATCGAAGAAGCCACCCTAGTTTCCTTCGTGGGTTCCTCCATCTATGGTAGGGGTATCTTCGTAGGCATAGTGGTCTTGGGTCCCAGTTTTTGATTTTGGTAATCGAGGGTGAGCACAAATCCACCATGCTCTGTGAGTCAATACACAAGATGCAATAAATAACATATATGGCTTATCAAAGAGAGGCTCGGGTTATTTTATTTGCCCTCAATTGCTTTTAGAATATGCTACTTAAAAATTTCCTAAGACCTAGCAGTTTGAACAAAAACGTAATATGTGAAAGAATGCAATAATAATAGCGATCCAGATACATGGTTTCTGCATCATATGCTAACTTTTTCAGTGTTATAACCGCTCACCTTATCACTGGGGCGACACATAGGGCAACACAAATCAGGGCTTTCCATTGCCCTCCAGTTTTTCAATTGCACTCACAAAGTTGTTGAAATAGAACTATATCTAGTTAAGTTCCCATGTCCGCCCTTGACCGTGGGTATGGCTATTCCAATAGTTCTCACTTTGCAGAGTTGGTACACTACTACACTTTACCCACAACAGACGATCCGCTCATTGCCCCATATGATTCCTTAGTCATGCGGTTGAGTAGACCATCAAAGTAACTTTTCAAAATACCTCGCCCCTTCCCTCATCTCACCCATATGGGCTTCTCCCACTTGCGGCGGGTCCCATAAGTTGTGCGGGATGTTCTACCCCTATGCGACTAGTAGCTGGACTACCTCGCCGTAGTAAACTACACCCTCAACGAGTGTCCCATTCAAGTCGTCACACAGACAACCACTTGCACTACCTCACCTCCTCCATCAATGAGATGACTTTCAGTGTCCAGTAAATTTACGAAGCCAAGTTGTACTTTACCGACTTGTGGTTCTACTTGTCTTACACAGGAGGTCACAACAAGATTCAATCCGCAGGGTTATCTAGGTAGTTCTACCACTAACCACACTCTCGTGCACCACCGCACCAGCCCCCGAGCCATCCGCCCAGATATTTAAGCAAGTTGGGGTTTTTGGGAGCATAAAATAGTCATATCAAAATATATCAGTCATTTCCACCATGACTTCCCAAACCAGCTTCTCATGATTGAAAGTAATGCTTAGGGGCATTTTGGTGCCCCCGATTATCTAAGTAATACTAAGCATGGTGTATAAATATGGACTTATTTTCAAAAGTTTTACTATTATAATTTTGCTAGGGTGACAAGGCTCAGATATTCAAGTGTTCCAAATAAATGTAATACTAACACATTCATTAATGGGTATATAATTATATTCTTGGAACAAACATATATTTGCATATGAAATAACAACATGCAATTTGATAATTTGAGCGAAAGTAATTTGCATAAAATGTAAGTTCAACATGATCAAAGTATTGACTCTCCTTGGTCACAATTGACTTGGTCTTGATCGTCGAGAGTTGCTTCAACCTCAGCCTCTTCCTCTTGGGCCTCGTACGCTATTTTTACATTATGCAAAAATTTAGATAAAAATCAGTAAACCAAACAAATTTTCATAAAAATTCAAATGTTCTTCAAAAATTATGGTTTCGATTCCATTGGATAGAGGTTGAATTTACAAATTTGTTTCACTCAATTTAGAGTTAAAATGAATAAGTTATGGCTTTTTAAAGTTCTCAATTTAAATAAATCCAAAAATAAATAATTAGAATCTAATAGGTAGGGCCCACAGTAGATTTTTAATTTTTCTTTTATTTTTATTTTCTCTCCTCTGTACCTATGACAGGTGGGACCGGTGACTATTTAATTAAAAGGGCATGGTCCACATGTCAGTTTGTCATTACTTTAACTACTAATCATTAGCCTTAACTGTTGTCTTAACTGTTAATTAATAACTATCTTAACTTAATTAATTACTCTCTCTCTCCGGCTACAGGGCGTCTTCCTCCAGCCGAAGAATGGCGTGCCCGCCGCCAGTGGAGGAGACGGCGGCCGTAGCTGAGCATCCCCAAAATGGGTTGTTCATGCCCGCGCCTACCCGTAGATGAAGTCTCGCCGGCCAATTCACCCAGAGCGTCAGCCGGCGGCGACCGTGGGCGGCGACCGAAAAGGGGAAGAACGACCATGGTGGTGCACAGCGTTTCAAAGAAATTGCTTGTTCTTGGAGTACGCTGGGGGTGGCAGGAAGTTACCTCGATGGTCTATGAGGCTCGGGAATGGCGGCGGCGAGCTGGCAGCGTGCGACAGTGACGGGAGGAGGAGGCGCATGGTGTGGGCTTAGTTCGGGCGGCGAGAGGTCCTACCTTGGAGGGGAACGATATCAGGTGCTTCGAGGGTGCTTCAGTGGAGATGAATCGGGCCATGGTGGTGCCAATCGGCAGATTGCTCACCAGTTGGCTTTGGGGAAGAAAGTGCCGCCGACGATCTGCGGTGCACGGGAGGTCGATTGCTTCGAATGGGAGAGGGAGCGGAGTGTGGCGAAGTTACCGGGAGCCCGGGTCGGACTTTATAGCCCTAGAAAGGCAGCATGCGACAGGAGGGTAGTTGGCCGGTCATCGTGGTGGCGTGGCGGCGGCGTTGCTACAGGATTGGGACGAGACAAGGCTTCAGGGTGTGGGCGTGATTGCACAGTGATGCTAACACAGTGATAATGTCACGTGTGCACGAGCCAAGGTGGATGTGACAGGGCAGAAGCACTGTGCGTGACCGGGGGGCGGGGCGGCGTGACCGGTACGGTGGTCGGGGCGACACGACGGCGGCACTATGCATGACGCAGCAACGGTCCTGTAGCTGACTTCAGCAACATGGGCGCAGTGATCGGCGCGCTTCAGCGGCGATGGCGAGGCAAGGCTTCGGCCTTGCCAAAGCCAACGGAGCGGGAGGGGAAAAAGAATGGGCCGGCTCGGGCCAGGCCGAAAAAATGTTCTTCTTATATATATGTATCTATTTACATATATTTATTTACTTATTTACTTATATCTATTTCTTTATTACTAGCATTACCATTGTATTTATTTATTTATCACTATGGTATATGTTTATGTATACATATTTATTCGTCCCCTTTTATTTTTATTATTAGTTTATTATTATTATTATTATTATTATTATTATTATTATTATTATTATTATTATTATTATTATTATTATTATTATTATTATTATTATTATTATTATTATTATTATTATTATTATTATTATTATTATTATTATTATTAGTACTACTACTAGGCCCAAGCTGAAATTTCAAATTTTGATTCAAATTATACTCTTCCCCTTTTCTATTCTCCTACCCTATTTGATGGATCATCTTTTCAGATTTGATTTCAAATTATAAATTTCTATTATCTGCACACTTCCTTCATGACTTTCTATTAGTTTTATTTTTCATGATTTTCTCCATTTGTTGGAACCTCAACCAAAATCCAAAGGAAATCCATTAAAATCCAAATATCGAGAAGATATATTTCAAAATATTTTAAGGGCTGCATATTTTCCAAAATTCAAAATTTCAAGATGTTACAATACACGTCGTGTAAAATGAATGAGACTAAATATTGCAATAAAGAAATTAGAAATAGCATCTCATCATGTTTCGTGTCGGACCCCGGATTTGTGATCCAAAACCCTTCAAATTTTCACCATTCTATTCCCTATATCAACAACTAGTACACATAGATGCATTATTGAACCACACACATATATCATATTAAACCATACCAAATATTAATATTACATAGCAGAGTTTCAATAACTTATACTGGATAGAGTTTTACATAACGGGTCAATAAGGCCAAATATTATATTACAAAAAAAATCAAAAGTGGAAGCAAAAGTAGAAAGAAAAGGTGAGGCCAACACAATACCACAGTCAAGTGATTGTGGGTAAAGGATATATGATAATCTACTATTTAAGGTTTCGATAATATATGTGGACATAATCACCATTAAAATCTGCCTGAACAGAGGTAGGAACGAGAGACTACAAGAATGATTTAGATTCCACCATCTTCTTTACGGTCTTGTTCAGACGCACACTACTACAGAAAACCGTATTACAGACGGTTCAAAAACGTCATCACAGACGGTTTTCTGAACCGTTTGAATTTATGGGTCAGTGATAATCGAAGGTTATCACAGTCGATTTTCGAACCGTCCGTGGTGTAAATATCACAGACTGTTTGTAACTAAAAACGTCTGTGATAGGTGATAATCACAGATGGTTTTTAGTTAAAAACCATCTGTGATTATCACCTATCACATACGGTTTTTACTTAAAACCCATTTGTGATTATCAGCTATCACAGACGGTTTTTAGTTACAAACCGTCTGTGATATTCTTTTCTAACCCTAAATCTATTCCTGTTTATTGGCTAGCCTTAGGAAATGCTAGCCATGCCCTCTGAAACAAGCAGATCAACATATACATGTATACATACAATTCACATCTCAATTCATTTCACAAACATAAAACATCCAATTCACATCGCACTTCATTTCACAAACATAAAGCATCCATCTCGCAAATCAATTAATTGAAATGAAATAAAATATTCATTAACAAATACACAATTACAAAAGATCTACATTGCATTTGCACTTAGATGGTAACATTGCATTTTTTATTACTCTATCACTCCGGAATCGAGGTCTCGCGAAAGGAACAGATCCATAATCAACGAACTTGTCAGGCTGCACAAGCTATACTTGGATGGTGCATGATTGCCATTCAAGTATTGCTTGTACAGCTGACAAGTTCGTTGATTATGGATCCGTTTCTTTTGCGAGACCTCGATTCCGGAGTGATAAGAGCAATAAAAAATCATTGTGCGCAGCGGAACTCTCCATCTGATCTTATGACTTTAGACCGCAAAAACCAAGCGCACTCTCCTCGAATTAGTGCAAGGTCCGGCTATTTCAATGCAGTTGCAGAGATGGGCACAGCCTGTCGATAGGAATATCAATGTGCGTACATATATAACCTGACAAGTATGAAATAAATGTGGGAAGATTGACAAACCTTAGAATTGGTGATCTTCGAGGAATCGAGGAGTAGTCTCATATGGTGGCAAATGTAGAATCCACACGTGTTGCCCGGATCCTGCTAGTGGCACTGAAAAAAATAGAATGTGTTAATTCAAGAGGCAGTACTACCAAGTGTTGTATAGGATTAACTAATGTGTACTAGCGAATACCCGAAAATTACGAATATGTTTCAAGGGCTTGGCCCCTTTCGTCGAGCCACGTGTCTCTGCAACGTACGTGGCAAACGACCTTCATTATTCGAAAAAGTTAGATTAGTCATTCAGAAGGAAAAAAAGAGTACAATGTAGTTATGTATGGAGAAAATGTACTTACCTATCGAGTAACTGGGCGATAGCTGTGTAGTCGTATTTGTTCTTACTTAGAGAATCAAGGTATATAGCCATGTTCCATTTTGGTATAATTACATTTAAAATCCAATGGAAGTGCTCATTGTATGAAACAAGAACAAATTTCTTATCACGGTGAGCCAGCAGTGTTGATGTAATATAGCTCTCGACGAAGGTTGCATCCTCCTTGATGGTATTAATGGCGACCAGGCGTGGGTCCAGGAAAACAATTGGTGATTTCGATGATCTAGCTTAAGTCAGCATGAATCTATATATATACACAGAAAAGCAAGAAATTATATATGACATATATCGGTATAATATGAACAGAGACTGTGATTGTACAGACTTATAGCGTCCAGCATCGAACGAGTGAGGCATCGAGAGTGTTGAGCATGAAAAGATCAAATATATCCTCAAAGGTCACCGCGAAAACACATTCCTGAATTTCATGGTGGAAATGATCCTGGCTGAATTTGACAGTGATACCTGAGCGCCGTTCTTCCTCTGGCTTATTGGACCGTTCCATATACCAAGCGTGTAATGTTTGGCAACCAAGTCCTAGGGTTAGGAGGTTCTCTTCTGGATTATCATCGGCTCGCCTAGCACGAATTTGCGGGCCAATGGCAGGTACGGGATATCATCATCATCCTTCTTTTGTTTGCCCCTGCCACTGCCTCGGCTGTAGGTCAACTTTATGGTAGTCGACTGTAAAGGTAGCACCGGTGCAAGTTGCTTTGGTGAGAATAGCACCCATGAAGATAGCACTGGTGCAGGTAGCAGTGCTGGAGACGAGTCTTGTGGAGATGGCACCAGTGCATGTAGCTCTGGTTCACACTGCCCTTTTGGTCCTGCCACCGGTGAAGAAGCTTCCAGGGAGATGTCGCTTTTGGGCCACTGGATGAATGTTCCAATGGCCAGCCCTAGAGTCACGATCTCGTCGTTGGGGGGCTTCGGTAGCGGGACGACCTCAAAATTGATATGCACACCATCAATATTAACTTTTGCGAAGCCTGGCGCTAAAGATTGACCGTGCACCATGGCCTCGATACCAGACTGATATGCCTGGCCCCAAGTAGTGTACAAGGGAACGGAGGCACATCTCACTTGGAGCCTGCACTTCGTAGGCTCATATATAACGATACAAAATTAGCTACTCGAATAGGCCTATCAATGGAGCAAGAATTCGAGAGATAATAATTATTACCAGGATGTCATCCACAGGAAATCTGGCCTCGGTTTTCGTCGAATTGGACGCGCAACTACTCGGACGGTTCTGCGGGCTAGCTAGCACAGCAGCAGCGACGGTGGCCTGCTGATTTTCTGTATGTCTCCGCACCTCATCTCTGACATAATCAGCCAACTCCTCTCTAAGAGATGCCTTGATCTCTTCTCGTAGCCGTGCGTCACGCTCGGCTTTGGTTCTCTTCCTACGCCGATACATTTCGGAGTCATCTTGGAAACCATGTTTCCAAGGAACGTAAAGCCCAAGGCCTCTCATACTACTCGGGTGCTCCTTATTTCCCAGGGCCGCAGAGAGCATATCATTCTCCCTTGTTCCCTGGAATGATCCCAGGGTAGAGTCAAAACGCAGCGCTTCCTACAAGAGCACGAGATGTCATTTCACTTCGTACGAAGTTGTGGAGTAATTACAAGCTACATAGTTCGATCAATATCTTACCAAACACTAGGACACTTGCTGGTCCGTAGGGTTTCGGAAGGAGACGTCCCCCGATGTCATTGTAGCTGACCTTGCTCTAATCCAATTTCGAGCACGGTCATCTGGGATATTGTCAAATGGTGAGGCGGTGTCCTGCAGGACTGCTAGTTCGTCCTCCCTCCTCCACTGTAGGATTTTACCCGCATACCCAGCTGTGCCAAGTCTGTGGGGGTGTGTATTTTTTGCCTGGAGGGCCTTGTGCGCCGCACTTGTACTTTTGAAATCTTCGGTCGTCTTCATCACCTTGAACTCTTCCCATTATGGTTCCAGGAATGGGTATTTATGAAAGGGTGTTTCATCCTTCTCCACGTAGTCCTTGACAAGCATGCTCTTGAAGTTCTTCCATGCTTTGCACGCCGCTAGCAAGGCTTGTCGTTGCACGACGTCTTGGTGTTCTTCTGGGATCTCGAACGATGCCAAAATTTCTGTCAGCAGCTCATGTTTCCGAGTCTCAGGCACGCCTTTCCACGAATTGAATGTGATCTCAATTCGTTCTCATACAACTATTCCGACCATTCTTCAGAATGCGCTTACTGCTTTGGGAGGAAGGAGAGGGGTCCCAGATCCATCGACCTCTGTGATGGTAAATCGGCCCTCAGGCTTCTTCGATAGCCCTCTTCCTCGGCGTTTTGATTTTGGAGCGGACGCATCCGGCGATGATGTTGAAGAATGCGCGGGTGACATGTTGGCCTTCTAAACAACATATACAAGGGATATATTCAAATTACGTGCACTATAAGCAACAAAAAAGACTTTCGTATACCTAATTAAATGTGCTAATGCATTCCTTTTAGTTATGGGTGGAAAGTGATCAATGTTAGGAAGAGAGGAGAGGAGTAGAGGGGAGGGGGAGAAGGGAGGAAATTTACCCAGCTGTGCCACCACTCACCATCACAACCACCAACCACTTCTGGTCTCGAGCAAAATGCCAACCTTTAATTTCAGCAAGAATGAGGAGGCTTATGATAATCCAATTAAATGGAGGACCGTGAACTAGCTAATTAAACTATAATCTATGATCACTTTAGGAGAGGGGCCTCGTTGCAGTGGAACAAAAGAGCAGAAATACATTTAAGTGAGAATTATTTTCAAATAGGGCCCTGCTATAATGTTCCTAGGTAGAAGGGACCACCAATGAATGGATTTTCTAGCTCCAAAAAATTCCAAGCTTTAATCAACCAATACCATATAAGTTCCAGGTTTCATGGACTGATGAAACAGAAAGAAGCTTGCATGAAGTGACAAATAGGAGATGGTAACTAAGTAATCTAGCAAACATCGTTTGACACTCAAAGCATAATTCAAACCAAATTCCCTGAAATACCCAAGCTATGAATAGTCAGAATCATGTAAGGCCCAACTTTTCAGCCTTTCTTTTTTAAGAAACGATGCTTTCACACCCCCAATTCCCATTTTATAGAATAGAAAGCAGCAACCTTACTACAACTTGCAACATCTTTTAACTTCGAGCACTCTCTACAAATAGCTGATAAGTAAATTGCTCTGAGGGCTTCACAACTAGTTAATTGCAAATGACAGGACTTTAGATAGATGCTCGAATAAATTAAATAGTAATATACCATATAACTATCGCCTACAACTGTAAGTAAAACAATCACACGGGACAACCCACATTCACAGATTGAATCAACAAACTAAAACTAGAATAAAGGGGAGTATTGGATCTAAGAAGTTGGAGAAGATGGTACCGAATAAGGTGTTGGCGACGGCAGCGTGGACGGAGATCTGACGAGCCAGCCGGCGAGGGGCTCGGGGGAGGCGGGCGGCGAGGGGCTCGACGGAGGCTGCCGGCGAGGGGCTCGGGGGAGGCGGCCGGCGAGGGGCTTGACGCAGGCGGCCGGCAACGGGCTCGGTCGAGACTTTGGGAGAGCGACGGGCTCGATCGGGACTTCGGGCTCTAATAACTGCACGGTGTACACGCAAAACCCTAACGGGGGTTATATACAATGCTTATCACAGACGGTTCTCAGTTTAGAACCGTCTGTGATATTTATTATCACAGACGGTTCTAAACATAGAACCGTCTGTGATATTTATACTATCATAGACGGTTCTATGTTTAGAACCGTCTGTGATAAGCCTCTGCCCCCGGCTGTAGTTATTAAGACAAACACAAACCAGCTGCATTCATATGCAAACACCAACCAGCTACATTCATATACAAACACCAACCAGCTGCATTCACACAGTGTATTTCTTTACACATTTTCTCATTCTCAAAATTCAGTACATTCACCAACCTCACATAATGTATTTCTTCACACATTTTCACATATACATAAATGCACATTCACAAATACATCACACACATGCATTGTTGTATACATAAATGCCAATTCACATATACATCACATACATGCATTGTTATATACATATATGCAAATGCCCACATATATGTCGCACATTCTCATTCTACTTGCTTATTTCTTTTAAAAATTAGCCATTCATGATGATCAATGCATACGTAACTAGTTTCATCACGTTGTTCGTCGTCGACCCTTATGCCATTTCCAAAAGGAGGTAACTCGTCAAATTGATTATATTCTTCCTCGTCCACTACATTCTCTACTCCGACAATTCTCCTTTTTCCATAAAGAACTACATGGCATTTCTTATTTGCTGGGTTGGTTACATAGAAAACTTGAACAATTTGGTTGGCGAGTACGAATGGTTCGTCTTTGTACCCGACACGTTGGAGGTCCATGGTAGTGAAACTGTACTTATCAACCTTCACCTATGGAAGATGCACCCAACGGCAGCGAAATAAGGGGATCTTGAAAACCACGTAGTCGAGCTTCTAAATCTCTTCTATGAACCCATAGTATGAGTTCCTCAACCCATCGGTACTGAACGCATCTATGCGGACACCGCTGTTCTGGTTAGTGCTCTTTACATCCTGAGACTGTGTATAGAATGTGTACCCATTTATGTCATATCCTTGCTATGTCACAACTGTAAATATTGGCCCTTTTGCCAACCATGTCAGCGTCTCACTTGGCAAGCTCCTAGCGATTTGCTCCTTCAACCATGGTGGAACCGACTATTGTGTTGCCTCATGATCCAAACATCCGGCCGCTTCGGATTTTGTTGCCGAAGCACATCCTTGTGCTGGTCGACATAAGGCGCCACTTCAGTCATGTGTTGCAAGACCGTGAAATGGGCTTGAGTATACGTGTCCATATCTGCAGTGATTGCTTTCCTTCCGATAGTTCCGATACCCTTCAGCCTCCCCTCATGATGAGATTGAGGCACACCTATCGGTTGAATATGAGCCATATAATCGATACAAAACTCAATGACCTCTTCGCTTGCATAACCTTCGACGATGCTGCCCTTCGGCCGAGATCGATTCCGTACGTAGGACTTGAGAATTCGCATGAACCTCTCAAATGAGTACATGCTACATAGGAATACGGACCCGCATATTTTTATCTCCCACACAATGTGAACAATGAGATGGACCATGATATCGAAAAACGAAGGAGGAAAATACATTTCAAGATGACATAGAGTCATCACCACCTCGTTCTGCAGAGCATCTAATCCTTGGGGATCGATGACCTTCTGAGCAATTGTGTTAAAGAAATAACATAGCCTCATGATTGTCCCTCGGACTTTGATCAGCAAAATATTTTTAATTGCAATAGGGAGCATCTGTGTCATCAACACATGACAATCATGAGACTTCATGCCATTTAACTTCAAATCTTGCATCGAAACAAATTTCTTCACGTTGCCGGAATAACCAGACGGAACTTTGACACTATGCAAGCATTGGCACAGTTCTATTTTCTCGGCCTTGGACAGAGTGTAACACGCAGGGGGAAGGTATGTTCGTCCATTATCAGTGCATGTCGGTGCTAACTCAGGCCTGATGTCCATATCAGCCAAGTCAAGCCTTGCATTGACGCCGTCCTTTGTTTTATCACGAATGTTCAGTAAGAGACCAATCAAGCTGTCATATACATTCTTTTCTACATGCATAACATCGATGCAGTGTCGAACATCTAGGTACTCCCAATAAGGTAAGTCACAAAATATTGATCTCTTCTTCCAGGTGTTCTTCTCATGAGCCCTCAATTTACGTCCCTTTCCGTGGACAACATCTAAATCCTTCACCATATTATAAACCTCTTTTTCCCTTAAATGTCTTGGAGTTGAACCGTCTTCCTTCTCTCCGTCAAATTGTTTCTTCATCTTGTGGTATGGGTGAGCCCTCCGAAGGAACTGGCGGTGATGCATGTAGACGGTTTTGCGTGAGTGTTTCAGCCACACACTCTCGGTACCATCTAAACAGTGGGTACAAGCTTTGCCACCTTTTGTACTATGGACAGATAGGTTACAAAGGGCAGGATAATCATTTATGGTGCAGAATAATAAGGAGCGCAAAGTGAAGTTCTCTTATTTGTATGCATCCCATACTTGTACTCCTTCGTTCCACAGTACTTTTAGATCTTCCACCAACGGTGCTAGGTACACATCGATATCATTCCCAGCTTGCTTTGGCCCTTAGATAAGTATCGACAGCAAAATACTTTCGCTTTATACACAACCAAGGAGGAAGGTTATAGATGCAGAGAGTCACGGGCCATGTGCTATGTCGGCTGCTCATGCTACTGAAAGGATTCATTCCATCTGTACTCTGTCCAAACCTTATATTCCTTGGTTCTGCACCGCAGTCTGCAAAATTCTTATCGATGTTTCTCCACTGGGCGGAATCAGCAAGATGTCTTAGCATTCTATCCTTCTTGCGCTCCTCCGAGTGCCAATGCAGTAGTTTTGCCTCCTTTGGATTTGTAAAAAACCTTTTCAAACGAGGAATTATAGGAAAATACTATGCCACCTTAGCAGGAGGTCCTTTCTTCACCTTTGTTCCCTCGCCATCATCTGATTGATTGTTACGTTTGTATCGGGATGCATTGCACACTGGACATACATGCATGTTTGCATACTCTTTATAGTACAGGATACAGTCATTCAGACATGCATATATTCTTTCTACTTCCATTCCCAACAGACAAAGATCCTTCTTAGCTTTATACGTGGTTTTAGGCAACTCATTTCCCTCCGGAAGCATATCCGCTAAAAAACCTAACAGCGTCGTGAAACTCTTGTCGAACCAACTGTTGCTTGCCTTTAATTTCAATAGTTCAAGCACGGCCGATAACCTCGTGTACTTTGACCTGCAGCACGTGAACAAAGGTTTCTCCGAGTACTCCATCAAGCCCCGGAATTTAACATACCCTCTCTCATCATAGTTCTCTTCTACATCGCGAAGCATCTCATCTAGATTGTCATCGTGCAACCTATCCGAATCCGATCCACAATCGACATCATCCGGCGGTATGTCATTCACTTCACCGGCGATGTCATCCGGCGGCATATCATTCACTTAACTAGCGATGCCATCCGGTGGCATATGATCATTGACTTCGCCATAATTGGTCCAACACGTATAACCTTTTTTGAAACCCCTCCGAATCAAGTGCGCTTCAATTTGCCCTCGGTTCTTAAACATCTTTATATTCTCGCAGTCAGTGCATGGATAGTACATATATTCCACCCCCTTATTCAGCATATCCTCCTCGGCAGCTCTTATAAAAGCAGACACGCCATTAATGTACTCTTCACTCACACGGCTCGTGGCATACATCTAGCTTCGGTCCTACGTTATGTATATATATATATAACAACTTAGTATTAAAAATTAAATTAATTAATTATTACTACATATATACCGGCCACATGCATTGAGGCTTATTTTGCTAGCTTAATTCATATTATAAACACAACAGCTATTATATAACCAACAATTTTGCAAACCACCTTCAATAACACTCACCAATTACTTAGATCTAAATTGTAATGCAAACAAAAATAAATTTCATTACTAACCATATCTAGAGCAACCAGGAAAGTATGAATCTTCAAAGCTCAATCTCTGCCTCTTCCCACCAAATTAATTGGCCTGAAATTGCCTAGCTTGTCTCCTGAGCAAAAGAGTGCAGCACCGGCTAGGTCTGGATCGAAATGAAGACAAACACAGTTCTGAGCAGCGCAACAAATGTCTAACGTCATTATCACAGACGGTTTTTAAGAAAAAACCGTCTGTGATAATTCTAGATTATCACAGGCAGTTTTTAATACAAACCGTCTGTGATACTTTAGTATCACAGGCGGTTCATCGGTAAGAACGGTCTGTGATACGTGTTTTCTCCGATGCCACCAACACAGATGGTGTCCAAATTAAAACTATCTGTGTTAGTGTCGGTCACAGACGGTTTTGTCAAACTGTCTGTGATTGACAGTCTAGTATTAGGCTTTCTGTAGTAGTGGCAATGTAGTAGGCGTGGGGGTCTTGATATGAGGCTTTGAGTTATTTTAGGTACGACTAACGTGCTACCACCCATCTTCCTAAGCACCAGCTCACCTTCTCCCTCTTGCCACCATCCGCCATCAGCTCTTGTGGCCTTGGCTTGTAGCACCGCTCCACTCCCCACCCGCTGCAGCCCTAACCTGGCCCAACCTAACTGCGCTGCCACCCCCTCCCTCTTTACATGATGTCCTGGACTCCTAGTGAAGCCTCAACTAACCTAGGCAACCTTAGCCCTAACCCTTATCGAAGAATAAGACTTACCGGTCGAGACAACCTACTCTGCGACACATCCTATTAGCGGCGAAGCGACGAATGGTTGGTGGGGCTAGGAGTGGGACCCGCGACAGCAATGTGAATGCGCTTCCAGTAAGTAGGAAGACATAGTCTTATATTTTTAATAATTTTTACAAAATGTATAATTAAAAAATAATGGTCAAATATGTGTACAAGGACTGCACCATGAGAAAGGTAGTAGATTTTAGAGAAACAAGGTACCATTATTCATCATGTTTGTTGAATCAGTTTGTTTTACATGCGAAAGGAAGCAGTTAATTAAAGGAGAAAATGCACAAACACTCTCATGAGTCAGTTGCTTTTTCAATTTGCCCCCATATCTCACTTTTGCTTACTTTGCCCCTATATGTTAAGTTGTCGTCCAAATGTACAACTCTAACATGTGAGAAAAGACAATGAAAACCATTAGATCACTACTACAGAAAACCGTATTATAGACGGTTCAAAAACGTCATCACAGACGGTTTTCTGAACCGTCTGAATTTATGGGTCAGTGATAATCGAAGGTTATCACATGCAGTTTTCGAACCATCTGTAGTGTAAATATCACAGACGGTTTGTAACTAAAAACCGTCTGTGATTATCAACTATCACAGACAGTTCTAGTTAAAAACCATCTGTGATATCAAGCACAGACAACTTTTAGTTAAAAACCGTCTGTGTTATTATCTTCTACCCGTGAATCTATTTCTGTTTATTGGCTAGCCTCAGTAAATGCTAGCCATGCTCTCTGAAACAAGCAAATCAACATGTACATGTATACATCCAATTCACATCTCAATTCATTTCACAAACATAAAACATACATTTCGCAAATCAATTAATTGAAATGAAAACAAGCAAATATAGTATGAAACATAGTACACATTTCATTTTTATTAAGATTAGAGCCTACCATTACAATATCCCAAAACAACAAACAGGTTGCCTCTCTAGCAAACACAACAAAAACAGAGAAAAGCAAATATCCTCTATGCCTAGGCCTTCTCGCCTCTGATGCAGCGCACGAGCTGGATGTCTTTGATGCCCACCATCATTGGCGTTGATGGAGCACTGCCTTGTGCATCGTCTGCTTCGTGGGGCTATTATGGTATGGGTCAAGGAGGAGGAGGAGAACAGCGAGGAGGAGGAGAACAACAAGGAGGAGGAGAACAGCAAAGAGGAGGAGAACAGCAAGGAATAGGAGAACAGCAAGGAGTAGGAGAACAGAAAGGAGGCTGAGTTCTGGTGATTATTTATAAGGGATGGAGTATGAAATTTTTTGGCGCGGGGACAGAGAGGCGGAGCTACGATCCGTAGGGTGAGGATTGGTAGATTTCTATTGGCTAGGATTGGGTTGAGGAGGATCGACGGGCCCAGCGGTCAGATTATCACAGACGGTTGGTAGTTAAAACCGTCTATGATGAATGAATATCACAGACAGTTCTATATGCCAACCGTCTGTGAATTAGAGCACAAAAATTTATATACCGATGCAATATAAACAACTAGTCTAAAACATAAAATAGCAAAGCCTTATATGGCTTATATATATACTCATTTGAAAGGTTTCGATGAGATCTACAACTTTTCAGTTGAAGCAAAATCCAAATTCCGAAAGGAAGACAAAGAAAAAGGGCAAAAACAGAAACCAAAAACTTGCGACGCAGGTTTAGGTCCAAAGATGGCCAATTTTTGGGGTCTTGGAGGGCGACTAGCTAGCAGGTCATTTTTTTTGGATCGGGCTCGTCGTTAGCTTTCCAACGAGTACAAAAACGTCGAAAACGGACACCGTACGCAAAAGTTATGCCCATTTTACTGAAGGTGTCTCAAAACTGAATCCTACTCAGACTCAGGCGGAAAATTATGAAATTTTGGGGAATTGTAAGGCGGGAAACATATCACAGACGGTTTTTAATACGAACCGTCTGTGATAACAAGACGGTTTTTAATACGTCTGAGATAATCTGGAATTATCACAAACGGTTTTTAATAAAAACCGTCTGTGATACTGGAATATCACAGACAATTCATCGGTAAGAACCGTCTGTGATACTCGTTTTTTCTGACGCCATCAACACAGATGGTGTCCAAATTAAAACCGTCTGTATTAGTGTCTGTCACAAACGGTTTGTCAAACCGTCTATGATTTGACGTCTAGTATTAGGCTTTCTGTAGTAGTGGATAGTGCAAACATATGGCCTAGGGTGTATTTCCTCAGCAAGCCAACTTATAGGAGCAAAGTAAATGATAATGAGATATAGGGGGCAAAATGAAAAAGTAGGTGACTTAGGGTGTGTTTATCTATTTTCCTTTTAATTTCATACACTTGATGTATAAATGTACAAGTCCATCTACTCTACAAAAGATGGTCAGGTTACTCCTTCAATTAATTAATCATTGACTGATAAAATACTTAGCATGACAAATGAATGCTTTCATACGTGGTAAAAAAATTTAATTAATTATTTTTTTCTCGTGGTTTCGTTAATAAAAATCAAACCGGAGTGGTAGTCTGGTAAAGCCCTCTGTTTCTTAAAAAAATATGAATGTATTCACTCGATTTACGTTCGTGCATACATTATATATGATAGCCAAGTCAGTTTTAGTTGCCAGCATAGCAGCGCCTAAGACTTTTGACTTTTGGTAAGTGCTCCAAACAGCTTAAAAACCATGACTTTTGACTTCTACTATAGACTTTTGACTATAATTGTACTATAACGACTGCTAGTTTTTTTTAAATCAAAAAATAAATAAATAATAAAAAATTGAAAAATACTGCTATATCTTTAGAACAATGCAAAGGAATAAAATAAAAAAGCTAAAAAAGCCGAAATTAAAAAAATTGATGTGTTTCAAGTGACTTTTAGTTTCTAAAAACCTAGAACTAAGAAGTTGCAACCGTTTATAGCAGGCCAGTATGTAATCTTTTTGTTCTACGAAATCTCTCCTTTCGGTCTAGATTCTCATTACCAACGCAACACGGAATTTTACGCATGTTTCCCATCGATCAGGAGCGTTTTCAAATTGTTTACAGTGCAAGCCATTTCATACTTCTTAACGTATATATAATCATCTTATATCCGTGCGTGTAAAACGAGACCAAATATTGTTATAAAGAAACACTACTACAGAAAGCCTAATAGTAGACGCCTCATCACAGACGGTTTTGTGAAACCGTCTCTAATGAGCACTATTACAGACGGTTGTAATTTGGAGGACGTCTCGTGGTATTTGTGGCGGAAAATGGATTATCACTGAGCGGTTATTAACTATGAACCGTGCTCAGGATACGTTGTATCACGAGGCGATGCGTATTAAAACCGTCGTGATAATCCCAGATATCACGACGGTTTTAAATAAAACCGTCGTGATAATTTGTTATCACAGACGGTTAATAATTAAAAACCGTCTGTGATAATTCACAGACGGTTTTTTATTAAAAACCATCTGTGATAATGTCAGTAGGCATTTATTGCGCTGCTCAGACCGCATCTGTCTTCATTTCGATCCAGATCTAGCCACTGCTGCGCACTTTTCACTCGGGAGGAAGCTAGGCGATTTCAGGCCTTGTTAATTTGGTGGGAAGAGGCAGAGATTGAGCTTTGAAGATTCATACTTTGCTGGTTGTTCTAGATATGGTTAGTAATGCAATTTATTTTTTTCTTTAATTGCATTACAATTTAGTTCTAAGTAATCCATGAGTGGTTATTGAAGATGGTTAATTTGCAAAATTGTTGGTTATATAATAGCTGTTGTGTTTGTAATATGAATCTAGCAAATAAAGTCTCAATATAATAAATGTGGCCGGTATATATGTAGTTATAATTAGTTAATCTAGATTTTAATACTAAGTTGTTATATATGTACGTAACGTAGGACCGAAGCTGGATGTATGCCGCGAGCCGTGTGAGTGAAGAGTACATTAATGGCGTTTCTGCTTTTATAAGAGCTGCCGAGGAGGATATGTTGAATAAGGGGGCGATATATATGTGCTGTCCATGCACTGACTGCGAGAATGTGAAGATGTTTAAGAACCGAGGGCAAATTGAATCGCACTTGATTCGGAGGGGTTTCAAAAAGGATTATACGTGTTGGACCAGTCATGGCGAAGTGAATGATCATATGCCGCCGGATGACATCGCCGGTGAAGTGAATGATATGCCCCCGGATGACATCGCTTTGTGGCTGAATGACATGCCGCGGTGATGTCGATTGTGGGTCGGATTCGGATAGGTTGCACGATGATAATCTGGATCGAGATGCTTCGCGATGTTGAAGAGAACTATGATGAGAGAGTATGTTAAATTCCGTGGCTTGATGGAGGACTTAGAGAAACCTTTGTACACGGGATGCAAGTACACGAGGTTGTTGGCCGTGCTTGAACTGTTGAAATTGAAGGCAAGCAACGGTTGGTCGGACAAGAGTTTCACTGCGCTGCTAGGTCTTTTAGCGGACATGCTTCCGGATGGAAATGAGTTGCCTAAAACCACGTATAAAGCCAAGAAGGTTCTTTGTCCGTTGGGAATGGAAGTAGAAAGAATACATGCATGCCCGAACGATTGTATCCTCTACAGTAAAGAGTATGCAAACATGCATGTATGTCCGTGTGCAACGCATCCCGATACAAACGTAACAATCAATCAGTTGATGGCGAGGGAACAGAGGCGAAGAAAGGACCTCCTGCTAAGGTGACATGGTATTTTCCTATAATTCCCCGTTTGAAAAGGTTTTTTGCAAATCCAAAGGAGGCAAAACTGCTGCGTTGGCACTCGGAGGAGCGCAAGAAGGATGGAATGATAAGACACCTTGCTGATTCCGCGCAGTGGAGAAACATCGATAGGAGTTTTGCAGAGTTGGTGCGAGAACCAAGGAATATAAGGTTTGGGTGAGTGCGGATGGAATGAATCCTTTCGATAGCATGAGCGTGACATAGCACATGGCCCGTGACTCTGCATCTATAACCTTCCTCCTTGGTTGTGTATGAAGCGAAAGTATATTTTGTTGTCGATACTTATCCAAGGGCCAAAACAACACGGGAATGATATCGATGTGTTCCTAGCATCGTTGGTGGAAGATCTAAAAGTAATGTGGAGCGAAGGGGTACAGGTATGGGATGCGTACAAGCGAGAGAACTTCACTCTGCGCTCCTTATTGTTCTGCACCATAAATGATTATCCTGCCCTTGGTAACCTATCGGGCCATAGTACAAAAGGTGCCAAAGCTTGTACTCACTGTTTAGATGGTACCGAGAGTGTGTGGCTGAGACACTCACGCAAAACCGTCTACATGCGTCACCGCGGTTCCTTCGGAGGGCTCACCCATACCGCAAGATGAAGAAACAATTTGACGGAGAGAAGGAAGATGGTTCAGCTCCAAGGCATTTAAGGGGACGCGAGGTTTATGATATGGTTAAGGATTTAGATGTTGTCCTCGGAAAGGGACGTAAATTGAGGGCTCATGAGAAGAACACCTGGAAGAAGAGATCAATATTTTGGGACTTACCTTATTGGGAGTACCTAGATGTTTAAACCTTGCATCGACGTCATGCACGTAGAAAAGAATGTGTGCGGCGACTTGATTGGTCTCTTATGAACATCCGTGATAAAACAAAGGGCGGTGTCAACGCACGCGGCTTGACTTGGTGACATGGACATCGGCCGAGTTAGCACCGACAAGCGCGATAATGGACGAACGTACCTTCCCCTGCGTGTTACACTCTGTCCAAGGTGAGAAAACAGAAGCGTGCGGTGCTTGCATGGTGTGAAAGTTCCGTCCGTTACTCCGACAACGTGAAGAAACTTGTTTCGATGCAAGATTTGAAGTTAAATGGCATGAAGTCTCATGATTGTCATGTGCTGATGACACAGATGCTCCCTATTGCAATTAGAAATATTTTGCCGATCAAAGTCCGAGAGACAATCATGAGGCTATGTTATTTCTTTAACACAATTGCTCAGAAGGTCATCGATCCCGAAGGACTAGATGCTCTGCGGGGCGAGGTGGTGATGACTCTATGTCACCTTGAAATGTATTTCCCTCCTTCGTTTTCGATATCATGGTCCATCTCGTTGTTCACGTTGTGTGGGAGATAAAAATGTGCGGGCCCGTATTCCTACGCAGCATGTACCCATTTGAGAGGTTCATGGAATTCTCAAGTCCTACGTGCGGAATCGTTCTCGGCGGAGGCAGCATCGTCGAAGGTTATGCAAGCGAAGAGGTGATTGAGTTTTGTGTCGATTATATGGCTCGATTCAACCGATAGGTGTCCTCAATCTCGTCATGAAGGGAGGTGAAGGGTCTCGGAACTATCGGAAGGAAAGCAATCACTCCGGATATGGACACGTATACTCAAGCCCATTTCACGGTGTTGCAACACATGACTGAAGTGGCGCCTTATGTGGACCAGCACAAGGATGTGCTTCGCAATGAGAATCCAGAGCGGCGGATGTTTGGATCATGAGGCAACACAACCGTTGGTTCAACCAATGGTTGAAGGAGCAAATTGCTAGGAGCTCGCCGAGTGAGACGCTGAGATGGTTGGCAAAAGGGCCGACATTTACAGTTGTGACATGGCAAGGATATGACATAAATGGGTACACATTCTATCGTGATCTCGGGATGTCAAGAGCACTAACGAACAATGAGTCCGCATAGATGCATTCAGTACCGATGGGTGAGAAACTCGTACTATGGCTTAATAGAAGAGATTTGGGAGCTCGACTATGTGGTTTTCAAGATCCCCTTATTTATTTGCCGTTGGGTGCATCTCCCACAGTGAAGGTTGACAAGTGCGGTGTCACGACCGTGGACCTCCAACGTGTCGGGTACAAAGACGAACCATTCGTACTTGCCAATCAAGTTGTTCAAGTTTTCTATGTAACCGACCCGGCAAATAAGAAACGCCATGTAGTTCTTCATGGAAAAAGGAGAATTGTCGGAGTGGAGAATGTAGTGGGCGAGGAGGAATACAATCAATTTGACGAGTTACCTCCTTTTGGAAATGGCATAAGGGTCGACGATGAACAACGTGACGAAACTAGTTACGTACGCATTGATCATGATGAAGGGCTAATTTTTAAAGGAAATAAGCAAGTACAATAAGAATGTATATGTGAAAATGTGTGACAATTTTGAGATTTATGTATATGTGTGATGCACATGTGATGGTTGATATGAATGCAAATTGGTTGGTGTTGTATATGAATGCATTTGTTTGGTGGTGGATATGAATGCAGCTGTGGTTATTGGTGTTGTCTTAATAACTACGATCGCAAAGAAGCTTATCACGAGCGGTTTTAAACTTAGAACCGCTCGTGATATCAATAAAAAGAGCGGTTCTAAGTTTAAAACCGTGCGTGATAATATGACTATCACGCACGGTTATACACTTAGAACCGTCTGTGATATTTATACTATCACGAGCGGTTTTAGACTTGGAACCGTCAGTGATATTAATATCACGAGCGGTTTTGAGTTAGAACCGTGCGTGATAACCTCCTATATATACCCTCGGCTGGGGTTTTCCCGTGCGCTGCGCGATTATTCGATCTAGATCCAAGTAAATCCCGAGCCCGTCGTCGCCTCCGCCTCCCGAACCCTCGTCGGCGCCTCCTCGAGCCTCGCGGCCGCCTCCGTCGAGCCTCGTCGCCTCCGCCTCCTCGAGCCCCTCGTCGCCTCCGCCTCCCGAACCTCGTCGACCGCCTCCCGAGCCTCGCCGGCCGCCGTCGAGCCTCGTCGCCTCGGCCTCCCGAGCCCTCGCGCCGCCTCGCCGAGCCTCGTCGACCGCCTCCGTCGACCCCCTCGTCGCCTCCGCCTCCCCGAACCCTCGTCGACCGCCTCCCCGAGCCCCTCGCCGGCCGCCTCCGTCGAGCCCCTCGCCGGCCACCTCCCCTCGATTACCGACTGCATTGTGAGCACTTTCTGTGATGGACTAGGGTTTACTGCAGTAGCTTAATTAGTTTGCTATTTGGTACATTAATTGTTTACTACAGTTGCTCGATGATGATAAAATCATATACTGAGATTGGTTCATTCAGTGCTTGAGCTCTAATAGCTGTCGGTTCATGCAGTTTTCAGGTTATAGCATGTTATTAAATTGATCTGTTGGATTTAATCTTGACAAGTTAAAAGACTGAATTATTGGGCAAAGTTAACTTGTGTGGTCTTGATCTGTATGAATCGTTGTTTGAATATATGCATGCTAAATATATCTTGATCTTGAGATTTTAGAGTTTGTATCTAGAGCTCAAAATACTGAATTCATTATTTGGCATAACCAATCAAGGAAGAGTATATGATTTAGTAGCGGGACGGCCAAGATTAATCTTGTGCAACCCTACAATTTGAGAGCACATATTCATGTTGAGACTGTTATTGATTCTATTATTGATGCTTGTTGCTTGTTGCTTCATATTGCTACCATTATATATGTATATATGTAGGTATGTATATGTATACATGTAGGTATGTATATGTATATGTATGTATATACACATATAGTATGTAGTATATAGTATAGGCACATAACCCCTCTCTGTGTCCACATCACCCCCTCCCTTCTCCCCCTTCCCTCTACTCCTCTCCTCTCTTCCGAACATTGAGCATCATGTTTGACTTTTCGTGCTTCCTCACTTTGAACATTCTCATCTTATCTTAATAGACCCACAAAATGAGCAACATGTCACCCGCGCATTCTTCACCATCATCGCGGGCGCCCGCTCCAACATCAAGACGCCAAGGAAGAGGGCTATCAAAGAAGCCTCGAGCCGACAGACCATCACAGCGGTAAACGCAGCTGGGGTCCCTATCCTTCCTAAGCAAGCGGTAAACGCATTCCGAACCATGGTCGGAATAGTTGCACGACAACGAATTGAGATCACATACAATTCGTGGAAGAACGGTGCTATCTCCACGGGCCCTATTCTCGCCAGAGCAACTTGCACCGCTGCTACCTTCAAAGTCGACTTCCGTGAAGTCGACCCATAGCCGAGGCAGCAAGGCCAGCAAGGGCAAAGCAAAGAAGACCAATGATGATCTTCCGTACCACCCTTTGGCCCGCAAATTGGTGCTTGGGCGAGCCGTTGCTCGAGCAAAAAGCCCTCCAAAAGCTACCATATAGTTGCATGCAATTGCACACGTGGTATATGCAGCAGTCCAATAAGCCAGAGGGAGAACGGACTTCAAGTATCACTGTCAAATTCTCCGAGGAAGATTTACACCACAATCTTCAAGAGTGTACATTCGTGGTCGCCTTTGAGGATTTATTCGAGCTGTTCATGCTCAACGCTCTTGACGTCTCAATCGTTCGATGTTGGACGCTGTAAGTGTGTACAATCACAGTCTCCGTTAATGTCATACCGATAAATGCCATATCTAATTTTTTGCTTTCGTGTGTATATATATAGACACATGCTGATTAAAGCTAGAGTATCGAACTCATCAGCTGGTTTCTTGGACCCACAATTGGTCGCCAAGACTACCATCGACGTGGAGGCATCCCTCGTCGAGAGGTACATTGCATCAGGCCTGCTGAGTTGTCGCAATAAGGACTATGTACTTATGCCCTTCAATCAGAGCTTTCATTGGATTTTAATAGTAATTGTACCAAAATGGAACAAGGTATATTACCTTGATTCCCTAAGTAAGAATAAAATGGACTTCACAATTGTCGGCCAAGTAATCGATAGGTAAGCACATATTCCCCATACATATCTACATTGTACTCTTTCTTTCCTTCCGAATGATTAAGGTTAACCTTTCGAATTACGTAGGGCGTTCGCGATGTACATTGAAAAGGAGGTGACTCGAGCGGGCCAACGGCTCTTGACACATGTTCGAGATTTTAAGGTATTCGCTATTTCACATTAATTAATCCTATGCAACAGATGGTACTAATGCCTTTTGAACTAACACATTCCATTTTTGCGGTGCCACCAAGAAGAATGGGCAACACATGTGGATACTACGTTTGCCAACATATGGAACTACTCCTCGATTCCTCGAGGGTCACCAATCGCAAGGTTTGTCACTCTTCCCATAATTACTTCATACTTATCACGTTACATATATATGTACATTGATATTCCTATCGACAGTCAGTATCAATCCCGTCAAGCGCATTGAAACGATCGAGCTTGAGAGGTTCAATCGAGTTAGCGTTCTTTTTGCCGACTCAAGTCATACGAACGAAGGACGGTTCCATCGCGCACACCGATTTCCTATTGGTCTTATCACTAAGTGTAAATGCGGTGTAGATCTTTTGTAATCTGTGCATTTGTTAATGGATATTTCAGTTCAATTCAATTAATTGATTTGCGAAATGGATGCATGCTTTATGTCCGTGAGATGAAGTGCGATGTCAATTGAATGTTTTATGTCCGCGAAATGTACCGAAAGCAAATGAGATGTGTGAATTGTATGTTTTTTGTCCGTGATTATCTGCTTGTTTCAGAGGGCATGGCTAGCATTTCCGAGGCTAGCCAATAAATGTAAATAGATTTTGGTTTAGGAGGAAGGAATATCACGAGCGGTTTTAAGTAAAAAATGCGTGATATGTATCCTGACGGTTTTTCATTAAAAGCGATGCGTGATTATTAGATATCACGACGGTTTTTAATTAAAAACCGTCGCGATATCGATAATCCTGACGGTTTTAATTAAAACCGCTCTGTGATATCTAATAATCAGAGCGGTTGAAAACCGCTCGTGATAACCTTCGATCATCACTGACCCATAAATTCAGACGGTTCAGAAAACCGTCTGTGATGACGTTTCTGAACCGTCTGTAATGTCGATTTCTGTAGTAGTGAAATTAGAATAGCATTTGGCCAAAAGTACAATTGCTACTTATATTTGTGCTACAGAATTGCAATTTTTACAATGTCAAACTACAAAGCACAGTGGTGCTGTTTCGAGGAAAGGAGAAGAGACACAAGCGTTCGTCAAGAGGGAGGCTGGCCAAGGGAAAAGGCTTAGGGTGCATGGAAGCATAGGGCTATGTGGAGCCGCATGGGAAGACTTGGTGCAGGGCCGCATGGAGAAAGGAGCGCTATGAAGATTGGGAGCCAAGTTCTTCATCATAGCTTGATGTGCAATAGTTCTTATAAAGACTTGTCAGTACATGGAGTTACACGTAAAGATGTTCAACATCTTTGCAAGTTAGACAAAATCAGTTTGTCCAAGCATATCCGGAAGTTTAAAGAGCAATAGACAGTAGTGTCCAGCACTCCTGAGCAAGAGGAAATTATGAAGGAACTGCCACTACAGTCACCAGTTCCATTACCTTCAACTATTCCTACCAGTCCAAAAGAAAGACGACGAATAACTAACAATCGTCAGGAGTATCTTCATTATTTCATTTCTACCGAAGCAAGAGAACCATCACCACAAGTTCGTAACTTGTGAGTGTTCTACAACGATTCAGAATCAGAATCAAGTAAGCACTATTTAGCAATGCCAGAGTGGAAGCCATTAGATTAAAACCTTGTATAGTTTTTAGTATCTTGTAGATCATTTTGTCTTTTTCTTTGTAATTGTGTGTGATGTGAGCTGCAGTTTTACCTTAGGCATTATGTTGCAGTTACGTCAATGTTTTCTTTGTTCTTGAATTTAATGCATTTTTGCTAGTCTTTTTTTTTTGGCTAAGTTAGAGCTTTTAGTCTATGATTGTCCTTAGTTTATCCCCTTAGACGAGTTTACTTCTTACTTTTGCTTTTCCCTCTTTCCTTTTGTAACCTTGGTGTCAATTTAGCAGATGGTTGATACTCGAAATTCAGCTAGTCGTAGTTAGATGGCTTCAGATCCTAGCAGCACCACCACAAATCCTTCATCTTAGGGTCAGCAGTCAAGTCCAACTAGACTGGATCCAACTCTGAGTCAATTCATGGTAACCCAGACTCAGCTTATGAATACCATGATGCAAAATATGAACAACATGATGAATCAGCAGAATCACGAAGCCGCTGCACCTTAGCTACCTCATCCCCCATCCAGATTTGTAGAATTCATGAGTACTAGACCACCTACTTATTCCAGTTCATTAGAGCCTTTGGATCCAGATGATTAGCGGGCGAGGTGGGAGGAATTGGTGCCTGTCGTTCGATGCGGAGAGAATGGAGGGGTGAGATCAGAATCCTAGGGGAGATGCCACGAATCGGTGTCGTGGCATTGTCAGAGACGATTTGTTATACGAACCGTCTGTGATAATGCACATATCATAAATGGTTCAAATAACTAAACTTCTGTGAATTATCACAGACAGTTATTAATACGAACCGTCTATGATATCTTGCATATTAATAACCATCTATTATATCTTGCATTATGTGATATTTTCACAGACGGTTATTAATAAGACCCATCTGTGATGTCTTACTTTATCACAGACGGTTTGTATAAATAACCGTCTATGAAAATATCATAGATGTTGTTAGTATGAATCGTCTGTGATAGTTGCAGCGCAGATGGTTCATAGGAACCGTCTGTGATGTAACCGTCCAGTACAACCTCTTTTATAGTAGTATTTGTATTTGCACAGAGTCAAGCATAGTGCTCACGATGATATCTATTATTGGATAGATAATTTATAAGCTATTTTAATCTCTGTAAATATTGTAACATTCTATTTATTATATATAAATACATTACAGAAGAGTCTCTCCTATTGTTTTTGTTAAAAAAAAGATATATTGATCAACAATGTTACCGGTACTTGGGATCATTAGAAATGTTTGATTACAAGAAGGAGATGCTAAAATGGATGGGAAATGTGATGGAGATGATGACGGTGTTCTGGGTTTCCTCTCTGTGGATGGGACCTGGCTCCTTTTGATCCATTCTCCCAGGGTTTCTGCATCGCAATGGGGTTTGCACCGCCAACAGGCCAAATTGTGGATCGTTCCTTCATGAACTTGCTCCGTTTGACGCAGCAGTCTCACTAGAGTACGTTGCTGGCGGTCCGCCCGTACTCCGGGTACTACTTTGTTCTGGAGCATGGTTCGGAACTTCGGATTGATCCAAACTTGGTTTTCTCCCTCTTCGTGATATCTTTCTGCTTTTGCCCCTGGAAATGGCTCTGCGCAAAAGGCACGAAAATTACATGGAATAATTTGAAAATTTAACGATTTCTATGTGTGTACTAACACAATTGGTCCAAATAAAATGTGCTGCTAAGCAGAAGCGAGAGTATGCCTCAACATCCTTGTTCTTTAGCAACATTATAGATAATCTAATTATATTTTTAAACGGTTGGACTAACTTTTCCCATAGAGGCAGCTTTCAGAAACTACCAGCTAGTTCACCCACTCTCTACGGCTGTCGTGAAGACACCATGCGAGGAGACAATGAATGGACATTGTTAATTAACTAGGTTATCTTTATTATAGTGTTCTCATGTTGCTAGGTCAAAGATAATACAAATCAAGCTAGTTCCTTAAGGGAGGCCAACTTTAGAAAGACGTTATTTTGACTACATCCATCCCCCACATATGAAGATTGAAAAAGATATATGCTCTATCAGACAGCTTTTGTGTATACTTATTACTACTTTGTTCTTCGGAAAAGATATATCCCCTCCCACCTACGTCTTTAGGGACAGGAGGACCCATTGGGAATAATGATTTTCGGAACATTATGCAACACTCCATATATAGGAAATGGCATCGAATTTTCTTCCGGTTGTCACTGGTGACTTAGCTTTTTGTCTTGACTTCTCTCGAAGGGATTAGCCCTTCGGTTTGTGTGCTATTCAGGCTCATCTAAACAAGTGTAGTAAAAAAAAAGCATGCGCTAGTGGACGGATAGTCCCCACGGCTAGTGGTTTTACAAACTATTCAATAGGAATTGTATGAACCATAATACATTCTTAACAATATTTTTTTATATATATTTAAATTCAACAAAAACTTATCTATATAAGTACAAAGGACAGATGATATTTAAAGTAACTCCTTCGCGTGGAAAGTCTAGAAAATACTATAATAATCCTGAAATTAGAAAAAAAATTTCTATAAATTCTCTCACTAATCAAGAAAAAGAAGATCTACCCAACTTATTTCAATTAAACCGGATTATAATGGTGCATATTAGTCATTTATTTATATTACAACTATTACAATTATATAACAAATACAATTATATTTATGAAAAGTGGTAGTCATGTAACAAATACAATATATTATAATATCTAGTAATGTAATTATGTGGACAATTCCGTTAGTTATTTATCAATATTGATCTACGTGTTTGTGTTTGATCTGCCGCGTGTGGGATATAGCAATGCGCCGCCCATCCGAACCGTGGGTGACGTGCGCAGCCTATGCACCACCCGCCCTGTGAAGCCTAGCTGACTGTAGCAGTTGTTTTGCTCGGTGTCCTTGCGAACATGCACAAAGCACAAATCACCCTGTCGAGGTCACCACATGCGGTTGGATGCGTCTTTGTTTTTCAATCTAAAAATTCAAATGATCCTATCACTCGGACGGAGTGTCCAAATTATGATCTGTTTAAATAATTGCATTTTTTATGTTGAAATCTTTAAAATAAGACTCGACTTACATATATTTTAACTTATTTATAATATCACATGTTATGTATTCCAATACATAAATTAAAATGTTCTGTGCTTTACTTTCTAATGTTGCATTAGTTCATTGACAATGTCCATAATGACTATTTTGAATTGGATAAGATGAATTAATCTAGTGGGTGTTGAATATTGCAATGGGTAAAATGAAATGTTGCATGCATTTTGTTTCAATGTTACAGTAGTTCATCTATGATATTTCACGTATTAAGTTCTAAAGGAGAATAAGCCAACATTCTACATGTTTGATTTCAATAGTCCAACAATTCATTAGTGATGTTTCAACAATTCATCTACGGTTTTGGAAAGAAATAAAAAAATATTAGTGAAGCAAATTAAATGTGCTCATTGAACAATTCAAGATTATTAGTGAAACAATTAAAAACCTACTAGTATAAGAAACAAAAATGCTGATTGAACAAATAAAAATATTAATCTAGAACAGTGGAATAAAGGAATAAACACGTGGAACAATAAAAAAGACCTACTAGGCAAAATGATGCAAACTACAGGAAAAGGAAATTAAGAAAGAAAGAAGCAGACAAACATAGCAAAGCTTGAAGCAGTGGTGACAGCGAAAATTTCCCACCAAACCAGGCAGTGGCACAAAGATTTATGTAAACAGGAGAAAAAAGAAAGAATAAAGAAAGAAAAAGGAAAGGATAGGGGCGCTGGATGAGCACGCAGCTCACGGCTTGGCCACGACTCCCCGATACGTGGCTACTCGATGCTTCACTGGTTAGCGTAAGACTCGAGTGTGACCTGAGTTGCGTGCATAAATGGGCCGTGGGCCTTCGAGTAGCAGGGTGGGCAGCGGTAGGGCGGCGGATAGCATTTCCCTGGTACACGTATTCTAGTCCATCACGCAACATTATAATTTAGGAGCAAGTGACTGTAAAATCAAAATTTTATCTTTTAAATATTAATATAATTTATTTTACCTTTAAAGCCCGATTGAAGGCAGCATTAGCTGATATAGCACCTATTTGACGCCAACGTGAAAATGATTTTGACATATGAGCTTCTTTGGTGACATGGCAACTATGTTAGTATGATCACTACAGCGGGCCCTCTCATCAGAACCAATATCCCTTCTCTTCCTTTCCTTCCTTCTCTTCTCACCATCTCACAAAGAATATGTACAAGCTTGCCGGAGGTGAGGTTCGGGAGTTCTAGGTCGGTGCAGGCGAGTTCGAGATGCGGAGGCGGTGAGATCTCCCTAATATACTCGCGTCACATCATGTTGCCGCTCACAAAATTCATTTCCTGTGAATCAATTTCAGTATCGTAGGGTCGCTGGGAACATCATCATCTTCCTCAGCTCTAACCAAACCTCGCCACTGCACTGTGCCATAGGAATCCCACCAGAACTACCTCTCTCTATTCTCTTTGTTCCTCCACGTAGCCCTCATCATTTGTTGGCGTTCCATCCTTTCTTGCTGCTACTACAACACCTTTGTGTGCAAAATTAGCCAACTAACACCACCATCCTGTCACCTGTGCCTTTGGTGAGCTCAGCAGGAGAAGAGAGTAGTGGGGGATGAAAAGGAATGGAGAGGGGGAGGAAGAAGGTGGTGGTTTATGAGGATGACATGTGGGGCCATCAGTTTTGAGAATGATTGAAAGGTGATTCAACGCTTATGTGTGAGCACACTTATCCACGTGGGCACCACGTAGGTGCCATATAAATTAAAACCATCTTCAATCGGCCATAAAGGGTAAAATAAATGTATTGATATTTCAGGGGGACAAAACATCTGGTTTTACAGTTGAAGATTAAAATTTAGACTATTATAGGAATTTAAAGGTCAAATAGACTTATTCGTGTAACTTACTATTGTGATTAAACTAGTTACGACAAGCTAATGTACCAATTAAAAACCAGAAAAACAACGACTAATTGGATTATCTACTCGATTAATCATTAAATGGAGACATCATAATTTCCCACCTAGACTAGGCTCAAACCAGGTCAAATTCCAACAAAATTTTAGCAATTGAATTTCTATATAAATACTAACAAAAAATAACTGAAATTCATAATAAAAATAAAATAAAACAAATAATTTGATTTTGAAAAGTATTTCAAATTAAAATTGCTAAGTAACTGTAGTTAGAAATAAAAATTAAAGAAAAACTAGCAAATAGATTTGTATATAAATTTTGACCAAAAATAACTGAAATTCATAATAAAAAATAAAATAAAATTAGTAATTTGGTTCTGATTTCAATTCCAATGAAAATTCCCCAAATAACTACAAGTTAGAATAAAAACTAAAGAGAAATTAGCAATTCGATTTGTATATAAATTCTAACAAAAATTTCAAATTTGAAGTAAAAATAAAAGAACATTGTTAATTTGATTTCTATATGAATTCCGAAGTAAAATCCCTAAATTGCTAACAATAAGAATAAATTAAATAAAATTACTATTTTGATTTGTACACAAAGTCTAATAACAAATAACTAAACTTTTGAATAAAAATAAAAGTTATAATGAGGATAGCACGAATGGTATCGAAAAAGACCACAAAAGAGTATAATGGCATCAATCTATCCTACCAGAAGATATTGACCCACGGAAAAGCGAAGAGCCGAGGTGACGGCAACAGAGACAAGGACAATGTCGTATTGTTCATCTTAGCCCTTTGACCAGGATAATGTCATGTTGCTCACACGAGCTATTGAAGAAAAAGGCTAGAGTCGAAGGAGCCAAGGACCGCGATGATGAGTGGTCAGTGTAGACGTTGTTAAAGAAATAATAGGGAAGCCCTGAAAGAGAGGAGATGAAGCTTTGCATTGAAGATGAGTTATAGACGATATAGGACCATCGGATAGCTTGGAGCATGCCATCGCTGATGAGGGGCAAACCATCACAAGCGATGGCAAGAAGATTCTCCGTATCATTAGACAACGGCTAAAATAGACATAGCAACATCAGTGAAGATAGGAGGTTGCCGTGGTTAGTGAGGAAGCTACAACATCGAGTTGTCCTGCGTCAAAGAATAGGAGCGACCGATATAGAAGAAGAGGATATTAAGCACATATAACATCATGTATGTGCATATATATGTATGCATCTGTACGAATAGAAGCACGGGTGTACAAAAGTTGAGGAGCAAAGAGTTCAGAGTAGAGATGGTGTAGTCGTAGGGAATAGGCTTGAGGCCAACGAAGAGAGCGTGAGGAGTGTCCCTAGCAGGGATCGCAACGGTTGCATGTGCATTGGTGTTTGTGTGTAGATGTTGCAATGGTAAATGTTAAGCAAAAATTAAAGAGAAATAGAAGATAACTATGTTGTATATATTGCGTTGGAAGGGGTAGCAACTGAGAGGGATGGGCCAAGAATTGGACTGGTTATTGAGGTTGAAGCAGACAAGTTGGAGCAGCGTGTGAGAGATTAAGATAAATTCAAGTTAGGTCACATATGGTGTATCCATGTATGTGTAAGATACTCTAATACCATATAAACTAATTAAATAATCTAGCGCACACATAATCAATGTATTGTTTGAGATTTAATAGAGGTGCATATGCATGTATATATTTTGGAAAAGTGTAAATAATGGAGGAAGAAAAGGAGCACACATGGTGGAAAGTGGTTATATTTTTAATAATCCCAACTGTCGTAGCTACGGGCTAAACAGAGAAGGAGGGGACTAGTAGGAGAGGAAGAGGAGAGCCAGATCTGTGGAGAGGTGGTGAGAATGAGGGAGAGCCCCCCTTTGCCCCTCCTGGGGGCTTATATATATGTGAGTGGGGTAGAATGGAAAATCTCCATTCTACCCCTTAGTATTTACAAAGGATGGGGGTACACTGATATATTTACACTGTTATATTCCCCTACACTATTGGGCCTATTACATGTTGGACTAGTTGCACGGCCCAGTCACGGGGGGTTGGGCCACCCCTACAACAGTACTCCCTCGACAAAAAGCGCTGAGGTCCCGATGGGCGAGCTGACGCGATCAACCACCCCACCCCGTTCTCGACAAAGCAAAGACGAGGGTGCCGATGCAACCGATAGCTCGCGAGACCCTAGAGGCAATGCTTATGAAGGAACCGTGAAGCGCCGAGACGTCGCCGAGCGCCAAGACGTGCCATCCCGCCGAGGCGTGCGCTGACGAGGCGACGGCGAGTCGAAGCGCCGAAGACGCGCCGCCCCGCCGAGGCGATGCCTCACGGCGGGCGGAGTCGAGGCCGAAGGCGTGTCGTCGAGGGCCGAAGACGTGCCGTCCCACCGAGCCGATGCCTACAAGGCGGACGGCGGAGTCGACCGCCGAAGACGTGCCGTCCCACCGAGGCGATGCCTACGAGGCGGACGGAGGAGTCGAGGCCGAAGGCGCGTCGTCGAGCGCCGAAGACGTGCCGTCTCGCCGAGGCGATGCCTACGAGGCGGACGGCGGAGTCGAGGCCGAAAGCGTGTCGTCGAGCGCCGAAGACGTGCCGTCCCGCCGAGGCGATGCCTACGAGGCGGACGACGGGGTCGAGGCCGAAGGCGTGTCGTCGAGCGCCGAAGACGTGCCGTCCCGCCTAGGCGATGCCTACGAGGCGGACGGCGGAGTCGAGCGCCGAAGACGTGCCGTCCAGCCGAGGCGATGCCTACGAGGCGGACGGCGGAGTCAAGGCCGAAGGCGCGTCGTCGAGCGCCGAAGACGTGCCGTCCCGCCGAGGCGATGGCTACGAGGCGGATGGCGGAGTCGAGCGCCGAAGACGTGTCATCGAGCACGAAGACGTGCCGTCCCGTCGAGGTGATGCCTACGAGGCGGACGGTGGATGCGAGCGCCGAAGACGTGCCGTCCCGCCGAGGCGATGCCTACGAGGCGGACGGCGGGGTCGAGGCCGAAGGCGTGTCGTCGAGCGCCGAAGACGTGCCGTCCCGCCGAGGCGACGCCTACGAGGCGGACGGCGGAGTCGAGCGCCGAAGACGTGCCGTCCCGCCGAGGCGATGCCTACGAGGCGGACGGCGGGGTCGAGGCCGAAGACGTGCCGTCCCGCCGAGGCGATGCCTACAAGGCAGACGGCGGAGTTGAGCGCCGAAGACGTGCCGTCCCACCGAGGCGATGCCTACGAGGCGGACGGCGGAGTCAAGCGCCAAAGACGTGCCATCCTGCCGAGGCGATGCTTACAAGGCGGACGGCGGAGTCGAGCGTCGAAGACGTGCCATCGAGCGCCCAAGACGTGCCGTCCCGCCGAGGCGATGCCTACGAGGCGGGCGGCGGAGTCGAGGCCGAAGGCGTGTCGTCAAGCGCCGAAGACTTGTCGTCCCGCCGAGGCAATGCCTACAAGGCGGACGGCGGAGTCGAAGCGCCAAGACGCGTGCCCCATCGAGGCGATGCCTACGAGGCGACGGCGGAGTCGAGCGCCAAGACGTGCCATCCGCCAGGCGATGCCTCACGGCGACGGCGGGTCGAGGCCGAAGGCGTGTCGTCGAGCGCCGAAGACGTGCCGTCCCGCCGAGGCGATGCCTACGAGGTGGACGGGGGAGTCGAGCGCCGAAGACGTGACGTCCCGCCGAGGCGATGCCTACGAGGCGGACGGCGGCGTCGAGGCCGAAGGCGTGTCGTCCAGCGCTGAAGACGTGCCGTCCCGCCGAGGCGATGCCTACAAGGCGGACGGCGGAGTCGAGCGCCGAAGACGTGCCGTCCCACCGAGGCGATGCCTACGAGGCGGAGGACGGAGTCGAGCGCCGAAGGCGTGCCATCCTGCCGAGGCGATGCCTACAAGGCGGACGGCGGAGTCGAGCGCCGAAGACGTGCCGTCGAGTGCCCAACACGTGCCGTCCCGCCGAGGCGATGCCTACGAGGCGGACGGCGGAGTCGAGGCCGAAGGCGTGTCGTCAAGCGCCGAAGACGTGCCGTCCCACCGAGGCGATGCCTACAAGGCGGACGGCGGAGTCGAGCGCCGAAGACGTGCCGTCCCACCGAGGCGATGCCTACGAGGCGGAGGACGAGTCGAGCGCCGGCGTGCCATCTGCCGGCGATGCCTACAAGGCGACGGCGGAGTCGAGCGCCGAGACGCGCTGCCGAGTGCCCAACACGCGCCGCCCCGCCAGGCGATGCCTACGAGGCGGACGGCGGAGTCGAGGCCGAAGGCGTGTCGTCAAGCGCCGAAGACGTGCCGTCCCACCGAGGCGATGCCTACAAGGCGGACGGCGGAGTCGAGCGCCGAAGACGTGCCGTCCCACCGAGGCGATGCCTACGAGGCGGACGGCGGAGTCGAGCGCCGAAGACGTGCCATCCTGCCGATGCGATGCCTACAAGGCGGAGGGCGGATTCGAGCGCCGAAGACGTGCCGTCGAGTGCCCAAGACGTGTCGTCCCGCCGAGGCGATGCCTACGAGGCGGACGGCGGAGTCGAGCGCCGAAGACGTGTCGTCAAGCGCCGAAGATGTGCCGTCCCGCCGAGACGATGCCTACAAGGCGGACGGCGGAGTCGAGCGCCGAAGATGCACCGACACTGTTGTTCGCCTACCTTCGAAAGGAGTGCCCGCGGAGAGCGGGCGCTTGAAGCGTAGGCCGAAGGCACTACGCACGCCGAGGTAGGGAGGCGAGACCGCCGTTCCACTACCTTCAAAAAGGAGTGCCCGCGGGGAGCGGGCGCTTGGAGCGTAGGCCGAAGGCACTACGCACACCGAGGTAGGGAGGCGAGACCGCCGTTCCCCTACCTTCAAAAAGGAGTGCCCGCGGCGAGCGGGCGCTTGGAGCGTAGGCCGAAGGCACTACGCACGCCGAGGTCGGGAGGCGAGACCGACATTCCCCTACCTTCAAACAAGAGTGCCCGCGGGGAGCGGGCGCTTGGAGCATAGGCCGAAGGCACTACGCACGCCGAGGTAGGGAGGCGAGACCGCCGTTCCCTACCTTCGAAAGGAGTGCCGCGGCGAAGCGGCGCTGGAGCGTAGGGCGAAGGCACCACGACGCCGAGGTAGGGAGGCGAGACCGCCGTTCCCCATCTTGAGAAAGGAGTGCCCGCGCGAAGCGGCGCTGGAGCGAGGGCGAAGGCACTCACGACGCCGAGGTAGGGAGGCGAGACCGCCGCCCCTACCTTCAAAGGAGTGCCGCGGGAGCGGCGCTTGAGCGCAAGACGCCGAGGTAGGAGGCGAGACCGCCGTTCCTCTACCTTCAAAAGGAGTGCCTTCGCCCTCGCTCCAGCGCCGCTCCCGCGGCACTCCTTTGAAGGTAGCGAACGGCGGTCTCGCCTCCCTACCTCGGCGTGCGTAGTGCCGTCGGCCTACGCTTCGAGCGCCCGCTCTCCGTGGGCACTCCTTTCGAAGGTAGGCGAACAACAGTGTCGGCGCACCTTCGGCGCTCGACTCCGCCGTCCGCCTTGTAGGCATCGCCTCGGCGGACGGCACGTGTTCGGCGCTTGACGACACGTCTTCGGCGCTCGACTCCGCCGTCCGCCTCGTAGGCATCGCCTCGGTGGGACGGCACGACTTCGGCGCTCGACTCCGCCGTCCACCTTGTAGGCATCGCCTCGGTGGGACGGCACGTCTTCGGCGCTCGACTCCGCCGTCCGCCTTGTAGGCATCGCCTCGGCGGGACGGCACGTCTTCGGCGCTGGACGACACGCCGGCCTCGACGCCGTCGCCTCGTAGGCATCGCGCGGCGGGGCGCACGCGTTTTGGCTTCGACCGCTGCGTCGCCTCGTAGGCATCGCCTCGGCGGGACGGCACGTCTTCGGCGCTCGACAACACGCCTTCGGCCTCGACCCCGCCGTCCGCCTCGTAGGCATCGCCTCGGCGGGAGGGCACGTCTTCGGCGCTCGACTCCGCCGTCCGCCTCGTAGGCATCGCCTCGGTGGGACGGCACGTCTTCGGCGCTCGACTTCGCCGTCCGCCTTGTAGGCATCGCCTCGGCGGGACGGCACGTCTTCGGCGTTTGACGACACGCCTTCTGCCTCGACTCCGCCGTCCGCCTCGTAGGCATCGCCTCGGCGGGACGGCACGTCTTCGGTGCTCGACTCCGCTGTCCGCCTTGTAGGCATCGCCTCGGCAGGATGGCACGTCTTCGGCGCTCGACTCCGCCGTCGCCTCGTAGGCATCGCCGGCGGCGGGGCACGCGTCTTGGCGCTTCGACTCCGCCGCCCGCTGGTAGGCATCGCCTCGGCGGACGGCACGCGGCCAGCGGCTGGACGACACGCCGGCCTCGACGCCGCCGTCCGCCTCGTAGGCATCGCCTCGGCGGGACGGCACGTCTTCGGCGCTCGACGACACGCCTTCGGCCTCGACCCGCCGTCGCCTCGTAGGCATCGTCTCGGCGGACGGCACGTCTTTGGCGCTTCGCCTCCGCCGCCCGCCTCGTAGGCATCGCTCGACGGACGGCACGTCTTCGGCGCTCGACGACACGCCGGCCTCGACTCCGCCGTCGCCTCGTAGGCATCGCCCGGCGGGACGGCACGTCTGGCGCTCGACGAGCGCGCCGGCCTCGACTCCTCCGTCCGCCTCGTAGGCATCGCCCGGTGGGGCGGCACGTCTTCGGCGCTCGACTCCGCCGTCCGCCTTGTAGGCATCGCCTCGGTGGGACGGCACGTCTTCGGCCCTCGACGACACGCCTTCGGCCTCGACTCCGCCGTCCACTTCGTAGGCATCGCCTCCGCGGGACGGCACGTCTTCGGCGCTCGACTCCGCCGTCCGCCTCGTACGCATCGCCTCGGCGGGACGGCACGTCTTCGGCGCTCGACGACGTCTCCGGCGCTTCACCGGTTCCTTCATAAGCATTGCCTCTAGGGTGCGAGCTATCGGTTGCATCGGCACCTCGTGCTTGCCGTCAGAACGGGGTGGGGTGGTTGATCGCGTCGGCCGCCCATCGGGACCTCAGCGCTTGCTGTCGAGGGAGTACTATTGTAGGGGTGGCCCAACCCCCCGTGACTGGGCCGTGCAACTAGTCCAACATGTAATAGGCCCAATAGTGTAGGGGAATATAACAGTGTAAATATATCAGTGTACCCCCATCCTTTGTAAATACTAAGGGGTAGAATGGGGATTTCCCATTCTACCCCACTCACATATATATAAGCCCCCAGGAGGGGCAAAGGGGGGCTCTCCCTCATTCTCACCACCTCTCCACAGATCTGGCTCTCCTCTTCCTCTCCTACTAGTCCCCTCCTTCTCTGTTTAGCCCGTAGCTACGACACCAACAATTTATCATGCTCAATAATTTTCTTCCACTAAAACACATACTTTAATTACGTTTCTCAAGTTGTATTTTTCTTAGGTTTCACACTTCATTTTTAATATTTGTGATGTCTTAAAATTCTAAATAGGTTATAAGATATGTAAATATATTCTCAAGTATCTAAGTTATATAATTTAATATTATAAACTTTAAAACAATTTAGTTGTGCAAATATATAGACCGCCCTGCTAGTTGGAAATACATGCCAAGACATTGTCAAACAGCCCTCTCCCCGACTTGCATGTGCAGAATTTCCCTGTCTAGGTTAACGGAAATTAATCTCCTAACACCTCCCTGCATTCTTGACATATTCTATGACACTCAATATATACTAGCCTCATAGGCGCGGCGACACGTCGCGCCAGCCACCGTGTGTACCGAAATAAAAGGGGCGATAATTCGTGGGGAGTTTTTAAAAAAAATTCAGGGCACATGCGTATTTTCGAAAAAGCCAAAGGACTTTTTGGCAAAAATTTAAGGGCCTGTACGTAACTAAACGAGGGCCCGTACGTAATTTAGAAAACTACGGGGCGCCATCCTGTAAATTGGAAGGGTGTTTTTAGCAAAAAAGCGTAAAAAAACTGGCAGGGACCTTTTCGCGAGGAAAAATGACCTCTACGTAATTTTCGGAAAACTCAGGTGAACCGGCTCCCCCGGCCGTACGCGAAACCGCCCGCCACGCGCCGGCCGAGGGAGCGCCGGGGGCGACGTGGCCGAGCGGATTGCGGGGAATCCCCGGGCTTAATAGGGGTAGTATTTTGGAAAATTAAGGCCCTGCATTTCCCATTACCCTCTATGTACCCTTTTTTTTAAAGATACATTACCCTCTATATTCGTCACGATGTCAAATCTCATAAATAGTCCAGTGTAAAAGGGATTGCTTGCAGCGGGCCACGTCGACGGAGTGACGGACGCCGGTCCCTCTCGGCAAAAGCGCGACAAGCGGGCTGTTGCTGTCCGCCTCCGGGGTTCACTATTCACGTGCCCATCGACTGCCGACATCCTGCCGCGGCAGCACGTCCCCACGAAATATTTGCGAAAAGCCAAAAACACTGAAATGGTTTTTTTGCTGTGATTTATAACTTATAATTTAAAGTTTTAACTATTTATGAGATATGGTATGTAGACAAAAATAATTGTATGTGATTTTAGCCAGTACAGTTGAACTCAGTACACTTTTTACTACAATATTCCTTTTAACTCCACATTAAAAAAACGCACCGCTTAAAAATTAGTTATTGTAGTATAAACTATAAAGCACAAGCCTTAAATGGAAAAGAAGGCACCCTTGATTGTGGTTAATGGTTTTTATTTGTACTTTTAAGATGACAGCGAACTACGAAGATATTATCACAAATGGCACAATGATTTTAGACTCGAAAAAAATTTACAAACTACACTTCAAAAAACCTCCTCATTAAAACAAAAACCAAAAATAAAAAGTCTAAAAGTGTCCGCTCTCTCTCCATAGGCAGCAGCGGCAGCTTTGGTGGCAATAGGACCCGGTGCGCGCGCTCGCTTCAGCTCTTTTTCTCCCTACCCTCGCTTTGCTTCTTTCTTCCTTTCTATCTTATCCAACATGGACACGATGCCATCCTGTTTGCTGTTGGCGATGGCCTTTCCTTTGTGCAAGCCCTTTCATACTTTCTTCTTTGATTTATTTTTCTCTTCTTGTGTTCTTATTTTTCCTTGCTTTAGAGGATCACCGGCATTGGCTGCACATTTTATAATGGAGATGAACGAATAGATTGTGTCGTCAAATATAAAAGGGGGTGTACTGTGGAAGGAAAGAAAATAAATAAAGCAGGGGTGAAAAGCAAAGGGTGCTTGTTGTTCCAAAGGACTATATGAGAATTTTATTGTGATGAGCGATTAATAAATTTGAGTAGCTAAAATTTAAATTTTTGCAAAGATTGTATTTTTTGATAATTCTTCAGGAAAATTAGTTACATCGGTCAGGGCTTGCGGTCAAACTGCTAGAGGGAGCCAATTAGACTGGCTAGGATGCACGAACAGACCGGTCGAGGCATCGATCAGACCGCAGGGAGGTAGTACCACGAATTACTTGCCGGTAGTTCTTTTCTAGAGAGGTTCAGTTGCATAGTGTTTCAATTAGTCTGACAAGCCTGTAATTGGCAGTTAGACCAACCCAGAAACAATTTTCCCGGATTTTGGGTTTTTTGTTTTCGGATGATTTAAGATATGTTTGGTCAGTATATTAATGCTGCATGATGCATATTTTAGTTAACTAAGGTTAAGTTGCGAAGAACATATGCCCGAAAATGATTTCTTTGTCTTTGGATGTGTAGAATCGTTGATGGCAATCAGAGAGGGGGTGAATGATTGCAGTGCCCAGCGAAAGCTTTTCCCAAAATCTATTGCTTGTTTTTTTTCTGCTAATCACAGAGAGCACAAAAAAACAGCAAGAAAAAAAACAATAAAAGAGTATTAATCTTTACCTTTTCTTATTGCGTGTGCTGTCTCTGTGCACACACAAAGAACCCGGCCGCTCTCTGTTCATGGATGAAAACAAACCGGATGCTGCAGTATTTTTATCAATCCGAGCCGATCACAACATCCAACAGCTAGTGCATGAAACAACTTCTAGCAGATCTCGAAAATCGTGCACATCTCCGTGCATGCAGTCAAATATTCGTAATGCAAAAAAACCTTGATTAGCCTCACCTAATCACCTATCTAATCAACTTATGGCTAATAAACGCCACAGCCAAGCTCGTGTACACCACTACAATCAACTCAATGAAGCCACTTTTTTCGTTTTTTCTATTCAAACTAGAAATCGATTTTTAATTAAAACTATTTCATGTATGTAAGCAAGAAAAATACCTAAATATAGATCAATGCATAGAGAATCCCTAGGAATCAAAAAACTAGGAAAAAGGATAACACATGCAAATTTAAAAGCTCACGAACTTAATTGGAAAAACGCAGAAACTGTTCAGTTCAACTATCCATCAGCTGCCCTCTTTTTCCTTTTTTTTTCGTTTTCTCGCGTCACGGCCCCTGCAATGCTGCGTCTTTTTATTCGCTCGGTCACGGCGCCATCGCAATGCCTGCGTCGTTAGACGAGGACGCCAACGACGCGTGATTTCTTTTCACGCGTGATGAAGTCGACGATTTCTCGAGGAAGCGAACCAGACGTGTCCCTGTTATTCCTTCTGAATTAGATCTAAATTTTACTTCTGAATTATAGTGGCTACAAAGTGTCCTCCTGGAACTCTTCAAACCCTAGAACGAAAATTGCATCTCAAAAGCCACAGGGTTAGTCTCCAACCCCACCTCTATTTATAGTCTAGGGCCCAAAACCTGGGCTTATCCTAAGACCATGAGTTCTAATCCAATTCCAACAAATAAGGGACCCGAAACCCTTCCTAACACGGATTTTCTAAAATTCCAACTACAACTTCTCAAACTCATCATGTGTCGAAGCCTCCAAGACCGCACCTCCTGTATCTTCTCAACGCATCATCCACCTCTTATCTCCATATACTCCAGCGTGAGCCCGACCTCCTCGTGACATCCTCGACCACCTGGACCTTAGATTTCCCCCTCCTAGTCCCGGTCTTCCTCGTCATCGACCACGACCGTCTCCACGCCCAACCTGCACATGCAAAGACCAAAGAACAATCTTCCGGCACAAGTTTTCTCTAACTTGACCAACATCAATCTGCACACACGCGGCACAACTCGCATAACAACGCTAAACAAAATTATCAATTATTAATCATCAGAAATTAACTATTGTCAATTATTTATCACCAAAATATTCTAGACCTAGCCACATGGTCTAACAATCTCCTCCTTGATGAATACATTGACAACACCTTAAGATAGCATGATAAATTAGCTTCAAATAGATATAAGCGAAGTACTGAAGCCGAAAAGCATTTCAACCCACAAGTCTCAAATCTCTCCCCCTCAACACAATAGATGTAGTTTTAGCAAATTTCTCCAATATCTCACAAAGCACACCAAATCTCTCCCCCTTTGGCAATGTAATCATCAAGAAAATTTAGAGAAAGGATAATTCTAAGAAGGAGCAATGAGAATAAAAATCAAGAAGTTTTGTAGATTATCCAAGTCACTTTGAATTAATTTAATAATTTAACCAAGCCATATTTTTTGAGTAGAGCTATATAGATCATATAAAGTCATATATCATATAGCAATATCAAAACAAAGTTTTCAATTTGATTAAAGAATTTATATCAATGACAGGTATCTCAACAATGACCAGACTAATTATAAAGAGCACAATGAGATATCGCAACAAAAGTCAAGGTCTAAAAGTGAAGCAAATCTTTAATCTAGACGAACTAACAGTCTCATATAACAACCTATTGCTCCACATTCAATTCTTACACATGTGGCATGCTTGTAGCATACTTCTTTTCATGATTGCTTACTTCTTGTAAATGGTGGTATGCTTGAAGCATACTTCTTTTCATCTTGTGCACTTTTTGTGCTCTTTTTTTGTTTACCATTGCATACTTGGAGCATACATCTTTTCAAATGTCTTTTTCTTATTTTTTTTATAACATGCCAAATTGAATGATCATAAAAAGATTGCAATATGAAACATGTGATCCTCATAGCCTAGATTTAAAATAAGACTCACAATTAAGCTAATCATTTTTTATGAACATCGCAAAGTACTATCTATAATCAATCTAGTCAAAGTATTCCGCCATGTCATATTTTAGTTCAAGTGCAATACATTAATTGTAACTAGTTATGATCAAAACTACACAACATATGAATAAATATGGTAAAGAAAGCTATACAATCATTTAATTTCAATGGCTTGGACTCGTTGATTTAATTTGCAAGTATAATAAACAAAGCTTCTTAAATTTTTAATCATCAAACTCCCCCTCAGAATAATCCTATAGGATGTAATACGCCCAACTCACTTCGCAAAAGAGTAAAACAAGAAGTATCAAGCATTTTCAGGTGAATATCAGCAACTTGAGAATCTAACAAGATGTAAGACAATATCACCTTTTCCACCTGGTCTCTCAGAAAGTGAAATCTCTTGGAAGCCATCAAAGAGAGTGAAGAACCATCAAGTGTTCCAATCAAGCAATGAAGTAAAAGACCGGAACCGAATCGAGCTCATGTTCTCCATCCTTGTCAGCTGTTCTTACATCACATGAAATATCAGTCTCATAGTATTGGGGTTAGTAAAATAAGATTTAGAAATCCAGTACTGTGACACACGATGTGGAGAAACAACAACAAATCTAGAACCAAAATCATGAGCATGTGGGTGATTAAAATGCCAAAAAGGACGTGACTTATTTGAATTATATCTCAAACTAGCATGTGAAGCAGATTTAAAATCATCATAAAAGTTGTCTAAAAACTTAGGTTTCACATTAGTTATAGGAATAAAAGAGATTGCACGTTTTTTTTGTCTTAAATCATTAAATCTTTCCTTCTTCTCTTTCTTAGCAGGCCTAAAACAAAATTCATGCAAGTGTCCATCTCTTCCACAGTAGATGCAATGAAATTAAACATGCCCAGAATTCTTTTGAGATGATGAACTAGCACCTACATTATTATTCAATGAACTTTGCACAAAGCCAGTAGATTTAAACACAGTTTGTTTTGGTTCAGATTTTACTTCAATTTTTCCAGGCTCAAGAAACTTAACAACCTTAGAAAAATTATTCTTGGCATGCTCAACAAAATTAAATCCTAGACCACGATTTTTCACACTTGTTTTTGACCTGTCTAGGATTATATTTAGATTTTTCTTGCCAAAAGAAAATCTCTCCAAAGTGTCCTTAAGATACTCATTTTCTTTAGCCAATGAGGCACAAGATGTGCACTTAACCAGTTCATTTGCTAAATTATTGAAAGCACTAGATTGAACCAATCTTTCTTTTTCAACGAAATCATTCAATTGCCTAGTCAAAGCATCAATTTCAATATTTTACTTAGAACAATTTGAGCAAGACATGTTCACAATGTAAAGCATTTGTTGAATAGATTCCTGAGATGAATTAAGTCTAGCTTCTAGCAATTCACAATTAGAGCAAGCTTTAGATTGAGCATTTGAAATAATTGACTCTAAACATGTAGAAGTACTAGATTTGAGCTTTTTAATTCCATCATTAGCAAATTTTAATTTTTCATCACAAGAGTCATGTGTCAATTTTAATTCATCAAATTTATTAGTTACATCCCTAAGTTGAACCAGGTTTGATGCACTAATAGATCTAGCAGTCTCCAACTCAGAATATAAAACTTGGCAAGACTCACATGATTCATCATCAGAAATTAAATCTCTAAGTCTATTAATTTCATAACTTAGGCTTTCAACAACACAATTATTTTCTTTCAATTTCTGTTTTGTCTTTTTTAATTCAATAACAAGTTTAATTAAACCATCTTCAAGCTCATCATATAATGGTCTTATCTCATCGGGATCACTATCGCCATCATCATTGTTGTTGCCTGTTATGAAGCACATGCCCGTGAAATCATTGTTGTTGTTCTTCTTGCCTTTAGCATCATCATCATCGTGGTCATCATCGTCGTAGCTCTCAGATTCCACATCGCTCAAATGAAGACGCTCAATACCGATATGATCTTTTCAGCAAGCTTGCGACAGAAATTGCCACCCTTGGTATTGTTGTTCTTGAATGGCCGACGACGATAATTCTTCTCTTCCTTCACCACCTTTCCCTTGAGTTTGGGACAATTCATCTTAATATGGCCTGGCTCGCCACACTCAAAGCACTTGATTGGACTTGACATGCCACCTCGCTTCCTCACCCTCACATTGTTGAGTGCCTTGTATGCTTGTGAGGAGATCAACACCAAGTCCTCTTCAGTAAGCTGCTCGAACTGTTCCTCTGAAAAAGAAGACAAAGCAGACAAAGAAACACAAGACAAAGCACTCGACAAAGTCGCCTACACGGGGTTAGTCACAAGTGTTAAAGATGAAGATTTATTAATCTTAGATGGCAACGCTTCCATCTCATAGGTTTTTAATCTAGAATAAAGATCATCCATGGTTAAAATATCTAGATCGATAATTTGATTAATAGTTGTGACAACCATCAACCACTCAGAACCTAAAGATCTCAAAATTTTAGTTGCATTATCTTCATTAGCAGGAACAACACCAACACCGCACAGATCACTCTGTTTGATCGGAAACGGCAACAGAGGGGGGGGGGTGAATGGTGTCTTTAAAAATCGCCCCCAAGGTGTCCACAATATTCTCTACTCTCCAGTAGCTATTGAAGCTTAGAAGACGGAGAATAAAAGTTGACTGGAAACCCAAAAACAAATTTGACGAGAAACTGCTAAGACTTGGGCTACAAGACTATGAGCAAAGAACCAACAAAGTCATGAAAAGCTATGAAGAAGGAAGATGTTTGCTCACTGGCAAGGAAACCGCAAAAGATCAGCTCAACACATTTCCACAGCAAGAAACTGCAGACATATACTGCCACGGCAGACAAATAGCAACAATATGCTGCCACGGCAGAGAAAAGACAAGAAATTTCAGCCGACCGAAAACTTGATTTCTGCAGCAAATAGCAGGCCAAAACAGCAGCAGAAAGTAGACAAAAATAGCAGCAAAATAAAATAAAATCTACTGCCAGCCAAACAGCACAAAAGAAAGGAAAATCTGCTGCCAACCGAGCACTCAAAACAGCACAAAAGATGAAGTATGCTGCCAGCCAAAAAGCAGTAAGAAGGACTGCACTTCACTGCAGAAACTGCTGCCACGGCAAAGGAAGCTGCAGAAACTGCTGCCACGGCAAAAGGAAAATGAAAGCTAACTGTAGCTGCCGAAAGGAGTTTTTGCTTCCAAGATCAAAGATTGACAAAGCACAACAGTAGCAAAAACGGGTACTTGGCTGAAATGGCTGCTCTCCAAAAACTGAAAACTGCAAGTTAATCCATAGAGTACCAAAAACAATCCTAAAAGCTAAAAACAAGAAACTTGCCGACAGCTGGTTTTTGGGAGGAATTAGTAGCAAGAACTGAACATGCACTGCATGAGCCGATAGGAGAAATGGAGCTAAAGATTAAAAGATTGAGAAAGACCAAATCACAGCATGAGCATCACTTAATAGAAGAAAAACTGAGCAAATAAAAGAGGGCTGCAGTTAAGTGATACTTCTTGGAAAAATGCTACTTAGAAGAACCATGAAGAGAGACCCAAAACCATCACCAACAGAGATAGTCCTCCATATCCAATCAAAAAGGAAAACAGAGACAAGAAACAGAAGAACAATCCAAAGCATAATGATTCTCCCATTGAAATTGATACCGAGACAAGAATGCTTATACAAGATTGCTCTCAGCTCATCTCTCTCAATCTCACACTAAGTCCCCGTACATGCTTGAAAGATCAAGGACTCTACATATTGTCCTCACAACTCACATGGAGAGAAACTCAAAACATAGAACACTCAAAACCCACTCTCTCGATTTCAGCACTAGAGAGCACCTCTCTATTTATAGCCTCCATAATGGGTTCACACCACACTTTACCCATTAGCTCTCAACAACTCATAGCACTTTATCCATAACCCACTTCCTTTTGTGCAGCTTTGCATATTCACCAAAATGCCCCTCTTGCACCTTCCGGGAAGTTTCGTCATTCCTTGCCTTCCAAGCCACGCAGCTACCTCGAGCCCTCACTGTCTTCGGCACACCTCGACCGTTCTGACCTCGGCACCGCCTGCGCCTAATTCGGTCATCCCGTGCCTCGCCACGACTCCACCTCGACGTCCTGCAGCTATTATAGACAAGAAACAAATCACATAGCACCGCTCGATATATTGTGATCAACAATATCATTAAGAAAAATCTTAAGCATGAAAAAGCCAAAACCTGTCGAATCAAAATAATAAGAATCCTAATCGCTTCGACCAAGTTTGACCAAGTCCAACCAAGCCAAATGTACCACGCAACGACATGGTCCGAACCACACAAACCAAACTCGACTTTCCTAACACCGATGTCAAATACTCATCACACACATGGGGTCACCTCCACATGGTCCATCACACTCAATATTTTCTCAAAACGAGCAAAGAGATCATCAATGGATTCACCAGGTTTTATAGCAAAATCAAAATATTCTTTTTGATAAAGATTTTTACGCACTTTCTTGATTTTAGTGGTTCCTTCATGATAATCGCAAAGAGTTTTCTATATTAAATGAGCAGAATTAATATGAGCTACACGATCAAATTCTTTGCGAGAAATTCCTTGAAACAGCAAATTACGAGCTTGAACATTTAAATCAACATCTATTTTATTTAAATTAGTAACAGTAGTAGGAACCTTATAAGGTGTAGAAACTTTATTCCAAACATTACTACCTTGAGCCTCAATATAAGCTTGCATCCGACACTTCCAAAAAGCAAAATCAGTACCATCTAGCATGGGGGACGATTCACATACCTCTCTGACGCCATAGCAACCCGCTCTAATACCACTTGTAGGATCATCGATGGCAATCAGAGGGGGGGGGGTGAATGATTGCAGTGCCCAGCGAAAGCCTTTCCCAAAATCTACTGCTTGTTTTTTTGCTAATCACAGAGAGCACAAAAAAACAGCAAGAAAAAATAACAATAAAAGAGTATTAATCTTTACCTTTTCTTTTTGCTTGTGCTGTCTCTGTGCACACACAAAGAACCCGGCCGCTCTCTGTTCACGGATGAAAACAACCGGACGTTGCAGTATTTGTATCAATCCGAGCTGATCACAAAATCCAATAGCCAGTGCATGCAACAACTTCTAGCAGATCTCGAAAACCGTGCACATCTCGGTGCATGTAGTCAAATATTCGTAACGCAAAAACTTTGATTAGCCTCACCTAATCACCTATCTAATCAACTTATGGCAAATAAACGCCACAGCCAAGCTCGTGTACACCACTTCAATCAACTCAATGAAGCCACTTTTTTTTGTTTTTCTATTCAAACTAGAAATCAATTTTTAATTAAAACTATTTCATGTATGTAAGCAAGAAAAGTACCTAAACATAGATCAATGCATAGAGAATCCCTAGGAATCAAAAAACCAGGAAAGAGGATAATATATGCGAATTTAAAAACTCACGAACTTAATTGAAAAAACGCAGAAACTGTTCACTTCATCCATCCATCAGTTGCCCTCTTTTTCAGTTGCCTAAAACTTGGACTTATCCTAAGCCCACGAGTTCTAATCCAATTCGAACAAATAAAGGATTCGAAACCCTTCCTAACACAGATTTGCTAAAATTCCAACTACAACTTCTTCAACTCATCACGTGTCAAAGCCTCAAGGACCGCACCTCCTGTATCTTCTCCATGCATCATCCATCTTTGATCACCATGTGCTCCAGCGTGAGCCCGACCACCTCGTGACATCCTCGACCGCCTGGACCTTAGATTTCCCCCTCCGAGTCCCGGTCTTCCTTGTCACCGACCATGACCATCTCCATGCCCAACCTGCACATGCAAAGACTAAAGAATATTCTTCCGGCACATGTTCTCTCCAACTTGACCAACATCAATCCGCACATACGTGACACAACTCACATAACAACGATAAACAAAATTATCAATTATTCATCATCACAAATTAACTATTGTTAATTATTCATCACCAAAATATCCTAGATGATGAGGACATGACCCCTATGGATACAACCATATTTGCTATGCTTGTTGTCCTAATTACAAGAGTTCCTACGCATCGCTTAAATTATAAGGTGAGCTCGTTTCAAAGAAGTTTCACTTTGTTTGACAAAGAACTTATGATATTACATAATAAGAGTTTGTTGCGTTTGTTATTATGTACCGACATTTATGATGAAGATCATGCAATACGTGAGGCTACACATATGCTAAAACCGAGGACAGTTTTCTATCAAGAAGGGGAGGATGATGTGACCACGCCACAAACACATACGACAATAGCGCCCAATATCAAGATTGAACTAAAGGTGAATTCGTTTCTTCAGCCTTCATATGTTACTAAGAATAGACCGCTACCTAATGCAAGTGATTTAATTGTGCTTAGGAACTTGGGAAAGGATGAAGGAAAGGGACATGGAGTCCTGGACATGCATGGAAGGAATAATGGAGGTCACCACGTCACTTTGGGACTAAGTCAAGCACGAATTCGAGTTGGACACGTTTTGGAATCAGACTCGGACTGCTGCGATGGTACCAAGTTCAAACGGGCATAACTTCCTCATACGGACTCCGTTTAGGACGTTCTTGTACTTCATGGAAAGCTTATGAAGTCTACTTTCCAACGGATCCAACCTCATCTTCAAATTCTATCCGAGCCGGCCGCAATCGTCAAAAGAGTCCACGTTGGTCACGTACTGGAATCGGATTCGAACTGCTGCAATGGTGCAAGTTTAAACGGACATAACTTCCTCATACGGACTCCGTTTGGGACGTTCTTGTACTTCATGGAAAGCTTATCAAGTCTACTTTCCAATGGATCCAATCTCATCTTCAAATTCCATCCGAGCCGGCCGGAATCATCAAAACAATTCACGTAGGTTTCTGAGTCCGAGTCAAAAGGGTGCTGCGCCACCTCCACTTGGGCCCATGGGCCTTGTAACCCTAGGGTGTACCCTTTGGGACGCCTCCCTTGGTTGTTTTCACTATATAGGAGCCGTCGCCTCCATTTCTAGGATTTAGGTTTTGTTTAGATCAGTTTAGCCCCTTGTGCAAACTCCACGTTCTCTTGTGTCGGCTAGACCAACAGATTCGTGTTACAGAACCTCAACTATCCTTGTGCGACTTTTATATCTAGCAAGTTTCAGGTTGCTCACTATCCTTGTTCTTGCGTGTTCTTCGGTTGCATGCAGGAATAGACCTTCGTGGTCAGGTCAACCGCGTTCTTGGCACGGTTGATAACATCTTGGGGTTGGTTCAGCGATTGCTAAGGCGCAAGTGACGTCTCGTACGGTTGTAGTCGGATCGCAAGAGTCATCTCCACCGAAATCGATAGTTATCATCCTATCGGAAGATCGGGACCCCATCGCCTCATCAGTTGGTATCAGAGCTTCAGTTGACCGGTAGGAATTTCTTGTATCCCTAGTTAGTATATTGGTTTTTTATTTCCTATAGTCCAGAAAAATTGCCCCACAAAAAGAGTTAATTCCCGTTGTCGAAACCCCGTTGCGCCTTTCAATCTATTAGTTTTGGTTTGCTAAATTGAGTTTGTGTCCGTCTTAGCATTGTCTTGTTGCTGGTCATATATTTGGTTCCATAAAACTCCCAAAAAAATCCCCACGTCCAAAACCATAAAAACACATCAAACCCTAATTTCCAATTTCGGCCAGAAGACTCTCTCTTGTGCAGTCGCCACCAAAAACGCCATATCTTTTGTTTCCGATATTTTTTTGAGTGAGACCACCGCCACTAGATCCATAACTTCCTTATATAACTTCCCCTAAAATTTCGCTTCATTCCATTAAGGCAGTTAAAAGATATCTGCGGTGCAAGTTGACCCAAATTTCCGGACTGAATCTGTAACAGTCTGCGCTTGTGATTTTTGTGCGATTTTATCTGTCGGTTTCTAGAACTTGGCCCCAAAACAAAAGTTGTATAAAAAGCCGTCAGAAAACAGAGAAAAAAAGAATCATTAAAAAAAAGGCAACTGACAAAAAGTTACGGCCAAAATACCGACGTGCTGTCCAGTGGACAGAAACCTTCAGTTTCCAAGTTTTGGGTCAATCTTTGTGCTCTTCAATTCCAAATTGCATTTGATTGAATTATCTTGTATTTACCACTCCTATACATTACCATACACATATTTTAGCCTTCTTCCATCCTTGGTTGATCAGCAATATAGGCTAAGTGCTAGATACGAACTATAATTCAATTCTGTGCAATTTCTGAAATTAATTGATTGTTTTCCTTTGCTACAAAATACATATGCTAGTGAATAAAGATTATATGTGGGCTGGTTGCCTTATCTATTTAACGGGTTGGATAGAGACTTGCTAGTTAACCATCCAATTATCCATCATTCTAGCTAAGTATTCTAGGTTTAGGGTTTAAGTGTTGTGGTGTGCTCTCTTGTGCCTAGGTAGAGTGGCTATAAAGTCTTCATCTTCAAGTAGTAATACATCAATTTTGTTCATCTCTCATGGAGTTTTCTTATTTTGGTTGATTTACTCGGCCTTATTGGTTTTGATCTCCTATGTCCCCTTCTTACGCATACATGTAGGCACCAAGTTTTGTAAGTTCTTGAAGTTATCTGATTTTGCTTGGATTTGATCTTATCGTGAATTTTCTTGATCCAAGAGTTTGTGCATCAAATCTTTATGAGTTCTTGTTTACAACGAGCAAGTCATATTTTGAGTTTTCAGTTTTTCCTCAGTTTTGGTACAACCTTGTTTTATCTTCAAAAAGGTCTGAACTTTGACTAGGATTCAAGCAATCTTTAAATGGAATAGGCTTCTGAGACCTTAAGTAAGGTGTGTGTAAAATCTCATCTCTTTTGGCCATGGATTTTTGGAGTTGCACCAAAGATGGTTTGGGTTCAGGCTGATTTTCTGTTCTAAAAACAGGGGAGTGGTCATACTGCTATCAGGCCTAGTCATATCAAAGGCCGGTCAGACTGCCACTTCCACCGGTTAGACTGCTAGGAGCTTCGGTTAGACCGCCTCCAAGCCGCCGGTCAGACCTCTTCATTCTGCCCTATCAGACAGCCCAAGTGCTGATTTTTTGTTCATTGGTTTCTGAGTTGATTGCCTTGGCTTTGGTTTTCAATTTTGATCTTCATAGTTTAGTAGCTATTTGAGTAAGAAATTGGTAAATGCTTGGAGAAAAATTTTGAAGGCATCAGTTGAAAAGAAGCTCCTTCTTGTTTCAATTCCCACGAGCGAATCACTTTTGTTTTCATGGTTGTATGCGGTCTATGTTTTTCAATACGAGTCGATTATGGTCCCTCGTTATTTACTGAATGTTTCATACCGGTCCGTTGATCTTCTCTTGGAGTAGGTTCAAATGGAGCCTCGAGTGCAAACATTTAACTGAAATAGGTATTGATGCAGTTTTGGTTTATGGTTAACGAGTATATGTCCTAGTTGAAACTACTTCGGAGAAAGAGCCAAATCTGAAACAACTGAGCAAATGAGAGTGATGTAACTGATATACCAGGGGGAAAAAAAAGGATCAACGTGAAATAGTCTAATGACCACAAGAGAAGCATGAACAGGGATCTCTTTGACATTCTGGATAAAAAATATATATACAGGTGGTCAAAATTACTCTAAAAATTTCTACTTGCTTGCGGGTTGCCCTGTGCTAGACAGAAAAAAACAGTCTGCTAGTATGCAGATGAGAGTCCTCTGCATATATGGCAATGTAGCTATGTTTTTTCAAATTTAGCCTCTACGTATCCGTTTTTGCAAATCTAGCTTTCTTCCTGAGCTCGCCAGCCACGGTAGACGATACGTGTTACCCGCCATGCTACCCTAGCTCAACAAGAGGGTGCCACCACAGGAGGATGGGTGAGCTTGGTAGGACATCGATTGGAGCGGTTGCCACACTTGTGGAGCTTGGCAGCACTGGATGAGGTACCCAAGCTCGGCTTCTCCTGCCATGGACTTGCAAGGCAGGTGGGCATCGCAGCAAGCTCGGTAGGCAGGTGGGCATGACAGTGAGCGCAGCAACATATCTGGCGCAGCAGGTTGCCCTATTTAGCAGATTTTTTTAATAATACATTATTGAAAATATTGCAGTAATGGAAAAAGTATGATTCACAATTATTTCTACCATTTTTGTGTTTTTAGTAGTTTTAAAATAATAGGTAACTATAATGTTAGAATTTGACAAGTGTGCCTCATGTTGCATTAAGTAATTTACCATGCCGAGCCCAACACAACACTTTGTTATGAAGTTGCAAATTATATGGCATATAGAGTTTAGTTAGGTGCATATGTTTGCCTTACTATTCCTACGAAACAAATGGCCACATGTATGAACCATCAACCCAAACTAGAATTAAGATATATGTTCTCCTTTTGGAAGTTAGGCTTGCAGTCATTCACGACGACCGCTTAGTACTTAGCTTCCACAACTTCTATAGGGTTGTCTCAGTTCGAAATAACCTACCATTTAGCAGGGGCATCAAGGACCATTGGTGCCTTTTCCTTGTCTTCCCTCTCTCGGCCTTTCCCTTATCCTCTAGAGTGTAAGGTTTCCAATAGGTGAAGTTTTGAAGCGCCACTAGGTATTTGAGCATGTATTTTTGCTCGATGAATGCTCTATCGTACCTCTCCAGACAGTTGATCAATTGGAACAAGTAGTAATGCTGTCACCTGCTGTCATGCACGGAGAAGGTTAGCGATATGTGAAATAAAATATGCAGTGTGATTTATCAATATGCGACATTAACTAACGCGGATATCGCTGCAAGTGTAGTGTGCCCAGTCGGTAGTGGCTGGATGTTTAGTGTCCATAGTTAATGAACCGTACTACGTGTTTGCCGTCATCATACATGTTGCAGACGGATGCTAGGAGGCGTTCCAAGGTGCTCGAATGTCCTCAGCGTATCAGGCACCACCCTTGGATACGATACGGTGAAGCTAATTGTACTACAACATAGGACAAAATAGGTTAGTCATGTATGATCAGTACAATACAAATGAGAATCTGAAATAATTTATCATCTCACCATGTCATGGCACACTGTGTCAGTCCGGGCCAAGTGCCCACCTTTCAGCGTGCATGGCCTCTGTCGGGGGTTGCAGAGGGGCCCCCTTAGTTTGCAACGGGTGTGCAGCATGTACTACCACAAGTACTCATGTATGTGTCTAGGTCGTACGGTCGTCACTCCTACTTGACCTGCATCCTCACCGACCGCTCCCAGGTCATGGTCCACAGTAGTTATGTCTGCCTCCAGTCGTCGCTCTTCCATCCCTTTTTTGTTTGCCTACAAAAAAGACATGGTATGAAATGATTTTTTGGTAGGGAAATAAAAATAAACAAGTTGTATGTGACTTAGAAGATATAGCAATGGACTACATGAAAAGAGCTAACAAATTATTTCACTTACAAGTGAATGGTTCTCGGTAGAGGTCGATCCTGTGCTGGTAGCACATACTAGTAAAGTAGGAACTATCTCATAACTCTTTGGGGGCGTATGGTTCCACCATATGGGAGAAGACGAGGTAGTATTGGCCTGCTTACATTGCACTGACAAGCTAAACAACGCAGTCTCTAAGATGAACTATGTGGTCTACACCATCTATACAATGGCATCCTTGTTATGAACTCTGGGTATACTCGTCATGGCCTCTTCCTGGACCATCCTAACTCGCTAGAAGTCCAATGAGTACCTATGGTTGGTCCATCCATTGAGTGACCATAGAACCATGTGTCCAACTGGTATGGGTGCACCAACACCCAAAAGTATGGTCAACCAATAGGGAAGTGCTCCCATGATCACAACTACAACAAAGTGTATTAGACGGTGAGGTTTGGCTCCCCTTTAGCGTACTACGAGCCGTCGCACAAACCCTTGTAGGTCATGCACACTACAGTCATGCCCTAACTGTACAGTGGGACCTCACCAAGCTCGACGTCAACTAAGGACTCCGCGAGGTGGATATAGCTAGGGTACACCCAATCTCCATGAATCATAGGAAATTGTACCTACCCGAATAGGAAGATCAGGTAAGCAACTATGGGGGACCTTGCAACCTTCAGCGGTGCATCTTCTGGGTAGTGCATAAATCGTGGCAGCCACAAATATGGCAGATATGGGGTCATGTCTAGAATGGGATGACCAAACTTGTGCAACAGACATAACTTCCATACGACTGGTCTAAGGGGTACCATGACATGGTCTTGTAGTGGTAGGCCGGTAAGGTAAATAATATCTTGCAGGGTGACAGTCATCTCTCCCATCGAAAGTGAAACATGTGGGTCTTTGGACTCCACCAGTTAATGAGGGCGAAAGAAGCAGCGAGTCTTAGGCGAACGAGTGCACAATGTGCATCATCCTTGCTATGGGTAGTAACCCAGCCCACTGTAGAACTGGAACGTAGTGATTGTTGAGAGACGAGTCTTCCTAAAGACCTCGGAGAATGAAGGGGCGGAACAAAGGGGTGCAGCCTATCACCGCTTGCTACGCCTGTGTAGGATCGGAAATGGCAACAGAGGGGGGGTGAATGGTGCCTTCAAAAATCGCCCCAAGTATTCACACACAAATCTCCCTCTTCGATAGCTATAGCAGCTATGAAGAGAGAAGAAATTCGTTCACTGGAAGCCGAAAACCATTTTGCCGATTGATCACAGATATTCACGAAAGAGAAGAAACCAGACCGATAGGATCTTTTTGGAAGCTACAGACTGCACAGACTAAAATGGCCGGAAGACTTTAATAGAACACAAACTACAAAGAAGGCATTTGACTGCAGAACCGAAACTCTGAAAAATTGAATCAGCCGAATTGAGAACAAAGAACACAAAAAATACCGCGCTACAGACCTGAAAATAGAAACTGAAAAGACTGAAATCTGCAAGGAGACTTAGCAGAGAAACTGAATCAGCAAACAGAAACTGAACACTCCTTGACTGAAGACAGTATCTTGACTGCAGAAAAGGACTCAAAAGACCATATGCTGCTGAAAACAGAGAGAAGAGGAAGAAATACTGAAAACTGACAGACATGAACTAAACACACAAACTGACTGCTGAAAACTGAACTGCTTGGCTAAAAACCTCCAATACTCGGCTAACCTGAATGTCTCGGCAGAAGTCTGCAGTTTTTCGATTGAAAACAGTAGAGAAGCAAAGACTGAACAGAGTGGACTGCAGTCCAAAGAAATTGAGGTAGCAGCCGAACACCTGAAAATAAAATGAAGAACCACCGAAAATGAAAACAGCAGCGTCACTGATCTGGCCCAAGGGCTTAAAGACACTTGACTGCAGAGACACTGAAACCTGACAACAGTAATTACTTCACATGAACCGAAAACAGAGAGATAGACAAGTAATTGCTGCTTTTCTTAGACCGAAAGATCAGGACTTGCAAATTGCTTAAGATTCTTCAATCCTTTGACCAAGGACTTTTGAATTCAGCTAAGAATTGACCTTAGGACTAGAAAACACAAATCTGCAAACAACCTTTTTGAAGGAAAAGCATGAACATCAAAGTGCTCTGCCTCCAAACCCTAGATTTTTGCAAACAGGGGAAGAGAGCACGAGCTGATTTTTGGGAAGAACAGGGCTGCTAAAATTATTGCTCTCAGGAATATGCTAGCCAAATGGCTTTGAAACGATTCCCAATTCTAATCAAACACATTTTGCAGCCACTAGAACAAGGATTCAGCTCATACTTGAAAGAAACTGAACCACAATCATAGGGAAAAGCAAGAAACCTAATTAACTCAGGCAAATGATTTCTCATATTGATTAGGAGATATGAATGATTACAAATGTTTCTTCTACATACATCACATGCCCATTCTCACCACTGAGAAGAACTCACATCCTGAGCATCACACACGAGAGGAAAGCTCAAGAACTCCACACCCACACACTGACCCATACGCAATTGAATATCGAGAAGTGTCTGCCACTCACTACATGCTTCCCAACAAAGAAGAACTGTTGGACCGAAATGGCGACAGAGGCGGGGTAAATGTCACTTTCTAAAAATTAAATTCGACCCTCAAGTATCCACACTTATGCTTCTTCTCCAATAGCTATGGAAGCTATGAAGATAGAAGATATGCACTACTAGAAGTCACAGCAACAAGGATAAACCAGATCTAGAAAGAAACAGTCAAGAAAAATAATTTCAGAGCAGGTCTGACTGCAAGCGGTAGTACCGCTGAGACGAGCGGTAGTACCTCTGGGCGGTAGTACCGCTGAGCCAAGCGGTAGTACGTTTCGAGGAGTGGTAGTACCTCTCGAACAAATCAGCAAACAAGATTTTCAGACAGCAAAAGCAAAAATCCAAACATCAACAAAATTAGAGGATTTCTTCTAGATCTCTCTGCCCAGATCACTGAGTCTACCTCTCAAATAACCTATAGGGCCTAGGAAACAGAGAGATGACAACTCAAGAGCACAAATTTCAGATTATAGCAAAAATCTGAAACTTTTGCAAAACTGAGCCAAAACTCAAATTACTCTCTAATCTTTGATCCTTTGGCTATGAAACTTTGAAGATAGCTACTCAATAGCCTCTGGATTCTCCGTGCCAAATTTCAAGCCATCTCGCAAAAGGAATCAAGATTTGCACTAAACCCTAGAAGGAGGAAATGAAGAACAGGGAGGCTCAAAAACTCAAATCTGAAATTAAACGAAGTTTGCTCTTGGGAAACTCGATCAAATGATCTTGAGGCATCATCCCAACATAGAGCAACCCATTTTGGCACTCCCCAGCAAGAAACAACAGGAAATCGAAAAACTCAAAAATCACCCATGAGCAAGAACAAAGAACAGAGAAGAGCTCGTGAAGAAAGCTTCTCGGATTTCATTCCTGGAAACAAGAAATACAAAGAACTATGTCCCCATATGCGTGGGCATTAGAACAAGAGTTGATTACATGGAATCTCTACTCAAACCCTCTCCTCATCCTCTCCAAAACACGAGAACACCCCCACACTACATGCTTGGAGGAGGGGATGAACACACAGAGAAAGCTACGAAGGAGGACACAAGCACAGAGCCTTCTCTGCCTCTCCTACCAACTCTCAACAACTAAAGCCCTAAAGCCAAAACAAACTCTCCCAAGCTCATTTTGACTAAAGCGCCACCTAACAATCCACTCAAACCCTAGAATCCATGAAGGGGCATGCAGCCACTCCCTCCTATTTATATCCCTTGGCTAACGGGTCTCCACCCCGTATGCCCGCTAAATCCAACAGAGCCCGCTCCCGCTTGTGCAGCCTCGCGAATTTACCGATTCGCCCCTCCTGCACCTTCCGGGAAGCTTCCGCGCTCCTTGTCGTCCACGACCCGCAATTACATCGAATCTCCGCCGTCTTCGACACATCTGACCGTTTTGACCTCAACACCACCTGTGTCTAGTCCGGTCACCTCGTGTCTCACCACGACTCCGCTTCAACGTCCTACAGCCACACAGACAAGAAACACGTCAAATAGCACCGCTCGATACATGTAAGCATAAATGTATTAACGAAATAGCCCAAACCTGACAAGTCGACATAATATGCAATCTAAACCATTTGATCAGGTTTGACCAAGTCCGACCGAGTCCTTTGCACCACGCAACGACATGGTCCGAACCAACCAAATCAAACTCGACTTCCCTAAACCGATCTCAATTACTCATCACACACATGGAATGACCTCCACATGGTCTCTCAATCTCCCCCTTGATGAGTATATTGACAAACCCCGAAAAAGCACAAAGTTGAGTTTGAAAAGCAAGAAAGAAGTCAAACGTGATCTAAAGGAAGGAAATGAAGCTAATGACCATGTCGACACAAGGAGCAAAAGAAAGAACATGTTTTCCTTAAAGCTCCCAAAATGGCTTTTTCTACCACTATTCTCCCCCTTTTGGCAATAAACACATCAAGGATGCAAGGAAGAGAACAAGTCTCAAAAATGGATGAAATAGCTGAAATTTGATGATTCTAAGCATTTAGAGCCATGAGAATTATCCAAGATGACCAACAAGTATTACATCAAGCCATAAATCAATAGAATGCTATCTAGATCATGACAAGATATATATAAGACAGCTAAACCAAATAGATGACAATCTGAAATTTAGTGCAATTTGAGAGCATGTCAAGTCATCCATGATCATAGTCTAGCTAGAGGTATCCAAGGATGATGCAAACCATGTCAATAAATTAAGCGGAACCAGGAAGCTAGTATTGAGTCTAATTAGAGTGCTACAAGCTCAAGAGTGAAATATTTGTTTAAGTACTTGGTTCTTTTTGTAGATTAAGCAAAAGAAGCATGAGTGACATATTTTCTTTTGAAATTCAAGGTTGTTGCCAACCAAATTTTTGTTTAGTCATGTGCTAGATCTCAAGCATTATGCGATCATGCCAAGCAAAAAGCTTAAGACAATGATCTTGGTCATCCAAAACTCCCCCTGAGTTCATGCCATGTGCAATGGCAAGCCGTCTCATGAGAAAGAATTGGTGAGATCAGTTTTTTCGCACAAAAGAGATCTGTTTGCATTCTTAATGATTATACTAACTCATGCTACATCAAGAAATAGCATAGCTCAATCTAAAGCTCAATAAAGATTCAACGCTCAGCTCAGCCTATTTGACATGGCATGAATCATAAAAGGATAACGCAAGAAAGACTAATCTCGAAAGCTAGCATGACAAGTTTTAATTCAAGTTGAGCAATTTTAATGAACTTATCATGGCAAAAGCTAGTCTATACATATGAAGTCATGATCAATCTAGAAAATAAGCACAAATCATGGTAGAATGTAAAGCAATGTAACCATGTCATGAAAGGATAATAATCAAGGCTCCATGTAGTTATTTACAATGCAGAATGACATGCAAGAAATCCAGCTCCCCCTCAACATGTGATGCAACTTTTAGTTCAAGTTGAGTTAAGTCAATATTAAGCTCCAGAAGCTCCCAAATGAACTCCCCCTGAACCAAAGCTAAAACTGAGAAGCTGGCAAAGAAAACAGAAAACAGGCAGTCCTTAAAGCATAGATAAGATAAAGAGGATACTATGGCTCAGACTGACTCTCATCTACCCCATATGACTCCAGGACTATCAGCTGGTCTACTAACAACCTAGGGAGCAAACACGTACCCTGTCTACCCGAGGGTGGCCCAACACTCGCTAGAACCCACAAGAAGTGAGTAAGCTCAACCTAGAGAGAAGAAAGACAGCTAACAGGCAGCATCCTGAAGACACAAGATGAGAGGAAGAAGTCTAAGCAGTTAGGCAAGAGAACCACTCTAACCTATTCTAGAAGGACTATCCCAGATGCACCCAAAAATGCAATGCAACAGCAGGAGTAAGAGCATAATCAATATAGTAAAGTAGTAAAGCACAAAGCTCCCCCTCACAGCAGCCCGTAAGGACAACCACCCCAAGCTCTCCCCGCAGAGCTGATAATCTAGAGCTATCCAAAGGCTTGGTAAAGATGTCAGCCAACTGGTGGTCACTCTCCATAAACTGGAGCACTATATCACCCTTCTCTACATGGTCTCTAAGGAAGTGATAGCGAATATCAATATGCTTGGTCCGAGAGTGCTGCACTGGGTTCTTAGCAATGTTAATCGCAGAAGTGTTATCACAAAAGAGTGGAACACTATCTATGACTAACCCAAAGTCCCGCAGGGTCGAGTCCATCCAGCACTGCTACAAAGAATCGGCTGCAGCAACGCACTCGCCTCTGCGGTGGATGTGCAACACCGATCGCTTCCTCGAAGACCAAGAAATGAGAGAAGTGCCAATGAATTGGCAAGTGCCAGAAGTGCTCTTCCTATCTATCCTACAGCCCGCAAAGTCTGCATCCGAGAAGGCTCTCAGGGAAAGACAAGAAGAGGAAGAGTACCAGATACCATAGTCAATGGTAGCTCGAAGGTACCAAAGAATGTGCTTCACCGCCTGGCGGTGAGATACACGAGGAGAAGCCTGAAATCGGGCACAAAGACACACGGAGAAGTGTATGTCCGGTCTCGAGGCAGTGAGGTATAAGAGGGAGCCGATCATACTCCTATACTCCTTCTGATCAACTGGCTCGCCATTCTCATCTGGGTCGAGTGAAGCTGATGTAGCCATCGGAGTGGACACCGGCTTACCATTACTCATATCGAAGCGCTTCAGATGGTTTCGAGTGTACTTGCGTTGATGCAAGAAGGTACCCTCCCGAGTCTGCTTAATTTGGAAGCCAAGGAAGAAACTTAACTCGCCCATCATGCTCATCTCAAACTCCGAACTCATGACATCGAAAAACTGTGAAATGAGAGCATGCGAGGGCCGCCAAAGATAATGTCATCCACATAAATCTGGACGAGCAGAAGACCAGTGCCATGCCGGCGGATGAACAAGGTCTTGTCTACTTTACCCATCTCAAAACCATGACTCAACAAGTAGGACTTAAGCCTCTCATACCAAGCTCTAGGTGCCTGCTTAAGTCCATACAGAGCTTTGAAAAGTTTGAAGACATGGTTTGGGTATTGGGGTTTTCGAAACCTGGAGGCTGTCTCACATAGACTTCTTCCTCAATGAAGCCATTGAGGAAGGCACTCTTGAGATCCATCTGGTAGAGCTTGAAACCCTTAGAAGCTGCAAAGGCAAGCAGGATTCTAATGGCCTCAAGTCTAGCTACAGGGGCAAAGGTCTCCTCAAAATCCAGACCCTCAACCTGGGAGAAACCCTGTGCTACCAATCTAGCCTTGTTTCGAATAACCACTCCATCCTCGCTTTGCTTGTTCTTGAACACCCACTTAGTCCCAATGACATTGTGACCTCGCGGGGGCTCGACAAGCGACCAGACCTTGTTTCTCTCGAAATTTTTTAGCTCCTCATGCATGGCATTGACCCAAGACTCGTCTGATAGAGCATGACAAACGTCTTTGGGCTCAAAGGAGGCAACAAAGGCAGAATGGAGACAGAATTGAGACATGCCAGATTTTGAACGAGTGACTCGCTCAAACAGGTCTCCAATAATCTGCTCAGAAGGATGGTCTTTTTGGATATGTCGAGGTGGTCCAGAATGAGATGAAGAAGTGGCCTCTACCTCGTGAGCTGATGAGATAGGAACAGAGCCACTAGCTCTAGAAGAAGCAGAAGGCATGGGCTGATCTCCTCGAGGTGCGGTGGAGGAAGGCACCTCGAGGGGTGGATGAGAGACTGGATCGGGTAGACAACTGTCATCTCCATCATCCTCATCATCCACAAAGATGGGCTCGGACTGCTCTAAAGAACCTGAGATATCGGGCCTAGTCTCCGGACTGGCCTCATTGAAGGTCACCTCACAGGTTTCTACCAACTTACTAGACTCGCAGTTCCAGACCCTATAAGCCCACGAAGAAGTCGAGTAGCCTAGAAAGATCCCATCACAAGAACGTGACTCGAACTTATTTAGGTTCCCGGACTTCAAAATAAAGCACTTGCAACCAAACACACGAAAATGAGAGACGATGGGCTTTTGCTCATATCCCAGCTCATAAGAAGTGTGGTGCAAGTGTGCCCTCAGAAAAACTCGATTTGAGACATGGCACGCGGTGGCTATAGCCTCAGCCCAAAACTTCCGCGGTGTAGAGTACTCATCAAGCATTGTCCTGGCCATCTCGACCAAGGTATGGTTCTTTCTCTCCACGATGCCATTTTGCTGTGGGACATGCGGAGAGGAGAACTGATGCTCTACACCTGTCTCATCGCAGAACTTCTCAAAGTAGGAATTCTTGAACTCCGTGCCATTGTCACTGCGGATCGCTCTCAAGGCACCCGGGAGCTCAACAGAAAGCCTACTGAAAAGACCTCAGAAATGTGAAAACGTCTCATTCTTCGAGGCTAAGAAAAACACCCAAGAGTACCTCGAGAAGTCATTGACCACGACAAGGACATACCACTTCCCTCCTGCTGACTGCACTCGAGCTGGTCCAACTGTGTCCATATGGAGCAGCTATCCCGGTGCATCGGTCATAGTCACTGTGACTGGAGTGTGAGAAGCGGCAACCATCTTGCCATGCCGGCAAGGAGCACAAACTAGATCTTTGACCATCTTGAGTTTCGGCAGACCACGAATGAGATCGTGGCCGCTAACTCTGGTCAAATGGTCAAATCCAATATGACCAAGTCTCCTATGCCAGAAAGAAAGATCGTGGGACTCAGAAGCAACTAAACACCTGAGAGGATCACCAGAAGACTCAGAAAAATCAACACGAAAGATCCTCCCAAAACGAGAAATCCCGCAAACCAGACTACCCGAAGAATCAAGAATTTTGCAAGCGTTTTTCTTAAAGCTCACCTCGAAACCGTAATCGGTAAGCTGATAAACAAAAAGAAAATTATACTGCAGCTTACTAACCAAAGCAACATCTTTCAAAATGAAGGAATCATTCACACACACTGTACCTTTGGCGATGACGCGCCTAGATGAAGCATCTCCGAAGGTGATCGTCTCATCACCTGGAGCACGGGCAAGGGAAGAAAACCAACGGGAGTCTCCGGTCATGTGTCGTGAACACCTGGAGTCTACAAGCCAAACCTTTCCCTTCCCTGCCCGGTGAAACCGAGTCAAACAGAGAGTAAAGTCTCAGTATTGGGCTAAATCAAGAGTGATTTTGGCACCCAATACTGAGTAACACGTCGAGTAGAAGAAGTAACCACACACGACTGACCTCTAGCTACCCTACGCTCTCTGTCACTCAACAAGCCAGAAGGTCTGTGTGCAGACCCGAAGCTATTGTTGGGCTTGACTGCTACAGAGGAGCGAGTCAAGACACCAGCAACATGCTGATCACACCGCGGGTAGCTATCTTGACGGGGAAAACGAGATCTACCCTCAGGACGGCGGAAGTCACGACCGAAGAGAGCATGAGGACGAAAACCAGAAAACTAGGAAAAACCAAGTCCTCGATGCTGCCCAAACCCATCAGAAACAAACCTGGACCTTGTGTTGGTCTTAGGTGCACTCAGGGTCTGGGGTCGATCCTGAATGCGCCTAAGAGCCTCAGCACGGTCTATTCGCGCGATCTTGGCGCGCCTGAAGCATCGATCGATCAGATGTCCATCCTTCTGACAGAAGGTGCAGTGGTACTTCACCTTCTGAGAGGTGGAAGTAGCACGAAGAGGCTTCACCTTCTGAGAGGTCGAAGCAGCAGGTGGAATCACCTTGCTGTCAGAAATCCCTTAGACAAAGCCCGCTGACTTAAATTGGACTTTCTCGGTCCTCGGGTCAGTCTCGATCACACCTGGTGCTATGGGTCTGAGCACGGCAGGTGGATGCTTTCTCATGTCCTCATAAAAATCGTATCCTAGACCCTGATTAAATCTGCAAATCTTGGATTGGTCTAGAATAAGATTAAGCTTCTTCTTGCTGCCTACAAATCTCTCGAGAGTGTTCATAAGATACTGACACTCCCGAAAGAGAGAGGTGCAAGAAGAGCAGGGGGAAGAAGAGACAGCAGAAGGTAAGGGAGCAGAAGAAGAACCAACAGTAGAGGAAAGGATGGCTTGTGCACGCACAGCCGACTCTGAGGGGACAATCCTACTACTAGTAGGTTGGTTCACGTCACTAGGCATCTCTACCTTACCCTGAGGCTTCTCCCCCTTCTCATCAATCACATCACAAGCTGAAAGTGGCTTCTCTAGAAGGTCCTTAGTTAGCTTCACACATTTCTCATCCAATACAATCAAGTCAGATTTTAGTTTGTTACAATTAATGCATGGTGAGCTAACAGGGTCCTTAGAAGCAGTTTGTGCCAATCTATTATTGTTATCAACTAATTCTTGAAACTGTTTGGAGACAGCTTCAACTCAGCAGTAAGCTTGGGACAGTTCATACATGAAGCATTGGGCCAAGAAGAAAAGCTTGTAGTTCTGCAATTTTATGATCTGCCCGTTTTAGGTTCATCTTCAGATTATTGCAATTTTCACATGTCTTAGGCAGATCAAGCAACATAGTATAAAGACCTCTAAAAGTATTGTCCTTATCCTCACATGAGGTGCAAGATGTAGTCTCAACAACAGCAGATGAAATAGGCGCTACTCTACTCGTCTCAAGCTCATCAAGAAGACTAACATTCTCCACCTTAATCATGTCTAGCTCAGAGGACACACTATCATGCAAGGTCCTTAGTTTCTCCATGTCATCCAGCAAAGCAGAACAAACATCACAATCGTCACGGGAGGGAGCAGATCTAAGTGAAGTAAGCTCCCGTGACAAGCTCTCTACTACCTTCTCTAACTCGGTACACCTAGCCCTAGCTCTAGCATGAAATCCACCTAGCTTAAGAAAAGCATAATTAAGCTGGTCGTAGGTGGGGCATACCTCGTCCGAGTCGAAGTACAGCTCGCTGTCGCTCAGTTCACCCGCAAGGGCCATGAAGCACATGCCGGAGAAGTCGTCGCCACCCTTGGGTTCTTGCTCGTCCGTTCCATCATCGTCGCTCCACCCCTCCACCTCGCTGAGATCGAGGTCATCGAAGGCGATGAGAACGCGGTGGAAGAGCTTCTTGGCCTTCCCAAAGTCGCGGAACTTCTTCTTGCCTTGTGCAGGAGCTGAGGGCTTCTTGTTGCGGTTCTTGTCGGTGTAGTCATTCTTGCCTGAACCGCCGTAGTCGTTCTTGCCCTTCCCCAGCTTGGGGCAATTCGCTCGAATATGGTTGGGGCCACCACACTCGAAGCAGATCATGGGTCCTCCTCTCTTTCCGTCCCTCCTCCTCTTGTAAGCATGGGAGAATCTTCGAGCTAGAAGGGCTAACTGCTCATCCGCAAGCTGCTCTAACTGATCATCAGATATGTCACAGAGAGCAGCAAGGGAGAATCCACACGGCAAATCAGAGGAAAGACCAGAAGCCGAACCGGGATCGGTGACTAGGGCCATCGACTGTGACTTCGACTTGCCAGAGACAATGTCAATCTCGTGAGTCTTGAGGCGCGAGTACAGCGCATCAAGAGTCAAAGTAGAGAGGTCCGTGGTGTCCTTGATGGTAGTCACCTTCATCTCCCAAACATGAAGGCCGAGTGCAGCGAGCATCTGTCGAGCGTTATCTGAGTCGGGGTATGTGAGACCGACTACTCGGAGGTTGCTCAGAATCTTGTGAAAACGCGCAAAACACTCATCAAGGGACTCACCAGCGAGCATTTCAAACTTGTTGTAATCTCGCTTGAACTGGTCCTGTCGCACCGTCTTTATTTGGGTGGTGCCCTCATGGTAAGCATCGAGGTCTCCCAAATATCGAAGGCGGACGTAAGATGAGATATGCGGTCAAACTCGCTACGACTCAGGCCCTGGATTATGATGTTCCTTGCCTTAGCGTTTGCCTCAACATCATGCATATTTTCAGCATTGATTTTCTCATCGGCAGGAACAACAAACCGAACCTTGACCTTACGCTAGATGGCGTACCCCTAAGCCTGGATGTATGTCTCCATTCGGCTCTTCCAGAAGGAGTACTTATCCGTCGCCATGGCTCTAGAGACCGGTTAAGATCTATGAAGAAGAGCTAACCGGCTCTGATACCAATTGTTGGACCGAAATGGCGACAGAGGGGGGTGAATGTCACTTTCTAAAAATTAAATTTGCCCCTCAAGTATCCACACTTATGCTTCTTCTCCAATAGCTATGGAAGCTATGAAGATAGAAGATATGCACTACTGGAAGTCACAGCAACAAGGATAAACCAGATCCAGAAAGAAACAGTCAAGAAAAATAATTTCAGAGCAGGTCTGACTGCAAGCGGTAGTACCGCTGAGACGAGCAGCAGTACCTCTAGGTGGTAGTACTGCTGAGCCAAGCGGTAGTACCTCTGAGCGGTAGTACCTTTCGAGGAGCGGTAGTACCTCTCGAAGAAATCAGCAAACAGAATTTTTAGACAGCAAAAGCAAAAATCCAAACATCAACAAAATTAGAGGATTTCTTCTAGATCTCTCTGCCCAGATCAGTGAGTCTACCTCTCAAATAACCTATAGGGCCTAGGAAACAGAGAGATGACAACTCAAGAGCACAAATTTCAGATTATAGCAAAAATCTGAAACTTTTGCAAAACTGAGCCAAAACTCAAATTACTCCCTAATCTTTGATCCTTTGGCTATGAAACTTTGAGGATAGCTACTCAATAGCCTCTGGATTCTCCATGCCAAATTTCAAGCCATCTTGCGAAGGGAATCAAGATTTGCATTAAACCCTAGAAGGAGGAAATGAAGAACAGGGAGGCTCAAAAACTCAAATCTGAAATTAAACGAAGTTTGCTCTTGGGAAACTCGATCAAATGATCTTGAGGCATAATCCCAACATAGAGCAACCCATTTTGGCACTCCCCAGCAAGAAACAACAAGAAATCGAAAAACTAAAAAATCACCCATGAGCAAGAATGAAGAACAGAGAAGAGCTCGTGAAGAAAGCTTCTGGGATTTCATTCCTGGAAACAAGAAATACAAAGAACTAAATTCCCCATACGCATGGACATTAGAACAAGACTTGATTACATGGAATCTCTACTCAAACCCTCTCCTCATCCTCTCCAAAACACAAGAACACCCCCACACTACATGCTTGGAGGAGGGGATGAACACACAGAGAAAGCTACGAAGGAGGACACAAGCACAGAGCCTTCTCTGCCTCTCCTACCAACTCTCAACAACTAAAGCCCTAAAGCCAAAACAAACTCTCCCAAGCTCATTTTGACTAAAGCACCACCTAACAATCCACTCAAACCCTAGAATCCATGAAGGGGCATGCAGCCACTCCCTCCTATTTATAGCCCTTGGCTAACGGGTCTCCACCCCGTTACGCCCGCTAAATCCAACGGAGCCCGCTCCCGCTTGTGCAGCCTCGCGAATTTACCGATTCGCCCCTCTTGAACCTTCCGGGAAGCTTCCGCGCTCCTTGTCGTCCACGACCCGCAATCACATCGAATCTCCGCCGTCTTCCACACATTCGACCGTTCTGACCTCGACATCACCTGTGTCTAGTCCGGTCACCTCGTGTCTCACCACGACTCCGCTTCGACGTCCTGCAGCCACACAGACAAGAAACACGTCAAATAGCACCGCTCGATATATGTAAGCATAAATGCATTAACGAAATATCCCAAACCTGACAAGTCGACATAATATGCAATCTAAACCATTTGACCAGGTTTGACCAAGTCCAACCGAGTCCTTTGCACCACACAACGACATGGTCCGAACCAACCAAATCAAACTCAACTTCCCTAAACCGATGTCAATTACTCATCACACACATGGGATGACCTCCACATGGTCTCTCAAGAACACACCCACGAAATGCCCCCACTGCACCTTCCTGGAAGCTTCCTCTTTTCTCGCTGTCGACGCCTCGCAACCACTTCGAGTCCTCGTCGTCTTCGGCATCTCCCGACCGCTTTGACCTCAACACCGCCCGTGCCTAGTCCGGCCATCCATGCCTCACCACGACTCCACCTCAAAGTTCTACAGCCATCACAGACAAGAAAACATCACATAGCACCGCTCGAAATATATAATCAACATTAACATCAAAAGAAGGTACTCAAGCATTAAATACCCAAATTGAGTCAATTACTCATCACAAACATGGGGACACCTCCACATGGTCTCTCAATCTCCCCCTTGATGAGTATATTGACAAACACAGAAAAAGTGCAAAGTTGAGTTTGTTTGAATTAAAATGAAAAAGAGTCACACATGGTCTAAAAGAAAGACAATGAAGCTGATGACCATGTTGACAAAAGGAGCAAAAATAGAAAGAGCAAGTTTTCCTCAAAAGCTCCTAGTTTATCCCTTGAAATGGCTTTTTCTCCAATATTCTCCCCCTTTTGGCAATAGAATCATCAAGATGCAAAGGAGAGAATAAAGCATGATGAGAGTGAAAAGACTGAGTATTATTGATTCTAAGCATTTGGAGCCATGAGGATTATCCAAATTGACCTTTGGAGTATTACACCAAGCCATAACACATATGAATGCTATCAAGATCATGATAAAATATGTACAATCAAGCTAAACCAAATAGGTCACAATCTGAAAATTAGTCAGATTTTTTAGCATGTCAAATTATCCAAGAGTATAGTCTAGCTAAAGGCATCCAAGGATGATGCAAGCCATGTCAATAATCTAAGTGGAACCAAGAAGCTAGTATTGAATCATTTTAGAGTGCTACAGTTCAAGAATGAATCATTTGTTCAATTACTTGGTCTTTTGTGTAATTAAGCAAATTTAGCACAATTGACTTGTTTTTCTTTATAAAATCTCATGGTTGTTTCTAACCAGAATGTTTGTTTAGTCATGTGCTAGATCTCAAGCCTTATACGACCACTCCAAGCTAGAAGTTTAAGAAGATGATTTTGGTCATCTAAAACTCCCTCTGAGTTCATGCCTAGTGCAATGGCAAGCAGTCTCATAAGAAAGAATTGGTGAGATCGGTTCTTTCACACAAAAGATATCTTTTGCTTTTGCTGAATTTAGTTCAAGAACAAGAAGGTAATAATAACTCATGCTTCATAAAGAACTAGCATAGCTCAATCTAAAGCTCAATAAAGATTTAAGACTCAATTCAGCCTATTTGACATGGCATGAATTATAAAAGAATAACTAAAGACAGACTGGTCTCAAGAGCTAACATGACATGATTTAATTCAAGTAGTGCATAGTTAATCAACCTATCATGGAAAAGACTTGACTGCACATATAAAGTCATGAGAAATCTAGCAATTAAGCACAGATCATGGCAAGATGTTATGAATTGTAAATATGTTATACGAGGATAATAATCAAGGCTCCATGTGGATATATTACAATGCAAAATGACATAAATGCAAGAAAATCCAGCTCCCCCTTAGCAATAGATGCACTTTTAGTTCAAGTTGAGTTATGTCAGCATTAAGATCCAGAAGCTCCCAAATGAACTCCCCCTGAACCAAAGCAATAAAGTGAGAAGCTGGCAAGAAAGTCAAAAAAGGCAGTCCTTAAAGCATAGACAAGATATAGAGGATACTAAGGCTCAGACTGACTCTCATCTACCCCATATGATGCTAGGACTATCAGCTGGTCTTCTAACACACTAAGGAGTAAACACGTTCCCTGTCTACCCAAGGGTGGCTCAACCCTTGCTAGAACCTATAAGAAGTGAGTGAACTCAACCTAGTGCGAAGAGAGACAGCTAATAAGCAGCATCCTAGAATCATAAGATGAGGGAAAGAAATCTAAGCAACTAGACAAAAGAACCACTCTAATCTATGCTAGAAGGACTAACCCAAATGCACCCATAAGCAATGCAACAAATAGAGAACAGGAGCATATAAACAAGATAAAGCATAAAGCACAAAGCTCCCCCTCACTACAGTCCATAAGGACAGACCACCCCGAGCTCTCCCTGCAGAGCTGAAAACCTAGAGCTATCCAAGGCTTGGTAAAGATATCAGCCAACTGGTGGTCACTCTCCACAAACTGGAGCACTATGTCACCCTTCTCCACATGGTCTCTAAGGAAGTGATATCTGATATCAATGTGCTTGGTCCGCGAATACTGCACTGGGTTCTTGGCAATATTAATGGCAGAAGTGTTATCACAAAAGAGTGGAACACTGTCTAGGCTAACCCAAAGTCCCGCAAGGTCAAAGCCATCCAAAGTACCTATCTGTAACAGCCCAGGTTTTTATTCAAAATAAAATAAATAAAGATTGATTAAAATAAAATTTAAATTAAAATAAGTATTTTTTTGCCTAAATTTTAAATTTGGATTTACCCTGAATTTCTGTTTTTGAAAAAGCTAGATTTAAAAAGTATTTTAAGTGAAAACCTAAAACTAATTATTAAATAAAATAATATTTTGGTTTTCTACAAAAATCTTATGTCAAATTAATTATTTGGATTTACTTGGCTCTTATTTGGTTTCCTGGATTTTCTGGAGTTTAAAAATGTATTTTTGAAATTAAAAAGTATTTTCAATATAAAATGATAGAGCCAACAATAGTTGGAAATAATTTTATTAAGTCCAAAAAGTGTCCAGGAGGTTCTTTGAATTTTCTGGAATTTTTGGAAGTATTTTCATATTTTTCTGAGGCTTAGTTAATTTCCTAGGCTTTTCTAAAATTCAAAAACCAAAAATAAAAATTCAAACCCCTTCCCTCTCCTCTGGCCGCCACGTGGATGGCCATATCTTCTCCACGTCGCCGCCATCCGGCCGTCGCCCCCATCCCGCCTTCCTCCCCTCCCCGCTTGCCACATGTGCGGCTTGCCCTATCCGAGCCGTCCACCCTTGCACCTCCCTCAGCCGCCCGATCCACCCCGCTCGCCCCCATCGGCCCATCCGCCCGTCCCTTCCCACTTAACGCCCCTAGCCATTGGATCTTCATCAAAGCCGCCCGAGCCCGCTCCTCTCTCTCCTCCTCCCCGACCCCATCCGTCAGCCGCCTTCCCCCTCCTGTCTCCACTGCCGCCCCGGGCCCGCTTGTCGAGTTCATCTCCCCCGCGCCTCTTCTTCCTCCTCTCGCGTTCACCGCCCACGACGGCTGTTCCGCCATTTCCGCCACTTCCCCCTCCTTTTCCGTTCCTCCCGAGTGACCCGTGCCATTCCGTGCGCGCCGCCCCTACTCCCCGCGCCCACCTCCCCCATTCCCGCGCCGGCTCCGCCCCTAACCACCCGCAACCGCCACCCACTCTCCGAACTCTCTGGCAAGAAATTCCCCGCACTCCACCCCTTGCCCCGCCTATTTAAACCCGCCCTGAGCTGCCTCGTCCCTCACTCCACCGCCCCACCGCCTCAATTTCTCCTCTCCGCCGTCGGCGCACCCCGCCCGCCGAAGCCCGAGCACCTCCGCCGCTCCTCCCTCGCTGCCGGCCACCCTCGCTCGTCGCCGAGCTCCGCCAAGGTACCAGCGTCACCCCCTCAGCCTCCTCTTTCCCCTTCGGCCATTGCCGTCCGCCGTCGACCACCGGACCGCCGGCGCCGCTGCCAGGCCCGAGCTCCTTCCCCGGCCGATTGGCCACGTCAGCCGCCGTGCCCACGTGGCGGCTGCGTGTCAGCCCAGTGGTGTGCCACGTCGGCTCCCCTATCCCCGTCAGCGCCACGCCCGCGCCAGCTGCCTCCCACACCACTTCAGCTGCCTCTGCCGTCCGTGGACCCGGTCCATAGACCCGGGGTCCACCGGTCAGTCAGACCTCCCCCAATGCTGACGTCAGCTGGCGCAATAAGCCCGAATTTCACATAGAAAAATAAATCAGCCAAAATTAAATCCTCTGCTGACGCAACAATTCAGATTTTCGTTTAGGAAAATAATTCTAGAAATTCTATTTTTCCATTTTCCCTGAATTTAATCTTTCCAGAGCCCGTTCTCCTTCGTCCTAGCTGCGATTTAGCCCATTCAAATTTCTAAATTCATCAAAAATTCCCCTCTATCCATTTCTAGCCTCAATTCAAATATTTGAAGTCAATTTGAATTTATTTGAATTTGGTGGGTTATTATCACGTGTAGACTTTGACGATTCGGGAAAATTCCACGACGAAGATTCAAACTAAGTTGAAGAGTAAGGCAAGTCACACTCCTTGACCATGTTGATCCCAGATTTTAAAATAAAATTATGTTGTTTTAAATTATTTTGCATGCATATTTTTATTCAACGTATTTCAATTCAGTTTTAAATTTAGTTATTGCCTACTTGTTAATTCCTCCATTGATATTGAATTCCATATACCTTGTCACCCTAGAATAAACCCTAGTTAGTACATTAGTATTGACTAGAGAGATTGCAGATCAAATGCTTAGACCTGCTTAGTTCTATTATTTGTTTTGGGGATATTATTTCACATAAAACGATAACCTTTTTACATGGAATGATAAGCTTTTCAACTGTACTCCTAACTTTGGTGAGTCAAGGAGGTTTATGAATTATTTTGAAAACAAAATATCAAACTTGGTTTAGACTTAGGCAATTGGTTAGAGTGGTGGGTGCAGACATGCCCTGTTGGTTGGAGCCGCAGTGGTTGATTGTCGTGCACAGGGATATGTGGTTGGACCTAAGTCAGATTAAGAACCGGTCTATAAGCTACTGTTGCAAAGCCCTAATCGTACTACCACATGGCTGGTATGGGACAGCCCTGGCTGAATAATTTGCGAAGTCCCAATCTGAGTCAAGTCGTAGGCTGAAAGTGAGCGTGGTTGGTGCCATGTGAAGTCTCACTTGGGCGACCGTGGTTAAGCCATGAGAAGTCTCGTCTAGGCTCAAGAGGGGCCCCCGATCTGGTGGATTCCTTACTGGGGTGAAACCTTAGAGTTGGCTTGGCCAGGTTGAAGGCTTTGCATTGTAAAGGCCTTGTCACGACTCCTCGCCGTACACCTAAGGAAGTGTGTAACCCGGTGGCAATATGGGATGATCGTGTCTTGTGGGTAAAGCTATACAATCTCTGTAGAGTGTATAATCTATCCTGGATAGCCGTGCCCATGGTCATGGGCATGCTGAGTAAAAGTTTTTCATGGTTTAGACTTTGCTTTTCAAAAATGTTTTTTGAAAACCTTATGGATGGATGGAATCCATGAGAGAATGAAAACCTTGTGGGTGCATGGAACCCATGAGAGAGATTGAAAGCTTGTGGATGGATGGAATCCACGAGTGTTTGGAAACGTGTGGATGGATGGAATCCATACGTGATCTTTTGGAAAAGATGGTCCAGGTGGGATGCCCGTGGATAGGTTAGTGTTTGGTCGGAGCCGGCACTGACGGTATTATTTTCAATTACAAGTATTGTTTTTACTTACGGTATTAAATTCAGCATTTTTTAATCTACTTACTGTATTTTTAAATGCTGTTTTATGCAAACTAACCCTATAAGCCTTCCATTGAAGCCTTTATCATTATGTTGCATTTCTCCGTGTGATTTGCGGAGTACAATTTTGTACTCACCTTGCACCCCTCCCTACAGAGGAAGATGACGTCGACTACGGTGAAGATCTGGACGAATAGGCCACGTCTTACTGTCGTTTGCCTGTGGGCAGGCTTGGGCTTCGCTTCTTTCAGTTTGCTTCCGTAGTTATTCCCTTTATTTATCTTTGCCAATGGGCGTTGATGTAAGACTTGGCCATAAGACCGTACTCTTTTATTTAATACAAGAAGTCATTTGTGCTTGGTATTTATCTTTGTTGTACTATGTGCACTAGCTGATCCTGGATTAGTGCGATTTACACAGAGGATCCAGGAGTCCTTACTCCGGGTTCCGACAAAGGTGGTATCAGAGCCATGACGATACTAAGAAGCGACCGTAGGTAGAATAGAATGGTTTGACCATAAGGACTTATTTTTCTAAATAGTAATTTCAAAAGTTTGCTTATCTTACCCCTTAATCTTTGCTTATCCTTATCTCAATTCTTTCTCGTCTTTATGCCATTTTTGAAAAACCTATTTCTTCATCTTCCCTTGTTCCAAAACAACTATAGAAGGAAACAGTTGGAATTCTTCGACCCTGTCGCCACTTCAATCTTCACCTCGAAGGATCATGCTCCGTACCTCGAGCACCACGCAGGATGACCCCAAGGTGACCCTTACCCCTTTAGGATGATTTGTTAGGCTAGAAATAAAACGATGTTGTGAGCTGTCAAGCTTTCTCTTTTGTCGGCAGCCATAACTATTATTATTTATAAGGTTAATAAATGTTTTGGTAAAGTTGAAGTCTTGTTTTGGGCTACGCAAAATATCCCCTATTCCTTCCTTTGTCTTGGGTCTCCTCTCTCCTAATTCTTAAAAGAGACCAGCAGATGGTGAACACGAGGAATAATGGCAACGGCAGCATCAATGGAGCACAAGGAAGTAAGTCTGTTCCAACCTCTCCTTGAGCAAATGAACCTGACTGGGCTCAGATGATGGCAAACCAGACTCAACTCATTCAGCTGTTAACACAAACCATCAACAACAATGCACCACCGACTCCACTTGTGCCAGCTCAAGCTCCTCAGTCAAGGCTATCGGAGTTTATGAGGTTGCGTCCTCCGACATTCTCCAGCAGCACTGAACCCATGGATGCGGATGATTGGCTTAGAGCCATAGGAAAGAAGCTGGACATTATCCAGTGCAGCGATCGGGAAAGAGTGTTATTTGCTTCACATCAGCAGCACGGACCAGCATCAGAATGGTGGGACACCTACACAACCGCTATGCCAATGCTCAGGACATCACTTGGAATGAGTTCACGCGGAACTTCCGCAAAGCTCATGTTCCCACTGGCACCGTCACTCTGAAGAAGAGGGAATTTCAAGCACTGTGCCAAGGAAGCCACTCTGTGAACGAGTATCTGCAGAAGTTCAACCAGTTGGCACGCTATGCACTGGAAGACGTTGCCACCGATGAAGCCAAACAGGAAAGGTTCCTAGAAGGACTCAATGATGACATATCGGTTCAACTTCTCTCCAGTGATTACGCTGACTTCCACCAGCTTGCCAGCAAGGCGATACGCCAGGAGTCCAACCATCAAGAGATTGAGAACCGGAAGAGACGGATGCATGGTCAGCTTATGAACATCGGCAGTTTCTCCAAGGCCAGAAGAGCTCCCCCATAGGCCAACAGATTCCAGCCTTCATCACCAACTGGAGAGCTGGTCCCCATGGACCCCTCCCCCAATACTGAAGACAACAAGCCCTTGAAGGATTCAAACCCTGCAGTAGGAATCACTTGCTTCAACTGCCATGAGATGGGACACTACGCCAGCAATTGCCCTAAGAAGCAGCAGGTGGTAAACAAGGGTACCACAGGAGCATCGACCGCCAACAACCTGCAAGCCGCGAATAGAGGGCCAAAGAAGTTTTTCAAAGGACGCCTGAATCAGATTTTAGCTCAAGCCACGCAGAGTAAGTTAAGCCATGAGAAGTCTCGTCTAGGCTCAAGACGGGGTCCCGGTCTGGTGGATTCCTTACTGGGGTGAAACCTTAGAGTTGGCTTGGCCAGGTTGAAGGCTTTGCATTGTAAAGGCCTTGTCATGACTCCTCACCGCACACCTAAGGAAGTATGTAACCCGGTGGCAATATGGGATGATCATGTCTTGTGGGTAAAGCTGTACAACCTCTACAGAGTGTATAATCTATCATGGATAGCCATGCCCACGGTCATAAGCATGCTGAGTAAAAGTTTTTCATGGATTAGACTTTGCTTTTCAAAAATATGTTTTGAAAACCTTATGGATGGATGGAATCCATGAGAGAATGAAAACCTTGTGGGTGGATGGAACCCATGAGAGAGATTGAAAGCTTGTGGATGGATGGAATCCACGAGTGTTTGGAAACGTGTGGATGGATGGAATCCATACGTGATCTTTTGGAAAAGATGGTCCGGGTGGGATGCCTGTGGATAGGTTGGTGTTTGGTCGGAGCCGGCACTGACGGTATTATTTTCAATTACAAGTATTGTTTTTACTTACGGTATTAAATTCAGCATTTTCAATCTACTTACTATATTTCTTAAATGCTGTTTTATGCAAACTAACCCTATAAGTCTTCCATTGAAGCCTTTATCATTATGTTGCATTTCTCCGTGTGACTTGGCCATAAGGCCGTACTCTTTTATTTAATATAAGAAGTCATTTGTGCTTGATATTTATCTTTGTTGTACTGTGTGCACTAGCTGATCCTGGACTAGTGCGATTTACACAGAGGATCCAGGAGTCGTTACTCCGGGTTCCGACACTGGCTGCAGCAATTGGCGGCAACTACATAGTCGGCCTCTGAGGTGGACTGTGCAACACCGGACTGCTTCCTAATAGACCAAGAAATAAGAGAAGTGCCAATGAATTGGAAAGTGCCAGAAGTGCTCTTCCTATCTATCCTACAGCCAGCAAAGTCTACGTCCGAGTAGGCTTCGAAAATGAAAACAGCAGCTTCACTGATCTGGCCGAAGGGCTTAAAGACACTTGACTGCAGAGACACTGAAACCTGACAACAGTAATTACTTCACATGAACCAAAAACAGAGAGATAGATGAGTGATTGCTGCTTTTCTTAGACCGAAAGATCAGGACTTCAAATCAAACAGCAGATTGACCTCTAGGAAGGTAGAAACACAAACAAAGGCCACCTCTGCTGAAAAAGGAAGATAAGCAAAACATTTGGCTGATAACACCCTGAAGAGACAAAAACCCAACAGGCAAATAGAAAGAGAGATAAAATGCAAATTGCTTGAGATTCTTCAATCCTTTGACCAAGGACTTTTGAATTCAGCTAAGCAATGACCTCAGGACTAGAAAACACAAATCTGCAAACAACCTTTTTGAAGGAAAAGCATGAACATCAAAGTGCTCTGCCTCCAAACCCTAGATTTTTGCAAACAGGGAAGAGAGCACAAGCTGATTTTTGGGAAGAACAGGGCTGCTAAAATGATTGCTCTCAGGAATATGCTAGCCAAATGGCTTTGAAACGATTCCCAGTTCTAATCAAACACATTTTGCAGCCACTAGAACAAGGGTTCAGCTCATACTTGAAAGAAGCAGAAAAGAACTGAGAGCTGAAGAAAAGAAAAAAAAACACATTTTGCGAGCGATTTTATGCATGTGGGGACTGTTCAGGTGAGAGATAAGGGTATGTAGGTGTTGTAGGCCATGTCATCTCCTGCCAAGCTCGCGCTCCTCAATAGGACAGTCTACTGTGCCCGGTGCATCACTGCTAAGCACACCTGCTACGCCTGTCATGTCGCTGTTGACAATGGGTGTTCTACCGAGCTTAGTCACCTCGATAGGTGCTGTCGAGCTCCACAAGCGCGACAGGACGAGGGGGCCCACCGCCTGCTGCGCCAGTCGTTGCCTTGCTGAGCTCGCCCTTCCTCCCGCGGTGGCGCCCCCCTACCGAGCTGGGGTAGCGTTGCAGGCGACACGTGTCGCCTAATGCTGCAGAGCTTAAGGAGGAGGCTAGATTTATAAAAACAGACACCAAAGACTAAATTAGAAAAAAGGTAGCTATGATACTATATATGCGAAGGACTCCGGATGAGAAGTCATGGCTTTACTCTTTCTTCAATGGCTTTCCGCTAAATTTTCTGGAAAAAGCTCGGAATTTTTATTTCATGCCGCTACCCCCTAAAGCAGTTACACAAAACTCTATGTCTCTAGCATGCATCGATGGACTTTAGCATGGCGGTATGGGATTCAGAGCTTATACTGCAAATTTGTCAAAGGAATTACAACTACTCCATCGATCGGTTGATAGCGTCTCTCCGTGCATCGTTCGTGGGAAATCACACGTGGTTAAGCGTGCAACCGTCGGTTTGAAAACGAGGACCGCCGACTAGCAGACATGAACATTTCATGGTCTCATATCTATCTATATTAATTAGTCATGTTTTTAGGAGCTTTTATATTAATCTCTAGATAGTAAAAATCTAAAAATTTCAAAATTAATCATAGAATCTATCTATATTATTTGGACGTTCTTCCGGGAGCAGTCGCGTTAATCCCTAGATGGTGAAAGTCTAAAAATTCAAACATTAATAATAAAAAGAAAAATAACTAAAAATTTCTACAGAAACTATGTAAGCCGTACATGCAATAGACCCACCAACTCTAATCGTTCAGATTATATCTACAGGTAGTAACCAGAATAAAAAGCCATCTTGTGCAAACGTGTCCTTAATACGTACGTTGACTACATAGTCTACATGAGTAGATGGCGAGGTTTTTTTAGCCCTGTTTCTTCCGTGCATGGATGCACTGATCAAACGCCCCACAATCTTAATTAGCCTTAACTGCTAGTTTAGAGATTTAAAATGAAACTAATTACACAACTAATGAATAAGTTACAGAGCAAATCACTCTTTTTAAAATATAGAACAGTCCAAATTGAAATAAGGAGCAATTACGTAAAATAGATAGTCACAAGTACCATTTCTCTGAATCATGTCACTTTGCTCATAAATTGCAAATTCTGTCCAATCCGCAAATATACCATTGAATTCACTAATTACACATTCATATCCATATAAACTACATACAATGTATACAATTATAATTGACGAAATCCTTTGAGACCCTTAGTTTTGGCACAATCCGAAACAACTGATATGTAGTACCTGCGGGAAGAGCCAATAACCAAAAACAAAGAAAAACCAAATAAACATAACTAAAGTTGCCATCAGAAACCTCTTTATAATATTGTAATGGGCAATTCACTCATTGAGATACTAGATCGTCTGGGCTAGTCGACACCTTTCGCAGCCGTACGGTTTTATCATTCGGCATTAGAAACAAACTTGAATCATTCCTGAACTCATTTTAAACTGCTAGCCAACCCACTAAAAATGCTTTACTGGAGTACCCACAACACCACTATTACAGTAAAACTCCCACAGCCCTGCTCACACGGCACATATGTAAAGCAAGATGACGACCAGGGAGAGATCGAGAAAGAGACCAGTAGCCACCACAACCATAACACCACCAAGGGCAAACCACCACCAGATCCAGCCCCATTTCCTTCAAATGCCCAACCCATTGGCGTGAAGGAAAAGGGATTGGGTGAGCCATGGTGGTCGAACCAGAAGAAGGCAGCTAATCCAGAAGGGGGAGGAGGCATTGAAGAGGAAGAGTAGAGCCAGGAGGAGAAGGCCCTACAGAAGGACAAGGGGATTGGTGGCCAGAAGGAGCAGAGAAGGGAAGTAGAACCACACACACTAGAGGAGGAGGAAGAAAATACTAGCCTACCCAAATTGAGCCAGCAAGAACAACCAAGGTACCCCACATTATCCCCACCACTGTTAGCATCATAGAGGAGGACCACTCGCACATACAGCTCCAAACGCACATGCTCACCGTAAAACCAATTAGGATTCACAACTAAGATAGAATATAAGGGAAAAATGCTAGGGGGAGTAGAATATACTAGAGTAAGAGCTAGCCATGGTGACGGTGTGCTCACCGTTGGCTACTGCGCGGACCCGACAACCTCCTCATACTCCTTGGCGCATGAGGAGATCCTGAGCCCTATCATGGCATGCCAAACTAGAGCACTTGAATCCACCACATGAACCTCAATGAATGAAGAAATCAAAACCCAAATCAGAGGTTCAATCGAAAATAAAAGGAGATTAGAAGTAAATCGAGAAGGAAAAGGAAGAGAGAGTGAAGAAGGTTGAATCCCGGTGACCAAAGCTAGTACTGCAACTACATACTAGAAACCAGTGGAGGTCGATCTGGACTGGAGTCGGAGTCGGTAGCGATGGGGTAAAGACTAGGGCAAAGGCGTGCTGGAGGCATGAGACAAAGAGAGGGGTTTGCACAAAAGGGGGAAATAGCAGCGCTCTACTAGGCAGTCGACTACCTGCCGACTGGGAACTAGTGACTACGGATGGCGATGCTTGGTGAATGAAGTCGGCAGTAGGGAATGAAGCAAGGTAGAGTAAGGGGGAGAGAGAGAGGGAGCCATAGAAATAAGTTGGTTGAGGCCCATTCGGTTAGCCGAAAGGTGAAAAAGTGTAAGGGGACACACATATAAGCATGGTTATCAAGTGTATAAGCATATATATAGGTACATATATACATGTATATCTATATACAAAATTAGTTAGATAGTATCTAACCTACAAAAACTAGATATTAACTATTCTGAAATACTAAATCAGAATAATCTAATGCTAGTAAAATAATGAAAAACAACGGTTATAAGATATAATTTAATTGTAAATGCCAAAATTGGTTTAATTGACCAAAGATTCGCCATAGGAACACATTGACATAGCATATCTTATATGTGCATAAATTAAACCATAGCCTACGCAATAAATGCAAGCAACGATCTAGGTCCAGAGGAAGGATTCACCCAAGCACACCTGAGACTGGGACCTACTAACAGATCCCAGGCAAGCACACCTTTGATCATTTTGATCAGATAATCTTTAGTTAAAATAAATTATGTACCTACTAGAATAATATCACCAATAGCATCAAATGAAAATTTTGCCTTTGGAAAAGTGATGAGGGAAAGGTTGTGACCCTCTGTATATGGATAAGATACAAGACTTACCAATTTTCACTTGTGTAATGGACCATAATCGGTCATATTAACAATAGTTCTATCTAGGATGGGCAAAACTAGTAACTCTATCAAAGATATTATGCACTCCACAATGGGTATGTATAATATCTAGGGATGATCACAGGCAAGGTCTCAATTGGACTCAGGGCCATAAAGGATAAGCCCGACACATATATTTAGTGTAGTGGAGTATCGGGTGAAGGTGAATCTGGCCAAACCAATAGCTAGGGAAATATACTAGCAGGTGGAGCTATAATATATTGAAATAGAGGGAACATTCTATACTTTAATTTGGCTATCGCATCCAAGGAAATGAGAAGAGCCATTTGCAACAAAAATTAGAGTAGCTATGGTTAAAGTGGTACAAGCATGTGTAGTGTTATATAAATCGTGAATTCATGTCTATCTCCTTGATTAGATGCTATAGGGACCAAAGGGGTTTCTATCTTGTTATGCGAGTGATCAGTGAATTTCTGAATTAAAAACATGAAATTATTTCCCCACACAAAAACACTTATTGTCGATATGATATGAGGTGGGATTAGATTCATTGAGATATTTATTCCCGATCATAAAATTGCATATTTGCTATTAATGCTAGCTGAGTACTTTGTACACACCCTTGTTATTATTCTCCCATGTTTAGTTGTTGGCCAACTGTAACAGCCCTAATTTGGGCCAAATTTCATGAATTTCAAAAACTTTTGGTGCATTTCAAAAATTTCCAAAAACTTTCCCTCATATTTAAGGTTTCAAATAAATTCATTGGCTTGAAAATCGGAGTTGTGAAGTATTAAAATCACTTGTGTGTTCACCAAAAATATTTAAAATCTTTTTCATGCTACAACCCGTTTTTTCTAAAAATTCAATTTCCATCAAATTTATATCTACAAAATTTCTAAAGTGTTAATTGGGTGCTAACAAATTTTTCCTAAATTTTTTATGTTCAAATTACAAATTCAAAAACAATTTGAAATCCTGAATAAAAGTTTAAACCTAATTTGTTTCCCTCCCTGCCCAGGGCCAAATTCCAGCCGCTCACCCAGCCCATTTCTTCTTTTTCTCCTCACCAATCCACTCTCTTCTCCCCTTTTCTTTCCCTTGCTGTGGCCTAGCTACTCGCTCGTCCGCAGCCTAGTCACCCATGGCACCACATGTCAGCCAAGCATGGGAGAGCACTATGCTTCTTTCCCACACCACCGCATGCCCTCTCTTGCTCATTGACTCCCTCTCTCACATGCAACCACACCACCATGACCTTGTACCATCACATTACCTAGCTAAGCTTGGATTCTTGCTCCTTATTCATGAGTTCTCGTGCCGGAAGCACTCCCATGGAACCACGCTCATGCACCACCCCTCTATTTATGGCATGCCCGAGCACTGCCTAGCCTTCACCATCTTGCATGCTATGAAAACCCTAGCTTGATATCCCATTTCCTCATTGTGCCAATGCCAATTTGGCCAAACTGTTATTTCTCCCCCAACTCCGGTCGTTGGTGCCATCCTTAGATTCTGACCACAACAGGTAAACCTCAACCTTTTGTGCACACCATTAAGGTTGCCGGCCCATGTTCTAGTTGGTGCTCACCCATTCCAACCATTTCTTTCTCAGGGGCAACGGGAAAAGCATATTGAACATGCGCACCAAGCTGAGCTCACCACCACACCACCGAACCCATCACTCGATTGAGCTTTGCATGGCCAGCCGACCTTCTAACTTTGCTATCAATTCCTTTCTCTAATCCATGCTTTCTCTTCCCTCAATTTGGTCAAGAGATGTCAAAATGCGCTCATCTTCTCCAACACAAGCTGGACCCCTCACCATCATTGATCTCACCCCTAACCCAAAATCCTGGTAAACCCCTTTGATTCATTGCCATTTGGCTTAAAGCCAGACTATTAAGCTAGCCAGTGGACCTTAGAACTGGCCACAGTTCCCCGGCCTCATTGAACCCTTCCTTGCCATCGCCGGCTACGATGGATAGCACGATACACTGTGCAAAGAGCACTGCGCATGGATCATCTAGCTTTACTTTAGCTTGTAGAGCATAAACCCACCTTTAATTTGAGAATTAAGGTTAGAATTTAGGAAGTTCACTGTTGTCGGCAATGCCAACGATGCCTTGCTCACCGCCAACCAAATACGCCAACCCTAGTTCCCCGAGCTATGGATGAAATGCTTTAGGCAACCCCCTGGACCCCTTTGCATGCTTGGTTTTGACCTTAGCATGGTCTCTTTGCCATTTTCGTCACCTCACAGCCTAGTGCTGCCACTCACCAGGAACCTCCACCATGAGCCCCTCTGCTTTTCCCTATTATGTCTAAGTGACAGGTGGGCCCCGCAATGATTAAGTTAACCCGGTAGTTACTGTGCTATTAGTGCTAATGACCCTACGATAGGTAGGTCCAACCATGGCTTAAAATTTAATTAAAGCCATGGTTTAACTTTTGTTTCACTAACCAATGGACCCCCACAACCAAATCACCTGTCTGTGGACTCAGTTCACTAGCTCTTAGTCGCTGACCCTCGGGACACACACATGGTACACCGAAAGCTTTCCCATAAGGAAAATAATGTAACATCCCAAATTTTCTTTGGAATTTTAAAAATTATTTAAAGGTTAAAAGTATTTTAAAAAGGAAAGTCAAAAACTAAATTTCAATGCAATGATGTGTTGGAAATATTTTATTTGGGTTCTAAATTATCTCAGAAGCTTCTGTGAATTTTTCTGGAATTTTTGGAATTTATTTCATTTTTTTTCTGAGCTTTATCGAATTTTCTGGCAATTTCTGAAAACCTGAAAACAAAATTAGAAAATAAAACCCCCTCCTCTCTCCTCCGGCCGCCACGTGGACGGCCAGATTGCCGCCCACGTCGTCGCCTCCATCCCGCCTTCACTGCCTCCCCGTTCGCCACGTGTACGGGCTCGATCCGGGCCACGTCGCCCCTCGGCCCATCTGGCCATCCGCCCCCACTCCCATCCCCTACCGCCGGATCTCCATCCGACGCACGCTCGCCCCGCTCTCTCTCTCCCCGCACGCCCCGGCCCACCTGTCGGCGCCCTCCTCCCTCCCTCCGCCTCTCTCTGCCCGCGGACCCCACCCGGCAGCCTCCCTCTCCCCGCTCTCGCTGACCGCCCGGGCCCATCTGCGGGCGCGTCTTCTTCCGCGCCGCCTTCCTTTTCCTCCTTCCCCCTTTCCTTCTTTGCTCGGCCGACGAATCGCGCGATGCCGGCCTCGCCTCACCGCCTCCTCTCGGTTGGCACCCACCGCCGCCGCGCCAATTTGTCCCTAATCCCGCACCCGCCTTCCTTCGCGCCCCCTCTTTCCTCCTTCCCTCTCTTTCCTTTCCGCCGCCACCATCTCCGCGAGAATCTCGCCGCTCCTCTCCCGACCCTATAAAGCCGCTCCCGGCCTCCCTCTCCACACACCACCTCCCCGCTCCCTTCTCTCCCGGCACCGCAGCGCTCGAGCCGTGGCGCCCAAGCTTCCGAGTGCCGGAGCTACTGGCGAGGATTGCGGCGCCCGGCGTCCTCGTGCCCGCCGCCACCTCCTCGGCCTCCCGCGCGCGCGAAGAGCCCCGCCCTCGGTCGCGCTCTCCGCCATCTGGAACCCGTCGCCGCCGTGAGCCCGAGCAAGCCACCGCCTCTCTCGCCGCGGCGTGCCTCGGTTGCCACGGTGAGACCGCACCCCGAGATCCCCGCACGCCTCTCCTCCTGCGCCGCGCCGCTGGTCGCCGCCGCCGAGCGCCGGCGAGCCCGCCACCGACGCCCGGCCGCCCCGCCACCCGTGCTCGCGTGGCGGTGGTGTGGCGCCGTGTCGCACCACGCCGGCGCCACATCGCCCACTCGCCCGTAGATGCCACGCCACCTGGTCCCGCCACCCATGCCACCTCACCACCCCTTTCCTCTATGGACTCGGTCCATGGACCCGTGGCCCACCGCCGTGGGATTTATCTCAGCCGACGCCATGATGACGCATTAAACCCGAATTTCCGTTGAAAATATTTCGCTGGAAATGAAAATCCTGGTCGACGAATGCGACGCCATAAATTCTTTTCCTTTAGAAAATAATTCCAGAAAATCCCTTTTTCTATTTTTCTCTTCAAACTTCCCGAGCCCGTTCTCCCTCGCTTTAACTCCGTTTTGGCCCATTCAAATTTCTAAATTCATCAAAATTCCCTCTATCCATTTCTGGCCTCAATTCAAATTTTTTTGAATTTATTTGAATTTATTTGGATTTTATTTGAATTATTTTCACGTGTAGATCGCGACGATTCTCGAGAATTCTTGACGACGATTCACACCCACTTGAGGAGCAAGGCAAGTCACACTCCTTGATCATGTTGATCCCAGATTGCAAATAAAATTATGTTGATTTAAATTATATTGCATGCATAATTTTATTCAACATATTTCAATTCACTTTAACTTTAGTTAATACTGCTTGTTATTACCTCCTTTGACATTGCAATTCCTTACACCTTGTCACCTTAGAATCAAACTCTAGTTAAGTACACTAGTATTGGCTAGAGAATTTTAAATCAAATGCTTAGACTTGCCTAGATATAATTTTTGGTTTGGGATGATCTTTCACATAAAATGATAAGCTTTTGAACTGTATTCTTGACTTCGGTGAGTCAAGAAGGTTTATGAAACATTTCAAAATAAAATATAAAATCTGGTTTAGACTTAGGCTAATGGTTAGGTGGTGGGTGCAGGCATGCACTGTTGTTCGGAGACACAGTGTTGATTGTCGTGCACAGGGGATATGTGGTTGAGCCTAAGTCAATTAAGGACCGGTCTGTGAGCTACTGTTGCAAAGCCCTAGCGTACTACCACAAGGCTGGTATGGGACAGCCCTGGCTGAATAATTTGCGTGTCCCAGCCTGGGCCATGCCGTAGGATGAAAGTGAGCGTGGCGTAGGCCATGAGAAGTCTCACTCGGCTCAAGAGGGGGTCCCGGTCTGGTGGAGTCCTTACTGGGGTGAAACCTTAGAGTTGGCATGGTCAGGTTGACGACTTTGCATTGTAAAGGCCTTGTCACGACTCCTAACCGCACACCTAAGGAAGTGTGTAATCTAGTGGTAAAACGGGATGATCGTGTCTTGTGGGTAAAGCTGGACAACCTCTGCAGAGTGTATAATCTATCCTGGATAGCCGTGCCCACGGTCATGGGCATGCTGAGTAAAGTTTTTCATGGATTAGACTTTGGTTTCTAAAATGATTTATAAAACCTTGTGGTCGGAGCCACGTGAAAGCTTTTGGAAAAATTGGACCGGGTGGGATGCCCGAGAATAGGTTAGTGTTTGGTCGGAGCCTGCACTAACGGTATTAATTTTAATTGCAGTTATTGTTTTACTTATTGTATTAAATTCAGCAACTTCAATCTATCTATTGTATTTCTTAAATGCTGTTTTCTGCACAATTAACCCTATATGCCTTCCTTTGTGGCCTTAAGCATTATATTGCATTTTTCCCGTGTGGCTTGCGGAGTACAAGTTTGTACTCATTCTTGCTGTCTCATCACAGAGGAGGACTACGTCGACTACGGTGAGGATCAGGACGAGTAGGACACGTCTTGCCGTCGTTTGCCTGTGGGCAGACTTGGGCTTCGCTTTTTCCAACTTGCTTCCGCAGTTTCTTTTGCTTTGAATAATGTTTGCCAATGGGCGATGATGTAAACGCTGGCCATAAGGCCATACTCTTTTAATTGGAATAATATTGTCATATTGCTTGATATTTATCTCTGTTATCCGCTGTGTGCACTAGCTGATCCTGGACTAGTGCGATTTACACAGAGGATCCTGGAGTTGATGCTCCGGGTTCCGACAAAGATGGTATCAGAGCCCTAATGACCCCAAGACGTGACCGTAGATAGAATAGAACTGAATCATCCTAAGGAACTATTTTTACAAATTTAATTTTCAAAAGCTCTCGTAATTTCTTAACTTATTTCTGTTATTTTCTTCAAAAGTGTTTTTCTAACTTTCGCCTTCTTCAAAAATTGTAGATGGCCGAGACCCCTACCCACTCCACCTTTGGCACCCAAGCCGGGTACTTGGTCAACTGCCTTTGGAACCTTATGCAAAAGCTAGGATTCGAGGCACGCCCAGTTTACCATGGTTACCTACATAACATCGGGGAACAAGAGTCTTGGAGAGTAGAAGTTCGAATCTACGCCAGGATCGGAGACACGGCCGCTTTCCACATCTTCGATGCTCCGCAGAGACGGGATACCTTCTTCACCGGTATTCAAGATGCTGCACGCGAGGCCATTCGTCAGCTAAGGGAGCTCTACGCCCGAGAACTTCGGAATACCGAGTTCCGGTATTACCCCTGGAGATACCCTGCAAGCCACACCAGCATCTTTGCATCCATGGAGATGGAAGATAATCCTCGGCTCAAGCAACAAGTGGAGTTGACGCGATCTTTGGACTACGCCTATCAAGCCGCTTTGGATGAACTAAGCTACACCACATTCAAACTCCAGCGAGCCGAGGCGAATTAGTCAGTACTACGGCGCAGTGATGAGGGCTCTTCAACCACTGGATCCAATTTTGAGACCCCACCCAAGAAGCGTCGCACCGGGGACAAGACAAAGTACTTAGCCCAGTTTCAGCCAGCCCCCTAGGATGCCTTAGAGTTATAATAATATTGTAATAAATTGGCGTTGTTGGTGAGCTGCGAATCCTATGTCGTCAGCCCCAACCTTAGTCTATCGCTACTCGAAGTTGCTTAATAATAATATTCGGAGTTGCTTTTGTTTATCGTTATCTTTGTGGTGTTCTTTGGTTGTTTTGGGATGGGCATACAAACCCCTCTTAGCAAATCTATCCCTAACTCTCCTAAAGTATCAAGCAGATGGTTAACACCCGGAACAACGGCAATGGTGCTCAAAACAACGAACTTCCCCCGCCTCCTCCCACCAACGGACCTGATTGGGCCCAGATGATGGCAAATCAAAATCAACTCATTCAGCTGCTGGTCCAGACCATAAATAACCCTGCTCCATCAAACCCCGCCGCAAACATTCAATCACCTGCACCCCGCCTTTCGGAGTTTATGAGAATGCGTCCTCCAACTTTCGAGAGCGTGCCACCCAATGGACGCGGATGATCGTCGCGAGCTATCAGCAAGAAGCTAGACATCCTTCAGTGCAGCGATAGGGAACGAGTTCTGTTCTCCTCTCATCAATTGAATGGGCATGCTTCGGAGTGGTGGGATACTTTCACCACCGCTCATGGTAACGCACAGGCTATTACTTGGGAGGAGTTTGAGCGCAATTTCCGCAAGGCTCATATCCCAACTGGCACCATCACCCTTAAGAAGAAGGAGTTCAGGGCACTCCGTCAAGGAGGACGCACCGTGAACGAGTATTTACGAAATTCAACCGATTGGCCGTGACGCCTCGAGGATGTGGCCACCGATGAGGCAAAGCAGGAAAGGTTTCTCGAAGGCCTCAATGACACCATAGCTGTGCAGTTGATCTCCCATGACTACACCGATTTCCACCAGCTTGTCAGCAAGGCTATCCGTCAGGAGGGCAAGCAAGTGGAGATGGAAAGCAGAAAAAGGAAAATGGCTGCTCAAAGGATTAATCCTGGTGGTTTCCCCAAGGCCCGCAACACTCCACCCCAGCCAAGTAACTTCAGGACCTCGATGAATCGTGCGCCGCAGCAAATCAACCGCTCTACCCCACCGCTTCCTCGTGGGACACCCGCTGGAGGTCAAGTAACCAAGAATTCTACAACTGCTGATGGAGTGACTTGTTTCTACTGCAAGGAAGCTGGACACTTCGCTAGGGCCTGTCCCAAGAAGTTGCAAGCCATGGCCAACACGGGAGGACAAAACTCGGGGCAAGTCTCCAAAAAGCCCCAGACTTTCGTGAAGGGACGTGTGAATCACATCACGGCCGAAGAAGCCGTCAACGCACCGGACGTCGTTTTGGGTACGTTTTTGGCTAACTCAGTACCAGCTTCAGTTTTATTTGATTCCGGAGCATCGCATTCCTTCATTTCTAAAGCCTTTGTAGAGAAGAATGGGATGGGTTCGGTTCCTCTTAGTTTTCCCATGCTAGTTCAATCCCCTGGAGCTGAGATGAAAGCTAAAACCTTATGCCCAAAGGTGAACCTGTTCATAGAGGGAATACCATTCATCGCCGACCTGATAATTTTAGAATCCCAAGGGCTGGATATTATTCTTGGAATGAACTGGCTTTCTGCAAATAAAGGGCATATTGAATGTGCCACCCGATCCATCACCCTTACCAATGGACAAGGAGTAGAAGTAACTTTCACCGCAGCCGCTCCAAGAGTTGAGGAGTGTACACTTAACCAACTTCAGGGAGTAGAGGCAGTACCCATTGTTAGCGAATACCCTGATGTATTTCCAGAAGACCTTTCGGGAATGCCTCCCGACAGGGACATTGAGTTCCAGATTGACTTAGTCCCGGGTACCGCACCTATTTCCAAGAGACCATATAGGATGCCCGCTAACGAGCTAGCCGAACTGAAAAAGCAAATACAAGAGCTAGAGGATAAAGGCTATGTTCGCCCAAGTTCATCCCCTTGGGGAGCACCCGTTCTTTTTGTCAAGAAGAAAGATGGCAGTATGAGGATGTGTGTCGACTATCGAGCACTCAATGAAGCCACCATCAAAAACAAATATCCTTTGCCTAGAATCGACGACCTGTTCGATCAGTTGAAAGGAGCCAAGGTGTTTTCTAAGATAGACCTCGGATCAGGATATCATCAGCTAAAGATTAGGGAGGAGGATATACCCAAGACTGCCTTCTCCACTCGTTATGGCCAATATGAATTCACAGTCATGTCCTTTGGATTGACGAATGCACCTGCTTACTTCATGAGTTTAATGAATAAGGTGTTCATGGAATTTTTGGATAAATTCGTAGTAGTCTTTATTGATGACATTCTCATATACTCTAAGGATGAGAAAGAGCATGAGGAACATCTCCGAATGGTTCTAGAAAAATTGAGAGAACATCAACTCTACGCCAAGTTCAGCAAGTGCGAATTTTGGCTAAGTGAAGTAGCATTTTTAGGACACGTAATATCTGCTGAAGGAGTTGCAGTAGATCCTTCAAAAATTGAGGCGGTAGTAGATTGGAAGCAACCTACCTCGATGTGAAGTTAGAAGTTTTCTCGGACTCACTGGATATTATCGCTGTTTCATAGCAGATTCAAATAAATAGCCAAGCCTATGACCCAGCTCTCAAGAAAGATAAGAAGTTCGAATGGACAAAAGCTTGTGAACAAAGTTTTCAGACCCTCAAGAAGAGATTGGTGTCTACCCCAGTACTTGTTTTGCCCGACATCCGCAAGGACTTTGAGGTATTTTGTGACGCCTCCCGGCAAGGACTAGGATGTGTCTTGATGCAAGAAGGCAAAGTGGTAGCCTATGCGTCTCGCCAGCTAAGGCCACACGAGTGCAATTATCCTACCCATGATTTAGAATTGGCAGCCGTGGTCCATGCCTTGAAGATTTGGCGACACTATCTCTTAGGTAACCGTTGTGAGATCTATACAGACCATAAAAGCCTAAAATACATTTTCACCCAGGCAGAGCTCAACCTAAGGCAACGCCGATGGATGGAGTTGATCAAAGACTATAATATCGGGATACATTATCACCCGGGCAAGGCGAACGTCGTAGCAGATGCGTTAAGCAGGAAGGCCTATCCATTGCCAGATGAAGTCCAAACTCAACTTCAGGAAGAAGTGGCCCGTCTAAATTTAAACCCAGCCTCAAGAAGCATACTTTCTGTCCTAGAAGTCCAACCAACCTTGGCAGACCAAATTCATGAAGCACAAAAAGTAGACGAAGATATCCAAGAAATCAGGAAGAACATGAGACGGGGTAAAGCTATAGGATTCAGTGAGGATGAACGTGGAACGGTTTGGTATGAAAACCGTATCTGTGTACCCAGCAATCAACAAATCAAAGAGATGATTCTACGAGAAGCCCACGAGACCCCTTACTCCATTCACCCGGGACGTACAAAAATGTATCAAGATCTTAGAGAAAGGTATTGGTGGGTTAGCATGAAAAGGGAGATTGCTGAGTTCATAGAAGCCTGTGACACCTGCCAGAAGGTCAAGGCAGATCATCAGAAACCTGCAGGATTGTTGCAACCTTTGCCGATTCCAGATTGGAAGTGGGAAGATATAGGCATGGACTTCATTACTGGACTACCCAGAACACAGTCCGGCTACGACTCCATCTGGGTCATCATAGACCGATTAACCAAAGTAGCACATTTCATACCGGTCAAGACTACCTATTCTGGAAGTAAGTTAGCAGAAATATATATGGCTAGAATCGTATGTCTGCATGGAGTTCCCAAGAGGATTGTGTCAGATCGAGGAAGCCAGTTCACCTCTAGGTTCTGGCAGAAGCTGCATGAGGAACTTGGTAGCCGACTTAATTTCAGCACAGCCTATCACCCCCAGACCGACGGCCAGACAGAACGAGTTAATCAGATATTGGAGGATATGCTGAGAGCTTGTGTGTTGGACTTTGGCACTAGCTGGGATCACACCCTGCCTTACGCTGAGTTCTCTTACAACAACAGCTATCAGTCTAGCCTACAAATGGCGCCGTTTGAAGCACTGTATGGAAGAAAGTGCCGAACCCCGCTTCTGTGGGAACAACCCGAAGAAACCCAAGACCCTACCCCAAGCCTACTCCAAGACTCGGAGGAAAAGGTGAGAAAAATTAAGGAACGACTCCGAATAGCCCAGTCCCGTCAAAAGAGCTATGCTGACAACCGACGGCGTGATTTGGCCTTTGAGGTAGGCGATTTAGTCTATCTAAGAGTGTCCCCGCTTCGTGGAGTAAAAAGGTTTCAAACCAAAGGAAAGTTAGCACCAAGGTTTGTGGGGCCATTCAAGATTTTGGAGCGTAAAGGAGAAGTTGCTTACCAGTTGGAATTGCCATCAACCTTGTCAGGGGTACACAACGTCTTTCATGTCTCGCAACTCAAGAAGTGCCTTCGAGTACCCACAGAGCAGGCAGAACTCGAAACTCTTGATCTACAAGAAGACCTCACCTATAGAGAGCATCCTATCAAGATCCTTGAGACATCAGAGCGCCAAACCAGAAGGAAGTCAATTTGTTTTCATGAGTGCAATGGAGTAATCATACCGAGGATGAAGCCACTTGGGAAAGAGAAGAGGACCCAAAGCCAACCATCCCCATCTCTTCTAGCTTTGCTCAATCTCGAGGTCGAGATTCTGTTAAGGGTAGGTTTGTAACATCCCAAATTTTCTTTGGAATTTTAAAATTATTTAAAGGTTAAAAGTATTTTAAAAGGAAAGTCAAAACTAAATTTCAATGCAATGATGTGTTGGAAATATTTTATTTGGGTTCCAAATTATCTCAGAAGCTTCTGTGAATTTTTCTGGAATTTTTGGAATTTATTTCATTTTTTTCTGAGCTTTATCGAATTTTCTGGCAATTTCTGAAAACCTAAAAACAAAATTAGAAAATAAAACCCCCTCCTCTCTCCTCCGGCCGCCACGTGGACGGCCAGATTGCCGCCCACGTCGTCGCCTCCATCCCGCCTTCACTGCCTCCCCGTTCGCCACGTGTACGGGCTCGATCCGCCACGCCGCCTCGCCCATCCGCCATCCGCCCCACTCCCATCCCCTACCGCTGGATCTCCATCCGACGCACGCTCGCCCCGCTCTCTTTCTCCCGACGCCCGCCCACCTGCCGGCGCCTCCTCCTCCCTCCGCCTCTCTCGCGCGGACCCACCCGGCAGCCTCCTCTCCTCGCTCGCGACCGCCCGGGCCCATCTGTCGGGCGCGTCTTCTTCCCCGCGCCGCCTTCCTTTTCCTCCCTTCCCCCTTTCCTTCTTTGCTCCGGCCGACGAATCCGCGCAGTACCCGGCCTCGCCTCACCGCCTCCTCTCCGGATTTGGCACCCAATCGCCGCCGCGGCCAATTTGTCCCTAATCCCGCACCCCGCCTTCCTTCTGCGCCCCCTCTTTCCTCCTTCCCCTCTCTTTCCTTTCCGCCGCCACCATCTCCGGCGAGGAATCCTCGCCTGCTCCCTCTCCCCGACCCCTATAAAAGCCGCTCCCCGGCCTCCCCTCTCCACACACCACCTCCCTCCGCTCCCTTCTCCCCTCCCCGGGCACCGCAGCGCCCTCGAGCCGTGCGCCCAAGCTTCCGAGCGCCGGAGCTACTTCGGCGAGGGATTGCGGCCGCCTCCGGCGTCCTCGTGCCCCGCCGCCACCTCCCTCGGCCTCCCCGCGCTCGTGCGAAGAGCCCCCGCCCCTCGGTCGCGCCTCTCCGCCACTGGAACCCCGTCGCCGCCGTAGCCCGAGCCAAGCCACCGCCTCTCCTCGTCGCCGGCGTGCCTCCGGTTGCCCACGGTGAGACCGCACCCCCCCCCCCCGAGATCCCCGCACGCCTCTCCTCCCTCCCTCGCGGCCGCCGCCGCCGGAGCGCCGCGAGCCCGCCACCAGACGCCCGGCCGCCCCGCCACCCGTGCCCGCGTGGCAGGTGGTGTGGCGCCGTGTCAGCACCACGTCGGCGCCACATCGGCCCACCTCGCCCCGTAGATGCCACGCCAGCCTGGTCCCGCCACCCATGCCACCTCACCACCCTTTCCTCTATGGACTCGGTCCATGGACCGTGGCCCACCTGCGCGGGATTTATCAGCCGACGCCATGATGACGCATTAAACCCGAATTTCCCGTTGAAAAATATTTCGGCTGGAAATGAAAATCCCTGGCTGACGCAATGCTGACGCCATAAATTCTTTTCCTTTAGAAAAATAATTCCAGAAAATCCCTTTTTCTATTTTCTCTCTTCAAACTTCCCGGAGCCCGTTCTCCCTCGTTTTAACTCCGTTTTGGCCCATTCAAATTTCTAAATTCATCAAAAATTCCCCTCTATCCATTTCTGGCCTCAATTCAAATTTTTTTTGAATTTATTTGAATTTATTTGGATTTTATTTGAGTTATTTTCACGTGTAGACTGCGACGATTCTGGAGAATTCTTCGACGACGATTCACACCCACTTGAGGAGCAAGGCAAGTCACACTCCTTGATCATGTTGATCCCAGATTGCAAATAAAATTATGTTGATTTAAATTATATTGCATGCATAATTTTATTCAACATATTTCAATTCAGCTTTAACTTTAGTTAATACCTGTTTGTTATTACCTCCTTTGACATTGCAATTCCTTACACCTTGTCACCTTAGAATCAAACTCTAGTTAAGTACACTAGTATTGGCTAGAGAATTTTAAATCAAATGCTTAGACTTGCCTAGATATAATTTTTGGTTTGGGATGATCTTTCACATAAAATGATAAGCTTTTGAACTGTATTCTTGACTTCGGTGAGTCAAGAAGGTTTATGAAACATTTCAAAATAAAATATAAAATCTGGTTTAGACTTAGGCTAATGGTTAGGTGGTGGGTGCAGGCATGCACTGTTGTTCGGAGACACAGTGTTGATTGTCGTGCATGGGGATATGTGGTTGAGCCTAAGTCAATTAAGGACCGGTCTGTGAGCTATGTTGCAAAGCCCTAGCGCACTACCACAAGGTGGTATGGGACAGCCTGGCTGAATAATTTGCGTGTCCCACTGGGCCATGCCGTAGGATGAAAGTGAGCGTGGCGAGGCCATGAGAAGTCTCACTCGGCTCAAGAGGGGTCCCTGCCGTGGAGTCCTCATCGGGTGAAACCTTAGAGTTGGCATGGTCGGGTTGACGACTTTGCATTGTAAAGGCCTTGTCACGACTCCTAACCGCACACCTAAGGAAGTGTGTAATCTAGTGGTAAACGGGATGATCGTGTCTTGTGGGTAAAGCCGACAACCTCTGCAGAGTGTATAATCTATCCTGGATAGCCGTGCCCACGGTCATGGGCATGCTGAGTAAAGTTTTTCATGGATTAGACTTTGGTTTCTAAAATGATTTATAAAACCTTGTGGTCGGAGCCACGTGAAAGCTTTTGGAAAAATTGGACCGGGTGGGATGCCCGAGAATAGGTTAGTGTTTGGTCGGAGCCTGCACTAACGGTATTAATTTTAATTGCAGTTATTGTTTTACTTATTGTATTAAATTCAGCAACTTCAATCTATCTATTGTATTTCTTAAATGCTGTTTTCTGCACAATTAACCCTATATGCCTTCCTTTGTGGCCTTAAGCATTATATTGCATTTTTCCCGTGTGGCTTGCGGAGTACAAGTTTGTACTCATTCTTGCTGTCTCATCACGCAGGAGGACTACGTCGACTACGGTGAGGATCGGGGACGAGTAGGACACGCCTTGCCGCCGCTTGCACTGTGGGCGCACTTGGGCTTCGCTTTCCAGCTTGCTTCCGCAGATTTCTTTTGCTTTGAATAATGTTTGCCAATGGGCGATGATGTAAACGCTGGCCATAAGGCCATACTCTTTTAATTGGAATAATATTGTCATATTTCTTGATATTTATCTCTGTTATCCGCTGTGTGCACTAGCTGATCCTGGACTAGTGCGATTTACACAGAGGATCCTGGAGTTGATGCTCCGGGTTCCGACAAATAAAGAGAAAAACAAAAATCAAATTACCAACTGGACAACACTTGTCAACCATTGAACCATTCTCCTTAAGAAAAATAATTGGAAAAGGAAAGAAAATCCCAACCGACCCCACCTGCCAGATATTTCATATTTCTAGAATTTCTCCTTGGGTCAAACTTTGGAGAGCCTACTCTACATTTTTTAAATCATGTGGAATAGTTTGGTTGGTGGATTTTTGTTGTGATTGTGTTGGGAGTGGCCCATAATAGTCACTACCCCTTGTGGATTTCTTTTAAACGTGAAGGGCAAGTGACTCCCTAAGAACGGTGGTCCCTCAACGCTAAGGGTTACAACTATGGAGTGAGAAACATCATAACTAAGCATTGTAAAGGACTCGTTATGTTTTATTAGTTGCATGCCTATGGAAGCATGCAATAACCAACATTATGAGTTAATCATATCTTGTGGGTAAAATTATACAACCTCTACGAATTGTTAAAATCTATTCAAATAGCCATGCCCTTAGACATGGGCAAGGTGTAGAAATGCCACACCCCGTAGTGTTCACAAATTGTATCTTGGTATGAAGGTGGAATTCATTGGTGATCATGGAATGGATATGGTATCTTGGTATGAAAGTAGAATTCATTTGGCAATCATGGAATGGATATGGTATCTTGGTATGAAAATGAATATGGAATGAGTTTATGGAATGGATATGGTGGACAACTATGAACAGAGTTTGCTCCCATGAACTTAATTGAAAACTAGACATTTTGGTTTTAGTTAAAATGGTAAGTCATAGGTTTGGAAACTAACTATACTGTGATATTTAACAAACTGGCTTTATGCTAAAAGAAACATAAGATCTTCCCTTGGTTAAGCCTTGCATGCAGATACACACACACACACATACATATACACTTGCATTCTGATACAAAGACTTACTGAATACTTTTTTACTCATTGTTGCTCAACTATATGAATTAAGTGCTCAAGTAATAATTTGCCCATTAACATTTTTTGCCATCTATCTTAGGTTAAAGATGACGCCAAGTACTAGGTCGCATACCCCAATTGATTGCCTGTGGGCATATCTTGAGGGACTCCACGGCTATATGTCTTTTTTTGCGGCAAGACTTCATTCATATCACCATGTAATGACTTGTCCTTATTGCATGGCACAAAAATTGCCTCACCATGCACTTGCTACACCTTGAAGCTGATAAGTGGCATACAACACCTTCTCATTGCCACTAGATTGGACTACCTCCAATTTCTTCTCAATGGCTCTCAACCAATCATCAATATCGAGTGGTTCTTCCAAACAGAAGAATATGAACAATTGGGTTCGTACAAAATCTCTAAACTTGGATTGTTGTTGATTCCTTGCGGTTCCACCTTCACTTGCTGCCATAGGGGTTGTACTTATATTGATGTTGTTTTGTGCAATCTGCTGAAGTAGGAGAGTCTATGCATTGTGATTTTGCTCGATCACGGCAAGCACTTGGACCACTAAATGATCCTCGGGTGGCGCTAGACCATACTCTTCACCTTGCTGATTTTGGGGACGATCTTGCTACACTGAATGGTTAGATGGCTGTTGATCAAACTGCTGCACAATTGGCTCCTAACCTCTTTGTGGTTGTGGTTTGCAAACCTCATTGCTACCCAAAAGCTAAGTCCTTGAATGTATCCTTGGTGCAGTCATTCTATTAACAAAACTACTTGTCACAACTCGCGCATAGATGAGAGGAAAATAACATAAGGTATATGATTCTTGACTAAATTTGTAAAAGACAACAACCAATTCAAGATTAACTAATAAATAATCCATAGGGACAACATACAATTAATTTAACATAAATGTTAGGTTTTTGCATGATTTATGAAATACGACCCCCACTGGCAAATAGGCAAACTACACGACACATAAGTAGCATAACACAACCATAGCATTATAGTGTCTACTTGCCTAAATTCGCCACAAAAGGGTGCTTAGCTCACATATACTAATACTGACATGTGAGCTCTAGTAACCTAACCATAAGGGTCTAGTCTTGATGGCATGAATCTTATTGGTGGAGTCGACTCCTAATGGTAGTGAGATTCATCACCTCTTCAGCTCCTTTCCTTCGGTCTTGAGCACACATAGGAGATCTTCTCCCATCATTTGTCTTTAAACTAGTTGCATCTTGACCTTGGATTATAGGAAACATGCCTAACCATCTACTAAGTTGAAGGTGAGGAAAGTATTAGAAAATGAAGTAGATAAAATCAAATGAAGGGAAGCAAGGGTTTAGGTAAGATGGAAAGCTAAGAAAAGGTATGGATAGCAATAATACTTATGTTTTTCACAACTATTTTATAACTTCAAAATTGAGTTTCAAAAAGCAACATCCTTAATCTATTGGCCATTTCTAACTAAAGGATTAACCTATAATCAATATGGCTTTGATACCAGCATTGTCGGACCAAAAAATAATAACTTTGAACACTTTGTGTTTATTGTTCTTATTCCATGATTAGTGGTAGCATACACATATTACAACATTGTATCACATCCATACATGCATGAATAAATAGAGTATCATACAATAATAAACATGTGAATGTAGGCTTATACAACTATGCTTTTGACAAAGGGGCCGATCGACCAAATTGTTCACATAACAAGTAAATAGTAGCAGAAATAACGATAAATGAGACAAATTTCTAGCAAGCATGCCATGGCCCACGACAGGCAATTAACTGGAGTTAAACCTTAGTAAACGTCGAATTCTTCACCGAAAACCCGTGGCACGAAAGTGACCGATATGGAGATCTCCTTCTTCTTACTTTATAGCAAAGTTATATAGTATGCAAGCTGAGACAAAGATGACTGTATATTCTAGTTTACTTTACAAAACCTCCATTTATCTATGATAATGAATAATAGATCACAAACAAAAGTTGTAAAAGCAATTGACATCTGATACAAAGTAACAAGTAAGTAACATAAGCATAATTCACAAATGACTCTCCATAGCCACGAGCAATGATTTTCACATACTCGTGACCAAGTTTCAATAAGTGGATACCACCCATTCCCAGCCACATTTTAAAAACATAAGACCAGCCTTAGTGATATCACTAAGCTTTGCCCATAACCAAGCTCACAGCTATTTGAATAGATTTTATACACTGCTGAGGTTGCACTCATTACCCACAAGATATGAACAATGTGGCTGACACCAGATCATAACAAGTCATTTACATTGCTTGACTCCAATCTTACCTCGCTCGATGAATTTTAGCCTACGATTAGAACACATTGAACCCTGAGGATCCACTGTTGTGTCAGTGGTTTTGGGCCCCATACATGACTATGATAGGAACCACCTCAAACCACCTGTCTGGGCGCTCACACAACACTGATCTATCTTAGGTGCAAGATTAGACCCAAACAACTTATTATGCTAGACCTTCCTGCAAAGGCGCTTGTGGTTGTACGAAAAGCTTAGATCAGCAACACATAAGTGCTCGGTCCTTAAACGACTCGGGCGAGAGTCTCCAACAATTAGCCACTACATGCGAGTTTCCTTTTTCACCACAAGTTATATCCACATAGTACCCACTATCCAACCATCACATGCAACTTTCCACTCGCACCGCAAGTTATATAAGTATCTTGGCCAAGACAAAACCATAGTTTCTTAGTTCTATTTTCTATGTAAAGTTTCAAGGGTGACCACACTAGTCCAACAACATAGCTGATGAGGACATCCTTAGCTATGTTGTTCTATATGTTATTTGCAATCCACCTACTTCAGAACAACATAAATTTACTAAAAGAGCTAAAGCTTTTGCCAAGAAGGTTAATATGGAGGTGAACTCAATTCCATCTATTCCTACTAATGATATTAATGAGAATGGAATACTACCTCATGTGACTATTTTGTGCATCCTTAGGTTTAACAAATGGAAGACTTTGGAATCGAGAAGGAGTAGAGGGAGGTTAGGGCTAAAGCATTGGAGGAACACAAGCAAGAACAAGGGCTTTTGTCTTGCATACTTCAAGGAAGAAAGGACCATGCGGCCACAAGCAAAGAAGGAGAGAGCCCACTTAGCCAAGCATACATCACAGCCCATGCGGCCACCAAGAAGAAGCCCATGCTGTGGGAGAGCAAAAGGAGAGAGGTCCAAGAACTTAAAGCCCAAGTTTTGGATGAGATTTTTAAGACCAATTTAGAATTTTCTCAAGCCCAATGGAAATCAAACTCAGAATCCACTCGGAACTCAGTTCATATTTGATTCAGGACAACCCATAGGCCCACAAAAAAAGGGCATAACTTTCACAAATAGAGTCCAATTTGGGTATTCTTGGGCTTGTTGGAAAGCTTATTTCAAGGCCCATCCAATGGTTATGGTACTAGCTTCATAAACCTTCTAGTTGTACCGCAATACCCAAAACAATGTGATGGTGGTAATGTAATATCCCGGAAGAGATTTGACAAATAATCGATTAATCGGAGAAAATGATCTTAAAGAGAAGAGTAGAGTATCAATTTTTGAGGGGGGTTTTCTGAATTTTATTAGCAACCTGGGCCTGGGCCTTGGCCCAGGTGGGTTTTTGGCCAAGTGGGGGGAGGCGCCACCTCCCCCTCCAACCCTAGCGCCGCCCCTCCCCTCTGGTTGAGCCGCCCCTTCCCCTGGTTGCGCAGCTCCTCCCCTCTGCCTTGCGCCGCCCAGCAACACCTTTTCCTCCCCTCTCCTCCATTGCCGGTGATCAAGACCTCCATTCGCTGCCGGACGAGCGGGGAAAAGAAATCAGTCGCAGCCAAGGCGATTGGATCTGGAGGAAGGGAAGAAGAAGGGAGAGAGAGGAAAAGGAGAAGAGGTGGAGTTCGTGGGGTGTTCGTCATGTTTTACAGCAATTCGTCAAGGGTAATCCCTGATTTTCCCCAAGTAGATGTATAATTGTGTTATCAATGTCGGTTTTCTGGACAGCTAGAACGGATTGGGTTAGACGGCTGTTGTGGGGTAGATTCGTGGGGATTCAGGTCTGGACTTCTCTTAGAGAGTTGTAGAGGACGTCATTATCTTTCCATGAAGTGCTAGAACGCGTCATTCGGACTTTTCTAGCAAAAGTTATGATTTTTCTAGCAAGACTGTTCTGCAGATCGGGGGAATTTCTGTCAGATTTCAGTAGATTCGTTTGGGCGATTAGAAAACAGGAGAATCCGAGGATATCCATATTATGAAAGTTGTATATAATTTCCGTAGCTTTCCAGCAAGGTCAAGAAATCATGAATCGGGCACTCGGGGTGAAAGTTATGGCAATTTTAGTGCGCTGTCCAGAGGACCCGATAGGAATCTGCTGTTTCTAGAAAACTGGATGGTGCGGGTAGAAGATGGCCGAATCAGGGAGACTCACCAACTAGGTTTAGTTAGATAATTTAATTATCTCTCCAGGAAGTCTGATAACGCCCTATTCGGACTTCTGTATACGAATTTTTGAAGTTGACTATCCGTAGAGGGGGACAGGATGGCCGAAAGGATTTGGGGTTTTGAGTCAAGCTAAACATGTTGGGTTAGTTTGGGGGTGTTTTTGTTTAATCTAAAGACTTGCTACTGTTGTCTTAGCAATCGTTATAATTGTTGTTCAGGAGGAGGACGGATCCCAGGGGCCGCACCTTCTGCTCATCCCCCGTTTTCTCGTGGTTAAGGCAAGTATAATGATGGTTTAAACTTTATAGTGTGGATTGTTGATGGTTGTTGGTTTGTAGATGTTTGATCTATATTATGAGTATATGTGATCTTGATTATGTTAATGATTTGTTGATATTGTTTATGGTCGATTGCAATTGAAAGTGTTCAGGAGAATTTCTGATGCATAGATGTTGTGGATGCAAGTTTTATTTGTTGAAACATTCACGTTTGTGCATCATGCTGATTTATTGAAGTCTTGGTCACGAGATGACCAAGCGCCGAGGTCCCCGTCATGTTGATGACATGACGGGCTAAAGGTCCCCATACTTGTGGAGTATGGGCAATTGGTCCCTGTACCAGATGGTACATGCATGGGTGTGCATTGACGAATGCACACTCCGCATTACCGGTAAAATGCGAAAGAGAAGAGATAAAGAGATTTTTGATCATATTGCATAGCATGGTTTATTTATATGAATGATGGATGAACTTGTGAAATGATGTTCACTTTTATTCTTGTTACTACTTATTATATTTGCTGAGTCGTTGAACTCACTCTTGTTGTTGTTGTTGTGGTGGTTGCTGTTTGTTTTAGGTATCTACATGAGATCGGCATGTATGGGGATAAAGAAGGGTTAGTTTTGTTGCACTTGCACGGTCTATTCACCATGTAAGAAAGAAAGAACATTAAACACTATTTGCTGAATAATTCAAGTGGTATTTGATTAATGTCTATCAGATTCAAAATGTAATAAAAGATTATAACTCTTTTACATTGATTCCGTTCTTTATCTAAGTAGTATTGTTATGAGTGCGATGATGAACATAATCCAGTTTTGTTTATAAATGAATATATTGCTTACTGTTATTCATATCATTTGATTATGCTTGTTGGAACCTCTGATTTACTCAATAATCAAAGGAGGTTCTGCCGAAATTTTGTAAGATGAATATTAGTTTTTCCTTATTATGCTATTAGTTTGGTAGCATTCCAGGTCATTGATTGGCTGGGGTGTTACAGGTAAAATCAGGGATTCCTTGTTGTGTTTGAGTCCAAAACTTGTTGAGTTGTGATTAGTTTGTGTGCCTTGTGACTGACCCTAGGGGCATATATGCTCTTGTATTCATCCCTCTCGTGCCCTTAGACCACGAATAATAGATTGATTTTAGAAAAGAGAGCATATGGGACTTGTTCTTCTCCTAGCATTGCGTCACAACTAGAGAGGGGAATTGTGTGTATCTCACGTGTTCTTGCTTTTCCCTTTAGTAATTATAGGGCACATTTTCCACTTCCTCGTGGTTAGGTGGAAGAACCTTCAAGAGTGTGGTTGGGTGAGTTCATATAACACAAGTCGTTGCATGGGTAGCGGTTGGCCACACTAGACTCATCTGGTTGCACTAGTTATCCTTTATCCTACATCGAGAAGACTAGGTACCCTATATCATCTTGGTATCAGAGAACGGTTGACTCGATAGGATTATTTACCCTTAGTTTTTGATTAATTTTCTTTGCTATTCGTATTACGTAGAGTCCATAAACCAAAAATTGCAAAACAAAAATTTGAAATCATAGTTTCAATCTGTTATTTCTTGTGAGTTTTGTTTGATTTTAGTCCATTAGAATTTTTGTTTAGTGCTGATCTTAGAGTTTCCTTTGCGTTGCTTGATCATTATGTCCAATCGAAAACCCTAAAATTTGTTGGTTTTGAACTCCTCAAAACTAGCCCCAAAAAATTAATCGCCTTACACGCAACAGTACCCGGGCATGCTACAGTACCATGTGAGCAACTGTACACAACCGGGTCCTAAATTGGTTTATGCCCATTTTTATAGGTAGCTGATGCCATTTCGAAGGAGAAGCACACCTATTCTTGGAGCTCTTTTCTCTAGTAAATGGCCGAAAGAATGGTCCCGAGTCCTAAGGCCATTTCAACACGTCTCACTTCTCTAGACCGCAAAAACGCCAACGACAACAACGCCTACGCTGCAGCTATCTGCCATGCACGTTAGGTTCTGTGGTTTATTCTAGACAAGCTAGTTTACCAATTTGAACCATGCCGCGGCTCTCCTTCCTATTGCTGGCCATTCTCGCGGCCGCGGCCGCGGCCCGGTGCACCACCGTCGATGCAAGGATCGTCGATGGCCTGCGGGTGGGGTACTACGACCGCACATGCCCTGAGGCGGAGAACGCCGTGCGCGACATTGTCAGCGCCGACATGAACAACGACCCCACCATCGCCGCCGGCATCATCCGTGTCTTCTTCCATGACTGCTTCGTGAAGGTAGGCGACCTTAATTCCTAGCCTGCTAGCTCGATCACATACTTCATGCATGGATTGATGTGGTGCTTGCTGTCATGTGCGTGTGACCAATCAACTAGCCAGGGTTGTGACGCGTCCATTCTTCTCGACGAGACGCCGTCGGGGGGAGAGACGGAGAAGGACTCGCCGGCGAACGGCTTCACGCTCAACGGCCTGAGCACCATCGACGTCGCCAAGGCGACCATCGAGACCCTGTGCCCGCGCACCGTCTCCTGCGCCGACATCCTAGCCTTCGCGGCCCGCGACGCCGCCGTCGCCTCGGGCCACCCCGGGTACGACGTTGCGGCCGGCCGTCGGGACGGCCGGACCTCAATCAAGACCGACCTCCGCGGCAACCTCCCCGTGCCCAGCCACAACGCCGCGGATCTCACCAAGCTGTTCGCCGGGAAGGGACTGTCCCAGGAGGACATGGTGGTGCTCTCCGGCGCGCACTCCATCGGCGGCGCGCACTGCTTCATGTTCTCCGATCGCCTGTACAACTTCTCGGGCAGTAACGGCATGGACCCGGCGATGGACCAGGGCTACGGCGGGCAGCTCCGGAACATCTGCCCGGCGCCGGGCCTCATCGACGACCCGGAGAGCGCCCCCAAGGTGGCGTTCGACGCGCGGTCGGAGCAGAGACTCGATAGCTCGTACTACAGCGAGCTTCTGGCCGGGCGCGGACTGCTGTCGTCGGACAACACGCTGGTGGAGGACCCGGCGACGCGCGCGACGGTGGAGCAGATGGCGTTGGACGTCGCGCTGTGGCACCGAAAGTTCGGGGAGGCTATGCAGAGGCTTGGCATGGTGGACGTGCTCGTCGGCGAGGGCGAGGGGGAGATCAGGCGGGACTGCCGCGCGGTGAACGGCCCAGAGGAGGTGTCGCCGTTTCTGCCAAGCTTTTTCTAAGCCGTACGTAGTTACGTACTACGGCATCAGCCATGAGCCATCCATGTGCACGCAACTTGGAGAATCTAATTGTAACGGCCCACGTCGTTCACTAACCATAAGCAGCGAGTTACCACATTAAGCAAGATTAATTATGTAACTAATGATTTAAAATACGGGGGAATTTAGACTTTTTATATGTCAGTATAGATTGAAACCAACGAGCGATGAACAAATATGTTACTACCGCAATTTTTATAGACGAGGGCGAAGACCAAATAGTATAGACTAGAGTGAGATAAAATTGGATTGCACGACAAGTAAAAACTTACAACCCAATTAAAATATATATATAACAGTCCATAATACATCAGTAATTAATTACAATCAGTATCTGGTAAAATCAATAACATCCATTGAACGACAACTAGAACGTATATCAAGTCAAATAAAAATATTACAATTTGCCGTACATAATAGCGACAATACGAATTACAACAAGTATACAATTTCATGTATCAATCAAATAACCATCTCAAAATCTAAGCAATTGTAATACGATGGTATTCAGTTAGAAAGTACATGATTTAATTTACACCAAGTTCATCTCATACATATTCATTCGCACCCGGATTAACATAAAATAGAAATACATTCGAGTAACATACATTCTCACCTATACATCAATATTAAGAGAAAGTCAGACTACACTCAAACCATCTCATATATTAGCAACCGCCGTCAAACTGCCACCACACTGCTATTCCATTTGAGAGCGAACCAGTAATTGCAATACCGAAAAAGACCGAACAAAAGAACAAATAAAAATAAGTGAAGCAAGGAAAAAGAATAGAAATTGTCGTCAGAGCCCTAGAGGTTAAATTCGGGCAGGGCAGTCCGTTCACGGAGATACCTGACCGTCCGGGGGCCAGTCGGCACCTCTCACAACCGTAGAGTCATCACTCGGCATAAACAAACCTGATATAGATTCAAATATCATAACAGCCGGCCAAATATCCCAAAGCACCCAAAAGATCAACCGGCCACCACATCACCACAATAAAGAGACAGCACGGCGTATCTAGATGCCACCACCACAGAAGCCAACTGAAGACAAGGGAAAGAAAGCCACTGCATTAGCATGCTCAGCTTCTTTCTTCTTTCCCCCGCCAAGTCCAAACCCTCACCACATAGCCACAGATTCGGCCACCGCAAGGCAGAATCAGGGCAAGTCGGCCAGGAGCAAGAAGCCAGCAAGAAGCCAGATCGGAGGCCACAAGACCGTCAACCCTAGGAGGAGGTCACCCCCAGCCGGCCCACAACCAACCGGGAAAGCGACCGCCAAGTATAAACCACCAGTTTTGCCAAAACAACCCAGCAACCATCCACCGACAAAGGTAATCCCCATCTACTCTCAATAATAGTAGCAAGTTCTTAAGATTAAGCCATGCAAAACAGTAGCCAACTCACAATCAACCGAATGATATAGCATCACCATAGAACCATCACATAGAGCAACCATAACATTACCAGCACCTCAGCACTACCATATCATAAATGAACCACCATTGCAGCGAGATAGAGCATAGGACAAAAAAAGGGCACAGGGAAGAGGAGTTACCCAGGGGCTAGATGCCGTGGTGCCGGGCTGCCACTCGCACCCAACAGTCCATCCACACTCCCCTGGCGTATGGATGAACTTCGAGCCCTACCGTAGCAACCGCATAGCACCACCCTCGCTTGAGCGAAAGAAATCAACTCAAATCAAAAAGGGAAAACAAGCTCGAGCAATAAACCTCAATTTAGAGAAGCGAAAAAGGATGAGGAAACCGATTCTCATGTGTAGACGACGGATCCGGGGTCTGGTGGCTGGATCCGAGTGAGGGAACTGGAGAGGCGGCGCGGCATGGCGCAGCGCGAGAGGCCGGCGTGTGGTGCGGCGCCAAGGGACCGGAGAGGCGGCATGGCGCGACGCAGCGCGAGAGGCCAGCGGCGCGGCGTCGGGGTGGATCCGATCCGAATCGGGCAAAGTGAGGAATAGGTAGGAGAGAGAGAAGCGAAGGGGGAAAAAGGAGGGGATCAGCCGGGTGAGAAAAGAAAAAGGGGAAAGAAAGAGAAGAGAGGGAAAGAAGAGAGAGGAAAAGCGCGCGCATAATAAAAATCTGTCTTCATAAATATTTAACTTTAAGTAATAGATTGCAGATTAAACTACTTGTTAGCATTATGCTAGTCATGTTAAATTACCAAATATCACTAACCAGTATTTACGACTAATGAAACCTAATTAAGGGCGGTCAATAGATTAAAAGTTGGTGCGTATCGATTGAATTGGTATATTGCCGTTCAAATCATTTGACATCCTAATTCAATACCTAATTGACCCTGTTGATAGTATAAACTCATGAGGCTTTACCAATAAATATTCATGATCGTTATAAATAAACCAATCATGTCAATTAAAACTGGTACGCCGGTGTATTAAAATTTGTGTATCGTCGTTTAGACCATCCCATGGCATATTTAATTACTTAGACGATGCTGTTACTAACATTTAAATTATAGAAATCCACCACTGATTATTCTGGATAATTAAAATATTAATTGTGGTCCGACGATTTAAACTGTACACGTCGATTAAACTTGTACGCGTATGAATTAAATGAAGGTACGGTAGTCTTAGACCATTTGATTGTGAGTTTAAATACCCAGATAGTTCAGTTAAGTTCATCTAAATAGTAGAAAACCATTAATTAGTATTTACAATGATTAGAATAAATGACGACTAAAACATAGTGTATACCGATTTAACTGATACATTGCCAATTACATTATTCTGGGTTATAATTAAATACCCAATTAACATGGATAGGGTTAAATTACAACACTTCTCTAGTAAATATTCTTGGATATTAAAAATAAATTAAGTGATGCCATAGTCTAGAAATTCTGTGCATGCAAAGTAAATTATCATAATATCATTAAGATCCCTATTGCGCATTTAAATACCCAGTTAACTCTTATTAGTCGATTATAAATTGTAGGAAAATCACTAATAAGTATTCATAATTATTAGAATAAATTAGTAGTCATATTCTAAATTAATATCCATTAGAAGATGCAAGATTGGTTGCGACAGCTAGAATAGCACGCTCCAATTTAAAATAGTATGCGAGGATATAACCTCGTGCGCATCGCATAACTTGTACATAGTGATTTAATTAGCATAAGTCGTAACAATTCACAGTTAGTTAAAATAAAACTTGGAGATCGTACGGAGACGCTTTAGTATTATCTAATTAATAGTTATTTAGGAGTTAATTTGATTAGTGTAGATAACTTAAATAATCACGCGCATACTAGTTACGAGAAAGGACCGGTACCAAGAAGAAAGAATTTATTTAAATAACCCTAAAACCTAAAATCTCTACTCCTTAAAAGGAGGAGTTCAAGGTGATGGTGCATCCTACACTTCCTTCCCTTTTCACTACCTTTTTTGACTGTGCTCGCGCGGGCTCCACTTCAAAAAGGTAGTCTGACTTGTGGGCCCACCCACCCCTCCAACCGCCCGTGAGCCTGCCTCCCCCACGAACCCGTGCGCTTCTCCCCTGATTTCATATTTCTCCCTCGCCTCCTCCCCGCCCTCCGTGCCGCCGCCTCCTCCCCCGCCCTCCGTTCCGCCGCCGCCTCATCCCCCGCTCCTCTGCTCCGTCGCCGCCTCCTCCTCCCCCCACCCCTCCGCTCTGCCGCCGCCTCCTCCTCCCCACCCCGCGCCGCCGCCTCCTCCCCTCCCACCCACCCCGCGCCACCATCGCCTCCTCCTCCCCCCACTCCTCTGCTCCGCAGCCTCCTGCCCCGCTCCTCCACTCCGCCGCCGCCGCATCCTCCTCCCCCCCCCCTCCGCTCCGCCGCCGCCGCCTCCTCCTCCCCACCCCGCGCCACCATCGCCTCCTCCTCCCCCCACTCCTCTGCTCCGCTGCCTCCTGCCCCGCTCCTCCACTCCGCCGCCGCCTCCTCCTCCCCACCCCGCGCCGCCGCCGCCTCCTCCTCCTCCCCCTACTCCTTCCATTTGTGTGATCTCTTTCCCTTTATTTGCTCCTCAATTTTTACTTCGAGATCTCTTTCCCTTTATTTGCTCATCAATTTTTACTTCCCCCTCACTTTTGTAGACCAAAGGTGGCTTGGTGTCATGCATGTCATGTGTTCGAAGAAATGCCTAGGAGAAGCAGCACTGGCATGGAGAATTGATAAGATCATAACATTTTCTGTCATGCAGTTTTTCAGAGATGTTTTTCAATACATCAATTAAGTGTTTGCCAATGCTAAGAAGCGTGACTAGCTAATTATCACTACCTTATTGTGTCTGGAATCTAATGTTATAGCTGGGTTTAAGAAGTATGCTCTTAAGTTGTCTATGAGCATTTTTAGGTTTTAGCAGATTTGGTATCTTTTTTTAGCCAAGAGCTCCTATCTCGCATGGTTTTAGAAGAAGAAAGCATGTTGAGTGATTGGGAATGCCTAGAAACAGTACTTTTTTAAAACAAATTAATTAGGATCACTTGGGCATCAATTTCATATTTTTATGAAGAATGTTGTTGGTAGAAATGCCATCTGTTATACTCTAGCTTAATATTTCTCCTGGGACCATGAGGGTACTCATTTTGTAATTTTTGGGAGGGTTTCCAATTGGTACTGAACTGTGGTGTCTTGTAAACCAGAATTGCAATATTGATGAAAATATGTGGAGTTGCTATCTAATTGAGCTGTGAACAACATCGAAGCTTTACTACTAAACTCAGTTCTATACTGACGTTTTGACACTTTACGAGCATTTTTAGTTGAAGATATACTGTCTTGATTTGCATAAGTTGAAGACGTATGATATCTCTGTTGCTGTCTGAATTGGGCTTCAATTCTTTAGTTCGCCGGTTATTATGCTGAAAGAAGTGCAATTTTGGTTCCTTGACTATAGAATCACCACACTAGATTCTTGCAATATTTTTACCCATTTCTACTTGTGTAGATGGATAAGATTGCTGAAAGTAAGTTCTCATCAAACATAATTATTGCAACGTATGATCAGGCATCATGTAATCTTCATTTTTCTATTGAATTTCAGGGCATCTTCAATTGCTAAAACACAGTATTCCATTTCATTTTTCTGAAAATCTTACACCTATTTCCATTTTATTACTCACAAGCCACAAGTGCCTTCTTTTCTTATATCCTGTAGATTGGTTCAACAAATTATCGATGCTGTTTTGGTTTTGAACATTGATGATCCTCCCTGTGCTATTGCTGCAGCAGCTCTTTTATTTGTTTTGGCAGTTGATGTGAGTACCTCTTAATCCCAATTGATATGCTTCGGTGCATCCTGCATTGTTTTATGCATATTAAATATATCTATCTCACAAGTCACAAAGATAACCACGTTGTGACAAAGTTATTCATATCTACTATATTGTTACTTTTTTCTTTGTAGAAGTATCCACCTTCTTTCAAAAGATTGACGTGTGATAAAGAAGATTAATTAAGCAACGTCATGCATTTATTTTCATCATTTTCATTGAAAGTTGAATTAGAATTTAAGTGTGAATTTTAGGTAGTGTTGATATTCAGCTTTTCATTAGCTTATATATATCTCGCTTGTTGAATGCCATTTAATTGGCGAACAGTTGCTATTCTTTTAATACCTTCGATGGTATATTCCTGCAGTTTCAATTTTGCTTATTTTCAATCTCCCCTTTTCTTGTTGTTATGCAGGTCCAAGACAATCATTTTTTGGATTCGGAATCTTGTATCCATTTTCTTCTTAAATTATTAAACCCTCCAATGAATGCTGTTGATGCCAAAGCGCCATCTATAGGTTCCAAACTTCTTGGAATCAGTAAAGTTCAAATGCTTAATGGCTCACATAAGGATTCCGATTTCAGTTCAAATGATAGCATTTCAAAAGTTGAAGAAATCATGTTAAGCTGTAAAGAGATCAAGCCACTCAAGAGGGATGACAAGGTTATGTAGTTGCCTTTAAACTTTGATGCACCGTATGACTACGAGGTGTGATCGACGGCTTCCGACTTACTTGACGGATTTAAAAACTTTTAGAACTAAAATTTTTTACCATCTGTAAGTTTTAAAACATGTAATGTGATAAATTTTAAAAATCCGTAGCAACGCACGGGCATTCAGCTAGTGAATTAGAGAGGTGAATAGATACGCACCTATGAGAAATTAAACTGGTATAATTGCATGTGCGAGATCGACTAGGCTTAATGTTCGCCAATAACTTTGTGTGTATATATTCAATCGTATTGCAACGGTAGATGGTTGGAAGTCCACAAAAGACTGAGTTTAACTTCTAAGTAAACAACCCAGCTCCATGTTAAGAAGATAACATCAAATGACGAGTATAGAATACGAGTTAATTAGGCTACCGTGATCGGGTTAATTTGAGTGAAGTCTTTACCTTAGGAGCACAAGCACATCGACACCTCATATTTTATTATATTTTCATAAATTAAGTTGTAGTAGACATATTTAATTGCGGGCGACAATCCAAGCTACGGGAACGACTTCACCTGATCCTACTTGAATCCGAGTATATGGTTAAAGTTCAGGCAAGCATTCCTTTAATCAAGTCTTCAGAATATAGTTCATAAAACAAGTATTTTGTATTAATCTAGTATCACCCACCATGAAAGAAATAAAGAGTATTTAAATCAAGTAATGGTTATAAGAGATAAGAGAAAAGAGATAGATGGCAACTGATGGAGCAGTTGGCCACCTAAGTTAATTAAGAAGGTGGGCAGAGGTTGCCAGGGCAGGTGGCAAAGGGATAGGTTGGGACCTCTGCATAAGAATAGAATGTAAGGAACCACAAACTTCATCTGTGTGAACAGATCGTACCAAATCATATCAACCAACATTCCATTTTTCACGGACAGTCTAGTACTCTATTGAAGTATTATATTCTCCACATGGGTAAGTATTAATTAGGGGAGGAACCCACAAGAGCCGGACCAGCACTGGAGTGGGGGATCCACAGCCGCGCAGAACCCAGAACTGGTAAGTAAGCCAGAAGTGGGGGAGGCGGATCGCAAGAACCCAGGACTGGTCCGAGACCAGAAGCGGGGTACGCGAAGGCGATATATTACGCAGATGGGTGTTGGGCGAGGGTCAGAAACCACCCCAGCCAACAGTTATGTCACTTTCGGTGGGTCTGAGTGAGGGTGGTACACCGCTCCAGGCTGCCGCTTGTGAGTAACTGGGTAGAGATATAATATAATGAGATAGATGTATTAGCACTATACTCTGGTCTGGGCGCCACATCAAAGGAATTGCGGAGATCCAGAAGCCAACATGAGCAGGGTGATGATGGGTAAAGTGATACAAGCTTGCGCAATGCTATACAAATCATGAATTCATGCCTGTCTCCGGGAAAGGAGAATTATGGAAACTTATAAGGATTTTTGCTGTTCATACGTATGTTTAGTAGTTTTCTAAATTAATAATCTGGAATGCTTTCAAAACAAACAAACCTTATTTTCTACAAGTCACGAGAAAGAAACTGAGGAGGAAAAAGAGGATAAGAGTGAGCAAGAGATGAGGAAAGGAATTGATATTCCTAAAAGTGTAAAGGATAAACATTTTGTGCACATTGCTAATAACGCTTGCTGAGTACTTTTGTACTCGCCCTTGCTATTATCCCCCTTCTTAGGAGTGTCAATTAAGATAATAGCTTGGGTCAGGAGGAGGCTACCTGGATGGAATACCGTGGACTCAGATTACAATGGGTACAAGGTGGACACCCCCGTGTGGAGTTGTTTTTGAATAGAAAGTAGTTAGAATATTTTCATTTCTAAAGATTGGGATATTCAAGCCCTTGAGGTGTTGTAATAAAATATAGCCCGGCGTGGTGATATTCTTGTAATATCGTGTTGTCTCTAATTATTGTTCTGCTGCAGTACTCTGATGGACTTATTATTCGTTAGAGCGATGTTTTATCGACTAAAACGAATAATGATCCGTTGACTAGTATTATTACCCTATGGTAATAACGCGGGTCGTCACACTAATAGCAGCACATTGATGTGTGTAACTAAATATGGGGAAGAGTGGAAGATCTCGAGTAATTTATTCATGAAAATTTTGAACGCCATGAGTAGAAAACTTTTTTTTAACGGATCTTGGCTTCATTCATCACTCAAGGTTACTACCATAACGAATACAAGGTAAAAACACCTAGTGCCATATAAAGTCACATGCACCTCTATCGATTCGGTGATGCATGCTTAGCTCGCAGGTGTGCCGCAACGTTTGGCATCCTGGGTACAAAACATATATTGAAATCTATGAAAGATTTACCAAGCTCCAGAATCTCATTAACGAAGTCTGTTCCGTGGACATACCTCATCTTCCAATGATGAACAATTACCTGGCAGTCTCACTCCAAGATCACCTGCCCCATGTGCCGATTAACAGCATGCTGGACGCCATCTCTGTGTGCCAAGGCTCGTGGAATCTATGATGGCAGTAATATTTTTTTGGAACGACTGTATAACCAGCGGCGGAGGGAGGGGGATCCTTCCAACAAAATTTTTATGCCCATTGATCATTTATGCCAAAACAATGCAAACCATATCTATGGCCCATTTCCAAGCATGTACATTTATCTATATGTATCGTTCGCATGAGATCCCATTATTTCTTTTCTTAGAAATTATTTCTTTCTTAGAAGAGAGGTTCTGACACTTACCATCTCCATGCAAGCCAAATTAGTTGGAAGTCAAACCACTTTTACTAGGCCTTTTCTCTCCCGCTTCCAACTGCTTTTAGTTCTACTCTCTTGTCTTTCTCCTTTGGCACGTAGCAAGAAAAAAATCTCAACCCTAGAATCCTTACCTGTAACATCTCAAAAATTTGCTTTCTTTAAAAATTAATTTCAAAGTAACTATTTTAAAAGTGTTTGTACTTTATTTGTGTAATAGTAGAAGAAAATATCAAAATTCCGATTCCAATCCAAAGTCCAGTAAAATAATAAATAAATTTCCTAAAGGGTCACCCATCCTAGAATTGCCATAATCCAAGCACACTTAATGTCAGAGTTCCAACCAAACCAGCCACCAGTTGGCCTTCTTTGTTGTTGAATGTTCTTTCCACCTTACTTCCTTTTATTCTTTGGCCTGATCACTGTTCATCTTATTCTACCTTGCGTCGGACCTAAGCTCAAATCCCCAATGACAAAAACCTTTTTCCTCCGCATATTCACTTGGAAACCACTCAATTTGTGCTAGTAATCAATTCATCAATCTTTTATTTCCTTTCACGCGTTCTTGAATACCAAAATGCTCGCATGATGCCATAAATCCCGTCAGTTTCCTTTTCTTTACTGATGCTATAAATCAGAGCACCGTGATCATGTGGCCTTCCCTCTCATCTAGCCAAAGTCTCCCCTCCTCCAGAGAAGTCACTAAGTCCACCAACAACACCACCAGTTTTGAGAACGATCTCACTGACCATTTCACCATCCAAGACCCGGCTGAAGCACCCCGTCGTCATTGTCTTTTGCCTCGCTATCAAGTAAATCCACCGTCAGAGCCCTTCCCTCACCGAAGCACTCTGTTGTTGCCGTCTTCTACTGTTGCTAGCTACTCTCCAGTCTTCTCTGGTAAACTCCTTGGCCTGTTGAAAGCAATCGCTCTACGTTTGACCACGGCAACCCCATCGATCTCAACCACTCCGACCGCTCCCAATCGCTCCTAACTTCGTACCACTAAAACCACTCAACCACTCAAACCTTTCAACCATGGTCACTTTCGATCACGATCGCTCCTGACCATGGTCGCTCATGGCCACAGTCGCTTTCAACCGCGACCGCTTCTGACCACAGTTGCTCACGGCTTTCGGTCATGACCGCTTTCGACCGCGATCCTCACTGTCGCAGTCACTTTCGACCACAGCCACTTTTGACCACGGTCGCTCATGACTGCAGTCACTCGCGACCATAACTATTTTCGACCTCGGTCACTCACGACCACAGTCGCTCACGACCATGGCCACTTTCGACCACTCTAGGCCTCTCGGCCACTCTCGGTGTTGCGATCGCCATGGTCGGTCACGACAACCTCATCGGTTATGACCACTCTTGGCGTTCCAACAATTCTAGTACATTTCGACCAATCAAGCCTTCGACCACTCTGAAGCCTTCGACCACTCTCAACCTCCGACCACTAGGTCTCGATCACCAAGATTCGATCACTTTGAAGTCTTCGACCAGTTCCAGTCTTCTTGGAGTAGTTCCTGTAATGTTCGACTTGCAATGGTTACAACCTCTCTGAACCTTTTGACCACATATACCTTTTGACCACATATACCTTTCGACCACATTGCATACTTCTACCACTTCAAACTTTTCGACCACTCCCTCCGACCACACATTGACCATCAACCACTCACAGCCACTTCGACCACCGACCACGTCTAAATTTCTGACCACATTCATCCATCTGATCACAACTGTTCAATCACCCGAGCTGATCGATTCCTTCAATCGCTCCAAGCCGATCGATTCCTTCGACTACTCTGCACCATCCCATTCCTTCGACTGCTCCAAACCATTCGATCTCTCCGACCTCTAAAGACCCTCTGATCATTTCGGCCGTAGTCATTTTTTACTACAGTCACTTCTGACCGCTTGTTGTTGCAGCTGTCACTTCTCACTCTAAGCGTTCAACTGATGTCACTCTAAGCCTCCAACCACCGCTACTTTCGACCATGACCAACCCCTTCTCTAAACTTTCGACCAGCTAGTAAGTTTTCGACCACTCGGTGGCTGAGATCACACAGAGCCGTTCGACCACCTTTAATTTTCGACTATCAACCACCACCATGGTCTTTTGACAGCTCGGTAGTTTCTAACCACTCTGTGAAGCGTTCAACCAGCCCTAGCCTTTGTCCCACCGTTGCAGTCTACAACAACGGCAAATATTTTCAAAAGTCATATTTCTTCATCTTAGCTCTGTTTGAACCCGTTGAAATTTATAAATTCATCTAAAATCATACACCTCCTTCCAGTATATATATATTTTGTATTTATTTATCTAAAATCATAGAACATGTCATCACAGAAGAGTTTTTCGATCCGCGGTAGGAAGGTCTAAACAATATGCGAGAAGGCAAGTCTCCTTTGACCATCTTGTACCTATGTTTTCAAAAATCATTTTATTATTTCAAATTTAATTGCATTTCTATGTTACATAAAATGTTAATTTATGTCTTAAGGTTATTAGCTAAGTGAAATTTGTTATATCCTCATTTGAAGTTGACAACCATGTACCTTTGTCACCCTAGACTTTCCTTGTCTCAGTATTGAGATTATTATGATATTTGTTAATCCTAGAATGGTAGTAATGGCTTAGACAAGCTTATCGGTCATAACCCTATGGGTGAGAATAATGTTATCAAATCTCTAAAGAATTGCTTTTATCAAGTGTTTGGCAATAGGTGTTACCATTGGTTTATAAAATAAAATAAAATGATGAAAATTTGTTTTAGACTTGGGTGGATGGTAAGATCTGGCTAGTATGGATTTAGCATGAGAAATTGTATTGTGAATATGCCGCCCTAGTCAATTAAGGACCGACGCTTGTGATTGTCCAAACTGAGCACTATCGTACAAGTCTATATGGGTACGACCTAGCCGACTAACTCACAAAGGTTTAGTTTAGATATCACTAGTGGTAAGTGGGTGCCAGGGATTTACTAGACTCACAGTGAGGCACAGGGATTTACTGTACTTATATGGCGCAAGAGGCGGCTTCTGACTGTGGCGGATTTAACCCTTCAGTGGTGAAACCTCAGCGGGTGGAAGGGATGGAAATTGTGCCCGTTTACCCATATACCCATGGGTAAATACCCTAATAGAGTCGGGTATGGAATATTTTCTTTACCCACGGGTATGAAAATAGGGGGAACGTTCTACCCGTCGGGAAAACGGGCATGGGTATGGGTAACTCCACCCGTACCTGCCCCGTCCGTTACCCACGATATAGATTAACAGGTGGCACAGCCATAGCAACATCTATAATTGCTATTGATTGTTATAGACTTTTGCATATCTCTAATTGCTATTGATTGTTATAAACTTTTTTGATAGCTATTATATTTCCTAGCAACAGTTGATGCTTATATGTACTTATCATTAGTTCAACCCTCAGATTGTGACTCTCAGTTCGCGGGTAAACGGGCATGCCCACGGACAACAGGTACCCACGGGCGACGGGTATGGGTGAGGTTCTTCACCCGTTGTCCTTTCCGGGTATACCTGTGGGCGTAAATCGGGGTCGCGGGTATGGGTATGGGCGAGCAGTACCTGTACCCATCACGCCTGATTGCCATCCCTAGCGGGTGGTGTCTAGTTAGACCTGAGTGAGGTAAAGGCTTTGTAATAAATTATTTGGGTCTCATGCCTAAGGAAGCATGTTGGCTATTAAGATGATTTATCTCTTGTGGGTAAAGTTGTACAACCTCTACAGAGTGTAAAACTATTCGAATAGTTGTGCCCATGGTCAAGGGCAGGCAATGTGCGCTTTCACATGGTAGATATTTGGTTTTGATTTCAATGTAAAAGTTTTGAGAATTCGGGAGTGGATGGAACTCTTGGGAGTGTGTCCTGGTGGCCAGGGCGGGTGGATAGAACCCCTTAGTCTTGAACCTTGGTGGTTAGAGCCTGTTTACTAGTGTTGGTGGTTGGAACCTTCACTAGAAAATTTATTTAGTTGTAGTTATTGCAATTACTTTGTTAAATTGATACTTTTGAGAATTTAATTATGGTATTTGAAACATAATACTACTTCGTGCAAAAGAACCATATTATCCTTCTTTGTTAAGCCTTGCATCTACTACATTTTTTCCCAAGACTTATGGACTACTTTATGTACCCACATGCTACACTCAAAACAATTCTCAAAGGGTTATGAAAATCAAGAAGGAGCCTATGACTGCTTCGTGTGTGGATTCGATGAAGGTTTCCCAGAGTACTAGGTTATGCTTTCCCAGTTAATTGCCTGTGGCTTGTTGATGGGTCATCGTGAAAGTTTATTTTTGCTTTCGCTGTGTTTTGTTAGTTTGTGAGGTCTTGTAACCTCAGTTGTAATAAAGTAGCCCTAAGACATGTACTCTCTTTTATGATAATAAAACGTTGTTGGTTATGTAATCATCACTATTTGACTGTGTGAACTAGCTTTGATCTAGGACTAGTGCAGTAATACACAGAGGATTCGGATTTAGAAATCAGGTCCCAACATTACCCTCTACCACTTTCTCTCCTCTCCTTTAATAACCAGCAATAACCCTAATGGGTCCAACCCATTAAGCCTACCGAGGAAATCTATCAACCCAACTAGCACGTGTTTACACACTCATGCACGCCTCACAAGCATTTACATGACTTAACCTGCTAACCATTTAGTTATTGATCCACTTGTCAATTTTAGCTCTTCTTGACCTAAACCACTTCTCATTTGCACGTCCCTTCTCCATGGTTTTGATCAAGGTACAAACCCAGTATTTGGCCAACTACCAAAATAACCTCGACGAAGCTTTTGGGCACCTTTCTGTGACTCCATCTTCACCTTTACCTCAAAGCATCTCCACTGCTTTAACATACAGCCTATAGTGCCCAATGTCTAGTAGTCAAGTCTTCACACATTCGAACTCTCCCGATCTATCTCTACGTGCATCAACCACAAACTTGGCGTACCACATGCACCAACTCATCTCTTCATGATCCTTGTCTTCTCTATGCTTCTAGCTTGAGACACATAACCTCACCTGGACTTACACGACCAGTCAAACCTCAGCTCCTCTACCTAGTCCTAGTCCATTGCCATCGATCGCTAATGTTCTCTAAGCTACTTGCATATCCAAAGACCAACAACCATTTCGAGCATAAGTTCTATACGCTTGACTTACATTAGCCAAAACTATCCATGATGCAACATAACACAACCAACCAATGGCACCCACGATGTGCACACCCCATAATCCAACCACACTCTCCATGCTGGTCAGACCGTATCGGTCATACAGCTAGCCACCAGCCGAATTGACCGCTTAAGACCACAAGAAAACACTCTCCCTCGAACTTCAATTAAACTCTATCAAGTTTCTGCTCTAGTTTCTAATTCTAGTGGTACCTAGTGCAACTCATCCCCAAATAATCATACATAAGTGTTTGGTGTTCATTTTCCCAAAAGTGCATGGTCGGTCTGACCGCTCACCCCATGATGGTCAGATCTCTGTTCATCAGTTGGTTTGACCACCAGCCATCACCGGTCTCAAACCGCCTGAACCTTGATAGCAACATTTAAAAATTGAATTTTCTAAAACTTTTGCAAAATTCAAATTAAACTCAACCAAAGTATCAATTGTTCATCACAAACATATACTCGATCGTCTACATGTTCACTCAATCTCCTTCTTGATAAGCACATTGGTAATTCTCCAAAAAAATGCAATGACTTGGTTTTAGAATAAAAAAGAGAATTTTGCAAAAAAAAAAACCCAACTTGGCTCAAGAAGAAAATAGAAGTAAAAAATGACCAAATGAGCTAGAAAATAGAGTAAAGAAACTAGAAAGAGCAAATTCTCAACATAAGCACTCAAAAGCCATTTAAACTTGGGAAGTTCTCACTTTAGATCTATATGAAAGAATAATTGTTCATTTTGACCTTTTATCATGGCGAGAAGAAGCTAAGGAAATCTAGAATTTGAAATAAAGTTCAAGATTCCAAAACTCCCTCATTTTATCTCTCTTAGCCCAATTCATGCATTTTTGCCACAATTTCTTCCCCTTTGATAATGAATTCATCACGTAAAGAAAGGAATGAGTATTAGAAGGCTAAAAGACAAACATAACTATTTTTGGTAATTTTCAAATATTAGTTGAAAATGGATCTTTGAAAATTATCCAAGTTAATTAAAAGATATTTCAGCAAGCCATGCTAATTAGCTTACAGAATCATGTAAGAACATACATAGCAAAACAAGCCAAGACTACCTAGAAGTGATTACATTGATAAAAGACATGTTTGGCTATTTCTTTCTCATGAGACTAGGTTTAACATGATCAAGGTTGCACAACTTGCCTTACTAAGTAATGTTGTAGTTCTTCACTTTCCCATTCTTTGTCCTTGGATTCTTTGCTCTATAACTCCTTTGAATGACTACCAAAACATCGATGTCTAACGAGAGAGAAAAAATCCAAATAAAAACCAAAATAGAGAGCAAACAAACTCAAAAATTAAATAAAATTCATAATAAAACTAGGAATGATTTTAGATGAATTTAGAGACTTGAACAAGCTCAATCAAAGTTTGTATGAAAGAGAACAAGCTCCTGGAAGCTGCATCGGCCAAGAAATTTGGGAAAAAGAAAAGAGAGAAAACAGAGACTGATAAGTAGGGCCAAAGAATATTCCAAAATCTTTTATTTTTTGGGAATTTTTAGAAAATCAAGTGAGGCTAACAAGCAGGCCCATGGTCCATAAACTGAGTCCGCGAACTGAGATCTGGGTTCACGATGGGTTGTGTTCACTTAATAGGAACCTAACATGTGGGGTCTGCAAATCAAGGGGTTAGCTCATGATAGACCAACTCCATGGATGGTTGGATATGGGGTTTGGGTTTGGATCTTCCATGCAAGTGCTAACGGGGCTACACACGTGGGCACTGGCACTGAGGTGGCTGCCATGTGGACGATTGCAGGGACAATGACCTGACAGGGATGGCTGACGTGGCGAGATCGATAGCAGCGATGGCACAAAAATGGTGACAGCAAGCAGCAGTGATCGATGGCAAGGCAAGGACACCAAAATGATTCTGAGGCCACAGTAAACTAATCCACTAGCTTGGATTGGATGGAGGTGACCTATGAGGTGGTCGACGATGGCTTGTATGACTGTGAAGGTGGCAGGGATAGCTTTGATTGGGAGTTTGGACATGTGCATTAGCATCCTAAAATCTAGGCAATGTTATAGAGCTAGACACAAGGACGAATGGGCACTCACGGTGAAGACATCGTGGTGATAATGGTGGCACAGCATGGCGGAGCTAGCTCGATAGGGTGGCACGGATGCGACGGTTATCCAACGATGGAAGCATATGCACAGGATAGAACGGCGAAGCTAGAGGACAAGATGACGAAGACGAAAACTCACCAGTGATGGCAAATATGGGTGACGGAGAGGTGCAGCCGAAATTGGGCAAGATGCGTCCAGTCTCGACGACAGCTGCTCCTCACTTCGATTCCTTGAGTGTTATTGATGAAAGAGATCGGGAACACATCGTGACACAGATGGATTCAATGGAGACATAGTAAATCAATGGGTTGGTGAGCTCCTTCCTTCAGCTCCAATGGCAGTGACTCCGTCTTCGATGGATTTCGATGGCTGCGGCTAAGGTTTTGAGGTAGTAGGTCGGGTAGCGAGAACAGAAGAAGGTGGCGCTATTTATAGCCTTAGCTAGTGTTGGGCAGTGTGGCACGCACGCCAAGGAGACTGAGGCAGTGGTGGAAACCAGTGCGAGCATGGCACGGCTACAGGGGAGTCCAGTCAGAGACAACAAAGCTAACAAGCGAGACCCACCTGTCAGTGACAGTGTGAGCGGGGACACGTGTCTCACGCGGAGACGATGCGGCACCGGGATGGGCCAAGCTGGCTGGGATGTGGGAGAGAGAGGAAAGGGAATTGCGCTTGCACGAATTCGGCCCAAAAGATTGTCCATAATTTTAAATAGCTTTTTCTTATTAGAAAATCTAGAGAATTCAAATAAGCCAAGAGAAATAGCAAATGAACTTATAAAATTCCAACAAAATTCAGATAAATACTTTGGAACCACATAAACTCAAATAAAACTATTTTGGATTTAGTTGACATTTAGATTAATCACATTAAATCATTTTAATTTATGAAAATTTAATTTAAGCTTTAATGTACTTCAAGAAAATCATGAAAATTTTATTAAACCTTATTTTAAATAAAATATTTTTGTAAGTTTAAAAATTGGGATGTTACAGGCCACCCTAGACACTTTGCTAAGTGATCCGAACGACCCTCTTTGCACTTTGCAATAAAAATCTGTCTAGTTTTGTCTCACAACTTTATTTCCAGTAAAACCTAGTGCAAACTCATCACCAAGCTATCCCTCACATTATTTTGGTCTAGAATCCCCAAAATCCCACAAAAGGCACCTAGGCCAATCTGATCGCACATCCTATGCCGGTTAGACTGGGCTTAACATTTTCAACCCAAGCCTTCCTCAGCCAGTCTGACCATCAGACCGCCCATGCACAATGGTCTTACTAGCCCTACAAATCGGTCAGACTGACTCCACTGGCAAACACACTAAAAATTGAGATTCTACTATACAACTAAAATTCAACTCAACGAATGTGTCAATTGTTCATCACATATGGGCTAGTGACATCTAAAATGGTCTCTCACCAACTAACGATACCCATGTTGTGCACACACTCATCCAACTCAAAATCCATTTTCACTGCTCTCTGGTCGCACCCACCAATGAAACTATACTTCTCATGCCAGTTAGACCACACCAGTCAAACCACTAGCCACTGGCCGGTCAGACCACTTGAGACCACCAAAAAAACACTCTCTCTGAAATTTCGGTTAAACTCTATCTAGTTTCAATTCCAGTTTCTAATTTCAAGGCACCTAGTACAAACTCATCCCCAAACAAACCTACCAAGCATTTAATGTTTATTTTCCAAAGTCCACAGCCGATCTGACCACTCGCCTCATGGTGGTCGGACCACCAATCATCGGCTGGTCCAACCGCCTGAACCTTGACAGCATAATCTGAATATGATTTTTCTGCAACTTTTGCAAAATTCAAATTAAACTTAACCAAAGTACCAATTATTTATCATAAATATATACTAGATCTTCTACATGGTCTCTCAATCCCCGTGGCGATGCGCAGCCACCTATCGATTCCCATTGCAACGCGCCGCTACCCAACCAATCGCGATGCACTGCTGCCCTACTGCATCGTCCCTCCAGCCGACCACATCTGCTCCTCCTCCTCGCCTTCATCGTGTCGCCTTCTCTCCCCGCACCTCTGTCTCATCTGTTGCCACCGCCACGACCGTTTTCTCATCTCTAGTGTCCTTTTCGCCTTACGCGACTGTAGTTGGCGTCTCCAGTGTTATCCATGGTGAGAGCGGCCGCAGCCTGCAGTCCCTCCCGAACATTACAAACTAAGACTTTCTATTCTAGTGTGAACAAGACATCATCAAAATACTCGAAAGATAGCCAAGCACGAGAGACCAAATTTGAGACACTAAACTTGGTCCCACCTTCGTGCAATCAAGCAAGCCTTTCCTAAAAGAAATCCAGCGTCTAATTAGAGGATCCAAAGTTGACAGGTGGGGCCCAACTTGCTAGTCAGCCTAACCTGCAAGCCACATCGAACTCGGAAGGCTTGATTTGGGACTGAACACTAAAATGTTGTGCATGAAATATTCAGGTATTTTCTTTTTAAAAAAGACATATTCAGGGTTTAAATCAGGAGACCGGCGAAGTTAAGCGACTGGAAAACAGAGAACAAAAGGCCATGGCTCATAAACTGTACCTCGAGAAAAACCAGAAAGAAAGGTATAGAAAGCTAGCATGCAGAAGAGAACGACTAGACATCGCATAAATCAGAACATGGTATGGCCCGACTAGTCAACTAGCGTACACGCGTACGATCGTCTGATTTTTCACCGTACAAGATAGCAAATTTCTTTGAATTTTCGCGGCAGCTAAGGATGAGTAGGGATGTATATTTGTGCATAAACCAATCTAAGGGTGAAAACGGATTTGGATATTACTTGGATATTGGCTACCAAATCCGGATATGTCGGATCGAAATACCTAGTATTCGGATACGGATGTGGATTTGGTATAAGTCATCTCGGATTCAGATCCGGATATCCGGATTCAACAGATATAACACCAGCAACTTAGTAATACGTATCTTTTGTATTTGACCTCCAAATTAGACATATTATATATACATTTCGATCATCTCGACGAATCCGTCATCATGGTGGGCTTTAATTTGACATTTTATATATTTTTTATTTTGGCATATCCCCAATAAATCTTTTTGCATGCTTTTTTAGTTAAATTTGATATGTTTATAACTGATTTATTTGCAATATATCTAGAATTGGTTAGGATTAGCTATAAAATGGCAGCAATAATCAATGATTATATGATAAACTATAGGAAATGGGGTATAAATATTAATATAAAACCAATATTGATTTGTTAAACTTCATTGCATCATAGGATATGAAGCTATCCTCAAAAGCTGCATTATATAAATATGTGAAATGAATGATTCATTTCTTGCTATTAATATTTAATGCACAGTTACATGTTAGAGTCACTGAGTCAGTTATTAATCGATTTAAAATATTAAAATAATTCGGTACCATGTTTTAAATAAGAAAGGCCACGAATAATTATTAAAATCCAAAAAATAGTCAAATCCGATCCGATTATGAGTATAATCCGATTCAAATTCGTATTCGATATTTGTCCGGTCTATATTCGTATCCGACATTTGTCCTATTCATATTTGATTCTGAGAAGAAAAAAAATATGGATACGAATATGATTTGATCACTATTGGATCTGTATCCAATCTATTTTCACCCCTAACCAATCCCTAGCTTCTCCTTCCCCGAAGGCAAACAGCAGCAGCAATCCTCCTCATCTACTGGGGGATGTGTAAGTAACCCCTAATCCTTTGCACGAACAGCAGTACTTCTTCCCCAAATCAGTAAGCTAGCAGCAATTTGGTGACTTTCTCCACGCGAACAGCAGCACGGACATTCCTTGGCCTGCGTTGATCCAACCTCCAAATCAGTAGCAGCCAACTAATCTCCTTGATCACAGCCACGCACGGACAGAACAGCAGCAGCAATATATATAGATGTAAACCTTCCACTCGTGTACACGTACGGCAGCACCCCAACGGATGAAAGGATCAAACGATCAGCGCCGCAAGAGTTGATTCAGGGAATCAAAACCCACATCACCAGGATAAAATCACAGCTTGCATACAAGAACACGATATGGTGCCACAACTGGTATTTTCTGGTTTTTTCATAAACTCAACAAAAGCTGTCTCTCCGGTACAACGGGGAGATGGCATGGCTTTTATACCCCCGATGTCATACGCGGTACCCGACTCGTATACGAACCGAAAACAAATACACGCACGTACTCAAGTCCGACACTTGGACGTGCGTGTATGCATACACACACGGACTCTCACCCACATGCATGCAACATACTACAAACAAGACTTAAACAAACGAACTAACGGCTGCATGTATGGACGACTAGAAAACACAAGGCTGCATGACTAGAAAACACAAGGATGGACGACTAGAAAACACAAGGCTGCATGTTTGTCACAACTTAAAGACATAATCCCATTCACACTAAAGAACTAATCAAATAGGAATCATTAAACTACTAACCCAAAAATAATTAGCATTCAAATGGCTTTCCTTCTCCATGCCTTCAGACTTGCATGGACCGGACATAGGTTGCTCACATTTCTCATCACGCTAGCCCAGCCCAACTCCTTCCGCATGCACACGTGCCGCATGGCCAAGCCCAGCTGGGCTCTCGGTCGCACCGCGCCCACATAACTCCCGCTTACACATGCCTCGCGCACACGGGTCTCCACATGATGTTCTACAGCAGCATACCGCACTCAACCGCGTGCGGCGCACGGTCGAACCATGCCCGCATACACTCCCGCTTACACATACCTCCCACACATGGGTCTCCACATGATGCCCTACAGCCGGCATGCTACACTCACAGCCTAATGTACGTATATTCACATATACTTCCACATAACCTCCTTGGCCCTCCATAGCTATAGTGGTACTAGGCGGCCATCACCCAGAAATGCGAATACTACTAACACTAGCATCACAACTAGCACCTACCATATTCTGCCCCAGCCTTCCAACACACCACATTTTTCTTGCTAATTGTCCACAATTCCACAGTCTGACACGCAGTTTCCATGGTATATAAGACACAAGAGACCATTACAGAACATCAAGAGATTGACAGGATAGAGGGACACGACACGAAACGGAACAGATGAGCGAAGTCAGCCGACAGCGAGAACCTGTTAATATGGACAGTTCTCCTAATGTCTCGAGATTTCTCAGTTGGAAACAATAATTAGAGGGCTAGTTTAGCTAGGAGCCGCAATCCTCCCCATGCACCGACAATCTTTCTACAGACCCAGCATCGCCCTGTTTGTTGCAGCCTCCCTCTCCGCTGAAACCACCGGCCCAGATGGTGTTGGAGATATCATGGGCAGTGGTTCTACTACATGAGGAGCTATAGCAGCTTGCCCCGCCGTCGTCACACACTTGGATGACAAGTCACGGTTTGAAACCATGGTTTCTACACGAAGAATACCCATTTCTTGTGTGCTGCTCCCAGCGATAGCTGCAATGGTGGTGACAGTCCCCTGGGAGATCCCAGAGGGCTTCACAGCCTTTTTGGGTTTCTTGGCCCGGAGAAGCTTTTCAGAATGGACTGGCATAGCTTCAGGGGTGGCATTGTCGCCACTCAACAAACTCTTCCGATGCACAGAACAGAAATCCATCCCCCATTTTGCGCTCGTGTTGCATCCTTGGAACTTGCACCGACTTCCCCCACCATGCCTAATGCAGAAATCTGTCCGTCCTTGTGCACTCTTTGTACATCCTTCAGATTTGCACCGCCTTCCCCCACCATGCCTGATGCAGAAGTCTGTGTTCCCTTGTGCACCCTTCCCACACCCTTCGAATTTGCATCTCTTGCCACCACCATGCCTAACACAGCGGTCACTGCGGCCTTGGCCACATGCTGCGTTTGCGCATCCAGGAACAGTGCACCGCTTCCCTCCTCCATGGCCAATGCATAAAGGTGTGCCTCCATGTGCAGCTTTTGTGCAGCCCCGTACCACGCAGCCCTTTGTACCACCACTATGTAACTTACAGTACGATGTGCTCCCCTGGGCCTGCTTGCTGCAGTTCTCGTGTTTGCAAAGCATGTCTGCCCCACAGAAGATAAATTGCCCAGTGTCACGCTGAGTGTTCCCAGAACTATCCTTGAGTTTGCATGGATCATCGCCTTCATACTTAATGCGTACCCCTTGTTCAGTGCATGTCACTGTACTGCAACCAGGTTCGTTACACTGCCTACCTATAACAGGGGACATGCATATCTGGAGGTGACTAAGCTGTTGGCATGAATGCCCTCCAATGTGACTATTGCAGTACGATACCCTTCCATGGACAACCTCATTGCAACCAGGTTCCTGGCAACTTTTCCTGTCTAGTTTACAAAAAAGCAACAAGTAAGAAAGATATAAAGTATAAGGAATATAAATATGAAGAATGGCATACAACTAAGGGTGCGGCTCAGGTCTTTGGGGCACTGACACTTAGCGTCATGGGTGCCCTCAAACACCGCCATGTGTCCCACAAGGCCCAAAAAAATTCCGAAAAATTCGAAAAAAATACTTACAAAATCCAAAAATTTGTAAAAAGTACTTTTTAAGTATAAAAAGTATTTTTTGTAAGTACTTAAATTTTATTTTTTTATTTATACTTTTATTAAAAAGTATTTTTTAAGTACTTAAAAATACTTTTTAATAAAAGTATTTATACTTAAAAAGTACTTTTTACAAATTTTCGGATTTTGTAAGTATTTTTTTCCGAATTTTTTGGAATTTTTTTGGGCCTTGTGGGACACGTGTATGTCTTTCAGCACCTCAAGACGCTGCTAAGTGTCAGGCCCCAGACTGAGCCGCACCCTACAACTAATAACTGATACAACAACACCAAGTACTAAAAGACAAGTGATAATTGGTCACATCAATAACAAACAAACAACAAAGTCTTTTATTCCAAACAAGTTAGAGTAGATTAGGAATGAAACATCCTTAAGGTCAAAAAAAAGTCTTGTAACAAAACCAACAAGGCATAAACCCAGCATCTCCAACAAATCTTCTAAAGTGCTCATATCCCCTATATTTTAGAAGAAAAGGTCAAAAAAGGGCTCCAACAGATCCCCTAAGTGGTACCCAAAAATATATAGGACTCCATCCCTGATTTTTCGTCCCCTATATATGGAGGACACACACCATCCCCTAAATCGGTCCCAACGCTCTGCGTGTGTCCGATCCCTAAATTCTTTGGTTGGTAGTTTTGTGGACCCAGATTTTAATTTAGGGGACCATATTTAGAGGACTTGTTGGAGGTTACATATTTTTAGTCTTCTATATTCTAGATTGTGTCCTCTAAAAAGTGATTTAGGGGATGAGATTTAGAGGACATCGTTGGAGATGATCTAAGACCTACAACCTGCTATCTGAACTGAGAGCCTACAACACCATCCCAAAACCTTCTTCTTATGTTATGATTCCAATACATGGATCGCTAACTTCTATGCACTCCTATCTAAAGCCAACTCTTTGAATATATTCCAATCTCTCAAGTGTAGTATCACATTGCTACACAAGCTGTCCCAATTTGGTCTTGTCATTGCGTAAAGCTGCCCATTTGGTCTTGTCACTACGCGAGATGCCCTATTTGGTCTTGTCACTACTTCTTTGGTCTTGTCACTATGCAAAGCTGCCCCGTTTGGTCTTATCACTACGCAAAGGTGTCTCGTCTGATCTTGTTGTCATTGTGCAAAGCTGCACCGTTTAATCTTGTCACTACACAAAACTGCCTCACCATTTAGTCTTGTCACTGCTCAAAGCTATCCTATTTGGTGTACTCACTGCGCAAAGGACTAGAGAGTTAGGGCTATAAAAGATAGCCATTCCTTAAGCACTCCCCCTACATTGTTGTCCTTCCCCACCTCAAGCATTTCTCCTCATTCTCTATATGTTGGCCTTGGTTCTCCCTCCCCCAAACATCAAGATGAGCCAAGTGAGTGCCTCGTTGTCGGCACCTGTAGTGATTTTCCCAAAGTGTAACACACTTGTCAAATGTAAGACCTCACGGACAGCCGTGATCCTGGATGGCTCTACTACAAGTGCCTCTTTCACTCAGTGAGTCAATTTGGTTTGAGTTGCATTCAATCGTTCAGTAGATGTTATGACATTTTTTTACTATATTGAATTGTAGGATGGCCCAGGCGATTGCCGATTCTGGGTGTTGAAAGATGAAATGAGCACGAGGCACTGCATTGTTCTAGAGAAGAAAGCTGTGATAGGCGATAGCGAAATGGTGGAGATGAGACATTGTTTTGATAGACTAGAGAGCAAGATGAACCTAATTATGTGTGGTATTTTCTTTCTTGTGTTGGATATTATCTTGAAGATGTAGTGTTTTGTGTAACACCCCAGCCCCTTCCCTGAGCTCAAAGTGCTACCACCAACTCTATGATGCTACCAGCTCCAACTTTTGCCGCTGGTCTTGTGAAGCAATTTCTTTGTTTAAATATCAGCCAAATGACAAAAGTCGATACACTTGACACCAAGTTCAGCAGAGGTATAAATATGCTAATTACCAAAAACGTACTCAGACTATCCAAGCTAATACGTCAACTGTAGATGATATCTGAATTACTGTTGCATGTAAGACAATTGTGCTACTCCCACCCGTACATGTCGCCTTCAACAAATTCCTAAAAACAACGACAAAGCAAGAGTGAGTCCGAAGACTCAGCAAGCACACGGTAAAACAGTGGGGTTCATACAGTAATTATTCCATCACATATTTATGAACTGTAACATAGAATCTCTGGATTTCCTCCATGTCTCCTGTTCATTTCCTGCAATTGCAATGCGATTCAGTACACCTCTGTATGCAGCTTATACCTGTTGGATCAAAATTGGCAACAGAGGGGGGGTGAATGGTGCCTTTTTAAATCGCCCCCAAAGTATCCACTTAACTCTCTTCTCCGATAGCTATAGCAACTATGAAGAAGGAATCAGTTTGCTCACCGGAAGTCTTTGCCCAAAAACTAAAAGGATCAAAACTGCAAATTGCACTTGAAAACAGGGAGCTAATCCAAATCAGAGAATCGTGATAAGGAAAGGAACAAGGAGCATCCATCTGAAACTTTTGAACAGTGATTACTTCCACTGCCGAAACACGAAACCAACAACATGCAGTCGGCAACTAGCAGCCTAACTCAAGTGAGCACAAATCAGAACAAAGACGAAAGCTAGCAGTCACTGAAAAGAGCAACTAGACTTTTGAAAATAATTGCAGATTTGTCGGGTGGAAACAGCATACTGCAGCTCTGCTCAGAGATTACTAGACACAACGTACTGAGCAAGTGAACTAAATAGCCCACATGCAGTGGAAGTAATTCAGACAAGAGCAGCTAATACCAAACAGGGACAGCAATAAAGGAACCCAAACAGCAATAAAGGAGCTTCATGCAGTAAACGGTAAACAAGAGAAACAGCTAGTATAAGGTTGTATGTAGCCGAGAAGATTGAACACTACTGTCTACTGCCCGAAAGAAAAAAACAAACCGAAAAAGAAAAAGAAGGGCAAAGCTGAAATGAGTTTTGCTACCAAGAGACAAAAACTGGCTTTGCCGCAAGAAGCTTTGCTGATTTACAAGCACAACCGACAGCAAGATGGAGCAGCTAAGCAAAAGAAACGTTAAGAACTACAGGCCAAAAGCAGTACACGGGACAAAGATCCATTCGGCTGAAACGGCTGCTTGCTGTCTAAGAGAAATAACAAGCTGCAGTACATAAAAGAGGATAGAGCAATAATTATATGCTAACAAACCAAACCAAGGAAAGCAAAGCACAAAGGAGACTTTGCAGCCGGACTCAGTGAAATTAAATGCTCGGTTTGACTGCTGTCCGATAGCTAGTTAAATAGGAAGAGAAGAACTACACACCCGAGACAAAGAGAAATAACAGTCGAAACTATCTCCAGAGAAAATGGTCTGACTTGATTGGTCTGCAGTGAAAAAGTGATCTGACCGAAATGCAATTTGCTTTGCTGATTTCTTAGACCAACAATCCAATTTTTCAACCGTAGAGCACACAATCACATGCTGCAGATTAAAGACAACTCCTCTCTCAAAGCAGTGAAGACCAAAAGCTATAAATAATCAAGAAATGACACTGCAGTCCACACGCAAGACAATAAGAAACTTCAACCAAGAACTTACTGGAGAGAAGAAATCAAGTCTACGCAGCAGCACAAAAGAGAAGACCAAAATCAAGAGCTAGACAGCATAGAGAAGATAGCAACCATTTCAAACAAAAAGATAATAGAGACAAGAAACTAAACACAACCAATCCATTTCATTTCACCAATCAAACCCTACATCCCCATACGCATGGAGAGCATAGAGAGAACCTCGCACCTTCTCTCTTTCTCTCTTTCTCAACAAACAAAGACTAGAAGCAAAACCCTAATCCATCTCTCATTTTTCATACACTCAATTTCATCAAAACTACTAGAGAACACCCTCTCTATTTATAGCCTCCACTAATGGGTTTGCAACACACTTTACCCATTAGCTCTCAACAACTCATGGCGCTTTATCCACAATCCACTTCCTTTAGTGCATTTTTGCGTATTCACCAAAACGCCCATCGCGCACCTTCCAGGAAGCTTCCTCATTCCTTGCCCTCCAAGCCACGCAGCCACCTCGAGTCCTCGCCGTCTTCGGCACACCTCGACCGTTCTGACCTCGGCACCGCCCGCGCCTAGTCCGTCACGTACGAGATAATCCCCATAGAACACAAATAGATTTGGAGTGTTCGACATGGCGTACCTGAAATTGGTGTGTACGAAACCCAATTAATACAGTGCATCTCACTTATTATGTTGCATATCTTATTTTAAATTAATTCCTATTTTTATATACAATTATATTACACTACCATTTTATGCATTCTCACTTATTATGTTGCATACCTTCCTTGAAATTAAATTATATTTGTTATATACAATTATATTTAACTACCATTTTATGTATTCTCACTTATTATGTTGCATACCTTATTTTAAATTAATTTATATTTTTTACACACAATTATATTACACTATCATTTTATGTACTCTCATTTATTATGTTGCATACTTTACTTTAAATTAAATTCTATTTTTATGTACAATTATATTACACTACCATTTTATATACTCTTGCTTATTATGTCGCATACCTTACTTAAATTAAATTTTATTTGTTATATACTATTATATTTAACTAACATTTTATGTAGTCTCATGTATTATGTTGCATACCTTAGTTTAAATTAAATTCTATTAGTACGTGTCTTGATTGATATACAATTATATTTCACTACCATTATTAACTACATGTACCATCAAAATTTAATTAACTGTGCCATGTGAATGTCAATGATTTCAAATTTAATAGGGCCTCCAATTGCCATACGAATTTCTAAGGGAAGTTTTCTGAAGGATCGAAAATGGCAACAGAGAGAGGTGAATGGTGCCTTTTTAAAATTTGCCCCCCCCCCCCAAAGTATCCACTAAATATCTACTCTCCGATAGATATGAAATCTATGAAAAGAAAGATTCATGCTCTCTGGAAATTCAATCTAACAGAAAAGGAAGCATGGAAAAAAAACTAAGACACAACAGCTGCAGAAAACAACGAATCAGAGAGGATCAATAGCAGCAGCAAACAAAGATCAGCAGGCCGGTCTGACCGCCGGCACAGGTCCAGTCTGACCGGGCTGCGAAGAAACAGACGCCCAGACTGAAGATCTTTTTGCCCAGTTTTACCGAAAATGCAGATTTCAGCCAAATTGATGAATTGTTGTTGTTTCCCTCTGGCCAAAAGAGCAATAACCTATTCTAAACAGCAGAGAAACATCAGGCAACAAGAGAATTCATCAAGAGAGCAAAATTTGAGATTTGAGCCAAAAATCTGAAAATTGCATTGAGATTGAGGCTAATTTTCAGATTTCTCAAGAATCTTCAATCCTTTGCTTATGAAACTTTACATTTCATCTGGAAATGGTCTCACAAATTGAAGGCACAACTATAGAGTCATCTCTTGAGTGGAAACAAGGAGCAATAGCCATGCTCTGCCTCCAAAACCCTAGCTACAGTGAAAAACAGAGAAAATTGTCTTGCTTCATTTCTTTGGGAAAGATTAGCTTCTTGAATTCATTTGCTCTAGGGAATGGCTAGCCAAATGGCTTTGAGGATTCTTCCATCACAGAGCAACCCAAAGAAAACTACTCAAACAAGAATCACTGAAAACAGAAGAATCAGCAGAGAACGCAGATAACAAACTAAACCAGAAATCCATCTCCGAGAGAAAGAAATCAGTCCATCTCATATTGAATCAAAGACATGGATGATTACATGAGTTCATGTCATCTCACAGTACTGCCCCATACGCAGTTAGAAATGAGAACACACACACTACATGCTTCTCCCGGACACACTCACGCAAGAGAGCACAACCCACTCATTTCTTACCATTGCCCTACTGCTGTCCACACCAACATATAGCAAGGCTTACACATCAAAGTAGAAAATCAAGAAGTGGCATACACTCTCCACTCCCTCACCTCACAACCCCATGAGGCAAAAGTCAAAGCAACCACATTTTGGAGGGAAAACCAGCCACCTCCAACCAGGCTTGAGTCAATTGTCCGAATAGCCCTCAACAGCTTCCCGGAAGCATCCTGCAATCGATTCCTTGACCGTCTGGACCTCGACTCCTCCGTGAGTCTAGTCCCGGTCCGCTCCGCTGCACACGACCGCACCCAGCATCCTGACCGTCTGGACCTCAACTCCTTCCTGAGCCTAGTCCCGGTCCACCTCGCCGCTGCCCGTCATGTCCACCAGACTCCGACCGAGACCTCCGACTCCACCTGAGTCTAGTCCTGGTCTGTTCCGTCACACACGACCGCAACCAATATCCAACTGTCTGGACCTCCGACTCCACCTGAGCCTAGTCCCGGTTCTCTCGTCGTTGCCCGTCGTGTTCTCCACCGGTAGCTCCGGTTCCTCGTCTCCGGGCTCGCAACCACCTTACCAGCCTCGATCATCCTCGGCGTACCTGACCGTCTGGACCTCAACACCTCCTGTGCCTAGTCCCGGTCCTATTGAGGCCAAGGGTCACGCACGAGAAAAGAGTTGATTAAGGACGGGGAAATTTGGTGCTGGAAGTTTAGTTTTCAATTGACGCGAAGAACGTCTTGACCAAAGCACTAGTGCCAAGAGAAAACAGCACCGTTGGATCTCCATGGAGGGTGGATGAATGTGGGTACGTCACGCCGTGATGTTGCTTTTGCCCGTCAGAGGATATGCTTCCCGACCAAGGAGTGGTTCCCACGAAATTACTATTTTCATTTATTATCTACAAAAACTACAGAGTCGTCACGAGTTAAGAGCAATGATTTGGTTGGCAAACAATGCTGCACAGAAAATACTGAAATTGGAGTAGAAAGATGTATTTAAAATGGAGCGAACATCGCCTGAAAATTCCATGGAAGAATTCATTCCACACCGTAAGTGCCAGATTCGTGGAGATGGTTCAACTTTCAGGTAAAGATAAATTCTGCTTGTCTGTCAAAACTTGTGAAACTCATCAGAAATTTTGGGATATATATAATGTGCCAGTCGCTGAGTAAAACCATAAGCTGCTTCATAAACAGAGGGTGCAAAGTGAGACAGAGGACATTCTACCTACCATACCTCTTGTAACATCCTGAAAAATGTAAATTTGAATTGTGAAGCTTTTGATTTATTTTGCAATGAATTTTTATTTGCATTTGGAGTTTATGGGATTTTCCTGAAAAATTTGATGAAGGTTCCAAAAGGAAGAAACAAACATGTTTAAATACTAAAAAGTTAGAATTTAAAATAAGAATCTGAAAAGATGATCCAAAAAACGAGGGGAGAGAATTGGCCAAAAATATAAAACCCTAATTCTGTAAATAATGATAACAGGGAAGTAAATACATTAAGAAAGTCAACAAATATGGGTATATACATAAATAAATAAGTACATGTGTACTTAGTAAAATATGACACCTATAAAAATTTATGTTAAATAGAAAGTACAGAAATTTAGAGGAGTAAGAAAGAGAGAGCAAATAAATTGGAATTATATATACATGTATATAAATACAAATGCCTAAACTAAAAAATGAAAGAAAAGAAAAAGAAAGCCGGGCCGGCCATCACCCCGACCCAGCCCCTCTCTTCACGCTGTGCCCAGTACTGCTGCGCCTCGTGGGCCCACCGGACGCACCCGAGCGGCCTAGCTCGCGCGCGCCCGCGCCGCCTGCCCACGCGGCCTCACCTCTCCCGCTCTCTCATTGGCGGTGGACCGTGCGGTCAGACTTGTCTTCTTCCCCTCCCTGTCTTTTTCTCCCCCGCACGCACGAAATCTCTCCGCCCCTCTCCACCGCGCATTCGGCCAAAAGCCGTAGAACGGGGGGAGGCACGGCGACGGCGCGCGCTGGCGCGATCGATCATCGCGCCATACCCCACCGCCGCTGGAGCGTTGCCGACCACATCGTCGCCGCCGCCCGACATCCGAATGAATGCGCACGTCTCCCGCCGCAATCAGCCGCACTCCTTGCTTATAAAAGCCAGGGGAATACCGCTCCCGCATCGCCACTCCCTCCTCACCTTTTCCCCGAAAGAAATCGGGTTTTAAACCCATAAAGCCCCGCCGGCGAGCCCCTCCTTCCCCGGCTCCGGCGACACCCAATCCGCCGAGATACACCGTGAAAACCCGATTCCCCGCAGCCACACCGTCTCCAGCCCACCGCGAAGACAACTCCACCCTCGCCGGGGCGCCTCACCGCCTGTAGCTCCCTGTCACCGGCGCTTCTCTCGAACCACTGCCACCGCTCGCCGCCAGCCACCCTCCGGCGACCCTCAACCCCCGCTGACCTCACCATCAGCTTCACCGCCGCGCGTGGGATGCATTTTGGAACTCATCCGAACCCCTCCGGCCAACCCTCGCCGCCGGCGCCACCGCCTTCTTCCACCTCTGCTCGGCCTCTCCCCAGACCCACCTCGAGAGGTAAAACAACCCTATATGGGTAAGATAAACCCAAGCGCTCCCCTGGCTAGCATCGTTACTCCCTTCTCCCTCCGGCTCCCTCGGCGCACGTTCGAGCCCCCGGCTCCGCACGTTGAGGTCGAGCCTTTCTCTTTTATTTTTTGGGCTGACAAATGGGCCCCGCTAGTCAGCGACCGACCGTCTGTGAGCGGGCTGACCTCTAGGCCGGCCTGTCAGTGCCATTCGCTGGCAGATGGGTCCAGAGCCCTGTGGTCCCACCGCGGTGGCCCAAAGACACCCATGGCCCATGAGAGGGTCCCACTTGTCGATGTTGAGCACACTGACATATGGACCCCACTGGCCATAGACACTGAAGGAAAACAATAAAAGAAAAATATAAAATATGACATATGGGACCCACCTGTCAGAAATTTCATAATTTTTGGATTTAACTGGATTGAGAACTTTAAATGAGCATAACTTATTCATTTTAACTCCAATTTGCGTGAAACAAATTTCTAAATTCATCTAAATTCAAGATCTATCCAATGGGACTAGAACCATGAATTTTGGAGTTCATTTGAATTTTTGGTGATATTTTGTTTATTTGCTTATTTTCTTTTTATCCAAATTTTCACGCACGACTAAAATAGCGTACGAGGCTCAAGAGGAGGAAATCGAGGCAGCAACCTTAGAAGCTCAAGACCATCAAGAACCAGACCAGTGTGACCAAGGCGAGTTAACACTTTGATCATATTAAACCCATGTTTATGCAAATTTAATTTCCTTTAAATTAATACCATGCATGCTGCTATTTTATGTAGTAAATTACGTTTATCTTCAGAAATGGTAGTTATACACCTAATAGAATGCTTGATAATAATGCTCCATTGAAATATTGGGACATGTGAACCTTGTCGCCTTAGCAAAATCATAATATTGTAGTTTTTACATGTAAATCCAAATAAATATTGCGTTGCTTAGTATTGCTAGAGAAAACGGGGGTACATAGCTGCCCCAAAAGCAACACTTGCAAAGTATAATATGTTTTGGGACAGTCATGGATGGAATGACTGTAGTAAGTGGACACAATATTTTATATCTCTGAAAACCCCAAAATTTTTTAAATACCTGGGTGGATGGTTTGGGGGGCTGGTATGTGGTGCAGTGGACGCACAAAATATGAAATGTGGTAGAACCATCCAGGTAACCCTAAGGACCGAATCTTGTCATGTTAACCTGTGTAAAACAGTACAACCACAAGTTTGTAAAGTACAACTTGGCTAAGTAAACTTATCGAAACCCCGGACTCATCTCACTGGTAGTGGATAGAAGTGGATATGCACGGGCAAGGGGGCCCTAAGAGACACCGGTGTAGGGTGAAGTTTCCCAGCTATCCTAACGTTGCGGGAAATGGAGCCCGGCTGCGTTAGTGGCTGTGGGAAACATCCCGCGCATAGATGGGACCCACCGCAAGTGGGCAGCTTCCCATAAGGTGAGATGACAAAAGGGACTAGATACTTTGAAAAGTCACTGTGATGGTCTGCTCAACCACGTGACTAAGGAATCATATGAGGCAACGAGTTGATTGTCTCTTGTGGTGAAAGTGTACAAACTCTGCAGGAGTCAAAACTGTTCGAATAACCGTGCCCACGGTCAAGGGCGGACATGGGAACTTAACTAGATATAATTTTATTTCAAAAATATTGGTGGGAGATAATGGAAATGTGCAAGAACTGCTGATGGTCCTGGTTTGGATTTGTCCTGGGTGTCGTCCCAGTGGTAAATTAAGCGGCTATAACGCTGAAATATGCTATATGATGCAGATGCCATGTAAATGGCGGATGGAATCTGTGTCAATTATAAGATCAACTTACTTTACAAATATAAATCTTGAGTTTAAAAATTGCTAGGTCCTAAGGATTTTTAATTAATTGTATTCAAAAGCACTCTACGCAAAACAAAATAAACCCAAGCCTTCCTTTGATAAGCTGAGCATGATAATTATTTGCATTCTGTGTGTTGGCTCGTTGAGCACGGTGGATTTGTGCTCACACTCGCAATACCCAAAACAGAAACACAGGATCACTATGCGTATGAAGACATTCCAACATCTGAAGGAAGGAGCCATGAAGGAAACTAGGGCGTAGGCTTCGTTTTTCTTGAGCCAAGACAAGTCGATGAAAGGCTTTGTGTGCTCGTATATTGTCGAAGTCTCTATAATATATCATGCACACACTACCCATCAGTCACTTGCCTGTGGTTGTGGATTTACTTTTGCTTTCAATTTCCACTGCTTAATTATTGTAATGATGACATTTGGTCCAATGGCCCCTTTTGTAAAACTCTCACCCGATGCGGTGTATTTTAATTCCGTAGTATTGTTAATGTTCATACGATGTATGAAATGATTTAGCAATGTACCTGTGTGCACTATCTACTGATCCAGGGAATAGTGCAGTATACACAGTGGATTTTGGATTGAAAAATCCAGGTCTGACACCTCTCTAGTCACATGTTACAATCCTGTCTGCAATTACAATCCTATCTGCATACTCATGAACACCTTCAATTTAAGAACAAGACAGCAAAAGAATCTTACAAGAATCAGAATTTTTGGCGCAACTTTGTTATTTGGGGACATTTATGATATAGCCTGCTGACCAAGCGTTCATGCAAACTGATCAGCACGGGCATGGTAAGTTCAAAACTAAATATAGTTTCTGCTAACAGTAAACCTACAATACAGTGCGAACAATCAAAGGCAGCAAATGTAAAGTGCAACCCACACATATTTCTCCCTTTCTATGTATCGTAGCTAACAATACAAATGATAAGCATGACGACCACCTTACAGATATCAAGAAGGAGAGAGGAATTGTTCAAATCTGGAGCTCCATGGCACACGGCACACCTTATGCAGCTTCCCTCAATCTCTGTGTCTTCAGCTTCAATCGTTCCATGAATTGAGAATTAGCCTTAAGTCTGCCTTTAACATAAGCATTTCTAGCATCCTCAACCAACTTATCAGCTTTCATCGCATCTTCTATTAGAGCATACAATGTCCTCAAGCAATCTTTTCTGTTGTCTTCACGATGATCAAACCTGCAGAGGTAATGGAATAATTATCTACCAGTTCTGCAGTGGCACCAAATGATGGTGGTAAGACTACCATCCTGAAATCTACAAGTATGCAAATAAGCCGAAAAGAATATAGCATATAAATAAGAATATAGACATCCTGCCACAAATACAGGTTCGCCATCTTGGCCTAGACCAGTAGATACATATACAAACAAATAATTCTTTCAGCAAACCTCACTGCCAAGTACAGAGGCTAGAGCAAGATAGAGATCACAGTAAATTGACTTGCAGTATCTGTCTGTACCAAATTTCACATATTTCTTCTGTGTTATTACTTATAGGGACATGCATGTATGCCAAGACAAAGCCAAGTGTCTAATGTGGCAACCAGAAAATATAGTATTTCAGAACAGAAATATTTTTCACATAACAAAGGAATTGTGATGCTAATGGAAATATATAATTGTCTAATCATCTATTTTTCATCTGATAATGAAAAAGTACAGTTGTAACCTTCATCTAGACAAATGTTGTACTTCACCACCTGGATTTGGATCTGTCCCGAATTTCTAGGGTAGACTAGAGTCACAGTATTTACATTAAGGCACATGAACCTTTTCACTTACTGAAAGTACAGTTCTGCGAATAGGGTGAACACTTTATTGGCAATAATACTGTTGCACGTTATGTACCACATAATTAGATGATCTTAACATGAGTGATGTAAGCAGGGAATTTGCCATACCTTTCACTGGTTATCGTGAGCTCATCTTTTCCAGAATTGTACCTCTTTCCAACAACCTCACGTAATCGACGGAAAGCATGTCGTGAAAGTCCCAGCTCCTTGATGGTTACACTGAGTTTAACTTTTCTGTTTTTGGGATGCCATGCATCACCACCAGGAGCAAAGACAATACGTGACTCCCACCTTAGAACAGGTCCCTCGCCAGGTGGATCATCCAACTTAACGCTCTTATCTGTTTCAGAAAAGTCATCTATGTCAGTTGGCGTCTCTGCTTCCATTAATTCTGTGCACTCTGAGACCATCTTATCCTCAAATTCTTTGAATAACTCATAAGCCTGCTCAGGTTCAAGCTCCCCCTTCTCGCACATGTCTCCCAACTCGTTAAATTTGGCCTCCACCTTTTGTTTAATCTCATCTGAATGTAATATGTGAAGTAGAAAAAAAATCAATATATATATGTAATACATGAAAAAAGGCACGGGAAAAAAAGGTTACAGCCATACATAGTCTATACAAAAGGGTTACAAGGAATTACGTAGCTGCATGCTAAGCTATTCACAAAAGGGGGAAAATAACCGGATTTTCATACCTAGATGCTAACCTGCGTACAAGAATAGCTAGGGTGTTTGCAACTACACAAACTACTGAAAAGAAACTAGCTAGCATATAATGATTCAAAAAAAAAAGAAGGCTAGACAGCATATAACAGAAGGGCCACCTATCAGGTAAAGATGTATTTTTTATATTGACAGGACATGGTGGTTGCCAGCAAGCACAACCTGAATGAATACCAACTTCTGTAATAGTAACAAGAGCCTGAAGCTAACCAGGACTGACCAAGTCAAAAAGAAAAGGAGAACCCAGCAAAATTCCATGCACCCAAACTTCTGCAGCATTACCATATGGTGGAAAAATGACAGGCATGTAAATAGTTCCCAGCTTGGTGACCATAACATATCTTGGAAGAAGTTGGAGCAAGAGTATACAAAAACATGCCTTCTTCCCTTGAAGACAAAACAAGCCCAAAACTTCTCAATGGCAGTACCAGACCATTAAGCAATTCAACTTTTGCAGCCAAAAAAACAAAAGAAACAAAAGGAATCATGATTACTTTAACTTTATTTGGTTTCTTATTCTTCTGGAGTAACAGTTCTCAAATTGAAGCACGGCTATATCCATACCACATGAAACATTAATTGAGAATTATTACTTAGTGGCATGCCTTTGTTGCAAAGTAGTTTGAGTTATAGATGAATTGAGAAAGCCAAACCTTCTTTGTTGTACATCAATCAAAATAAGAATAATTTAACCTCGATGAATTTTAATAATATAAACTTATTTGTGAGCTCATTAAACAATAATCACTAATTCCCCAATTTAAGGAAAAACTACTCTGACAAGAATTTGAAACAGTGTAGAAGAAAAGGGAATACAAAGAATCTAATTCACAGAACTAATATGCCAAATAAATCTTATAATGTCTCATCATTTTGTTGAAAATATAATCTGTTTCATCCATACTTTATCCCCGACCCGTCCTAGCCATTACCTTCTACTCAAGCAAACTAAAGATTGCGCTTGTAAAATGTCCACTTCATTTCTAGCAACAAGAGCAAGAGGGGCAATAGACTCCACTTACCAGGTAGTAGTTTGTCCCAGTGGAGCATGTCATCAAGGATATCCTCGCACTCCTTCATGTTACCAAGGTGCCCCCTCTCCATAGCCTCCTTGATCATCCCATCCCACTTGGTGTCATCCATGTTAAAGAACTCATCGCTCTTCATCTTTTTCTCCACATATTGCCTTGCGTTGTACAGATCCTCAAGCTCCTCATCGGTATCGTGCATCTCCTCGAAGTCGGACTCAAAGTCCCTATCACGGACCTCGGGAAGCGGCTTGTTGCGCAGCTCCTCGATAAGGTCATCGTCGGTCTCACTATGCGCATCTGCAAACTTCCGCTCGAGAACGGCCTCGGCGAGGGACGGCAGCTCCGACTCGTCATCCACCTCATAGTAGGTCTCCAACCTCCGCTTCAACTCTGCAATCAGAGACATCGTCAATAATAGATCAAGGAGATCATTTCAGCATCACACAAATGGCATGGCATTGGAAGAGCAGGCTTTGTGCACGCCAAATGGCAAAGTGTTTCTGGGCGCGGCATTTGGTCGAACGCGTGGCACGCACACAGCAAACAGCAGAAGTCCTTCCGCATGCGGCATTTGGCAGGAGATGTGAGGAATGCGAGCGGCAAGGGCATTCCTAAAGGTGGCACATTGGGTCGAGCAATGGTGCGTGCGCGAGCACTTCGATCTCTCCGCGAAGATGAGGATGTGCGAATCACCACAGGTGCGAATGTGTGTTCTTCCACTCCGAGGTGGGACATTTGGTCGAGCAGTTGGTGTTCGAGCATCCGTTGGGCCAAGAGGCCGGAGGAGATGTTACAGGAAAGTACCTTTATTCGGGACGTCGATGGCGGGCGGAGGAGGGGGAGGCGGTGGCGCCGCGGCGGGGGCCGAGGCATCGTCGGAGAGGAGGCGGCGGGAGAGAAGGAAGGGGAGGTTGGTGGTGGTGGTGGTGGGTTGGCGAGACGGAGGCGGAGGTGGGGCCGGGAGGAGGCGGTGGGAGTGGCGGTGGATGTGGGTGAGGAAGCGCCTCATTGCGGCGGCCGGGAGAGGGAGGGGAGAGGCGCGTGGGTTAGAGTGGGCATAAGTTTTGGGCGGAAGGGGGTTTAGGGTTTCGGGTGGGGCCGAGTTGGCAGTCGGACGGAAGTTCTGCTCGCTTACCCGTGGGTCCTATTGATTTTACGGAACAAGAGCAGCCTTTTCCGTAACCTCGGGCAGGGATGGCAATAGTGCGTGATGGGTATTAAGTAGTGCTCGTCGATCAGCTACCCTAATTTATCCCTACAGACATACCCACAAAAGACGACCGGCGAAGAACCTCGCCTATGCCCGTCGCTCACGGGTATGCCCGTGTACCCGCCAGCAATAAATAGCATCCAGCTCATCGTTGATCATCCACTCTCAGGGCCGTGCTGAGGGGCGTGCGAGCGGTGCAAGGGAACATGGCTCCCAATTTCCAGGGGCTCCAAATTCTCATGGATCCACCAGTTGTAGGCCATCACTCCATCATTAGTTCGTTACCAGGTGCATGCGAACTGCTACCAGCTAGGCCTAGCTAGGGGATCAATTCAAGCCCACGCCGTTAACTTTCGTGATAGATTATTAGCAGCGAACTAACGGACATCGATCGAAGTGCGGGAGTAGGACGATGCGCTGAGTCGCGACAACTCCTAGGTAATTTAATCTTTTCCTTCAATTTGAATCCTTTTTTCTAATTTGAATTATTTTTTTCGAGGACATTGAAGAATTCTACTGTCCATATCATTATATGAACTATAATTATCCTTCATATGATCCTTATAAAAAAAACTATCTTTCGTATGATAGAGGATTTAACTTAGCTTTAGAAGTACTATGGATTGATAATTATAAAAGAATATGTACGATTCTTAATATTTCTCATTACTATATACGTAAGATATGTATGTAGAATTGATAATTACTATAATCCTATTTATCAAGGGAAAAGGCCTCATTTTATAGTTTGGTACAGGGCCCTAAATTTTGCCGGCACGGCCCTGTCCACTCCACCAGTCCACAGCTAGCGCTCTCCTCCAATCAACCGCTCTATTTAGAACTTACACATCCTGAGGCAAAAGCATCTAAGCATGTGAAACAGCGACTGAGGCTGGACTGTTGGAGTAACTCACATATTTGTAGAATCATTGTTTTTTTTAAAGAGAAAAGCTAGATTGTTGGAGTAATATACAGTAGCATCTTTGAAACCAATCTAGAAGGTTGGATTAAGGCATATACTAGAACATTCAATTTCACAATTTATTGTTGATTGAGAAAGAACTTGAGGGGATTCGACATGCTCTTAGCCTCGTTGAACTGTATTTCTAACACCTAAGGAAACAATTGAGAAGGGCGCAAGTTGTGGCTACATGCCAAACAGTAGAAGATGGGACTAGTAGGGTGACATGAGAAAATGAGCTATGCCCTCCCTTGTTGATCTAAGAAAGTATATATACATGACCATAAGATCTTATTACAACAATACCCCTACCATGAGGTATTATTCTAAGAGTACACATGTCTTTATACCTTATTGGGGCCTCTTGCCCTAATAGGCCGAATGGATAAATGACGAGCAAGCTGCGAGCTTGAGAAAAGCAATGGTGCCGAAGAAAGCAACATTAGCGACCAAGCGAAAAAGGAGTTGGAGTATGTCGGCAGCGACTGCTACAGCTGGTGTGCAAAGGCCAGTGGTCAAAGGCCCGCCGACCCCATGGCAGCGACACGTCAGCACCGCGACCAGTGAGCGGTTCGCATATGCTAGCGCTGGCTCGACCGTCAACTGCAACGACATGGCCGTCAACCATGACGCCCGCACCACAACCGTCGACCACGATGACGCACCACGACCGTCGACCATAGCGCTCGTGTCACAGTCGTCAACCATGACGCCAACGCGGGCACGATCATCGACCTCAACATTCATACCAGCATATCCGCCGACCTGGGTGCTCGTGTCGACCCTGTCACCAACCGTCATGCATACCGTATCAACACGCCTACTAACTCTGGCGTTCAAACCGTTTTCGCCAACAACCTCATTTCGAGCGCGCCGGCAGGCCCCGCCGCACTAATGGCGGAGGACAAGCCAGCGGAGACTCTTGGAGTGCTGCAACGCGAGCTGGCAGACCTCCGATGTGCTGTGCGGGAGGTGCAAGAGGCTCAGAGTTATCAAATACTCATAGCAACAGCGGTGGAGGTCGCGGTTGACAGGGCCAACAACCGTGAAGCCCCTACTCCCGCTTGCAGTATGCTTTGGCGCATGGATTCGGAGTCTCCTCTATCCGTCGGTCTACAACGGGCTTTGTGGCAAGAGGATTTCAAGATACGCACAGTCGAACCATTCAAGGACTTCGTCCGACCGATTCGTAGTCGAGACTTCGTCCAACTGCCTCATGATTGAGAATTCGTCCGACCGCCTCATGGTCGTAGACGCCTCGTCTGCCTACCTCGTGATCAAGACTCTAGCCGACCTCCTCAGGGCGTAATTTTGTGAAAATCGCACGGGAGCCTTGTGCTCCGACGTACTCTACGGAGTATAAAGCCCTGAGAACTTAGCCATCCCGGGTGACTCTACGGAGTATAAAAACCGCACGGTGGCCTCCCGCTCTAGCGTACCCTACGGAGTGTAAAGCATCGGGAGTTCAGCCATCCCGGTCAACTATACGAAGTATAAAAAATCACACGGTGGCCTCGTGCCCTGGTGTACTCAACGAAGTATAAAACACCGGGAACTCAGCCATTCTGGGCAACTCTATGGAGTATAAATAGCTGCGCGGTGTCCATGGTGTCTACGTGAACTCCACGGAGTATAAAAAAATTGCACAACAGCCTCGCACTCCAGTGTACTCTGTGGAGCATAAAGCACCGGGAGTTCAGCCATCCTGGGCAACTCTACGGAGTATATATAAAAAATTGCCCAATAGCCTCGCGCCCCAGCATACTCTATGGAGTATAAAGTGCCGAGAGTTCAACCATTCCGAGCAACTCTACGGAGTATAAAAAGTCACACAGTGGCCTTGCGCTCTCGTGTACTTTGTGGAGTATAAAGCACTGGGAACTCAACCACCCCGGGCAACTCTACGGAGTATAAATGACCACGCAGAGTCCACGGCCTTTGTGCGAACTCTATGGAGTACAGATGGTAGCACAGGACAGCTTATGCGGTCGCACGTGCATCGCCTATCCCACTAGGGAGTCCATGCCACGGATTGTAACCCAATGAGTCTCGCACATTTCACGTGCCTCACCATTTCGTGGTCATAGACGCTTTGTCCGACCGCCTCATAGTCGTAGAGGCTTCGTCTGACCGCCTCGCAGTCGTAGACGCCTCGTCTGACCACCTCATGGTTGAGACTTCGTCCGACCTCCACGTGGTCGTAGACGCTTCGTCCAAATGCCTTGCGGTCAAGACTTCGTCTGACCAACTCGCAATTATAGATGCTTCGTATGACTGCCTTGTGATCCTACCTCGCAGTCATTGACGCCTCATCCAGCCACCTCACGGTCGAGACTTTGTCCGACCACCTCGTGGTTGTAGATGGTTTGTTCAAATACCTCGCGATTGTAGACGCTTCATCTAATCGCCTCACGGTTGTAGATGCCTCGTCCGACCGCCTCACAATCAAGACTTCGTCCGACCACCTAGTGGTCATAGACACTTCGTTTGACTATCTTGTAGTCGTAGACGTCTTGTCCGACCGCCTCACGATTGAGACTTCATCCAACCACCTCGTAGTCATAGACGCCTCGTCCGACCTCCTTGCGATCGAGACTTCATCCGATTGCCTCGCGATCAAGACTTCGTCCAACTGCCTCACGGTCATAGACTCATCGTTTGACCACATCATGGTCGTAGACGCTTCGTCAGACCAACTTGAGGTCATAGACGATCGTGTGCGTGATAGCTTTGTCTCGCCATCGCCTTCGTCGATGCCAGATCCAAAGGGTGAGGGACAGGCCGTGTGCGTCAAGGCTTTGTCTCATCGCTGACTTTGTCGACACCAAGTCCGAAGGGTGGGGGATGGGCCACGCTCATCAAGGTCTTCATCTCGCAGACAACCACATGCATACACGCTTTGTTGATGTCAAGTCTGAAGGGTGGCGGACGGCTATCAGACCCCAGAGGAAAAACTCCTAGATTTTCTGTGTAAATCGCACTAGTCCAGAATCAGCTAGTGCACACAGTGGACAACAAAGATAAATATCAACCATAATGACATTTATTAACTAAATATGAACATGATTACCAAAGTTTACATCCACGGCATATAAGCCAAAATTAAACATAAGCAGCGGAAGAAAAACACCGAAGCGGAAGAAGCCTTCAACCTGGCCAAACCAACTCTAAGGTTTCACACCAGTAAGGAATCCACCAGACCGGGACCCCCCTCTTGAGCCGAGTGAGACTTCTCATGGCCTACGCCACGCTCACTTTCAACCCCACGACATGACTCAGGTTGGGACTCACAAATTAATCAGCTAGGGCTATCCCATTCTAGCCTTGTGGTAGTACGATAGGGCTTTACAACAGTAGCTCATAGACCGGTTCTTAATTGATTCAGGCTCAACCACATACCCCTTGTGCCTGACAATAACACTGTGTCTCCGAACAACAGTGCATGCCTACACCCGCCACCTAATCATTAGCTTAAGTCTAAATCAGATTTTATATTTTATTTCAAAATATTTCATAATCCTTCTTGACGCACCGAAGATAAGAATACTTTTCAAAAGCTAATCATTTTATGTGAAAAGGTATCCAAAAAAGAATATTATGTTTGAGCAGGTCTAATATTTGATATAAAGTTCTCTAGCTCATACTAGCGTACTAACTAGAGTTTTATTCTAGTGTAACAAGGTATTGAGGAATTCAATGTCAATGGAGGAATTAACAAATAGATAATAACTAAATTTAAAACTGAATTGAAATACGTTGAATAAAACTAAGCATGCAACAAAATTTAAAACAACATAATTTTATTTCGCAAACTGAAATCAACATGGTCAAGGTATGTGACTTGCCTTGCTCTTTAGATGAGTGCAAATTGTCTTCGAAGAATTCTTTCGAATCGTCGCAGTCTACACGTAAAAATACCCAAGCAAACTCAAATAACATCCAAATAAATTCAAATAAACTCTAAATATTTAAAATGATGACAGAAATGGATATATTGAAATTTTTGATGAATTTAGGAATTTGAATGGGCTCCATCGGAGCTAGGATGAAGAGAACAGGCTCTCGGAAGTTTAAAATCAGAGAAAAAGAATAAAAGGAATTTTTTAAATTATTTTTCTAAAGGAAATTAGAATTATGATGTCAGCACTGGATTTTATTTTTGGCTGAATTATTTTTATAAAGGAAAACCAAGTTTATGACGTCAGCATGGCGTCAGCCTTGGAATTGATTGACTAACAGGTAGGCTCTGGTCTACCATGGACCAAGTCCACGGAATCGAGGAGGGCTGAGGTGGCACGGGGATTGCATGGCGCTGATGAGGCGGGGAAGAGCCGAGGTCGTCGGGACGTGGCACCGCATCACCTGCCACATCAGCTCGGCTACTGATGTGGCCTCGTCGGCAATGGGTGGTGCACGGGAACCGAGGGACTCCAGCGAACAGTAGCACAGTGACGGCCAGAGGGGAACTCATTTCTACCTGGTGCGGGGCTCGGCGAGCAAGGGAGGCGTCCGGCGATGAGGGAGGAGTGGTGGTGCAGCTCGAGGCTCCAGTGCGACAACGCTCCGACTGCGACAAGGCTCGGCGGAGGGCAGAGGAGGTGCGCACGTTGATGAGGAGAACGAAGGTGGTGGCATCGAGGCGAGGAGTGATCCGAGCTGGGCAATTGCTCGCCGGAGTTGACGGCGGAGCCAGAGAGAAGGCACGATGCGGCGGCAGTGTAGAGCCCAAGAGAGGCGAGCGAGTGCAAAGGGAGGTGGTGCGGAGGGAGGGGATGCCGAGGGGGGTTTAAATTGGGCTAGGGAGGGGCAGGTGCAGCAGAATTTCTCCCCAAAGAAGTCGGGGAGGTGGCGACAATTGCGAGTGGATGAGGCTAAGTGGGCGTGGGGAGTGGGGGAGGTGGGCGCGGAGAGTGCGGCACACGAAGAGAGGAGGGGCGGTGCACGCACGGGAGAGAGAGGTGGCCGATAAGGGCGGAGCGGCGCAACAGCTGTGGCAACGGTGCTCGCGCGGGGAAGGAGGAGGGAAGGAAGAAGGCTTGACAGGCGGGTTTGGGGCGCAGAGAGAGAAGGGAGAGGGAGGAAGTGGGCGGCAGAGATGGAGACGCGTGGTGGGAAAGAAGATCGAGCGGCCGAAAGAGAAAAGAGGCGGCGGACAGGGGGAGATGGGCAAGGTGGTGGTGTGGCACAATCCGGGCCGGACATGCATCGCACGGAGAGAGAGGGAAGGTGGGATGTCAAGCGGCGACATGGGTGCATCCTAGCCGTCCACGCATTGGCCGGAGGAAGGGGCGGACGATTTAAATTTTGATTTTTGATTTTGGATTTTCAGAAAAGTCGAGGAAATTTAAAAAGGCTCAGAAAAATACCAAATAAATTTCAAAAAGTCCAGAAAAATTCACAGAAATTCTTAGAACCATTTGGACTTAGATGAAATATTTCCAACTTAATTTGGTACTAGATTGTTATACTAAAAATACTTTGTAATTTTAAAAATAGATTTTGAACTCCAGAAAAACCAGAAAACCAAATAAAAGCCAAATAAATCCAAATAATTAATTTGAAATAGGATTTTATTATAAATCAAAAAATCATTTTATTTAATAATATTTTTAGGTTTTTACTTAAATTAGTTTCCAAATCTATCATTTTTAAATACAGAAATTCAGGGCAATTCAAAATTAAACTCAAGCAACCAAAACTCTTATTTTTATTTTAAACCAAATTAATTTAATTTACTAATTTTTTTCCTTAAAACAAAATAAATAGCTGGGTTGTTACAACGGCCCACGCTCATTATAGTTCCGTCTCGCCGCTGACTTTGTTGACCCCGAATCCGAAGCGTGTGGAATGGAATACGGACCTTAGAGCTTCGTCTTGCCATCGTCTTCGTCAACTATGAGTCCGAAGGTGGGCGGTGGGTCGTGCACGACAGTTTTGTCTTATCGCCGACTTCATCGACGTCAAGTCCGAAGGGTGGGGGACAACCTGCGTGTGTCACAATTCCATCTTGCCGCCGACTTCGTCAACCCCGAGTCCGAAGGGTGTGGGATGGAACACGCACCTCAAAGCTGCGTCATGCTCAGAAATTTATCTCACGGTCGAGACTTCGCCCAACCACCGCGTGGTCATAGACGCCTCATTCGACCACCGCGTGGTCGTAGATGCATCATCCGATCATCTCATGGTCATTGATGTTTTGTTTGACCACCTCATAGTCGTACATGCCTCGTCTGACCTCTTGTGGACATAGATGCTTCATCCGAGCGCCTCACGGTTGTAGACTTTGTCCGACCACCTCGTGGTCGTAGACGTCATCTGACCTACTCATAGTTGTAAACTTTGTCCGACCACTTACTCCGACCGCCACATGGTCATGACTTCATCCGACCACATTGTGGTTGTAGATGCTTCGTCTGACCGCCTCACATTCAAGACTTTGTCCAACCACCTAGTGGTCATAGACACTCACACGTGCACGTCAGGTTTATCTCATCGCTACCTTTGTCAATGCCAAGTCTAAAGGGTGAGAGACGATCCGTGCGTGTTAAGGCTTGTCTCGCCGTCGACTTCATCGATGCCAAGTCCGAAGGGTGGGGACAGGCTGCGTGCATCAAGGTCTTTGTCTTGCCACCGACTTCATTAGTGCCAAGTCCGAATGGTGGGGGACAACCATGCGCGTCCATGCTTCATCAACTTCCTCGACTTCACTAGACCACTATGTGGTCGTACCTTCGTCCGACCACGTCGTGGTCGTATACTCCGTCCGACCACCTCATGGTCGTAGACTTCATCAGACCACGTCGTGGTCGTAGACTTCGTCCGATCACCTCATGGTTGTAGACGATCACCTCATGGTTGTAGACGTTGTTCGACCTACTCACAGTCATAAACTCTGTCCGACTACATCGTGGTCGGACACTTACTCTGACCACCTCATGGTCGTGACTTTGTCTGACTGCCTTGTGGTCATAGACGCTTAGTCCAACTGCCTCACAGTTGAGACTTCGTCTGACCACATCGTGGTTGTAGACTTCGTCTCAACGCCTATCCGAATGGTAAGGGATGGAGTGCGCTTTTTCAGACTTCGTCTCACTGCTGACTTCATCGATGCTCGTTCGAAGGATGGGGGATGGAGAGTGTGCTTGTTCGACCACCGTGCGGTCGTAGATGATTGTTCGACCACCTTTTGTTCGTGACTTCCTACCACTTCATCGTCCGACCGTCTCATTGTCAGGACACCTCGTGGTCGTAGACGCCCATCTAACCACCTCATAGTCGTCGACTCATACGACCACCCCATCGTGCTAGACGCTTCTCTGACCATGTCGTGATCGTGCCTTCATATGACCATACCATGGTCATAAGTAATCGCTCAACCACCTCGTCGTAGCTATGTCCAAGCACCCTGTGGTCATAGACGCCCGTCTGATCACCCCATTGTCACTCAACTACCAATGCATGGTCGAACGGGCCAGCGGACGCATGGGACCTACATGTGACTTCGGCTTATGAATACATGCAACCCAACCAACCCGTCGGTAATGGAAGCGAGCTGCAATTGCCTAGGATCCCCCTACTTCAGCGTGTGTGATGACACAGTCTCCACGACTGTGTTGTACTCACTATCCCAAGGCATCCAGGGGTTGTCATGGTACACAACACTCCAAACAATGGTTTTCATCAATTGTTACAATTGTACAACACTTGACACCACGATAACAGGGGTGGGCTGCCCTCATGTTACTCCTCGTCTAAGGGTTCTACCTTTATGTACTCCCAAATGGAGAGGTCACTCCTGTGGGCCCTCTCAGCCCAGAACCACAGCGATTCCTCTGCCCATCCCTAGTGTTGCAGTCGACACAGAACAACGTTATCTGACACGAGGGGATGATCATCCTCGAGTACCTGCTCACCAGGGAAACATTAATATAAGGCCATAGCATAGACATCCTGTACTTTTCATTGCAAAATGACGGTTACATCATGCTCATACCCATCGCCGTATACACAGCTGCGGATGACCACACACGCAAACCACTACATACAAAGGCGAATGGCCCCAGCATCACACTTGCCAATTAGTGGGGATGTCTGATGCAGGCTCGCCATCTTCAACCTATCGGGGCATATCGCCCAGCCAGTTGCCGAGGTCCACCTTCGCACCCAATGTACGCTTTAGGGCAACCTTCATTGCATCCTTGCTGATATACTGCCAAATCCGGCAGTGGAAGGCATAGACGGACTGATGGATTACGTATAGCACATCAACCATTGTTGTGTTTATCGTAGGCAAGTCCAAGCGGGGGTTAGCCTGGTCGCCCACGTGCAAGTAGCCTCAGAGGTGAAGTAGATTGAGAAGCATTTGTTGCAAGAGAATAGTGGTTCCCATATGCACGTGTGCACTCAGAGCAAGCGACGAAGCCTCCCTGATCCTTCGAAGGCTAAAGAATAGGTCCACGGGTCCATGCGACCAGAGAGGGACTATGACCCCAACATTGGCCAGGGTACTGTCCAATGCTCTAGCGACTCCCATGTCGCTAATAAGGCATCACCTAGTATGCGGTCCCTTACCACTAGCTCCAATGCCACTCGACCCCTTTCCTCCTTCAGTGTGGAGATTTGCCGCAGTAGCTCCTCACGTTCCTTAGTGACTGCCCGTCGTCCTTGCTCCACCAAGGCATGCGCCCTGGTGATGGCCTTCGCGCTCTCCATCTCCAGGAATTGAATGCACTCATCCTTCGTCGTTGTAAAAGCAACCGCATCCTCGACGGAGCAGCGAGCAGAAATGGCCTCTGCCTCTGTGGCAGCTAGTCACTCCTGTACACCGTTTCGCTCTCAGTGCCTCATAGCTTGGACAGCACGAGCAAGGGAAAGGGCCTACATGCTGATCTAGTCTCAGCGACTGAACTGCGAAAGTGAGATATTGTACTCACTTACATGTACCTTCATCTCTATGGCCTCGAGGGTGCTCTCCAGGAGCTCCAAGCCGTATGAAGAAAGCGCACGGTGGTCTAAGCCATGTTCGCGCAGTCCACGGCCCCCTAGAAAGCCCACAGCGCCTCAGGACGAGGCACAAAATCTGCCAAAATAAGCCGCCATGATTCCAAGCCGGCGACCTCAAGGATGGTTAGACCTGAAGTCACGTCTACGGTGGTAGCACTAGCCGGGCGGTGACCAGTTCTATTGCTAGAACCTTGTGCGTGCCCTGGGGACCGAGGGTCCGCTAACACCGAGGATAGTGTCAAGGAGCAAATTGGGGAAAGCCTTGCGAAATCGCGAGAGGAGAATGAGTTAGCCATACCTACGGCTCGACCGGGGGACGCCGGTCGGGAGGTAGTGCCACCGGCGGACTCCATAATTGGGCTTGTGGATGTAGCACCACTACTAGCACCACACCCTACTTCAGCACAAGTAAAGTCCATGTCGGAGTCTGAGTCCCCCACCAGCGCCATCAGTGCCACTTGGAACCCAAAACCCACAAGTATGGGAGAAGATGCCTAACCACGCTTCGCTGCTCTGGTCTTCGGGGACGCCTCCCGAATGGGTGAGGATCTGGCCCCGCTCGTTATGGCTTGGGCTTTTGGCTTATTTTTTACTATTCAACAAATTCATCTTTTTATGGTTTTTTGGCTTTTTAAAGCTTTTTTGTTGGTTCAATTTTTTTTCGTATTCGTTTGTACTGTCCGTGATGGGCTAACTTATTTTTTTCTATTTTTAAATTTTTTAAATTTAATTATGCCAAATAAGCCACTGTCAACTACAATGTTTTTTCAGCCAGCTATAGTGATTTTCAGCCAAAACCCACTCAAAATAAAGCCCTTTTGAGCAGGGCCTAAATTACATCCTCTTAGCCATGCTTTATCGCATGAGTACCCGAAGACAACTGCAGACCGAGGTCTATGGAGGTGTCTGGCGGACAACCAACGACGAAGCTACGCCCTTAGGGGCATCCGAGACCTCGCGCCCGCCGCAAGCTCAAGGCCGCCTGCGTCATAGGCCCAGACAATTGGGCCCTCTGCGGGACTCGTGATGAAGATGCTGCCAACACCACCTACGCCACGCTCTACCTTGGCCTCAAGGTATGAGTTCACGTAGTTGCCTGACTCCAAGTTGGTACCTACAGCGACCTCCTCGGGCTCATCGAACTCGCCCAAAGGAGGCACCACGTGTAGAGGCGGTGCAACGACGGGAGAGCAAGCTCTTCAATGCAAAAGGGGTGCCTCCCCACAATCGCCCTCGCGGATGCGGGGCTGACCAATGCTGGGGACGGCATGCTGTCACACGGGGATGCCGAGGGCTTCGTATACCCAGTTAACCCGACCGTGGTTCGCCATCACTAACTCTCGAAGGTTGTGCTCCTTTGCTGTATATGGCCCTAGAAAGATGGTCGTAGCATGCTCAACATCTTTGAGGGTATGTCCTACCATGAATACAAGACGGAATCACAAGTGACCTACATAATCAAGGTAAGCAGTGGTTATGACCAAATTCCTACTTGGGTTGGTTGGCCTCAGCAGCGAAGCAACGGTAGGACGGAGGCCGTCGTCGCGGGCGGGGCCGGATTGAACATGCCATGGATGCACCAACGGGGACACATCAAACATGCAGTACTCCTTTGTAAGATCCCGCGTGTTGAATCGAAGGACAACCCCCATAAGCTCAGCATGCGATGCTTGTCGTCGCGGTCGAGGGTCACTGATGGAGACATGTTGAAGTCCATCGGGTGCCCTGACCACCCCACACTGCTGCCACCCTCCACCCTGTGATAGAACCACCACCGCATCCAGCTTGACTTTCACTTCGTCCTCATCGCATTCGCCAGAAACTGCTTCGTACATGCAAATCGAAGCATGAAGTTGACGCTTCCCAAGTTGGAATATTCGCCCTCTGTGAGCTTCTTCGGCTGGCACTGAGTGTCATGCAGAAACGTGAACAGCGTCAATCTCACCATGCCATCTCCACCCATGAAGCCCAGCGGTACACCGCCAACCGAACAATGGCATTGGGGGTCAGCTGCGCCAGCTCTAACCCATACACCTAAAGGACCTCGCTACTAAACATCGTTGCTAAAAATCGAAAACCGGCATCGAAGTAGGCGGTGAACATGACTATCTCTGACTCCGTCGGGTGCTGCTCTGTCTCATCGGCCAAGGGTAGACAGATCGCATCACGGTCCAAGATCTTCCTGTCGCACACCAGAGACCAAATTAGCTCTTCGATCGCCAGACTCTGCCCCAGCATGTTCGTGCACACTCCGTTCACCCTCTTCACTGCTTTCCATCACCTGTTGGCCGTCAACGCATTGTGGTCAACTAGCTCGTACTCTACCTCGGTCGTCGAGGAGCTTCAGCAGCTGGACACGCCACCGCAGCTTGACGAAGCACCTACAGTGGTGTAGTGAGGACACTAATCGTAGCCATGAGCCATTCACCAAAAATGAAGGGCAAAGGTTTTTGGCATGCTTGCAGGCCATGAAGAAAGCCTTTGTTTGAAGAAGTCGATGGGGTTGACTCCGATGACTAAGTTGGTGTTGGCAGAGAAGAACCATCGATGCCAAATTTTGTGATCAAGGCCTTAAAACAGATCTAAAGAAAGATCAACTAAGATTGTTGGGGATTTGAGCTGCTGCATCTATAAATCAGGGGATTTTAGGAGGATTTGGGGGATAGTAGGGTGATGTTTGTTGGGGGAAGAAGGTAAGCCAATTCCATGGCTATAGAGTTAAGGAGTTGTACAGCAAAGAAATGCAAGATCTCTCCCACAAAAAGAGAAAAATAAAGTGAAACTATTCACAAAACGAGAACTAGGGTAGGACCCCCTCACTCGTGGCCACCGGAGAGGCGGAAGATGAGGAGGTGGGCCGGCGGCGCTGCCCCTGGGAAGCTCTTGGAGTAGAGACAAAGGAGACGGAGTTTTAGAAAAGGAGCTCGACTAGTCACCCCTTCACATTAAGACTCCTGAATTCAAATATTTGGCACCGCAGACACTTTTTTTGGCCTTTGAACATCTGTTTGTGCAAAAATGGCCTCTTTCTCGAGCTCGAATGCGCGATAAGTGACATGTGTCACCTGCCGCGCCTAGGGAGCTCAGCATGGACCGGGTCACACAACAAGAGGAGCGGACGTGACAGGTGGTGGGCCTAGGCACAACCGAGCTGTAGTTGCTCGACAACAACCTGCAAGCCATCCCTACTCGGTAAGGCGTTGCCAAGCAGTGACAGCTTAGCAGCTGGCTAGGCCAGGTAGGTAGGTGAGCATGGGCCAGCACACGGGTTTCACTTGCTGGTTTGGCTGGTGGCATAGAGGAAATCGCGTAGGCAATGATGCAGTGATATGACGTTAGATTCTCATTTTATTCGCCCAGTGATTGCGCTCTCATTCACACTTGCGTGGAAATATCATCGTGAATGCATTCTCGTGTGTATAAAATAGGAGGCCTCGGTTTGCCCTCTCAACCGAACTGCGCTCCATTTGTTTTCTGTCGAGTGAGGGAGGGGAAGGGAAGAGAGATTGAAAGACGAGTTTGTAATATAATTTTGAGGTGGTTTAGTTGTGATTTACGATCTTTTGCAATTAGAAGCATTATGGAGTGGGCAAAGACCTTCGGCCTTTCATTAACATAACTGTGGTTTTTTAATGTAGAATATACCAGGTAGCCATGTTTAGTTGACGGATGTGTTTATGTAATTAGCTATGTTTAGGACATACAAGTGGTGAGAATGATTATTTATTGTAAATAGTTACAAAAATACATGCCAAAAAATAGCTAAAATATTTTTATGTATGTCTATATATATATATATATATATATATATATTTATTGCTCTCATGCGATTACAAAAGTTATAGAAAATAATGATTTGGTATGTACTATGCATGCCTAATCAGCATTTTAATTAGCGTTAATCATATTTGATTAGTACCAATCACAATTAATTAATACTAATTGGAACAAATTAGTAATAGTCACAATTAATTAGTGCTTTAATTTGTACTAATTAAAGTATTAAATGTATCATATTATATTTAATTAGTGAGCATTTAATCAAAGCGGCCTTTTTTCCCTTTTGGTCTAGAGACAGGACGCTGTTGGCTCGAGGCAGAATGCCATCATTGCTCTATGGCTCGCAAAAAACGAGCAAGGAAAAAGAGAGGGGTGAAGAAGATCCACAGTGCGCTGACAGATGGGTCCAAGCCCACATGGAGGTGACGTGCAGGAGAGGAGAGGCGCAAACTGGCTCACGCGTGGGCCGACTGGCCTGATCTGAGCTGCTGGGTCGCGAAGCGCAGGAAGAGACGGCGTGGGTTGAGCCAGCGGGTTAGAATTGACTCAATGGCCTTGGAGGTATTTTTTTAGGATATAAATTTTTATTTCCTTTTTGAATTGAGTTTGATACTTTATGAAAAATTACTCAACACCAAAATTAATTTTAAATTTTTTTGCATATTTTCAGGCCACAGATTTTATTTTGAAATTCGGAAACCTCAACCAAGCTTTTGGGAAAAAATTTAGAAATGTACCAAAATTTATGAGATTCATGGAAAGTCATTCATGTTTGTTTGGAACTCAAAATTGGGATGTTAATGTTTCAAAATTGAACGTGCATGCACGTGTACTTCTAAATATGTTAGACACTAGCTCCAAGTCAAAGACTTAAATCATGGATGGCTCGGTGCGCACTACACGTCTATCCATCTAGCCACAAGCTATCATCCCAGATTAGTTATCTTTGATAATGTGGATATCTCTTCATTCACATAAAAAAGGTTTAAGATAGATACGTGTCGATATTAAGGATTAACAAAATAAAGTCATTTCAGTTTGACAAAATAGCTGCACGGAAAGCCTATTGTCTCACACACACCTTCTGAATTTCCTTCACTAATGATTGTCAAACCGAAATCAAATTCAATCGAACTCTGATCTATAAAAAATCATGGGAGTATATACCAAGGTTGTCCTAATCGTGATCCTGAATTGGATTAGGGTTTTTGGTAGGATCGTAAATTGTAGAATCGATGTAGAATCTAAGATCTTATCTGATTCTACTAAAAACATTTTAAAAAATTTACAGTGTATTACAACACTACTGTATTTTTTAAATTATGCCTTTTGAACTTCTCTTTATGAATTGTAGAGTAAAGATAAGATTATGTATTATTTTATGATAATTATTGTCAACATAAGAGATAAAGTTAAAATTTTCAATTAAAAGGAAGTATACAAGTAATTATTTATAATAAAGTAATAGAATCGACTGAATCGAGTAGTATCGTATGAAAATTTTGATTATAATCCTAAAAAGTTTTGATAGAATCGTAAGAACATTAAAATTCTAATATAGAATCGAATCGATTTAATCAATCTTAGATCGTAAACTCGTAGGATCGTACGATAGAATTGAGATTTTGATAACCTTGATATATATCCATAATCACATATAGCATACTTACAAAACTATAGACATGGAATGATATTTGTACTGTTCTTTCCATTCCTAATGAAACGGTTGACACAATTAATGCACATACCTAATTCACAAGACACAATTAATGCACATACCTAATTCACAAATCACGGCAGCAAATCAAGGATTTTACTCATTAATTGATGAAGCAAATAATTAATGGCGCCTTAATTCACAAATCACCGGCTGCAATAATTAATTACACCTTAATATACCGGCAAAAGAAAACCAAGTTGTTCTACTTTCTATACCAGTAATAGCTACCTGTTAATTCTCATGCCCATACAAACACACACTTTCTATATCCCATATTTGTTTGCGTTGTCCATGATGAGTTAACGTATTTTTTCTATTTTTAAATTTTTTAAAATTTAGTTACGTCAAATAAGCTATCTTCAGCTACAGTGTAATTTCAGCCAGCTATAGTGTAATTTCAACCATAAAGCACTATTTTTCAGCCCAACCGAGCGGGGCCTAATGCAATCCGTGGAGCCTCAATGCGCACACACATACCAAACTAACAACTGGATTTTTGCCATTTGGAAAGATCCTAACCCTAAAAATAAAGAAATAGACGTGTTAAACTATTCACTCTAGAAAATTGCATATGTTCTGATATGATTATATTATATTAAATATTTCGTATCTTGTCAATATTTTGTTTCTAGGATATTCTTACAACATTATCTTTGCATTTGTCAAATCTTCAAGAACGTTCTTTGAATAACTACATGCTACTTCATTCAACTCTTAGATTCGATGTCCTAACCTTTCCTTTGTATTGGCAAAAAGATGAGTTACCTTGCAAATGGAATTTGAAGGTATCTTTTCTTTAAAAAAAATGAAATGAAGGGCAATGTGGACAGCGAAGACAGTTAGCCTATGTTCCTCATTATTTTCCCAGCCTTCCATCTATTTGCAACAATGAAAGCCAATCTATGACCATGTTTAATCAAATTAGTAGAGTGCTACAACTTAGAAGTTTGGGAAGGATTCTAGAACACGGACTTACGAACTATCTTTTGATGGGAAGACGGACTTACGAACTGTTGTGTGCCAATGTCATTTTCAAGTATATTTGTGTCTGTTGGATCGGAAATCAGATGATACGATGAAATGGGGGTGATGTGTTCTCTTATGATATGTCTTCATTCAATCAAAATTTGATGCACAAAATAATCAGCATTAATGACCGACAAAGCAAAATGCAAAATGAAAAAGAAAAGAAAATCAATGTCATGTGGATCCTCTAGTGACAAGAGCATATGCTCTTTATCTCCCAAGGAGACGACGGGTTCGAGTATTTGCTCCCTTGACCCTAAAGTTTAGTTCATCGAAGTCCTTCTCTGCATCACCCAAAGCCTTTGTTTGCCTGAAGCCAACCTATACACAAAAAACATGTCATACTCACATCTGCATAAAGGTCACAGCTTGAAGCAACATTGCTAAAATATAATTACAGAAAATATTCCAGATCAGATACTAGAATAGAAGAGTCCATTGACTCCTTTTAGTTTTCTAAGGTCTGGAGACTTTTGATTTCATGTCTGGTGTTCTTTGTCTTAGTTTGATATTAACAATCCAAATTGTCAGATAGTAAATTATTTTTGGAATTCGGAGATACTTTGGTCAAAGCTGTTGTTCTTTGTTAGTGATTACAGTATGAAGAAAGGGAAAAAAAACTTTCATCGGCTACCATTGAAAATAATGGATGAAACATATACTGGCTAGTAGTATAAAGTGCTACGAATTAGAGCATAAATATATTTGGCATAACTATACATCAATCTGAAAAAAGTGTCTATTAGCCTATACCAAAGAAGTAGAGTGAAATGTGACATTTACCTGTCAATCTCAGAGCCCATATCAATGGCCATGCCTTTCAGCTCAGTCAGTATGTCGCTAAGGTCAGATAGTGCATCATCCTGTTTCGCCTTCTCCACCTGCGCAAAACAACCAGATGATCAGGAAATGCACAGTTTGGAAATCAATAGTGTAACGCCCCCATTTCTGGAGATGGTACGGAACATCATAACCGTACGGGATGTACAGTTATGACATTCTAGGGTTACATGTGATCATCACAACAGCACCAGTTTACATAAACGTACCAACTTTATTACATTATTATATTATTGTTAAGGTACACAGCGGGCGCATAAGCCCATACACTACCACATACACACAAAAAGATCGACGGCCTGAGCGTGGCTAAAACCTAAGCCCAATCTTCCTCAAAGTAGACTGGTTCTTCAGGAGCGTCTTCTTCCATCACGTCATCTTGCCAGTATTGGCCTTCTGTTGATGATGTTTAGCAAATCATGAGTACCACTGTACCCAGCAAGTCACAGGGGTAAACCCTGGTCTACTATATGCACGGTATTTCAAGGATGGGAGTATATGGGTTGTATTACAGTGGGTGGATGCAGTTTTATTTGTAAGCAAGCAAAACTTGAAGATATTTGCTCCTTAAGATCAGGGGTTTTGATTAACAAATCAGTTTAATAGTTACCACATTAAATCATCTCCAATCCTACTTATGCCTCGTTATTGGAATCACCCAATTAACACAGCTTCATTAACCGGAAGCACGGCGTATTCGAATACCATTTATTACACTCTGCAGAGTTGCTCAACTTTACCCACACGATCCCTTAACTCCCGCGACAGAGTTAAGAAAGCCAGGTCGGTTCACTGCTCCATTCTTTATATAGACTCTACCCGATAGCATCACTCGATCCACGGCTACAATTGCACACATACTCTTCTCTAGCCGTTTGTGAGTGAATACTACCGTTGTTAGGTACCCGACATACCTAACTCCCGTCTACTGTCATCACACACTGTAGAGTTTCAATTGAATGGAGCGACTACTAGACCGGGGTTGACAAGTCAACTCTCGTGGCACGGCGTTGACTATGTCTTTTACTTGGCACAAGGTTCTCGTCCTTACATTTTTCACCGAGGCATCCAACCACGTCTCCCTCTGTGCCCACCGGCACTATCACCACCCATCCATACCGACCTCTCACTCGGGCAAGGTCGTGGCGTAGATCACGCGTGATTTCCCACAACACACCCTTCCAGTCTTAATTCTTCTAAGGTAAAGCCGTGGGCGTAGATCACCACGTGATTTTCCACAACACATCTTTACCTTAGTACCAGCTTTGAAATCCTACCGGCCTACGACCAACACCTTAGTAGTACAAAACTGTTTAATGAGGCGATCATGGTTACTTTAATACCTTATTTTATTTCTTACTAAGGTTGTCAAGATGAATATGGCCATCAAGTTAAACGGGGCTTTTTATCAGTGGTAGGATTATCTAAATAGCATGTCATTCTAAACATTTCATTTAAGCACATACATTTCACAATTATCCATAATGCAAAATATGCTAATTAAGTATTGTAAACATTATGGGATTTCAATATGTTCAAAAACATGTGACTTGCCTTGCTGGTCTGGAATCTCTACTATGTCGTAGATCCGAGCGATCGCTCGGCTCGAGGCGAGGCTTCAGCTACGTCGGATGCTAGCGTAAACACATAAAATCATAACATAAGTTCTAATTCCAATTGAGTTCAAATCAAAGTAACCAATTCAAAAAGAACCAATTAGAATAATATCTCAGCCCAATATTTCCTAAGCGTGTGGATGGACATTTTTCTAGGAACGGTATTCTTAAATCGACGAAATTTGTATTTGGGATATTTGGATTTAGCAAAAGAGGAAAATTCAAATTTAACAAATTTGAATTTGGAGGAATAGAGACCAGATTTGAACTCAGTGAAATTTTCTGGTCAAGATGGTGTATTTTTGTATTTTTGGGAATTTTCTAGAATTTTCTATGATTTTTGGGGCATTTTCTGGATTTTTCGGAATTTTGAGCGATGCGGGCTCGGCCCGATGAGCGATCTTGGCCCAGCCGCGTGCCGCGATCTTGGCGGCGGCTTCCGCGCGGCTCGGCCGGGCTGTTGGCCCGCTCCGCCGCCGAAAGGCGAGCCCAGAGCCTTGCGGCGGCGCGAGCCCAGCGCGCGCGGCGCGTCTCACCGATAGGCGGCGCGTGGGCATGCGGACGGTGCGGATGGAGGCGGGCGACGCGTCGAGCGGATGGCGCGGGGAGCGAGGCGAACGGTTGAGATTTAAACGGAGCCGACGGTCGGATGAAGTTGGATCGACGGTCGGGCGTCGTCGTCTTCCTCGCGCGCCCCCGACTCAGGCGGGAAAACGGAGCGCGGCTCCGGCGTGGGGAGAAGAAGGCGTTGGCGCTTCCGGGGAACGGCCGTGGGCAAACGGTGCGCCCATCAGAGGGGTTTTCATTTGTGGGCCGCTGGAGGAGGTTGGGTGGACGAAGATGGTCGCGTGCAGTAGGGAAGGTGACGGGGTATGCGGTGGCGTTGGGGAGGTCCGGTGGCTCTGCGACCCGATTGGCGGCTATTTAACCATCTACGGGACTTCAGGAACTCGTTGGCGGTGGCGGTGCAGCTCGGGGAAGGCTGGAGTGGCCTAGCCACGGTGACGGCCTGGGGATCGGCGGCGAGCTCCGTGGCCCGGCCACTGGGCTAATGCTCTCGCCCCAAAGGAACTTCCAGCGTGCTTAGGAGCTAGATGTGCACATGTGGACGCGCGGAATTGGGCTAGATTGGAGTGAACGTCCCAATTGGAATTTAGGGCTCACCGGCGCAGGGGTGGGGATTGGCGGCGGTGGAGGCGGCGAGAGCTGAATCGGTGGAGTGGGGAGGGGAAGGGAGCTGCCTGAAGGCGGTCTATAGTGGTATTGAGCCTTTATATGGCGTGTACAATTGAGCCTTTATATGGCGTGTACAGCTGGCGCGACGGTGAGGCGGTTCGGCGCTCCTACGGCCAGAGAGGGGAAGGGAGGGGTGAGCTGGGGCGGATGGCAGGGAAGGATGGCGAGGTGGCGCGGTGACTCCCCCCCCCGTTCTCAAGTGCTCCTCTGACTTCCCAGGGAAAGAAGTAACGGGAAGGCGTGCGCTGGCGCCGCGGCGGCGGCTGCACAGGAGTTGCGCACGCGGAGGAGGGCGGCGGCGTCTCGCGCGTGGGGCGGCTCCTCGCGGGCTTGAGTGGAGGGCCGTCTCTCTGCAGCCGCTGGCGGGGAGAAAGCGGCGGCGTGGCGGGCGGCCGGGAAGGAGGGGCCGAGCGGCGAGCGAGCAGACGGCGCCGGCCCAACGCGAAGGCGGGAGGGGAAAAAATGGAAAGCGGCTTTTGCTACTTCTTGCCAAATTGGGCAAGTTTTCCATTTTCCATTTGAATTTCCAAAAATTTTTAAAAAGGCTCAAAATTTGGGGTGTTTCAAATAGTGTCCAGACGTGATCCTAAGCAGAAATTTTGAAATATTCACATCAATTCTCTGTCTGCAATACCTCAACTTTCAGGAGCGTTGATGTTGGTTCAGATAGGAATTGGCGTGCATTCGATCGAGGTGGGTGATCTGACAGCCCCAATTTCTGCCTTTGCTCCAAATGGCTGCCTTTCCGTATGAAGGAATCATCTTCATCCATGTCATTCCATCCATTCAGTTACAATTAGCACAGAACAGATTACGCAGTGTCCAAGTTTCTACAGTCAGGAACTTCTCTTGCAGTCTAGTTTAAGATTAGAGTGGAAATTACCTCTAGTTAGCATAGGACCCCTGATTGCGCCATTCTTCTTTGGCCTCCACTTCTTGGAAAATAAACCCCCAAGATCACCGAGTAGTTTTTCCCCCTGAAAAAAAGTGTGGAAAACCATCTTGTTAGCGCATGCCACTAGCATGCCAGCAATAAGCAATTTGGCACCATAAACTTGCAGCTTGATGTACAATCTGAACTATTCTGTCATGTTGCTACTTCCTGGTTTCAGTTTTGGTGGAGTCCAGGATTTCTCAAACTGGCCAATTTTGGTACGGGAGTACTTTTACCATGTGCAAAGTATTCCAACAGAATTAAGCCCCCCTCAGTTGAGCTAAAAAATAGCGACTTATAGCTAAAATTGCATTGTAGCTGATTGAAATTATACTGTAGCTGAAGATGACTTATTTAACGTAATTAAATTTAAAAAAATTAAAAATAGAAAAAATATATTAGCTCATTACGAACAACATAAATGAATATGAAAAAAATAGCCAGCAAAAAAACTAAAAAAACAAAAAATTCAGAAAAAAATGAAATTTATAAATAATAAAAAATAAATCAGAAACCAAAAACTTAAGCTAAAATGAGCAGCGCGTAAGCTACAACTAACCAATTAATTTCTGTAACCTGCAAAAGTAGCCAGGAAAGATCCTAAAAAAATTTACCCTCGAGAGATCCTGGTCGATGTCGACGGCCATCATGTGCGTGCGCGTGATCTGCTGCCCTTGCTGGTGGATGGTGACGAGGCTCTTGGAGGCGGTGTCCCTTATCTCCTCGGCGATCCTGACGGAGCCCTGCACCCGCTTCGTGGTCTCCTCGGCCTTGTACGTCGCGTAGCCCTCCAGCTCCTGCACCGATTGGCTCTCCACGCCGCCGGCGTCGCGGAAGTCGTTCATGTAGCGGCTCCTCGCCGCCGACGAGGAGAATAACCCCGAACCCCCCTCGTCGGCGCCGCCGCCGCCGAAGAGGGAGCCCCTCTGGTCGCCCGTGACGGCCAGGGGAGGCACGGAGGAGGCCCTCGCCGGCCTCGGCTGCCTGTCGCCGACGTCGGAGTCGGAGTCGAAGGGGTTGCTGGTCCGGGAGAAGCCCAGGCCATCGGTTGCCTTCTTGTTGGACGTGAAGAACGATCTCTTCCCGCTCATCTTGAAGTCTCGGTGCCGCAGCAAGTAATTAACCGAGATTGGTAGTCAGATTTTGCAGCAATTCAGTTCCTGCGGAGAATTGAGTGAGACGTCATAGAGTTGGTCAAGATCGTTCGCTCATGCCATTAACACACCAAATTCCAACTCCAACTGTAACTAGAACCAAGAAGAAAATAATGAACAAGTAAAGGAAATAACAGCAGCAAGAATCAAATCAAGTTTTGTTTAGGAATAGAATGAAATTAAGTCGTTGGACACCTCGGCAGATCGAAAACCAACCGCAGATCGAATGGCCGGGCCCGGGAATTGTGCAAGAACAAGAAGAGCAGAGCAAGAGGAGGGAGACTTCAAGAGCAGAACAAGAAGGCCGAGGAGGCGACGATGGCCGATGAATGCACGCGTGAGGGGACGAGGTAAAAGCGAGGACCCAGTGGCTTAAATCGCTGCGCGTCTCGGCCGGCTGCTCAACTCCTCGGGCGAACGCGCTTCTTGTTGGAGAAAACCAGCGTGGTTAAGGCCCTGTTTGGATCGGATTTATTCATCATATACTTTTTTTATAGATGGAAATTCAGGATTTATCCTTCTGGTCCACATATCAGTGACTTATGATGACCCCACATGTCATTGAGGTGGGAGGGTAAATCCTGAAATCCCCAACTAAAGGGAGGGTATATGATGAAGATCCCCGTTTGGATCAGTTTCAGATTCTTAAAAACCAGCTATTACTTCTAGTTTTTAAAAGCTGATTTCTAAGCAAAAACTGATGAGGTGTTTGGATCCCCTAGTTTTTAAAAACTGGTTTCATTTATGATTGGTGCTAATAGACTATTATACCCTTATATTTATTGCTCTTGAACAGCACATTAAACAGCCATGCGCGTGGTCTTTAATGAGGGTAAATAGGTATTTGTGCGAAAAAACTGGCAAAAGTTGGGTATCAACAGCTTCTTGGTTTTTAAGAATCTGGGTAGGTAGATTTTAAAAACTGCCCCAAAAACTAGTCTGTTTAGATCCCACCTAGTTTTCAAAAGCCAGATTCTTAAAATCTGGGTGGATCCAAACATACCCTAAGAAAGCAAATTAAGAGCTGACACGGAAGACCCGACCCAAAGCTGACACGGAAGACCCGACCCAATTGATCGATGGCGACCTGCTGCGTTGGTCTGCGCGGGAACGGGTGGAAGGAGGAGTTCTCACAAAGGTTTCTTGCAGCGCGTCGCGTGGTATTGCTTGTGGATATGATTGTTTGCTTGCTTCCTACTTGCGGCGGTTGTTTTTTTAGGTACAAAGCAAACGTGGACATAACCTACATACGTGGATACGTATCTTTTACATACATCAAAAAAATTAAATGGAGGCTCTTCGAACACAGGTAGGCTGAGAGTGACGCCACGCTCCCAGCCTAGCTACCTCTGCGTAGGGAGGAAGGTCAGAGGAACAAGCCTTGGCGATTTTGGTAGGGAAAATATGAATGTGATTGAATTGAGTCTTAGGCCCTGTTTAAAAGGGTTTATTTTAAGTGATTTATAGCTAAAAAGCATTGTAGTTGGCTGAAAAAATAATGTAGCTGACGGTGGCTTATTTAACGTAATTAAATTAAAAAAAATTAAAAATAGAAAAAACATATTAACCCATCAAAGATAGTACAAACGAATACGGGAAAAGACAAAAAAGCTAAAAAAAAGCTAAAAATCAAAAAAGATAAATTTATTAAATAATGAAAAATAAATCAGAAGTTAGAAGCTCATGCCGAAATGAGCCAGAATAGTGATCTGTAGTAGTTTTTGGCTTTATGTTATGTGAACCGTTACAAATTTTAGACGTCCAAATCTTTTCAAGAATCGAGCGCTTTATCGCGGTAACTTGAGTGTAAAGGGTTTTGAATATTCTCTAAATATGACGATTCTTCCTACTGGGATTGTTTGGACATGTTGTAATTCTTTGTAAAAGCATAGCTTATATCAAGTCAGTCAATAAGGTTCCTTCATTCCTCTTGTAATATGGTAAGCGGAAACGCTAGACTGAAATTTTGTTTGCAACCATTCTCTCTGGCTGCGGTTTCTGTTATAATAGGTCAAGTCACAATCAGAGATCGAATCAAGAACATACCCTCTCTTTCAATGAGTTTAACCGCACATAGCTTGACAAGATGACGAAATGGCAATTGCTTCTGGTTTTTAGAAGCCAAAAACTATTTGAAACATGTTGTTTTCTTAATACAATTTTTCTTCTTCTTTTATATTATTTGTGAAGACATAACGGTGTTTCTTATTTTTTTCTTTATTTTTTTACAAAATATCTAGAAAACTAACAATAGATAAGTACAGATCAAATCAAGAACATACCGTCTCTTTCAATACGAGTTTAACGACACACAACTTGAAGACATGACAAATGAAGCAGCCTTCCGTATCCTACTAACGTCCAAAGAGCTATGCGCAGGAAGTGTTTCGCACCAATTGGCTTACCTGCCACTGGTTTCTGAATTTTGAGTCAACTCAACAATGTTCGTTGGTTTATGGCTGAAATTGTACTATAACGATTGAAATTTTACTGTAACTGAAGATGACTTATTTAGCGTAATTAAATTTAAAAAATTAAAAAATAGAAAAATATATTAGCTCATTACGGACAACGCGAACAAATATGGGAAAAAAGAACCGGCAAAAAAGCTAAAAAAACCAAAAGTTCAGAAAAGAGGAAATTTATGAATAGTAAAAAATAAGCCAGAAGCCAAAATCCAGAAGTTGAAGCTGAAATGACCGGGGTAGTACCAGATGTCCTGGCCCAACTAATTTGATGGGCTTGCTGATCCACCGATTCGAATAACTTGTTTCAAAGGAATAGGTCCATTTTATATCTTGAACTTTGTAAAAAAACCAATTAGCACATTTAACTACAAAATCCGGTATTTAAGTCTCTAAACTTATAAAATTAGGTCAATTACACTCTAAGACAGTTTTGGAGAATAGTTTTGATAATATGGATCCCACTCAAGGTGGTTTTGATCATACTGGTAGCTATATCATTGGTTTTGCTAATAAGTATTCAATTCAAATTGTCAATATCTTTCTTACTCCTCTCTACATTCTCCTCCTTTTCTCGCCATCCTCAACCCTCTCATTTGGATCTCTATTAGTAAAAACCGATGGCATGGCTGCCAATATGGCAAAACCACCTAGAGTTGGATCCCTATTAGTAAAAACCATATTAGGGTGTAATTGACCCGGTTTTGGAAGTTTAGGGGTTAAATATTTCTAGATATTCATGGAATTAGCTAGGTAAAATTAGGACACCAGCTTCCAACATCACATCTTTTCGACAGAACACTGATATTTCGTAGCATTTACTCTAGGACACCGGTTTTTTGTCCAAGTATTGTGATTGGTGCGGGAGGAGCGTGGGATAGCAACAAAACTAGTACAACCCAGAGATTACTTGACGGGATCAACCAGTACCAGATATTACTCTAACGGATTTCTCAAACAAGAGCTTCGGTCAATTCCAAGTGTTTTTCATATATCAATCAAAAGCTGCTCAACACATTACTTATCCCCTTGTATAAAGAGGGAGGGAGATTACATTTGACTAATAGACTTGTTAGAGAATAACAAACTAATTAATATTATTAAACTCTAAACTAGATAAGACTTGTTTTTGTGCAGCTTCATGGCAGGTTGGGCAATCTTCATTCAAATGGCCATAGATCCTGTTGGAACTTCAAATGGCGGACAGTTTGTCGTGTTAGAAACTAGACTCAGAAAGCTGTCGATTCGTGTGTAGCATGACCGCTATAAGTTTTCAGACTGACACAGACTTAGCTCCACTGACGAAGCTAAGATAATATTGGAGAAGACGCTAGAAAGACTAAACTATTTTTTAACAAAAAAGAACATACTTGAGCTAAATTGAAACAAATATAACGAATGTAATCTTATGTAATCTAATTTCATATATAAATAAAAAATAAAAAACAATGAAAAATATAATCAAGATACCTCGTGCAAAGTTATCGGCATCCGCGAAGGATAGGCTCCGGTCCAAATGAAGCCTCCGGAGGCTACGCCCTGCTCCAAAGTGGACAAACTAGAACTGCACCGGTGATGATATCCTATATATAATAATCGAGTACCCAAACAGCCTCCACGTGTAGCCACAGCATCTTCAAAATATAAACCATTAGATTCTTCTGTGTACGGCTGTGCTTAATATGGTTTTTTAAATGGTTTATGATTGAAAAGCACTGTATCTGATTATAAAATACTGTAGCGGACAGATGCTTATTTTGCATAATTAAATTTAAAAAAAATTAAAAATAGAAAAAAATATATTAGCCCATCACGTATAATGCAAACAAATACAGGGAAAAAAGAACCGGTAAAAAAGCTCAAAAAAGCCGGAAGTTCAGAAAAAGATGAAATTTATGAATAGTGAAAAATAAGCCAGAAGTCAGAAACTGAAATCAAAACGAGCGGGGCTCTGCAAACGTCCCATCTTTCTAGTGGTTGTCTTCCCTCTTTTTGGGGCAAAACACAAGAGCTTTATTACTGAAAATGATGCAGGAGTACAATAAGGAGCTACTAACGAATCAAGCTGCTGTTCAGACGCATGCAACTTCGTTTATCGGCACCTGACTGCTTGGGATAGCACAAGGGGTGTAAGTGGGCGGGCTTGTCCGCTAAACCACTAGCCCACCCCACAAAAACAGCCCAATTATATGTCCACAAAAACTCACCAAGCTGTAAGAATTTTGAAGCAAGCCGGCCCGTATAGCTCGCTGGGTCGCACTGCGCCGCAGGTTGCCTATGCATCACCCATTTCGCCTAGTCGCACCTTGTGTCCTCGATTTCTCGCCCGATCGCTTCACTCCGAGTCTCTGAACTCTAGCCACCACCTTCGCCGTTGCCCCATTGTCGGCGTGGGCTTGTCGGAACAACACCAAAGCACGACGAGTTTCGACAAGGCCGTGGGTGGTTTGGACATCTAGGGTAGTCTAGAAGCTTAACAACAGTGACATGTTGGTTTAATTTGATCGGGGTGAGGCTGTCCACAACATCCTGGCTGTGGTGACGGTGGCACATGTCACCGGCGAGCTAGGAGTTAGAGGAAGGGTCAACGTGGTTTGCGTCGAATTCGCATTGGCCTAAGGGTGCTGTAGCCATGATGAATTGGATTCTAATTGGCCATAGCAAAGTTTTGAGCTTGGAGACCCACCAATACAGGGCACGGTAGTAACGGCAAGGTAAGGCCGGAGATGGGGAGGGGAGTGTATGTGACGACCCGTGTCATTACCATGGGGTAATAAAACTAGTCAACGGATTATTACTTGCCATTACGGTAGAACACCGCGTTTAACAAGTAACAAACCAACCAGAGTAAAGGCAGCAGAACAATAATTAGAGTCTGAAAACACAATATTTATTACAACCCATGGGTGACTTAAGGTCGAGCCACCTAATTGTTCCAGACGGTTGCCATAATTCTGGCCCATTACATAACTAAGCACTACATTACTGGGAGATACAAGGTTACTTATTCTGTAATACCCGTAGGTCCTGTTATGACAATCTAAGGACTGTCTATTCCTCCCAGCCGTCAGATACGACCTCCATCTCGTCATCCTCTGCAACCTCATATCCTGAGGTGTCCTCATACTCAAGCCCGCCCTCTTCGAAACCCAAAAATTCCCCTGCTGAGAATTGTTCTGAAAGGGGGAGATTTAATAGCAAGAGTGAGTACAGAGTACTCAGCAAGTCTATAAATAATGATGCAATCTTTTTCAGGTTTCTACCTGGATCTTACCTGATTCAATTTTTTCCAAAAGACATCATATAAGTTTTGAAAGGTTGGCAGTGTTTTAACTTATGAAATATCTACCATTCATTTTGGAACAAGAGAAAAACCAGTGTTTCTCCCCGTAGACTCTTATCCAAGAGACTGGCATGAATTCATGATTTTTAGTACTGCGCAGACTTGTATCACTTTACCCATAATTATTCTGAATTCTTATGGACATTGGACTTTTCGCATTTCCTTTGATGCGACCCCAAATTCAGAATACAGAATGTTTTCTCAACTCTTATCACTACATCTCCATCCGGCTATAAAGCCGTTGGTCGAGCGGTTCTGAATACTCGACACTCCACATACGCTAATATAAGCGACTTGGAACTCCCGGGTTTTCTTACCGGCCCGAGTCCCCTTCCTAAGTTATTACTTACCCATTATGGAGATAATTGCAATAAAAGAGAGTAACTTGTTCCGCCCGTTTAGCACGGGAGTATGGTTGATACTGTTTTACGGTTTATTTCAAAATGAAGGTTGTTTATAGTCCTTGTATGATAACCATATGTAAAGGGCCTCACCTGCCTCTGAACTCTCAATCCAGAGCACCCTTTACCATCCACTAATAATTCCTCTACCGCCCACTGCTCCTCCAGTGGACTTATTTACTTTCAGTTATTTATCATGTTGTCCAATATTCTGACCATGTTTCTTTATTTTAGAAACTAATTTTCATGCACATTTAGAGAAAGAGCAATCGAAAACCAAAACATTTTTCATGAACCACCACAGGCTTGGCAGCCCGCTTTACTTGCCTGACCGAGAAGTAGCTATCTCAGTGGTTGTCTGGGTAGTCTCTTTTTTTGGAACCAAATCCATCCTGCATTATTTTAGAAATACGGATTTTCAAATGAAACAATAACCTTTTTATACTTAAGAGTTTTGGTCTTTTGAATCCTTAGGCTTTAGATTTTTGGAATATTATTTACAGAGAATTTTTATGTGACGATTTCCTTATATATTACATTGATATGAACATGCATGTATTTTATCTTGCTGTTTAATTTATCTTTTTAGGTATTTTGCGAACTCCTCTGAAATTTCAGGTTTATATATATAAAAAAAGGTGACCGGCCCACTTGGCCTTTCGGCCTGAGCCGACCCACTTGGCCGATCGGCCCAAATCGGCGCCGGGGTCATAGAGACCCGGCCGACGCCCTGGCTCCCACTCCTCTCTCTCTCTCTCTCTCTCGGTTGCGCCTCCTCTCTCCTGCGGCGCCTCCACCCGCATCAGCCCCGCCGACCACGGCGCCGCCGGCCGCCGGCCAACACGCGTCGCCTCTAGCGGGTCTCGCCTCCCCCTCGGCTTCCCTCTCCTTCCGGCGCCGCCGGGTGTTCCGGCCTTGCCACTGGTGCTCGCCTCCTCGCCACCGATCTAAAATCGGCCGGCCCCCTTGGTGGGATGAGGTGCTAGCTCCATGGATATGAAGTGGTAAGCTTTTTAGGGCATGGATCTGGTGTTTCCCCCCTTTCCTACTTTGATTTTGGTGGAGTATTTGCGGTGAACCGGAGATGCATGCGTATTCTCGGCCGGCCGGCGCTACACCTTGAGCCGCCGCCTCCGGATCTACCACGGTGGGCATGCGCCTCGGCGAAAACCGGGCTTCACCGTCGCCTGGGCGTTGCCATCTTCCTCCCCTCCGGCGGTGCGCCACGGCAGCGGCAAGCTGCCGGCGCACAGCGCCATTTTGGCCTTTGTTGGCCCGTGTCCCGACTGCTACTCGCGGGCCTCATGAGCCACGGTGGCTACGGGCCACCGACGCTATGCACTACTCCCTTCTACCAGGTTCTTCTCCTCTACTTCTATCCCCTACTCTTATGTCCTATTGGTGATTAGTGTATAATATGCATGCTAGGATGATTACTAGTGCGAATGTTGGTTTTGGTGAGCAACCATGTGGGGGCTGGGCATGGACATTGCGCCGGGGGAGCAATTGTCGATGCCCAGGGGCTCATGGACGGCTGCTGACGCCTGGGTGCTGTGGGTTTGGGGTGAGCAACCGTGGGTTTCTTGGGACTAGGATGTGCACGGGAAAATGCCGATCCCTGGCCTCAAGGGCTCACTGGACGGCTACCTCAATTCGGTTAACCTAGTGTAGTGAGTGGTCTATTTTCCATGCTTGGGTTCTACGGCTAGCTAGTGTGACTTACTTACATGGGAAACAAGGGCTCTTCGAAGCCTTACCTTATTTGTGCCATGGGCTTAAGGGAATGAGGTGGTTGTGCTTCCTTGGCGATCTTGCCCTTGTGCTTGGTGAGGTGGCTAGCTCCTGGGAGTATCTCCTGGCTGGTGTACTTGGTGTTGTCCTTCTGGTCGTGCTGGTTCCCTGGCCTCCGTCTGGTGCTTAAGTTGGGGGTGTGCAATTCTTGGGCAGTAAAGTGGTCGTATGGGGTTGATTGGGGATATTGGTGTCTTGTGCTGCTGTTGCACTGCCTCTGTTTGTCTCCTCTCTTTTGGACAGCGGCTGTGCAGTGGCTTTGGGCAGTGAGTATTGAAAGCTGGCTGATGTTATGTGCGGTGAAATGCTGTGGGTGCGGTTCTGGCAGTGCTTTCTTTACTACGGCACTCTCTTTTGTGGTATGGCCAAGACTTGGTCTTTTGCCGCCTTGTGGCAGTGAGGTGAGACGTGGCTTGGCTCCTGGCGGGCTATGCATGCATGGTGGACTCGTGTCCTCTGTTAGTCATGCATGGCTGGTGGCTTGCTCAGGCATCATGGAGGAGTAATTTCTGCTATGGCTTCACAGGTAAGAAGGTAAGTTTTTAATTTGCCGGATGATGATCCCTACTAACGCGAGATGGTGCCGGCTTGTCCCTGGACGAATCCTGGTATCTCTATGCGCGCTTGCCCATAAGCAAGAACGATAACTCAATTTCTGACGGCAATTGTTTTCTATTTCATTTCAGTTTTGCAACGGCATTTTAGCTAACAATTTTGTGCAGGTATTTGGGGCTGTGATAATATGTAGTTTGATGTATACTTTTTGTTGTATGAGATGGAATTTCAAGTTGTAATATCGAGTTGTAATTTTTATCCTTGTATTTGAGACTGTAATTTGTGTACAAGAGTTCATTTATGAACTTTGTTGTATAACTGAATCCCTTTTATAATTCAGATTGTTGATTGATATATTATTTATTTATATTCATTTGTCTTGTGCATGTGAATGGAATTTTATTTTTATTGTTTCTGTGAATATTGCTATTTAATATTGATTGCATTCTTAATCATGCGTTGTTGGTTACTTAATTTTGAGGGTTCGCACAGTGTACGGGAAAGCAATTGATGCTAAATGAAGTATGCTGCATGCCGAATCAGCTTTATAGGGTGGATGAGGCGGTGGGAGCAGTGGGTTACTTGTTAGAGCAAGTACAATAATGGTCTTATAGCCAAGCTAGTCAGCATTTTTGCTAATGTGGAGGAGAGAAGAGAGGAGAGAGATGAGAGCTTGGCTCTCATGCAAGCAACAAGCTGGGCACGGGAGCCTATGCAGTGGTGGGCCAAGATAATAAATGTATGTGAGGAGGAATAGAAAAGAGAATGTGAGACATGGTACCACATAATAATAAAAAACCTTTTGTAGACAAATAGAAGACAAATTATTGTATAACTTGGCTCTTATAACTTGACTTATAGGCAAACACTTGGCTTTATTATTGGACTTGCTCTTACGGTGGTGGCGCATGGCTAATAGCGGTGGCGCTTGGGAGAATTTGAGGGTCTCTGGTGGCATGGCCAGCATCTTGGTCTTAGCGCTCTCCCTAGCGCTAGTGGCTTGTGAGTGGCGGCGGTCAAAAGTGTTGGCGCATGTTGGGTTGGAGCCGCATTGGCTGGTAGTGACAGCAAAACGAATGTCGATGGCAAGGGCGTGTGGCCGAGGTGATGTGACAAGCATTTAATCATGTGTGGTCATTGACGAGCTTGGCTGCAATGGTCACGAATGGCGGCTGCAGCGAATAGGAGTTGGTCGGGTGGCGCTAATGCTCAGGGGAGAAGGCAGGGAGGTGAAGGGCGCCAACGCGAGAAGAGAGACAGGAAGGCCAAAAGAAGAAACGGAATTTGCTTGGAATTGCTGAATTGGGAAAGAAAGGTGAATTCAACTGAAATTTAAGAAAATTCAAAATTTTTCAAATTTTCGGTTTGTTTCATTGCCTTCATAGCCGATTTGGCGCTACCAACCTAGCACCCTCACGGAATCCATGTATGTGTACTGTTGCACCAGACTCTTGCCAAGCAATCCATGTTTATGTTCCTTGAGCTCTAGGATCATCACGTGCGTGAATGCATAAACAACAACATGCTTCCTACAGAGCTTCGTAATAAAATGCTAATGCTTTCTGTTTTAGTACTGCTAGTTGACTTGATTAGCTACGTTAAGCTAGCTTTACTATCTCTCGCTTGGTCACTAGTATATAAATATCTGATTGCAAAGAACTAATTAGCAACCGTGTTGCAACTAGACAGGCCATTTCATTGTTGTCGGTAGACATATGTAATAGATATGACAAATCGTACCATTTTCCGAGAACTTGCATATTCTAGTACATGAGAAATAGCCACTACAGGACACCATGCAAAATTGAGAATGAAAGAACTACGGCTCAGTTTGGTAGAGCTCTAGATTCTTAATTTTTAGTTTCTGCATTGGATTCTCTGAGAATCCACTTATTTGAAAATTTGAAGTTGTTTCTGAAAAACGTTTGGTTGATAGATTGGCCCCAAAAATATAATCTCTACTACTTAAAAATATGAGTTAGTGGTCGTCGGTCCATTCTTCCTCCTCTCTTTTTAACCGTCCGATCAAAGATCAGCCGTCTAGATTTGCATGTAGGTAATTCTTCCGCTCCTCGTAGAAAAGGTCAGGTCGACATGTGGGCCGCGCTCCTCCTCTTCTCTTCCCCCGCATCCTCTGTCTCTCGCAACCACTCCACCTTCTGCAACCGCCGCCTCCTTCTCTCCCCCGAACCCTCGTGCCGTGCCTCCTCCTCCTCCTCAGTGTCGCCACCAATTCCTTCCCCGCGCGGCAACGTCTGGTCACAGTCCCCCAACTTCCCCCAGCAGCGCCGCACCCCCGTCTTGCCTCCCCAATGCATTTGCCCGCCGCCGCCTCTCTCCATCTGCCCGTCGCCGCATCCCCACCTCCACCTCCTGCAACCGCCACCTCCTCTTCTCTGAACACTCGTGCTGCGCCTTCTCCTCCTCCTCGGCGTTGCCACCAATTCCTTCTCTGCACGGCAACATCTAGTCACAGTCCCCCAACTTCCCCCAGCAGCACCGCATCTTCCCGCCACCGCCTCCTCTCCCCATCTGCCCGCTGCTACCTCCCCACCTCCACCTCCTGCAACTGCCGCCTCCTTCTCTCCCCTGAACCCTCGTGCCGCGCCTCCTCCTCCTTGACTCGATGATAACAGGCGGTGGATCGGAGAGAAGGGCGCTCGACGACAGCGGCTAGTGGATTAGAGAGAAGGGCGCTCGACGATGGTAGGGCGGCTTCCTCTTCCTATGCCCACCCACGTGGCTCTCCCCCGCCACCACCGCCCAGCGGTCGCTCACCTGATGAGCCTCTGATGTGGCCAAGAGTCTAAATGCTACGTTGATTTGTATTTCATCCATGCAATCTGAACTTACAAGGCTTAGTAGTGCTGAATTGCGCAAGGAGAAAGAAGCAATCAGTTATGGGAGAGAAGAATATCCTAGTTCGTGTGGATGCTTATGTGATTCCTCCTTTGCGCAATGCAAACAAGACAACAATGCATGGAATTAGAGGTGTGGATGGAGAAGAAAGAAAGTTAGTTTGGCTAAAGAGGAAGACACAAGATCAATCAAGTTCTCGTGATTGCAGTTCTGTCCATAATATTCAAGAAGTTCTCAACGCCAATTCTGAGGTTTCTAATGCACACAAAACATATAATTGGAAAGCTAATGAAGTCTACTTTCCAACGAATCAAATGGCGCTTGATTTGGAGCTTCCTACACAATGTTATGGCAACTTCATTGGATGCTGTATGAGCTGTCTGGAGAGACGTGCGAGACCTGCCAAACATAAAGAGTCCGAGTATTGCAATGCAAGTAAGGGTAAAATCTGACTACACCATAGTTTTCCAAAAGTTGAGAAGGATTCCTTTTCAGGTTCCAAACAGATTTGGAAGCCCCTTGAGCAAGAAAAGAAAACATATACAGATTTGAATTCAGTTTAGATTCGGTTCGGGTAGACAGGAAGTCCAACACTAAAATACCCATAACTTTCACAAACGGAGTCTGATTTGGGCGTTTTGGACTCGTTGGAAAGCTATTTCGAAACCCCATACAATGGGCAAGGTGTCAGGCACAGAATCCTTATAATCACGTCGCAAATTAAGAGAGAATACGATGGTAGTAGTTTAGATATTTGCTTTTTAGTTCGTATGGGAGTTTGTTTCAGCCTTAGGCTAGATTATGCGTGAGTTTTAGTCAAGGCCGTGCATTGTGCACCAATATAAGGCTAGGGCCTTAGCCCCATTTTAACTTAGGCTGTGATATGATAAGTTTTTATACTTGTGAAATAAAGGAGAAAATCACCATGATGGTTGGTGGCGGCCAGATTGCGTGATTGCAAGGTTTTCTCGTTTGGAGTTTGCTGAATTGGTGCAAGCAAGAATAGGAGATTCTTGAGATTGCCCATTGAATCTATAAGGTTCATCTCTTCTAATTCGTGTCTTCTTTCTGAATTCATGGTTTGGGGAGTTCGGCGGATTGCTTCTAGTGTGCGCCTTGCATACTAGTGCAAATTGTCCTTATCAATATTGTTTGCTGCATCAAGACAAGGAGAAGACTCTATCCAACGAGAAGAAACCTCGCTGATCATACTGGGAAAGATTGGGCCATCCCTACGCATCAACTAATCCTTAATTGGTCCGCATCATCGTGGTATCAGAGCGTAGTTGATCACAGTATGAGGTTGCTGAATTTTTCTTAATGGCGGGTTCTATGAAGACTGAAGATGGCGAGGCGCGACATAATCATGCCGAGCCAATTGGGGAGGCACCCCAATATGCGGCATCTTTACTGCCCGAGGTACAAATTGGACTTGAAGCGACACGTGACTACTTCTTGAGTTGTCACCGGAAGCTTGAAGGCAAGGTTGATGATTTGGGGGCGTGAATTGGCATGCTGACGGAGGCGATACACATCCAACCACCATAATTTTAGCATGCTGAACGAGGACCTCAATATCCCGAACGGCGTGCACCGTACGAAGACGACAAACACGAGGAGGTTTTTGATGGTGCAGCGGGCTTTGCTCCACAACCGAGCCATGCTCAAGACTACCGTGGTGTTGACTGTGGTAGGGACATGCGTGGCAGAGGTGCTGCCCGTGGTGGAGGTATGCGTGATGGTGTTGGGTTTGCTCAGCGTATTGTGTCACGTAGGAGCTCGTCCGGATACTTGGGTACAATTGAAGAATATTTTGAGGCGCATTTTGTCCTAGCACACTACACCCTAACCTTGTACAACCGGCTACAACAACTACACCAAGGTAATTCTAGTGTTGATGAATATTATAAAGAGATGAAGATGTTGATGATTCGTACAAGAACAGAGGAGCATGATGAGGCTACTATGGCATATTTGTTTAATGGGCTGAATGAGGATGTGCAAGATAGGGTGGAGATGGTCCATTATTACAATATCCAAGACTTGGTGCATCAAGCTAAACATGCTGAACAACAATTGAAGCGCAAACAAGCCAAGGGTGGACATGTCAACACTCAAACAAACCCATGAAGGCGTCCATCACAGCAAGGCGATGATGTTGGTTCACACACCAAGGTGGTGACATCAAGCCGTTCAAATGGGGCTCTTTCAAAGGACGCAAGCAACAGAGGTAAAGAAGCAACCAAATCTGCTTCTAGCACGTTCTCCATCGCTAGAACAAGTCAAATTGAGTGCTTCAAGTGTAAGGGCAGGGGTCACATGATGAGGGATTGCCCAATGCAAGGAAGATGTTACTCACACATGAGGGATATGCCACAGAGGGCGAAAGCGAGGAATCTGAACATGACGATGAGAAATTCAATAATTCTCTGCAAGAAGTTATGTATTGTGATCCTGAGGTTGGTCCAACTTTGATGACTCATAAGGTGGATGGTGACAATAAGCTGATTGTTGAGAAGGGGCAACGACGTGGTGTTTTTCAAACCTAATATATGATCAAAGGCAAACGGTGCAAGCTTATAATCGATGGTGGAAGCTACAACAATGTGATTAGCAAGGACGTGGTTGATGCACTCTCATTAACCACATGGAGTCATCCGAAGCCATACTATATGCAATGGCTTCACAATGTTGGTAAGTTGAAAGTTACTCATAAAGTTGAAGGGGGCCATGGTCGACATCAGGGCCGTGGTCGAAGGGGGCCATGGTTGAGGGGCCGTGGCTAAAGTCGAAGATCCGTAGTCGAAGTTGAAGCCGTGGTCGAAGGGGGCGCTGGTCGAAGAGGAAGTGGTCGACGTCAAAGGGACGTAGTCATCGAAGGGCCATAGTCGAAGGGGACAGTGGTCGAAGTCGAAGCCGTGGTCAATGTCAAAGGGCCGTGGTTGAAGGGGACAGTGGTCAATATTGAAGGGTCATGGTCAAAGGGGATGGTGGTCGAAGGGGGAAGTGATTGACATTGACGGACCGTGGTCGTCGAAGGGCCGTGGTTGAAGGGGACAGTGATCAAAGGGAGTAGTGGTCGAAGTCGAAGATCTGTGGTCAAAGTTGAAGCCGTGGTCGAAGGGGACCGTAGTCGGAAGGGGAAGTGGTCAATGTCGAAGGGCTGTGGTTGAAGGGGACAGTGGTCGAAGGGGGCGGTGGTCAAAGGGGGAAGTGGTCGTAGGGGGCCGTGGTCGTTGAAGGGCCGTGGTCAAAGGGGACAGTGGTCGAGGAGGGCAGTGGTCGAAGTCAAAGATCCGTAGTTGTCATCAAAGCCGTGGTCGAAGAGGGTGGTCGATGTCAAAGGGCTGTGGTCGACGGGGACAGCAGTTTAAGGGGGCAGTGGTCAAAGTCTAAGAGGGCAGTGCTCAAAGTCAAAGGGAGCAGTGGTCGAAGTCGCGGTCATGGTCATAGTCGTAGTGCCTGTGGATGTGGTCATAGCGGTCATGGTCGTAGTCATAGCACCAACCTAGAGGGCACCTGCTGGTTCGTCCATAACCTCCGCCGCTACGAGTTCCCCCTCTAGTTGGACATCCCCGTCGCCTACCCCCAGGTCACCCCCGAGATCGAGCTCCCCACTCTAGATGGCAAGACCCACAAGGTCTCGTACTCCCCATAGATTGTAACTTGCTTTTGGCCATGAGGTGTGATCGACGGCTTTCGATTTACGACCACGAGTGCTGGTCGATGTGTTCTAACTTATGACCACGAGGTGTGGTCGATGTCTTCCGACTTACGACCACAAGTGTTGGTTAAAGTCGAAGATTCGTGGTCGAAGGGGGCTATGGTTAAAGGGGGAAGTAATCGAAGTTAGGGTCGTGGTCGAAGTCAAAGGGGGCAATAATCGAAGTTAGGGGCCATGGTCGAAGTCGGGGCCGTGGTCGAAGGGGACCATGGTCAAAGGATTCCGTGGTCGATGTCGAAGGGCCATGGTCGAAGTCGGGGCTGAGCAGGTCGGGCAGGCCGAGCAGGCTGGCACCAATAGTCAGATGACAGGGCACAAGCACACTGGAGGCCTGCCAACGTACGATTACTAGCGATGGTCGATCGCTCCCAACCTACGATCACGTGCGATGGTTGATGGCTTCTAACTTACGATCACGAGGTGTGATCGATGGCTTTCGATTTATGAGCACGAGGACTGGTCGATGTGTTCCAACTTACGACCATGAGGTGTGGTCATGACAGGGTACAAGCGCACCGGAGGCCTACCAACATATGAACACCAGCGATGGTCGACCGCTCCCAACTTACGGTCACACGCGTTGGTCGATGGCCTCTAACTTACGACCATGAGGTGTGATCGACGACTTCCGACTTACAACCATGAGCACTGGTCGATGTGTTCTGACTTATGACCACGAGGTATGGTCGATGTCTTTTGACCTACGACCATGAGCACTAGTCAATGTGTTTCGACTTACGACCACAAGATGTCCTTGATGGCTTCCGACTTACGACCACAAATGATGGTCGTTGGCTTCCGACGTACGACCATAAGCCATTGTCGAAGGCTTCCAATTTAGGACCATGATCGATCATCAACCGTTGCCAACTTACGACCATTAGCGGTGGTCGACCGCTCCCTACCTACGATCACAGCGATGGTCGATGGCTTCCGACTTACGATGACGAGGTGTGCTCGAGGGCTCCCGACCTACGACCACGAGGTGTGGTCGATGTCTTCTGACTTAGATCGATGGCTTCTGAGTTACTTGACGGATTTGAAAACTTTTAAAACATGATTGTATGCATGTTTTAAAAATTTTTATCACCCATGAGTTTTAAAACATGTAGTATGATAAATTTTAAAAATCCGTAACAACACACGGGCATTCAACTCGTAAAATATAATAAGGGGATTGAAGGCAAATAGACTATGATACCCTAGTTGTAACACTTAACCTGCATTTGAGTTGTATTCCTTTGTTGTTAAATACAAATGATGAAATGTTATATCCAAATATTGTAAGACCATATGTACATAAATTAGTATTGCTTTTTTGTAATTTTTTAACTAATCAACAATGCTGTTAGATCATCACCATTGAAACTTGGCAATAATGCTATAGAAAATTGGCAAGCCGCTCCATTTGAGATTGAGAACCAAATCCAAGAAGTGTGGTTGATGGACAAGGAAAGAAACATCTTGCATATTGATCTTTGCAGGCAAGGCTCAAAAATACATTGACATATATATATATATATATATATATATATATATATATATATATATATATATATATATATATATATATATATATATATATACACACACACACTAGTTACGTACTCTGCATTGCAACAGAACTTATTGAATATATAGAGAATCATGCTATGCAAGAGAGTTGCTCTGATCGGTTGAAAAGTAGAGAATGGTAAGAAGTTGAGGGAATAGAGCGGTTGGAGGAGAATGGACGTACAACCACCAACTCATTCTTTTATAATAGTAATGACAGTGTACATATGGTATCGATATGCATTTACAGATATGCGTATGCTACTACTACTTTTCTCCTATAATTTCTCCTCTAGTTTCTCAAACTAACACCTAACCTCCATTTTCTAGGCTCTATAATTCTATTCAGCATAGTAGAATAGCAACATTGGTCCTTGGTACTATTAGAGCTCTGCAGCATAGCAACATTGGTCTCCAATATTTGATACCTGCAAAATGCAATGAATTAAACTTGATCATCTAGAGATTTTAAAGCTCTGGGAGGAAAGCAATTTATGTGAAGATAGTCCAAAACACTACAGGTCATGAAAAGACTTATCATATACATTCTCAAATTCATTTGTGGCATGTAACTTCATGGCACCAATGGCTGTATGATTTGTTTCTATGTGAGTTCATGTAGTATTAGACCTCATGAAAACATACCGCCAGGAGGGCAAGCATGTCGAAATAGAGAACCGCAAGAGAAGGATGGCCACCCAGAAGGTCAACCCAGGAGGCTTTCCTAAACCTCGCAACACCCCGCTACCATCTGGCAACTTTAGACCAGCCACGAACTACCTACCTTTCCAGGCCAACTACTCCACTCCTCAGGTGACCTGCGCCCTTCCTGCTAGTGGGCTAGTGCTGAAGAACCCTACCCCATCAGATGGAGCGACTTGCTTCTACTGCTAGGGGACATGACACTTTGCCAAGTCCTACCTCAAGAAGCTTCAAGATGTAGCCAATATAGGATCCTCAGGAGGACAGAATGTTGGGCAAGCCTTCACGAAGCCCTAGAACTTCATCAAGGGACGTGTGAACCACATCACTGTAGAGAAAGCCCAGGCTGCACCAAACGTCGTGCTGGGTAAGTTTCTAGTGAACTCAGTACTAGCATCAATTTTATTTGATTTCAAAGCTTCCCATTCATTCATTTCAAAAGCATTTGTGGTTAAGAATGGGTTGGGTTTAGTCCCCATTAGCAACACCATGCTAGTCCATTCCCCTGGAACAGAAATGAGAGCTAGGGCTTTGTGTCTAAAAGTGGAGTTACTCATTGAAGGAGTACCATCCCTAGCCAAGATGATAGTCCTAGACTCTCAAGAGTTAGATGTCAATCTTGGCATGAACTGGTTATCTAAGAATAGAGGTCAAATTGATTGTGCCACCCGATCCATCACTCTCACCAATAGTCAGGGATTGGAAATGACCTTTGTACCAAGGGTTCCTGTAATGGAAGAGTATATCCTTAATCACTTCCAAGTCCTAAGAGTATCAGTTATATGGGAATACCCATATGTGTTTCCAAAAGACTTACTCGGAATGCCACTGTATAAGGATGTTCAGTTCATGATTGACTTAGTCCCTGGTATAGCCCTAATTTCTAAGAGACCGTACCGTATGCCAACTAATGAGTTAGTTGAGTTGAAGAAGCAGATACAAGAACTAGAGGACAAAGGCTACGTCCGACTGAGCTCATCACCTTGGGGTGCACCTGTTCTCTTTGTGAAGAAGAAAGTTGATAGTATGAGAATATGTGTGGATTATAGGGCACTTAATGATGCCATTATGAAGAACAAATATCCATTGCCTCAGATCGATGGCCTCTTTGATCAGTTGAAAGGAGCAAGTATTTTCTCCAAGATAGACCTAAGGTTAGGGTACCACCAGTTGAAAATCAGAGGAGAGGATATAACCAAGACCACCTTCACCACTCGTTACGGCCAGTACAAGTTCACGGTCATGTCTTTCGGACTGACAAATGCACCAGCTCACTTTATGAGTATGATGAACAAGGTATTTATGGAGTACCTGGATAAGTTCGTAGTGATCTTCATTGACGATTGTCAGACCCAGATTTTTCAATCCGAATCTTACTGTGTTTCACTGCACTAATCCCTGGATCAGTAGTTAGTGCACACAGGTACATTGCTGAATTATTTCATACATCGCATAATCATCTATTATATTACATTAATTGAAATACACCACGTCGGGTGACAGTTTACAAAAGGGGCTGATTAGGCCAAATGTCTTTATTACAAACGCACAGCGGAATCATAGCAAAAGCAAACCCAAATCCACAGGCAAGCGACTGGAAGGTACTGTGTGCGTTATATGTCACCAGCTAACTAGTAACATACGTGCACACAACGCCGGATGTCCACTTGTCCGCTTCTACTTAACGAAGCCTACGCCTTAGTTTCCTTCGTCATTCTTCTCCTCCGTAGCGGGAGCTTCCTCGTAGGCGTAGTGGTCTTGTGTTCTCGCTTCGATTTTTGTCGCAAAGCGAGTATGAGCACTCCGACCCGTGCTCGTGAGCCAACACACGTAATGCAATATTTAACATGTATGGCTAATCAAAGGATGGCTTAGGTTTATTTTATTTTTGCGAAGAGTGCTTTTGAATACAATTATATAAAAATCCTTAAGGCCTAGCAATTTAAACACAAGTATATGTTGTGAATGAATGCAATATTATAGTGACTCGATTCCATCCACCGTTACATGGTATCTCGCACCATATATCAATTCTTCACGTTATAGCCGCTTAACTTACCATGGGACGACACCCAGACAATTCCAAACCAGGCGATCCATCGCCCTTCCACTTTTCCATTCCCAGTTTTTCAATATTTTAAAACAGAACTATATCTAGTTAAGTTCCCATATCCGCCCTTGACCGTGGGCACAGCTATTCGAATAGTTTTGACTCTGCAGAGTTTGTACACTTTCACCACAAGAGACAATCAACTCGTTGCCCCACACGATTCCTTAGATGTGTGGTTGAGCAGACCATCACAGTGACTTTTCAAAGTATCTAGTCCCTTTTGTCATCTCACCCTATGGGAAACTGCCCACTTGCGGTGGGTCCCATACGTTGCACGGGATGTTCCCCACGGCTACTAGCGTACGGGCTCCACTCCCCTCTACGCTAGTACGACTGGTAAACGTCACCCTCCCCTCGGTGTCCCTTTAGGCCTCCCCTTGCCCTTGCATAATCACTTCTATCCACTACCAGTGAGATGAGTCCGGGGTTTTCGATAAATTTACTTAGCCAAGCTATACTTTACAGACTTGTGGTTGTACTGTTTTACACGGGTTGACATGACAAGATTCGGTCCTTAGTGGTATCTGGGCGGTCTACCACTAACCCACTGTTGATCCATCACTAACTCAATTTTGTGCTTCCACTGCACCACACATACACACCCTCGAACCAATCCGCCCAGACATTTAAGCAAGTTGGGAATTTTGGGAGCATAAAATAATCATATCAAAATATGCCAGTCATTTCCACCATGACTGCCCAAACTAGTTTCTCCTGATTAAAACTGATAATGAGGTTTGGGGTATTTCAACACCCCGTGTATATCTATGCAGTACTGAGCGTAGCATATCATTAGGGACTTATTTTCGAAATATAACTATTAAAATTTTACTAGGGCGACAAGGTTCAGACATTCAAACATTTCAAGGGAGGGTGTAATACTATTCAAGGTAAACAGTGGCATATAACTAGAACATTAAATTTAGCATGTATTTGCATAAAAATAACAGCATGCAATTTCTTAATTAAAAAGAAATTAACTTGCATGAAATGTAGGTTCAACATGATCAAAGTATTGACTCGCCTTGGTCACAGTGGTCGGGTGCTTGATTATCTGGATCTTCTAGTGCTGCGGCCTCGAACTCTTCCTCTTGAGCCTCGTATGCTATTTGATCGTGCGAAATACCCAAATAAAAGAAAAGCAATCAATCACTCAAAAGATCACCAGAAATTCAAATGAACTCTAAAAATTATGATTTCAGTTCCATTGGATAGACCTTGATTTTATATGAATTTAGAAATTTGTCTCACTCAATTTAGAGTTAAAATGAAAAAGTTATGATCATTTGAAGTTCTCAGTTCAGTTAATTCCAAAAATTATGAAATTTCTGACAGTGGGTCCCACATGTCATTTTCTTTTATTTTAATTTCTTTTCTTGCTGTGCCGCTGTCAAGTGGGTCCAGGTACTGTTCAATGGGGCCCGGTGTCGCCAGGGCTCGGCGCAGACGTGCCATCGACCAGTGGGCCCCGGTCGATGGGCGCTCTGTCACTGAGCCGACAGTGGGGCCCACCTGTCAGTAGGAAAAATTAAAAGAAGTGCTCCACCGCAGGCGCGGAGCCAGGCTCGAACGCGCGCCGCGGGAGCGGGGAAGGGAAAGAGCGAGCGGAGGTAACCAAGTGGGTGGGGAGGCTTTGCCTACCCCATAAGGGTGGCTTACCCTTTTGAGGTAGCTTGCGGAGGCGGCCGGGCAGAGGAGGAAGAAGACGGCGGCGCCGGCGGCGAGTGGTGGCCGGAGGGGTCCGGGTCGTTCGTGGAATATAATCCTGGCGCGACGGTGAGTCTTCTGGTGTAGTCGGCCGGGGTGGAGAAGCACGGTGGCGGGTCGGCGGCGTGCGACGGCGGAGGTTCGGGGAGGTGATCGACGCCGGCGTTGCTCCGGTGATGGGAGGTCCGGGGAAGGAGGGGGTTGGCTTCACCGCGCACCCGTGAAGCTCTGGAAGCTTGGGATTGCCCGGAGGTGGCCGGGAGCGGCGGGGAGGGTGGCGGCGGAGCTCGGGAAGAAGGAGAGGCCGGCAGGGAATTGGGGGCTTCTCAGTGCAATTGCGGGCAGGGGAGGGAGAAGTGATGCGTTGCGGCGCGGTAGAGATCCCCAGACGAGGTTTTTATAGCCGGGAGGGGGCGCAGCGAGGTCGACATGTGGCCGCTGCCCTGTTCACGCCGGCGAGGGGGAATGGACGAGATCTTCCCCGAGATCACGCGGGAGAGAGAGAGATGGTTCTTTGAATTTGCCCGCGGGGTATGAGAGAGAGAGGGAGGGGATTGGCTGCGGCTAACGCGAGGGAGAGCTGGCGAGAGAGAGGGCTGCGTCGCGGCCACGTGGAGAAGAAGAGGAGGAAGGAGAAGGAGAGCGCGGGCGGGGCCACCGGCCAGAGAAAGAGGCGTCTGGCGCGCGGGGCCGCGAGGCAGCGGGAGAAGGAGCAGGCGAGGCACGGGCCCGCGGCGCAGAGGGAGAAGCGGGGCGCGGGCGTGAGAAGCTAGGCAGTGCGGCGTTGGCCCACGCGGGCGTGCGGAGAGAGAGCTGGGCCGGGGTGACGGCCGGCCCGACGGGGTTATTTTCATTTCCTTTTTCTTTTTCTTTTTATTTTATTTTGCTTTTGCATTTGAATTTTGCATGTATGTACACTTGCACATACATCTTGGGTATATACCTTTATACATATTTATTTATCCATTCTTTCACATGGTATTCTTATGCATATATATATATATATATATATATATATATCTATTTATTTATGGTATTCATGTGTATACATATATGTCCTTATATATATTGCTATTCATATGAGTTTGCATATATGCATAAATATTAACCTCCTTTAATTTGCTTGCCCCAAATTTTTAGGGATGATATTTCATGCTTATTTACAATTCTCCTTTGGCACTTTATGGATCATCTTTTCAGATTCTTCCTTTGTTTCTCATGTTTTTATCATTTTATGTGTTGATTTCTTTCCTCTTTTTACTTTTGATATTCCTTTATATTTACAAAAAGCCAATAAACTCCAAATTTAAATAAAAAGCAAATAAAACAATCCAAAAACTTGATAATTTATTATTTATATTTTCCAGGATGTTACAACGATATTCTTACCTACTCCAAGAATAAGAAAGAGCATGAAGACCACCTCGGAATAATCTTGGAAAGACTTAGAGAGCACCAACACCAACTCTATACTAAGTTCAGCAAGCATGAGTTTTGGCTAAGGGATGTAGCTTTACTTTGTCACATTGTGACGGCCGAAGGAATTGCAGTAGATCCCTCCAAGGTCAAAGTAGTAATTGACTAGAAGAAACCTACATCAGTGACTGAAATCAAGAGTTTTCTTAGACTTGCCAGTTACCACTGACGCTTTATAGTAGGATTCTCCGAGATAGCCAAACCCATGACTTAGCTCCTAAAGAAGGAGAAGAAATTTGAATAGACAAAAAATTGTGAATAGAGTTTCCAGACCCTCAAGAAGTTAGTGTCAGCCCTAGTCTTCATTTTGCTAGATATCCATAAGGATTTTGAGGTATTCTGTGATGCCTCCTGGCAAGGACTTCATTGTGTTCTGATGCTAGAAGGCAAGGTGGTAACCTATACATCATGCTAGTTGAGAACTCATGAGTGCAACTACCCTACTCATGACTTGGAATTAGTTACAGTGGTTCATGCCTTAAAAATATGGTGGCACTTTCTTATTGGTAACCGTTGTGATGTCTACACAGACCACAAGAGATTGAAGTACATTTTCACTCAGGTAGAGCTCAACCTAAGGTAACGAAGATGGGTAGAGCTGATCAAAGATTATAACCTTGGGATTCACTACTATCTAGGTAAGGCCAATGTTGTAGTAGATGCTTTAAGCAGGAAGAGCTATGCAAACTGCACCTTGACAGAAGAAGCTCAGACAACTTCAGGAGGAAGTTGCCAGTCTTAGCTTAAATCAGTTAGACCAGAGTGTTCTGTCAACTCTAGAAATTCAGCCCACCTTACCAGGTCAGATCAAGGAACCCAAAAGGTAGATGAGGATATCAAAGAGATAAAGAAGAACATGAGAAGAGAAAAGCCACCGATTTCAGTGAGGATGATCATGGAACCGTTTGGTTCAAGAACCATATCTGTGTTCCCAATAACAAAGAGATTAAGGATATGATTCTATGAGAGGCCCATGACACTACTTACTCCATCCACCCATGTCGTACCAGGATATACCAAGACCTTAGAGAAAGATATTAGTGGGTCAGCATGAATAAGGAAATCGCTGAGTATATTGATGTCTGTGGCACCTAGTAAAAGGTCAAGGTAGATCATTAGAGACCCGCTGAACTTTTGTAGCCCCATCCAATTTTAGATTAGAAGTAGGAAGAAATTGGTATGGACTTCATCACCGGACTTCCTAGGATTCAGTCTGGTTATGACTCCATTTGGGTGATGATAGATCATCTAACTAAGGTTGCTCATTTCATACCAGTCAAGACTACTTACTCCAAAGGCAAAGTAGCAAAGCTATACATGTCCAGGATTGTATGCCTGCACGGAGTCCCTAAGAAGATTGTGTCAGATCGAGGAAACCAGTTTACCACCCGGTTCCAGTAGAAGCTTCGTGAGGAGTTAGGGAATAAGCTCAACTTTAGCACCACTTACCACCCTTAGACCGATCAAAAACCGGTGAAACCGCTAGGAATTTGTTCTACCGAGATTTGTTATATAAGTTGTAGGAGGATATTCGTATTCGACCGAATTAAGTACATATTTGGTTCAAATTTATATCCATTATGACATTCAATTTGTATTCGTATTTGAGAATATTCGAATTCATATTGTACTTGTTTTAAAAATATGGATTTTTATTCGTATTTGATTCTATTCGTATTTGATTCTATTCTATCGTAGCCGATCCGTTTCCATCCCTAGCCATAAGGTTGTACTCTTTATTTGATAAAATTTTATTATTATGCTTGATATGTATCCCTGTTACCACTGTGTGTACTAGCTGATGCTGGACTAGTGCAATTAATACAGAGGATTTGCATGTGTTGCTCCTGGGTTTGACACCTTGATGTCCTTCCTTCCGCCATCGTGGTCCATGTTGCCAGCGTGCTCCATGCCTCCTTGAGCTTAGCCATCAACTTCGGTGAGTTTGCCTCGGTCCCCCAGTAGCTCTAATAGAGTGTAATTATATTAATTCACCACCATTTGCATCATGCCTTACGCTTGAGCTCCGCCGCTGCTGGCCACCGCAGCCACCAAATCGGCCCGTGCCACTTCGCCTAGAGGAACGGCTCAAGCCCAGCAGTCTATTTTTGCCCTTGTCGGTGACCCCAGCCGCTCGTATCGCCGCCATTGAGCTTGGCCATGTGCCGCTCTGTTCGGCCGGTGAAGATCCACTATTCATCCGTCATTAGATTAGTCAAGTAATTAATTTGTGCTAATGGTAGTCATAGTTTTAGCTAAACAACCATTGATGTGTGGGCCGAACCGTTTAAAGAAATCTTTAAAATTTGGTTTAAAATAGTTAAGTCACTGAGAAGTAGGCCCCTTTTACTGTGTTATGCATAGTACTCGACCCCACCTGTCAGTCTTTGGTCTTTTTCCTTTAGAAAATAAATTCAAAAAGAAATTGAAACCTGAGGGCCCCACCAATCAGCCTTTGTGATCTTTTCTAGTAGAAAATTAAGTCAAAAACAAAATAAAAATTTGTCGACCCCACTTGTCAGTGAGAGAGAATCTCGCTCCTCCATTTTTTTTAAATCCTGATTTAAACTTTGAAGAGCTTGTTCTCGCTCATTTTGACTCCAAATTTAGTGAAACCTGATTCTAAATTCAAGATCTATTTAATGGTAGTAAAATCATCTGTTGGAGTTTATTTGGATTTTTATTTGAATTTTTTTATTTACTTGCATATTTATTTGGTTTCCGTCGTGATCGTCCAAGTAAAGTACGAGGACACGGAAGATCCATAGTTTGAACCAAGTCAAGACGTTCAAGATAATCCTACTTATGAGCTAGGCGAGTCAATGCTTTGATTATAATGAACCTATATTTCTATGTAAATTATATTTGTTTAATTATCAACTTGCATGTGTTATTTATTATGCAAATATTTGTTTGCTTAAGGTTATAGATATATGCCTATCAATTCTTGCATTATTATACCCCACCCTTGGACAATTCAACACATAATCCTTGTCACCCGAAAAATCTAATGGTAACCATACTACCTATAAGTTGTATTTAAGTGTCATGCTTAGTCGTGCTTAAATACTGGGGCATTAAATTGCTCTACCATCACTTTCAATCATAAAACTAGTTTTAGGCAGCCATTGGAGAAAAATGGATGGTGTGTTAAGATAACTTAATTTTTTGATTCTCAAAACCCTAAAACTTGCTTTACATATCTGGATAGATGGTAAGAGGTGTTAGTGCAGCTGTAGCATGAGAATGTTGGGTTGATGGTAGCACCGCTCAGATAACTTTAAGGACTGAATCCTGTGATGGCCTCTCAATGTGAAACAGTACAACCACAAGTCTATAATGGGTACGACCTGGCTAACTAATTTGCATCCACCAGTGCGGGTTACACTATTGGAGTGACCCACGGGCCATTTGTTGGTTTTAAGCCACCATGGATACGGATCATGTCACTGGATTTAAGCTGTCATGTGGCGCAAAAAGGGGTCTAGGTGTGGGTGGATGTAACCCCACTAAAATGAAACCTTAGCAGGTGCAACCTTCGCTGGGTGATGCATTGTAAAGGTCTTGGGGTGATCTTCTTGATTCACATGTCCACGAAAATGTGTGCAACATAATAAGTTGATAATCTCTTATGGATAAAGTGTACGACCTCTGTAGAGTGTAAACTGTTTGAATAGTCATGCCCATGGTCATGAGCGGGCATAGGAACCTACTCGAGTTAGTATCTATTTCTAAAACTTTGTAGGTGTGATGAAAACTCATTGGGTGGATATAACCCTGATTTTGGTTTGCCTTGGGTGGATGTAACTCAGTTTAGTGATGATAATTGGTGGATGTAACCCTAGTAACAAAAACTAGTATATAGTGGATGAAACCATGTAATAGATGGATAAAACCTGCACTGCTATTAATATTGCACACTTTTACTCTCTTCAATAAAAATATGGTTTAGTTAAAATGTTAAGTCAAAAGAATTTCTACTTATTGTAATTTCAATCAATGCCTTTAAGCAAATAAAGAATCCAAGTCCACCTTTGATGAACCTTGCATATATAATATTGTATTATGTGTGTTGGCTTACGGAGCACGGTTGTATATGCTAACCCTTGCTCTCTAAATACCTTAGAAACTATCAATCAAGATCACTATACGTATTATGATGCCCCAGGAGCTGATGGAGAAGAAGACGGAGGAGATTAGGACTTTCTGCAGTAGGATAGTTCTTACCTCAGATAGACATATTCTATAGGTGGCTGTGTGCACATATATTATCCAACTCCTTAGAGAGTAGTAAGGCATTCTTTTACCTTAATTGGTTGCTTGCTTGTGGCAAGATGTGCCCTCACCCTTTGCCATTGCTTCCATTTCCGCTTTTGTGCATTGTAACTATTTGGCTTGATCAGCCCTTATTGTAAACTCGACCTGATGCGGTCCATTTAAACTCTGATCTGTAATATTAATGAATGGTATGGTTTACACTATGTATGAAATCATTCAATGATATATCTATGAGCACTATCTACTAATCCAAAGAATAGTGTAGTGATTTCATAGAGGATTCTAGATTGGCTAAATCTGAGTCTGGCAAGTATCACACTTATAGTACAATGTCCAAATGGTCCTTAGTACCCTTCTTGCGTCCCTGCCTCCTGAGGTGCTTGCGCAAGTCCTGCTCATGACTTTTGTCACCAAAGTCTGGACACGCTTGAACGCATGTTCTCTTCTCAGTCCTGGGCATAGGTGATGCAAGTAAGGAAGTAGCTCGTGACAGTCCAAAAGATCTGTCCATGGTAGACTACTTCAACAAAGTGAAGGGTCTGACCGATGCTCTAGCAGCTACAGGGCATCTGCTCCAAGATGAGGAAATCGACATCTACATGCTCGGTAGCCTCGATGACAACTACGATTCTCTTGTCATTTTCATGATAACGAGAATTCCACATTCCCGAGGGCACCCCTCTCTTTCAAGAGTATTCACGACATGTTAAGCCTTGGTAAGGTTCTTCACTTTGCATCGAATTAAGGGTATGTTTGATATGGCTGTGGCTTATGGGTTTTGGCTGAAATTTTTCAATTTTAGCTGTTTGCGATAGAGATTACGAAGAGAGATACTCGCTTGCAATTTTGGATGGTACAGATGTTGGGATTTTAACGTGAACTACAATTAACTTTTAGACTCCATCTTAAAAAATACTCCGTTTGAAAGTTAGATACTGTAGCAAAAGCTAAAAGCCAACTTCAGAAGTCGTTGCCAAATAGGCCCTAAACCATATGCCCCACCACTTGTGCATACCTCATCAATTCCTTTGAGTTTCATTCTTGCGAACGTACTCCCTAGGCAGGATACTTAACGCATTAGCTATAGCACTGCACGAGTTGAGTCGCACAACACCTAGTATCCATGTTTACGTCTAGGACTACTGAGGTCTCTAATTCCATTTGCTCCCCTACCTTTCGTCTCTCAGTGTTAAGTGTTGGCCCAGCAGAGATTTGATTGGGCTCAATGAACTCTATACCCACATGTTGGGCTTTGAGCAACGCCAGGAGCACAATAACAATAGCGGCCTCGTTGATAGTGAATGTCTCCTTGAGGGTCTGCTTAGGGACAAGGGTTGTACTTTTCCAACAACAATAGCAGCTCTGGAAGTTGACCTATCTGCCAGGTGTACAGAATGGTCAGTCATGACGCGTTAAAGTGCTACCATCGGTTCGATCACTTATATTAAGACAAGGAAAATCAAGTTGCTACTGCTGCAACCACAAACAACTACACCTTTGATCCCACATAGTACATTGACACTAATGCGACGAATCATGTCACTGGCGAGCTGGACAAGTTGACAGTTCAGGAGAAGTATCATGGTAAGGATCGGGTGCATATGGCTCACGATGAAGGTATGTTTATTACACATGTTGACAGCGGCGAATCCACCGTGGGTGCTCGAGCACCCCCTCCTCCCACCGTGGAAGAAGACCCGGCCGGCGGTCGCCCGAAGCCGGAGGTTGAACTGTTGAAGTGTTGAACGTCGGGCGTCGCCGTGTCAGGATGAGCCCGGTCGCCCAGGTTGAAGAACTCGGAGGATGAGGCCATCCCAGTCGGTGTCTTAAGGCCCAGCACCATAGCCGGCCTGCGAATCCTGGCCCAAAACCCCAACAACAACAACACTCAACAGTAGATACTAGATAAGGTCGAGGAAGATGAACAGTAGATCAGGTCACGGAGAGGCCGAGCCACCGCTGAGTCGGAGAGAGAGTAGAGATTCATTGTTGCCCGCAGCCTAGCGGCCGACGCAACGGAGGGGGAGCTGGGGAGGGGAGGGTCGGGAGGCGGTCGGCGACTCGGCACGGAGGGGGAGGCTAGAGGCCGGAGGGCGGAGGCAGTCGACTGCTCGACGCGGCGAAGCAGAGGGGCCAGCCGGCTAGGGGAGGCGGTCGGCCAGCTGGGCACAGGCGAGGTCGAGCGGCGGAGTGGGGCTAGCGCCTGGCGGGCGGCGCGCGGGCCGTGCGGCGGCATCAGAGATTCGGAGTCTCGGAGAACGGAGAGGACGAGAGCACGAGGCGACTGTGATGTGTCTGTGGATTGTGGTGAGGACCAAGGATTAAATTCATGTGGTGAGCACTGAGCAGCAGACGTAGAGCACTGAGGCGAGGCGACTTAGGCGAGCCCTTATGAGTGATTTGCGCTGCGCACTCGCAGTGAGCCAGTGACTCCGTGGGACCGACCGGCGATACACTGATCTGTGAATGTGAGTGAATTTGAATCATATTTTATTATTGTTCTACCGTTTAGCCAAGTTATTTAATTAGTTATTAATTAGTTGTTGTTTAATTATTATTAGATTTGCAAAAAATGGAGAAGCGAATTTTGCACAAATATTTCTCAAATAATACAACTAGCAGTAACCCTCCAACCATAGAAAGTAGAATTGAAGCAAGAAAGGTTCGGCATGAATTTAATCCAGATGATATTATTGCCAATCCAGTATGTCGCAAACCAATTGAAGATTATCCTATTTATGTATAAATTTGATATTTCAATGGCAAAAGACTAGTAGAGCTTTGATATATTTATGTTGTGCTATAGCCTCAACAGTAGAACTCCCCTCTCTATTCTCATCCTGGATTGCCACTGCATGTTGATCACTCTAAAATCCAAACCTCATCAAACAAAAATCTATCCTTGGATAATACTCTTCACGTTCCTAGAACAACGAAAAATCTCCTTTTGGTCAATCATTTTGCCCCTGATAATAATATCTTTTTTAAATTTCATCCTAACCATTTTCTTGTCAAGGAACGAAACATGACGGAGGTACATTTCCGCGGACTATATCCTCCGACGCCGCATCCGCCATGCGACATGCCTGATCCTACTAAAAGACAAGCATCAATCACGCCATTTATATACTCAAACACCCGTCACAACGCCGCATCCGCCATGCGAAATGCCTGATCCTACTAATAGATAAGCATCGTTCACGCCATTTATCCGTCACAGTCCATGCGACATGCCTGATCCTACTAAAAGATAAGCATGTGAAATAAGAACGGACTTTTCAGCCGGATCGTGACGGTTCAGACCTCTGAGGAAAGAAGCACCATTAGATTTCTAACAGTTCATATATCCCGAGGCAATCAACTGATTAAGTGACAATTGAGCATGCAAGTAAGCAGATGTCATCAAGAGATATCCCAGTAACGCAAAATCTGGCGTATGAACTGTGTCACAGTTAAATTAATGATGCTAAACATCATAAATCATTAAAGGTGCAGCATAGCAATGAAAACTACTACTAGATAATCTTCCAAATGGTCTCTCACCAGTATAATGCAATCTCCTAAATTCTTATGAAAACATAGCAAATAAAAAAACAGGTGTTGCTTTCATGTAAAAGCAATCAACGAAAATATCAAATACGTAAGCATATGAAACAGCATTTAACCAAGCATTGATCATTGCAGTAGAAGCTTACAAGCTCAACTGAATATCACAACAGAGCAAATCGTATTTTCAGGAAGATAAATTCCACATGTTAGCAGACTGAAATACAAGTGGCACTTCGGAAAGTAAACTCGTGTATTTCTGGCGTACAGCAGTATAACTCAGTCAACAGTGAGTGATACTGGCTGATGAAAACAGGCATCCTACTATCCTAGTGCAGTAACTTCATAAAATGAGCTTCACAGATTATTGCTATCCAGCATATGCATATTAAGATGAATAGTGGGCATTACAAGTTCAAATTCACCAGCAAAGAAGACTTCATAAAAGATATCGTCATACACAGAAGCCCAAACCCAAACATCATCACTGAAGCATAATTTGACAGAAGTATTTCATCAGTATACCGCTATGGGGGGAAAAGGCATCCATTGAAGCATGATTTAACATTACCATATCCTCACTCTAGTGCTAGCATAATTATAAAACAATTTTATGCCAATTTATCTAAGCTCAATTGAAAACAAGGGTGAAGAAATATCCCAAAACATTTTGTAGACAACCTGCCAAAAAATTCCAATTTTATGCTATAATCAAGGCACTATGACAGTCAAGATTTGGTAACCTACTACGAGTACCGATACCAACATATGCAGCCTTGCAAAATAGAGCAGATACAATTACTCCCTCTTTCCTCACAATCATCAATGTAGATGTTACTCGTTGACATATCCTTCCTTCCACCCCTCAAACCCAGGACGCATAAGCTTCTTCTCACGCTTCTCGATCTTGCGCATCTTCTTCTGGTGTGCCCGCTCCCGGATGTTCTCCGTTCGTGTCTTCTGCTTCTCCTTCTTCTGCTTGTCCACCGTCTTCTGCCTCTCCTTCCACTGCTCCGCGTGCTTCTGCTGCCGCTTTTTATCCTTCATCATGCTCTCCTTAATCAACTTGGGGTCATCGTGCACCTTCTCCCCAGCAGCCCGTCTTGTCGCCACATCCCATGCCATCTTGCTCGCCTTCTTAGGATCCTCCTTAGCCTGCTGCATCCGCTTAGCCTGCTCCAGTGCCTTCTTCTTGTTCTTAATCCTCCTTTTCTTCCTTCTCCTTGCTTCCTTAGGGTCAACCCACACATTCCCATACATGATATCCGGCGCCTTCTCCCCAGCCTCCTTGGGCTTCTTCCCATCCTTACCCTCTGCATCCTCGGTTTCATCCTCACGCTTCCGCTTCCTGCCCTCGTCTTTCCCCTTCTTCCCCTTTGCCTTCTTGCCCTTCTCCTTCTTGGGCTTATTCAAGAACTCCGGCCTTGTGCAACGGTTCCCACGGAGCTCCACAATGCGGCGGTGCAGCCGTTCTTGCAGCTCCTCGTAAGTCACCGACCTGTCCTCGGACACCACTGCCGCCGGTGCGAGCGGCATCTCCTCGTCCTTATCCTCCTCCTCATTATCATCATCGTCATCCTGGGAGCTCGCCTCATCCTCGGAATCCTGCTCCTCGTCTGCCTCGTGGTCGGCGATGGACTTCTTGAGGAGATCAAGGGTGGTGGAGGGCGGCGCCGAGGGGTCAAGGCGGGCGCGGCGGGCGGCCTTGAGGTTGGCGCGAGACTGGGCCTTCATGGCCGCCTTGGCGGCCTTGGAGAGGCCCTGGTACCAGGGGCGGTCCTCGTCGGCGGCCGGAAGGTAGAAACGCGGGGGGATGAGCTGCACGAGCGCGTCGAAGAAGAGGGCGTGCCCGCGGACGCCGCTGCAGTCGGCCGCTGCGAGGAGGTCAGCGGGCATGGTGGCGGCGAGGGAATCGAAGTCGGACGCCGCGGCGGCGGCGGCGGAAGGTTTCCTGCCCATTGCGCTGAGGATTGGAGGGTTTTGGCGATGGAAGAGTTGGAGCGCTTGGGGATCAAGGGAGCGGCGGCGGAGCAGCTGGGAGGCGCACCGGGAAGAGCTGCAGAATTGGGGAGTTAGGGCAAATTGGGTGTTTGTGGGGAAGGGGCCGATCCGATTTAATAGACGAGAGATCAGACAAGGGTTAGGGAAGAGGATGCGGGATGGGCTGGGCTAGAGGGCCGGCCGCACAGGGGATGGGCTGAGTAGTGAGTGTATCTGCATGTATGTTTGTTCTTGATGGCCTGGTAGCCGGTTCATGGTTGCTAGGGTGAGCACTATGCTGGACTACTGTGCTAGCGACAGAGGCAGATCTATCGGTGGGGTCAGGGAGGCTGGTGCCCACCCTATTTGGCTGAAGAATAGGTATCCCTAGCCCTACCTCCGGCAGGAGCACCATCGACCACTGCCAATCTACCATGCACCACCGAAATCAAGATGCCATGGCGCTACAACTGGGCCAACAGCATTGTAGGCTTACAACAAAGAGTCGGAGGGCAAATTGGCAAAAGGCCGAAGCGACAAAGCCCACCAAAACGGCAAAACATCAGCCCAAATGATCACATGGCAGATCTAATTTGGCATCACAGCAACATCAAACATTCAAGTCAAATTCCAACAAATCAACAAACAGGTGGACATGACGGGAAATCGCGACCGGGACTAGGCTCAGGGAGGAGTCAAGGTCCAGACGGTCAAGGATGTCGGGTGCCGTCATGCATGGGGAGAAACATGTGGTGCGCCAAGTGACTTGGGTCGTTTGCAAGCGATGATGGTTCGGTGGGATCTGGACGCGTGAGAGGCTTGACGATAAGTCATTGGGAGTTGGGACCACGTGTAAGCTGCTTTGAGAAGCATGTATGAGTAAAACCTGGTGTTAGGTGAGGTTAACGAGTTATCCCCGGTGTAGACTAATGGTAGGATCCATTAGGTCTAAGATTCATTTGTGAGCCTATAAAATGGAGAAAGGAGGCAAGAGCTAGGGTTGGTGGCTGGCACCTCCCCCTCCCATGGGAGTTAGGTTAAAGAGTGAGTGTTGCCTCTAGGCTTAGAGTTTGGTCCTCCCAAGGGGAGTGGCTGTGTGAAACCAAACATCTGAGCAATACATCTATCTTTGTTCTATGTTTTGTGCATATATTCTCTGATTGAGTTTGCTCGGTTTCAATTTGGTTCTTCCTCTGTTCTTCCTTTTTCCTCAAATCTTCAGTTTTGTCCCTTTCCTATCTTGATCTAGATGTGTTCTTGGTTTGCTCTCGTGAATGTTTTGAATCGCAATGACATGTGGGAATATAACCAAAGCCATCTTGGCTATCCTTGACCCATGAGCAGTTCTGATCAACGACTTCATTTTAGATCATAGTTCTTGTACGCTTGATCAATTCGCAAAGAGGTCTCAACTTGGTTGATATGTTTTCAATTCAGGATTGGAGTAGCCTCTTAAGACCTTAAGCAATTTGCGTACAAAGTTTCACGACCATTTGAACTTTTAATCAAAAGATATGTGGATTTTAGATCTTGCAGTTGTGTGGTCGTGTGTTGATCTATTCTTCTGAATCTTTATCGACTGCTTGTGGTTTCGACCATGGTCAAGTCTCAAATCGCATCGCGTCTGATTTCGACTGCACTTGTTTCTGATTGCTTGATGGTTGTAGATCGTGTGGTTGTGCGCCTCCACTGCTTTTTGAGTTGTTTATGACCGCAATCGGTTATGAGTGCTTGACGGTCTTCGACCACGTCTCATGACTACTCTGTTTTGAGATCATTTTCTTATCTCTCAATCTTTCCTTGATCTAAGAGTTTTGATTTTATTTCTTCGATGTAGCTACTTGCTGTGACATGTGGGATTGTACCCAAAGCTATCTTGGCTATTATCTCCCCATGAGCATGGTCGGTTCATCTGTTCGATCTGAAGTCTCTATTCTTGTGCGCCTTTGATCAAATCTCAAAAAGGTCTCAACTGGCTTACTAAGTTTTCAATCCAAGATGGGATTAGCTTCATGAGACCTTAAGTTACTTGCGTACAAAATTCCGTGGCCATGTGATCTTTGAATCAAAAGATTTGATGTTTTCAGATCTGGTGGTTGTGAGCCTCTTCTATTATTTCTAATTGTTCACGACCACAACCGATCTCTTCAATGGTCTTAAGTAGTGTGGTTGGGTGCCTCTGGTACTTCTAGTTGTTTTCGACCACATCTGGTTTTGATCGCTCAATGGTCGTAGATCTCTCGGTCACATTCTGACCTGTTATGACCATAGACTGATTTTCGACTGCACGTGTTTTCTGTCTATACTTTGGTCACCGACTACAATGGTGTTGACCCTTCATTGGCCTTCGACCACGTAGTTTATGATCATGTCAGTCTTTGACAGCACTGGTTTCCGACCACTCATTGGTCCTGAACTACGCTGGCCATTCGACCGCACATTGGACATCGTCTTCCTCATTCTATAAACAACAAAAATATAAGCAAGGTTGAGTACATTACGCATCAAGAAGACTTATAGTATATCATAACATATATATATATATATATATATATATATATATATATATATATATATATATATATATATATATATATATATATATATATATATATATATATATATATATATATATATATATATATATATATATATATATATATATATATATATATATAGTATAAATAATAAGGCACCTAGGTGTCTGACACCTAGTCTCTCTACCTTTGGATTGCTTTTAGATGCGTGCTAGTGTGATTGAGACTTTCCATCCATGATTAAGACTTTCCTTCCATGATTGATTTAGCATGCCTAATATATTACATACCATACATACCATTGCTCTAGCACGTATCTAAAAGCAATCTAACTAGAGGAGCCTAGGTGTCAGGCACCTAGGTGTCCCATTTCAATCATATATATATATATATATATATATATATATATATATATATATATATATATATATATATATATATATATATATATATATATATATATATATATATATATATATATATATATATATATATATATATATATATATATATGCAAGCCTAATAATAAGTAAGGTTCTGTGCTACAAGTCATTTTTAGCATGAGGCAAGTTTCATTTGCAATATTAATAAGTAATAATTTTCCAACAAAATTGTAAAGAGCAGTTAACATATAATAAAATAATATTTATATAACTTTAATAATAGTAAATCACATCCATTTACAACCCTCCTCAGCTACGATCATCGAACAATGCCCGACCATGGGCATGGCACACACTAGACATGTACATGCCATCCCGTCATTTGCAACGAACAGTTTTGTAAAAATAAAAGCTATACCCATTGTGGCTGCATCCAAGCATGCTCATGACCGCGAGCATGGTTATTAAAATAGTTTTCAATAATCTTGTGAGATTGTACAATTTTACTCACATGAAATAATCAAATATACTGTCGACCACTACACACTTCCATAGGCATGTGGCAAAATGATTATATCACACAGCCCTAACCTTGCACTAGCCCGATGAATAACAACCCTCATCTTAGCAGATACCCTCTCTTTGGTGAGGCATTCACCGTTGTATTAGCAAGCTTTTTTTTACGGGAAAATAGTAGGAAAGGCTCCTACTACACTATATTAAATAAATAATAATGTACAAAAAGGAATAGAGCAAGAGAAAAAGAGGAGAAGAAACAAAAAACATAAAGCAGAGAATAGGAGAATCAGTGAAAGCCAATCCAAGTAGAAAGGATAGGTCTGAAGGCTAGCTTGACTCTAAGAAGCAGCAAAGAAACCTCCAATCTGAGCCGAGCAAGCCAATCCATGAGATTGTGATGCTGTTGTTGGAAGATAAGCTCATTTCTTATTTTCCAAATAATCCAAGCTACCAAGATGAACTTTTACATGAAGAGCTACCATGTGAAAGCTGATTTTGTATTTAGAACTCTTATTGTGGTGTCCGGATCGGAGTCCCACATAAACCCAATCGTAGTCCAACATTGCGAGGAGAAGGAGCACTCAAAGAAAAGATGGTTGATGGTCTCGACAATTTGTACATCACAAAGAAAAAAATGTATGTTGACATCAGTGTTAAAGTTATTCTGTCTTAGCATATCCTTGGTGTTGAGTCTTTCTTTTAGAAGGAGCCATGCAAAAACCTTGTGCTTCATAAGGCATCTATTCTTCTAGATGAGTGGAAAGACCGGTGAGTTGTTTATTGTTTGAACTAGTAAGTATACCATTTTTGTGAATAATAGTAGGAGTCCCCCAAATATAAGTCCAGTGATCAGGGGTGTCTTAGTTGATCACCACTTCCTTTGTAAGATGTAGAAGCTGGAGATATTCTTGATAGGCTTGCTCTAAAAGGGGTAAATGGCATGCATATACTATGGGGCTCATCCAGTTGCATGTAATCTTTAACGGAAATGTCTTGATCCAAAGCAAAAGAGTACAGATTTGGGAATTTCAAGCAAAGGAGATTTCCATTCTAGAAATCTTTCCAGAACAAAATGTCATGACCATTTCCCAACTGCCCCCATGCTATGCCTCTGAACTGATTGATGCCTTTCATAATGTCTTTCCACCAAAAGGAAACCACAAGAGGTAGCCGCATGAGGGACTGAATTCGAATAGTATTTGCACTAGATCAGCCTGACCTAGGGAAACTCGATTCTTCCATAGAATTTATGTAAGTGCCTCAAGAGCAGTCCTTCATTAAGAACTTGGAAGTTTAGGACTCCCAATCCTCCTTTATTTTTGGGTTTACAGACTTTCTCCCAGGCTACCAGAGAATTGCATCGACCTTGCAGGTCCCTGGAACCTCTCCAAATGCAGTGTCGTTGAGCTTGTCTATGTGGTCTATCACCTTCTTGGGCAATCAAAGTAGACACATATGGTAGATGGATTGGTGGGAGAAGATTGCATTGACAATAGTTAATCTTCCTCCATAAGACAATAAGCTCATCGTACTGGCAAGTTTTCTTTCTACCCTATCCACAAGAGGTAAAAAATCCTTCACCTTTGGTCTTGTCGTCCCCACTGGAAGTCCAAGGTACGTAAAAGGTATAGATCTAATTTTGCATCAAAAAACTCCTGCTAGATTAGCCATTTTGTCCAGGGGAACATTGATTAGGATCAAGACCAACTTCTGAAGATTGACTTTGAGACCGGTAGAGTCAGAGAAAGTTTGAAGTAGTCCTCTTAGACAGAGGAGCTGCTTAGAGCATGCTGGTAGTATAATTAAAGTGTCATCTACATACTGTACTACCGGATAATCTTCATTTCCGAGTGGAGGTATCGGAAACTTGAGGAGGTCTCTTCTGGCTGCTTCATTGATAATGGATTGAAGGAGATCTTCCCCAAGGACAAATAAGAGTGACGACAACGGATCATCCTGTCTTACCCCTCTCTTGCACTAAAAAACACTTCCAGGTACCCCATTTGTGAGAACTGAAGAGTGGCTGGATGAGAGAATATTTTCAATCTAGGAAATCCATTTGTCAGGAAAACCTTTTGCTCTAAGTTTTCAATCCAAGATGGGATTAGCTTCATGAGACCTTAAGTTACTTGCGTACAAAATTCCGTGGCCATGTGATCTTTGAATCAAAAGATTTGATGTCCAGTGTTCGCCTTCGCTGATTCCTTGCGTCCCTGCAATTCTTTTTCTGCAAGCATAGCAAGCTGGAACAACTGGTTGACAGTAGCAAAATCTTTATAATCAACAATGTCCTAAATTTCACGCCGTAACCCCCCGTAAAAACGACAAATCTTATCCTCCATTTCCTCAACAACATTACAACGCAACATGCCTATTTGTAGTTCTTGATAATATTCCTCGACAGATTTATTACCTTGGTCTAAGCACTACAATTTCTTATGCATTTCATGTTTAAAAGCAGGAGGAACAAATCTAGCACGCATAGCTCCTTTTAACCGCTCCCATGTATCAGGTTGTAAGCGCATGGTACCTAGTTCATTCCACCAGATAATAGCAAGGTCCTTAAACTCACTAGTAGCTTGTCTAACTCTATGTTGTTCAGGAACTAAGTGAGAATTAAACTTCTACTCTACCATCATCTCCCAATCAAGATATATTTCAGCATCATAAAGACCAGAAAAAGATGGAATGGTAAACTTGACTTTAGCAAATGGGTCATGATTAGAACGATCATTGTGGTGCTGAAAATTATTACCTCCTATACCGTGATGGTTTTGATGTAGGCGGTGTCGTGGCCATACATCTTGGGCAGCAAATGAAGCACTGGCGTCGCGGTTTTGTCTCTCATTATCATCTCCCTCCTCACGATCTTGGCCCGCATCGTGATCATACTCGCGTCCATTGTTTGGTGGCCGATTCACCATTCTTTCAAGGCGTGCAGTGAGTGTTGTAATACTCTCATTGATGGAACTGATGGAGCGCTGCCATGTGTCCGTCGAAGCTTGAAGCTTCCTATTGATGCGTTGTCCATCCAAGAGTGTCATGAGCTCTCCCTTTAAAACACACACTTGATCATCAGACGACCCACCTGTCATGGTTAGTAGAAAACAAAAGACAACACAAATGTATTATCCCTATCCACTACTAGGTGGTGGAAGGTGGAATTACACATTCTCAAGCGTCTTACCACACTCTTACAAGTGTTCTTACCAATCCAAAGAGTGGTACAACCGTGGTGGTTCGTGACACCGTGTCGAGCGTGGGTACGATTGCAAGAGGGAACCTGTTCTGATCAAGAGTAGGTGTATCTTGGAAGGCACAATATGGTAGCAATGGAGAACAATCAGTTAATTTCAGAATTACATAGAATTGAATTATAGTCCGTATCTAGCATTTAGCCTATGTTGCTGATCAACCAAGAATGGAAGAAGGCTAAAAACAAGTGTATGACAATGTGTATGAGTGGTAAATACGAGATAATTCAATCCAAAGCAATTTGGAATTGAAGAACACAAGGATTGACCCAAAACTAAAAACTGAAGATTTCTATCCACTGGATAGCACATCGGTATTTTGGCCGTAACTTTTTGTCAGATGCCTATTTTTCATTGATTCTTTTTTTATATGTTTTAGGACGGCTTTTTCTACAGATTTTCTTTTGGGGCCAACTTCCGAAACCTGACACAGAAATTCGCACAAAAATCACAACTGCTGACAGTTGTAGATTCAAAACAGATAATTGAGTCAACTTGCACCGCATATATCTCTTAACTGCCTTGCTAGAATGACGTGAAATTTTACAGATAGATGGATAATGAATTTTTGAATCTAATGGCGGTGGTCTCACTCAAAAATAATCTCGGAATCAAAAGATATGGCATTTTTGGTGGCGGCTGCAGAGAGAGGAAAAATCAGCCGAATTTGGAAATTAGGGTTTGGGGTGGGGAATTCTTCTTTTGTTTGGATTTTTAATGGAACAAAGATATGACCAGCAACTAGACAATGCTAATATGGACACAAATTCAATTTAGCAAACCAAAACTAATAGATTGAAAGTCGCAACGGTGTTTGGACAGCGGAATTAATTCTTTTTGTGGCAATTTTTTTCTGGACTATAGGAAATAAAAATTAATCTACTAACTAGGGATACAAGAATCACCTCACGGGCAACCATTGCTCTGATACCAACTGATGTGACGATGGCCCGATCTTCCGAGAGGTACTGATAAGTCGATTGTGGAGATCTCGACGTTGATGATCCAAAGGCTCCGACCAAAACAGATCGAACCCCTCACAATCACTACACCACTGCTCCGTTGGTTATCAACCGTGTCGAACATAGTTGACCTTGCCAAGAAGGCTATCTCCTGCAAGACAATCGAGAACACAAGCAAGAGAGTTTGAGATGCAATCTGAAATTGTGAATAATATTTAAGTTCACAAGTTGGGGTTCCTCAACCAAACATGCGGTGAAACTGCTAAGCAGAATAATCTCTTAAGAAAACCCAAGGAAAACTAAAGGGGTGCGACCTCCTTAAATAGGGGAGGGGGAAGCCCCACTTATCTAATGAAAAGGGATATGGTACTATTCATAATTACTGTTCATGTGGCCATGGTACTGTTCACATGAACAGTACCGGCCCAAATAGCCCAAGTTACAAGGCCCTCGGCCCACTTTGACTAGGACTGGAAAAGTAACGTGACTTGTTTTGTAGTTTTTGATCTGCTCGAGTGGAGTTTGGAGGTAAAAATAGATCCATCTGAAAGTAGACTCCAAGAGCTTTTCAACGAGTACTCACGGGCCCCGAGAAGCCTTCTGGATCAAAAGTTATGGCCGTTTGAAGTTGACCTGTCAGGCTGAATCCGAATTGATCTGGAGGCCGAATTGGATTCCAAAACCTATCCAACTTGAACCCTTGCTTCAATTGGTTCCAAAGTGATGTGGTGCTACAAATATATATTTTTTCATCATTAGGTAGCATCATATTCTCATTTAAAATGTGTTGAAGTTGAAGAAACGAATTCACCTTTAGTTCAATCTTGATATTGGCCGCTATGGTCGTACGTGTTGGTGACGTGGTCACATCATCCTTCCCTTCTTGACAAAAAACCGTCCTCGGTTTTAACATAGGTGTTGCATGATGTATTGCATGATCTTGATCATAAATCTTGGTACATGATAACGGACGCAACAAACTCTCATTATGTAATATCATAAGTTCTTTATCAAATAATGTAAAATCTGCAGCCGCTTATGTCATGGGTAACACTTCAGCCATCCCAGGTGAGACTACATGAGAGGGCCATAATGTTTTTGATGTTGATGATTCGGAGGATGGTGTTAAAGCTGCAGCCGCTGTGCGAATAACAACAAGGACAATGGCAAGAAACCTAAGGGCACTGTGAAGTGTAGGTGTGCTAATATTAATCCTATCCTAAAAAAGAATAGGAAAATCCCATGGTGAGGGATTTTAAGTATATGGTGGACATTATGGCTAGTGGCCCCACTCCAAGTGTTCCATCCATAGCAGAAGCCATGGATATAGTTGTCCAGGCTGGGGTAGTTGAAGAAAGTGATGAACACTTCATTACAACAAGGCTCTTTACTAAATAAGAAAATAGAGAAGTGTATGTCACTATAAAGATTGATGAAGGAAAGATTAATTGGCTCAAGAGGATGTTTGATCTCAATATGAAGAAAAATTAGAACTATTTTGTTTTCCTTTCTAATTTGTTAACTATTTAGTTTCGTCCTTGCTTGTATTGTTGATTATTGATAGTTATTTAATGGAGTTAAAAATATTGAGTCATGTTATGTACCTGTAAGGCATCATGCTTTATATTCTATGTATTGTTTTTTCTTATCATGCAATGTTGTTAGCTTCTCATATGTGATCATGTGTTGCCAGTTAAGGTCTTGTTCATATTGATTGCAGTTGATGGGTTTTGGTTGCGACTAATAGCTTTTGGCTAAAAATAAATAGTAGTGGCTGAAAGAAGTGGCTTTTAGAAGGAGGGGGCGAGCGGCGAGGAAAGTGTGAGAGAGATGTGTGCGCGAGAGGAGTGGGGTGCATGATGCGCCTGTGACCCCTTTTATTATCCCCGAAGCGAGAAAATAGCGAAAGAAGTGGGGAAACTGCTTTGAGAAGCCATGTGCATGTCATGCTATCATTTTCTATGGTACTAAGCATTTTAATTATTTGTAGATAAGCTCATCAAGTGAAATTTACTGTTCAACAACTAAGAGTGATTCTAGCAAAGGTGAAGGTCAGAACACAAAAAAGAGAAAGCTACCATTTCAGGATTTTGTTGCAGCAGCTGGTTACGTTGGTACATACTACTATGACACTCACCCAAACAAGGAGAGGAGACCACCACCCATGACTGGGTATGAATGGGTTATGGAGCAATTGAGCAATGAAAGAGATTGTTACAACATGTTTAGAATGTGTAGGGTAGTTTTTTATAGCTTGCATGAAACCTTGGTCATAAAGTATGGCTTGAAATCAACTAGGAATATGAGTTCTTTAGAATCTTTGGGTATGTTCTTGTGGGCAATTGGTGGTCTTCGGTTAGTTAGCTAAGTAACGAACCACTTCAAGAGGTCAAGTGGAAGTCTATAGAAAGTTTCATAAAGTCTTGGAATATTTGGATCGTTTATCTAAACATAATATTAAACCAAGAGATCCAGAGTTCAAAACAGTGCATCGAAGAATTTAGGATAATCGATTCTCTCCTCAATTCAACAATTGCATAGGTGCAATTGATGGCTGTATGTACCTATTGTTGTGCCAGCCGACGATCAGATTGCCCACACTGGTCGCCATGGATATACGTCTCAAAATGTGATAGCGGTGTATGATTTCACCTCTATTGTTGCCGCATGGCCGGGTTCATCGCATGACACAAGGATATTCAATAATATTTTGGACAAGTATTCAAATCGATTTCCACATCCTCCAAATGGTACTTTCCTTCTTTGAAAATAAAATTAATTTATATGATGGCATTCTCAGTTTGCATCATAAACACTTATTTGTTTCTCATGTATAGAAAAATATTATCTTATTGATGCAGGATATCCCAATCAAAAGGGCTCTAGCTCCTTACAAGGGACAAAAGTATCATCCACTAGAATTTCAATGGGCTCGACAGCCGAGTGGCAAATACAAGGTGTTCAATCATGCTCACTCCTCCCTTCAAAATGTGATTGAACATTCCTTTGGTGTGCTAAAGATGAAATGACGAATCTTATTGGCCATGCCAAGTTACTGTTGGTGATATGCCCTAGAGGCAACATGGAGATGTTGAATATATCACATACTATGTTTATGATACATTGCTTTGTTCCTTGAAATAGACATTATCATTATTGATCAATGAGTATGTGACTTATTCATGAGACTCTTAATGCCAAAATGTTGCTATTTCTAAATGATCCCTGATCATATATCATATGAGGAACAAATATGATTCAAAGATCAGCATATGTATTGATTGATGATCATGTCTCATGGATCATGGTATGGAGATACCAAATCAATAATATGGACATGTGTTAGTGAACATATGTTGGATAGACCCGCCATGAGACACTGCAGAGATTCCATGTGTCATTAGTTGGTCTCAAGTAGTGTTTATGTAGAATCCTTAGACTTGAGATCATCATGGTTCCCAATATGCGTAGTAGCCTATTTTGGGACTACTAACCACTACTCCAGAATCGGGTAGTCATAAAAGTAGTCTTCGGGTTTGCTATGAAACATGTAGTGGGATGTGAATGATCAAGATAGAATTTGCCCCTCCTTATGGGAGAGATATCTGGGCCTCGATGTAATGGATTATGAAAGTGCATGGCCATGCCAATGTGATTGAGGAGTCAATCACAAGTTTATAATCTATCACGGAATCGAGAGAGTGATTGAGCTATTAAGAGGATGACACAGTCTCGCCTTGAGCTTAATCTATATCGTGAGGCAAAGGGATTCGTACATGAGAACATTACGAGTTCAGTGATATGATCTTTACGTATACTTTGGGGTTAATATGTCTTGCTAGAGGCCGCTATTAATGAGGTGACCGGAAAGGTGTTTCCGGTCGCGACCAAGTATACGTGAACCTCTGGTCGCACACTTAACGGGGGTGAACACTAATTCGAATGTGATTCGGATGTGGGCTCAATTCGGATAGAGATCCGGATAGACTCCTATTGGGCCTCGGTCCACGAGGCCCAAGTGAGGAGGTCTATATATTTGGAGGCGGGGTGAGGATGTACGCTCTGTTCCTCCCGAGCAAAACCTAGCCGCCACCTCCCGAGCCAAACCCTAGCCGCTCGCGAGTCTTTGGTACACTCGCGATCGGCGTTCCACCCGGGCGTGTGGATACCGGTGGAGGCGCTGCTCGTTGCGGCGTTGATTGGCATCAACAAACTACGATTGGATGCGCTCGTGGTGTGGTTGATCGCGTGGAGAGACGATCTGTTGGGACGATCGGCTACTTCCACTACTACCTCGGCGCGCGTGGTTGGATCGGCTTCTCCAACTCTTCTTCCGCTGCGCTGCGCGTCTAGTGGTAACGATCTATGATCCCTCCTTAGCATGATGTCCTGGTGTGCGCGGTAGAAATTTTTTATTTTCTGCTATCGTAGCCTACGCGCGTTCCTTCAAGGACCACTTCCACGAGCTCCAGGAGACCTGCGATTTGTGGTAGTCGCGCTGGAATATTTTTCCAGGTGGCCAGAGGCAGTGGCCCTGGCTAAAATAACCTCGATGGCCATGCAGCGTTTCCTCTGGCAAAACATCATATGTCGCTTCGGCGTGCCCAGGGAGCTCACCGTGGACAACGGCCTGCAGTTCGACGCCACCATCTTCAAAGAATTCTGCGAAGGCATGGGCATCACACTTCGGTTCGCCTCAGTCGGGCACCCCCAGTCCAACGGAGCGGTGGAGAGGGCGAACGGTGCCATTTCCGTCGCCATAAAAAAGCGCCTGGTCGGAGGGCCGAAGGGCAAGTGGCCTGCCGAGCTTCACAGCGTCCTCTGGTCCCTTTGCACAACGATAACACGTCCAACGGGGTTCACGCCTTTCAAGCTTCTTTTCGGCGATGAAGCAGTGATGCCCGAGGAAATCAAGGCTGGTTCGCGGAGGGTCCTCGCCCAGCGCGACGATGATCGCCGCGTGTCCTGGATCTCTCGGCGAGCGCGGGCAACTGCAGCTCAACACGTTGAAAAGTACGCGCGGCAGACAGTGCGTACCCGGGACCAGTCCATATACCCGCAGGGCTTCAAGCCTGGAGATCTCGTCCTCAGAACGGCGCTCCATGCGGAGACCGTCGGCAAGCTGGAGTCCAAGTGGGAGGGTCCATTCATCGTGATGGAGGCATTACAGAAGGGAGCATACCGCCTCGCCACGCTCGAGGGACAGACTCTTCGCCACACGTGGAACGCGGACAAGCTACGGCGATATTACGCCTAGAGGTAGAACAAAAGTTATAGCGGCATCTGCCCCCTATTGTATGATGCTCGCCCGCGCAAACGGGAGTTCAATAAAACTCGCTGTTCGCACAAAGTACCATGGTCTGGCCGCAGTATGCAGAGTCTACGGACTCTGAATAAGACGTAGCGTCGAGGTCCGCCTCCGCACGCGAGAGTCCACGGACTATAAATAAGACGTAGCGTCGAGGTCCACCTCCGCACGCACCAGTCTACGGACTCTAAATAAGACGTAGCGTCAAGGTCCGCCTCCGCACGCGAGAGTCCATGGACTCTAAATAAGACGTAGCGTCGAGGTCCGCCTCTACACGCGAGAGTCCACGGACTATAAATAAGACGTAGCGTCGAGGTTCGCCTCTGCACGCACCAGTCGACGGACTCTAAATAAGACGTAGCGTCGAGGTCCGCCTCCGCACGCGAGAGTCCACAGACTATAAATAAGACATAGCGTCAAGGTCTGCCTCCGCACGCACCAGTCCACGGACTCTAAATAAGACGTAGCGTCGAGGTCCGCCTCCGCACGCGAGAGTCCACGGACTATAAATAAGATGTAGCGTCGAGGTCCGCCTCCGCACGCACCAGTCCACGGACTCTAAATAAGACGTAGCGTTGAGGTCCGCTTCCGCACCCGAGAGTCCACGGACTATAAATAAGATGTAGCGTCGAGGTCTGCCTCCGCACGCACCAGTCCACGGACTCTAAATAAGACGTAGCGTCGAGGTCCGCCTCCGCACGCGAGAGTCCACGGACTATAAATAAGACGTAGCGTCGAGGTCCGCCTCCGCACGCACCAGTCTATGGACTCTAAATAAACGTAGCGTCGAGGTCCGCCTCCGCACGCGAGAGTCCACGGACTATAAATAAGACGTAGCGTCGAGGTCCACCTCCGCACGCACCAGTCTATGGACTCTAAATAAGATGTAGCGTCAAGGTCCTCCTCCGCACGCGAGAGTCCACGGACTATAAATAAGACGTAGCGTCGAGGTCCGCCTCCGCACGCGACAATCTACGAACTATAAAAAAAGGCGTCATCGGCCCAACACACAGCTTACAACAGTAAGAATAAATAGAGCATCGCCCCATTGCAAAAATATGAGGTCAACTGACTACAGTTATGGGCGCGCAAGTGCGAATCCCCCCCTCTGCCTGATGTGATCAGCACCTCAGTCTTCGCGCGGCGCCGCGGGGCCCGTGCCGCTGTCGTGGCCTCGGGAAACTTCTTCGAGCCAACGGAGGAAGTCCCCTCCCCCGCACAGCGTTTGCTGTACTGCAACTCTCGTCGCATCCTCCCCGACACGACTCCAGATCCGCCGATGGAAGTTCCGGAGGCTAGGCTCGATGGAGCGAATAGCGTCGGCAGCGCTCCGCCGCCAGAAGATCCAGTGAGGGTTCGGCTCACGCATGTGCCTACACCCACGGGTGTGAAGCATGCGAGGCAAGGCACGCGCCAAGATAGCGCGATGCAACCCAAAGGTCTTGGCGTTGCGGCGCGACGCCCGCCCCTCCTCGATCACCAAGCATCTCCATCAGTCCTCGCCCGTGGGTGGCGTCGGCACGTCAACGCACGAGATCACGGAGGCCCGGTTCGAGACTCTATTGCCCCCGGTGACGCGGACGCATTGTCCAAGACACGGGTCTTCCCTGCAAGAGTCTCGGCCAGCTGGGCCTTCTCCCCCTCCAAGGCGGCAATCTGCCGCAGGAAGGAGGCGCGTTCCTCTGCGGCGGCGTGTTTGGCTTCCTCGGCCTCGACTTGTATGGCTGCCAAGGCACCCTCCAGCGCGCGGAGCTCTTCGCCCTTTGTCGCGTGAGCATCATCCGCTTCATGAAGCCTGGCTTCTAGGGCCCTCCGCTCCCGGACACGGGCCTCGTCTAGCGCGTCGCTGATGACAAGCGTCTGAAAGCAGCAATGACAGTCACCAGCCGCTCGGTAGCACCATACAAAACACGCGGTGCACGCACTCACCCTTATTTCCGAGGCCCGCAGCGCTAGCGCCAGGTGGTCTCCCTCGCATGATGATAGCATCCGCCGGTCAAGGCTGCCGCTGGCCCGTTCTGCGGCCACGGTGAGAGCACGGAGTATCTCCAGCCGCGGGAGGTAGTCGGTCAAGACGGGTTCGGACCCCACCGCGTCGAGGGCTGTGGAGGCTTCGGCCGCCTCGACAGCGGCAGATGCCGGCGTGACACCCTGCACAAGGTTTTGGACTTTGCGCACTCCCTCGTTGCTTGATCCTTCACCACGCCCGGGAGACCTCGTCTCGCCTGATGCTGATGGAATGAGCGAGCAGATCGAAGAGAGTTTCACGAAGTCGAGCGGAGAGAGGGAGCCACGCTTACCTCCTACACTCCTCACCGCGGTAGGAGGTGGCGTCTGTTCGGCCACCGATCGGGGCGTGAGCGCCTCGGTGGTCGGATGCGAGGCCCCCTCGACGACGTCGGGTGCCACAACTCCAAGCATTGGGCCTGCAACGTTGTAGCGGCCCTTCGGAGGCGGGGGAGACTGCATCCGAGGATGTTTTGGCTGCGGATCCGAGGGCAATTCCTCCGTGGTGTTAGCGGCTGCAGCTCCTACTCCACCTTCGGTCTCCGCCCACGGGCGTGTCCTCGGCAGCGAAGCAGCACCTCCGGCCACAGCCCTCTCGTCAGGCGTAACGTTCCTTTCCGGGTTGGTGGGCGCCGGCCTAGTGAAGGCGTGCCGTGACGCTCAGCAGCGTCTCACGGATAGTGCGGCTGGGAATCGAGGCGGCGCGCCCCGCGGATCGGTCCGACCGGCGCGTCACGGTCGAGCGCCCCGCCCAACGGCGCCCGGTGCCGAGGTGGTGGCGGTCGGGTAGGGCAGCCTCGGAGCGAGCCGGCGCCGCAAGACGAGCGTCTGCTCGCCGCCGCCGCATACGATGACCGAAGTCCCGCTGGAGTCTCCGCTGTATCGGGCGTTCGACACAACAATACCCAAAACCGCATATGCGGTTCACCCGCCTTGCCGCCCTTTGGGTCGCGGCCTCGCATAGCTTGTGCTCCTCGAGGGTGTATGGACCAAGGAAATCCTCAGCCACGCGCTCCGCGTCTTCTAGCCGAGCCACTGCACAAAAGATGACAAGGCGATCACGTGAGAACAAGTGTGGATACGCCAAGAGATGCCTTCTGCACTCTAGACAACTTACAAGGGGCGAGGCGAAGCAAAGCGGGACTTGGCGGGCAGATATTGTCCGCCCGGTCATTGCCCCGGCCCGGGTATTTCCACCGGGAGGACAGCGGCGCCACCCCGTACATTATGAACTGTTCGGCCAGGTCGCGCATACTTAGCCGGCGGGCGACGCGGGCGATGCTTGGTGACGTGTTGAACGAGATGGGCCAGCCTCGGCATAGCAGGCCACTCCGGCCAGTCACGTGGTAATAAAACCACCACCGCGTCCAGCCGGACGCCCATTTCCCCAAGGCGGCCGGCGCAGGGAACAGCGTCGTGCAGGACGACCGCAGCACGAAGTCCACGCTCCCAAAATTGAAGATGACTCCATCTCCAGCCTTCCTGGGGCGGCAGCAGGCGTCGTGGTGGCGGCGAAAGCTTGCGCTGGGATGCGGCCTTACGTCGCGTCGCCCATGTGAAGCGGCCGAGCAGACTATTGCGCTCGGCGTCGGTGCGCTAACTCCAACCCATAGGTCCGCAAGACTTTGCCCACAAACATCTTTGAGGGCATGCGAAGGCCGGCGTCAAAAAACGTGATGAAAACGATCGTCTCTGTCTCCCGGGGCTTCGGCTCCGTTTCATTGCGGCGGGGTAGGCGAGCACCATCCGATCCTCGATCTTCCGTTACGAACAAGCGGCAGAGCGTGTCCTCGGTCACCGGCTCTTTCCCAACACACGGAACAGCGGCCCCGAGTATTCCATGGCGTCCCATCGCTCGTCGGCATCGGCGCCCCGCGAACACCGACTTGTAATCCCCAGAAGGGAAGGACAGCTTGTCCCAACTAGACGAGGAGCTGCTGCCGGGAGGGCGAGACGCGTCGCCATGGCTGGCCATCGTCTTCTGAAGGTAGGGCAAAAGAAACCAAGGCAGGAAGCCGCGCTACTACCGGCACGGAATAAACCAGAAATAAGCGGCAAGCGGGGCAAAGCGCTCCCATCACGGTGAGGGCACCTTATAAAGCCCTTCGCCTCCCCGCGCCGTAAAGCGCGATTAGGTCGAGAACCCGGCGGTTCGACGGCGCACGGCTTGGAAAGAAGAACCGTCGGTACCTAGAGGGGCACGCCTGGTAGGTGGCCAGGCAGCGCACTACTCCAGCACGCGCTCGACACGCGTCCCGCTTCCCAGCTCTGCTTCGACTAGGTGCCAGCTCTGCTGTCACCCGTTCGACGGTAGGGGCGGGCGCGCGCGTCTACCGACCAGGCGCCCGCTCGCGCCACCCGTTCGAGGGGTAGGGGACGGAGCGCGCGTCGTCTACCGACTGGCGCCGGCCCGCTCCCACCCGCTCGAGGGGTAGGGGACGGAGCGCGCGCCTACCGACCTGGCGCCAGCTCGCGCCACCCGTTCGAGGGGTAGGGGCGGAGCGCGCGTCTGCCGACAGGCGCCCGGCTCGCGCCACCCGTTCGAGGGGTAGGGGCGAGCGCGCGCGTGTCATTTCGCGCAGGCGCCGGCCCGCGCCACCCGTTCGAAGGTAGGGGCGGCGCGCGTCGTCCCCTACCCTAGCGCCCGCGCGGCGCCACCCGTTCGAAGGTAGGGGCGGGCGCGCGCGGCTTACCGGCCAGCGCGCGCTCGCGCCACCCGTTCCAAGGGTAGGGGACGGAGCGCGCGTCTACTTCGGCTAAGCGCCAGCTACGCTACCACCCGTTCGAAGGCTCGGTTACGGCCTCAACCCCTGGTCACGTTTGGAAAAGTTCACAGGCCGCAGGGACAGAGGGGGCCAAAGGGCTCGGCAACATGTATTCGGCCCTGTGAAGCCCTTCTCCATGAGAGGCTCCTGTTGTAGGGGTGGCCCCCACCTAAACCCAGCAGGCCTAGTAGGAGGTTATAAGGTCCAGTATAGGTCATGTGTAAGGACATAAGTGCCCCTGGAAGGGGTACTCAAATGTAAGGGTATAATTGTAAAAACACCCCCATGTATATATATAGAGGCCATGGGGAAGAGTCAGGCAGGACTCATCTCCCTCACTCTCCACTACCATCTCTCTCTCTGTTTGGTCTGTAACCACAACAGTTGTGTATTATGTTTCACAATCGTGAGGTGGCAAGGTAGGCAAGGGTGGGTTCGGGAGGACTTGGCTTAGGCTTTGACTTCCATTTGCTACAACAACTAGCTGTTAAATAGTGCATTTTTTAAGGCAGGGTCTATAGGTAGTGATACGGGGGTGCTCGATCTTCACGATGTAAGATCTCTCTTGAAAGGTAAATACGTGGCTAACCTGATATCCCGTGAATTCTGATAAATGGAAGCACACGATTATCTGTCTCAATTATAGACTCCCATGTACCGGAATTCAACTAGAAACACACTCTGAATCTTGGTCTCCTTACCACACCAAGGAAGACAACTTTGCTGGTCCGTGAGGATCAACAAGAACACTAGTAATCGGTAATTTGTTGGAACGCTAACTAGTCAACTTTCAAACTCTCATGGCAGCGCACAACATAAACCAAAGAGCAAGAAATTGCTTTGACTTAAAATTAACGTTCGAGATTTACAAGGGATGGTGGCCAAGGATTTATACCCTCGTACAAGCCTAGCCAGACTCAAAGTAGGAAAAACAACTTGAATCTGATTCTAATTCCTAATTTAAATCAAAAGTAATAAGTGGTTGGCTGGTTTCCTTGGTTCGTGCACCCATGAGGTGGGCCCCGCATGGTGGCTAGCCCGTGAGGGCGGCCCAAGTATTTGTTTTTAGCCCATTTGAAGCTTTGGTATTGCCATCACCTCAAAACTGAACCAAAACAAATACTATAGCCCAAAACACCCTTAATATGTCTTCTTATAGATATAAACCAGCCCATGTCATATGAAGCGGCCAAAAACTCAAACGGACTCAGAATTGAAGATTGGACACAATCGAGCTTCCGAATGTAGTCTTCTCCAGTCTTCAATTCGAAGCTTGAAAACTTGATTCCAGCATGTTGGTGGCTTTTCTCACTGATGTAAGTGAAGTGTCGTCATCTCCTTTTGGACCTTCTCTTCATGCCCCGGCCTCCCTCACCTCCCGCTTGGTAGCACCAAGTTCTTGTTCACCTATTAACCTGAGAATACATAAAGTGGAAACATTAGGAAGCAAGCTATCCTTACTAGTGAAATCAAAGGAACTTAGGATCAGATTCACCTATTTAGTGAGTTCCTTACTCTAACTCGAGTGATTGGTCCCTTGTAAAATTATTACAAAGATTCAACCATTGGACCAACACTAGTCTTGTCATTGTCATTGTTACTTGAATCTGATGATGGAGGTGATGATTGTGTAAATGAAGCCTTCACAATTGTGATATCCATATCTCCTCCCCCAATTGAAAAGGAGTCGACCTCAACTCTATAGGGTTAGTAGAAGCAAAGAAAGGTGACAAATATACAACAATGAATGTAGCACTAGTATCATAATTATCATCAGACAGTTCTAACTTATAAGCATTTAAAATCCTAGCGAGTAAACCGCGCTCTAATACAAAGATGATATAGGGTCGCCCAATCTTCTCGATGTAGGATTGGATACTCACGGGAGTCTTGATGAATTGTAGTGATCCTTCAATGCCAGTGCAAGGGACAAACACTCTTTAATCCACCAAAACACACTCGCGTCGATTTCGCCGACCACCAAATGAAGATCTATTGTGCACCCAATTCCTAGCGGAAAGGCTAAATGATCTTGATTGAAGAACACTCTCTAATTCCCTATGGAACACAGCAGCAACAAAGAATACAAGCCATGAACATAATAGATTGATTTCTCAAAAAGGTGGTCTCCCTCTCAAGAGAGAGGTGGCGGCTGCATATAGGGGTTTGGCCACCCCTTCCCACATGCACACCAATGGCCCACACCCCCACACTTGGGCTAGAGTTTCCCCCTCATGCTCCCACTAGGCCTAAGGCCCATTATAAACATTTCTTATTCGGTTTGGGAGCCCATAACACAAACTAGCTCCAATTTGGGCCACATCACAAAATGGAAAACATGTCTTTGTAAAAGTGTAAACACTGGCATTTCTATGGATGGGCTAGCCACATGACTTGGGTTTGCTCCTCCCTTGGATGTATTCATTCTTTTGTTGTCTGGTGCCAGCCGAATGGGCCTTCTTCCACTAGAATTTGGCCGCATGGGTCTTCCCCTTTGGATGCTTGGCTACATCATCACATGTGCTTGGCTCTTGCTCTGGTCATTGGGGTCTTTGGTGCTTCAAGAACATTATCACGTACACTTGGAGTAGAAGATGTGTTTGCAGTATGGATGTCCTCATCACACTAACTCTTCCTCTTCTGCTCCAAAAGCTTCTGATGCATCAACATCTACGTGAAACAAGAGAGAAAATCCAAATAAATACAAAACATAACAAATGAACTCCAAAAATTAAATAAAAACTGTTGGAACATAGAGCTTGATTTTATATGAATTTAGAGACTTGAAAGAGCTCAATCGAAGGTCGTATGTGAGAGAACAGACTTTCAGAAGTTGGTTCAGCTAAGATATTCGATAAAAGAAAAGGGAGAGAGAATAGTGACTGACAAGTGGGACTAGGGAATATTCCATGAATTTTTTTTGGATTAAAAATGATAGAGGCTAACAGTTAGGTCCCACAGTGACCAAGTCCACGGGCTAGGTTTGGGTTCACGATGGATTGGGCCTATGAAATAGTGACTAACACGTGGTGAACTTGGTTGACCGAACCGATCTAGGGTAGCCTTGTGTGGTGGTTGACATGGCAGCTGACTCGGCGCTAGCGTGGCACTAACATGGCCAACAACAATGGTGCTAGTGCATAGGAACCTAGGGCTTCAACGACAGTGGTGATGGGATGGGGTTTCTAGGGATGCGAAGTAGCAAAATCGAGAGAAGGGGACAATGGCGAACACGATGAGAGGCACGTGGGAACCAATGGTCAATAGAGACAAACGAACGTGAGGTTTGAGTGGCGGCGAGGGATGCCTTGTATGGTGTGAGGAGGCGGCACAGAGGTGGAATCTAGCTCAAGCATGATGGAGCGATAGGTGGGGCCACACGTCAGTGATGGCGGAGACATGGGACACGGGACACACACACATGCAACGCTGGTGGTAGCACAGCTGGAGTGGGCCGACGAAGCGGGCTGGGTTGTAGCATGGAGAGAGATGGGCTACGGCCCAAGAGAATAGAGAGAGATAGATATGGGCTGGAGAGAATTTGACCCGCGAAGACTTTTGGAATTTCAATTAGTTTTTATTTTTAGAAAATACTAAAAATTCAAATGAGCCTAGAAAAATAGCAAACAAGCTAAAAAAGTTGAGAACATTTAGGAAAATACTTTGGAGCATGAGGAACTTAAGTACAATATTTTTAGATTTATTTCTATCTGGATTATTCACATTAAATTATTTTAATTTCATAAAATTTACTTTAAGCTTTACTTAATTTTAGAAAATCCTGAAAATTTTAGAAATTACTATTTTGACTAAAGGACTTTTGAAAACCAAAAATTGGGATGTTACATATTGTAGCGTGCACAATATGATATTTCGATGGAACAATTATTCATATTATGATGGAATTTATTGTATATGCATATAGTGTAGACAGTAAGCACTATGAGATTTATGTGGACCCCACTACATCAACACACCCATAGCTCCGTTAGAGCATCCAAAGTGTTGAGTACCCAAAGAGGTACTTGTAGTGGTTGTAGACCAAACAGAGAGAGAGAGTAGTGTGGTAGTGGAGAGTTAGGTGAGTAATGCTTAGGGTTTCCCCCATGGCCTGGATGGCGTATATATATATATTCCCATGGGGAGTGTTTTACAATTATGCCCTTACACTCAAATATCCCCCTCAGGGGCATTTATGTCATTATATATGTCCCATTTTGGGCCTTACAGCCTTCTAACAGGCCGGCTGGGCTTAGGTGGGGGCCACCCCTACAACAGGAGCCTCTCATGGTGAAGGGCTTCACGGGCCGAAGCCATGTTGCTGAGCCATTTGGCCCCCTCCGTCCCCGCGGCCTGTGAACTTCTGTATTGTTGGATGGAGTCGCATTGTCTGGTGTAGTCCCTATCTCGCACCGAGGATACAGCGTCGAGCGAGTTGCCAAAGCTGTCCTTGACAACAGGGTTCTTCGGTGGTGGAGCCAAAGTCGAAGCGAAGACGGGCTCGTGCTGCGGACACGCCGAGGCGCGGGGCAGGTCCGTCTCTCGTGCACAAAGCCGCGGCTGAGGGCGGGGTCTCCCTACGGAAACAGGTCCAAAGCGAGCTCTTCGTGGAGGTGCTTTCCGAGGTTCGATAGCGGAGTCAACATGTGGCCTGACAGCTTCGCGATCCGGAGTCGACGTCTTAATGGCAGCGAGAATCACGCCGACCCCTGAGGCGTCAAGGTCTGGCAGCTGCGGCCGTACACGCTGTCCCGATGAAAAGGTACACACGACGAGATGCTACTGGCGCGTCGTGCGCTGTCAGCGGTCGCACGACTACGGTCACGCATTCCTTCCCAAGAGGGGGGACGCAAGGTAGGACGCGATTAGTGCGTCGTGTGCTATCAGGCGGCCTGCAACTGCGCAGCGGTTGCGTTTCCCAATCGTGGGGAGCCGAACCGCTAGGCTACCACCGGTTGCCCTCCCGATTGTGGGGGAGGTGAGAGGGCTTTATATACCCTTGCCACCGGCCTGCGAGCATTCTTCCCGTTTGCTCATTCGCTCGCTTGCCGTTGTTTCGCTCTCTTTTGTCCCCACTTGCTGGCGCGATCTGCCTCAGCCCCTGTTCACTTGGCCTTGCACTTTAGAGGAGAATGGCTTACCACGAAGATCCCGCTCGCTGGCTCAGCGGCAGCGCCTCATCTAGCCAGCGCAGTTTGACGCCACCACCGGCGGAATACTCTCTGGTGGTTCGTGAGCCACCGCAGGTCGATAAGTGGTGGGAGGCCATGGAGAAGTCGGAAGGCCGTTGCTCCCGTGTGCTAGGAGATGATCAAGACTCTCCTTCGGGAGAAAAAGCTGGAGGACCGTGCAGGGGTTCGCCTACTTGCCCATGATGAGACGGAGCTGCACCCGGAGGAGTCGGAGGCGATTGTCTTCGTCGCGTTTTTCGAGGTCGGGCTTCGAATGCCCGCCACGCTCTTCACCAGTGAGGTCCTGCGGGCTTATGGGTTGGAGCTGGTGCAGTTGACCCCGAACACGATAGCTCACCTGGCTGTTTACGTCTGGGCGACGCGAACAAAGGTGTCCATCCCAGTGCAAACCTATTCACCCTTCTTCATGATGCGCGGTGCCAGCCGAAGAGGGTCGAAGGGGGGCGCTATCGAACTTCGGCAGCGTCAACTTCATGCTGAGGTCGCACTACATGACGCTCTTCCCCTCATTGGCGACGCGAGGGAAGTGGGAGTCCGACTGGATGCGACGGTGGTTCTACCACCGTGTGACGAGCACCAGTGGTCTTCGGTGCCGAGGAGAGCCAATATCTTTCAACAATTCACCGGGTGTGAGGCCGAAGGGCGCCGACGAACAGAAGGCGCAGAGGCTTACCGGTATGACCCTCCGGTTCAACATGCGCGACCTCACCGAGGAGTTCACTGTGTACGGGGTGGCGCCGCTTTCCAGCCGGTGGAAGTATGAGCGAGGTCGCACCCGGCGAGATGGCGTTCACCCGATAGTATCTTCTCTTCCGAAGCCCTCCGCTCCTTGCAAGCTCTTCGGACATAGGCTGCGTACATATGTATGCATGTAACCTTTTTGTGAATGATGCTTCACCTCGCATGTAGGGCTTTGGCTGGAAAATGCGGAGTGCACAGTCGTTGCGTTCCTTGGGCCGTACACGGCCAAGGAGCACGAGCTGTGCGAAGCCACGACCGCCTCGACGAAGCTAGGGCGGATAAATCGAGTCTACGAAGCTCTGGACATCCCCATGCCGGAGCGCACAGCACCGGCCCCGACCCGGACTTGCCGCCAAGGTGGGAGCATCTCCGTCCCGGCGCAGAGCCCGGTCTGATGCTGCCATATTCAGCCCGTCGACTGTGTCCCCGGCGGCGACCATCGAGACCGGTGGTACGACCGGCGCCAGGTCCGGACCCGCCGGCTCGGAGGAGGACATTGCCCCCCACCGAGGGAGCTGCGGGAGGCGCTGAGGAGACGGGCCATGGCCCCAAGGTTAGGAGGGCGAGGTCTCGTCGCCTACACCGACCGCCGCAGCCTCATTGCCTGCGCCGACTATCGTGGCCGCGAAAGCGGCCGAGGGAGCATCCCCGAAGTCTCCAAGGGTGAAGCGCTCACGGATACGATCACCGTTCCCCTCGAAAGAGGGGTTCAACGTGGCGGGTGGTGTCGCCGGGGACTTGGAGTCCGATGGGGAAACCCTCTAGGACGAGGAGGAACTCGCCACCCCCATCGCAGATGAAGCCCCCATGGCCCAGCTCGAGGCAAGGCGGACACTCCCCCATGCCATGGAGCCAACCGGGGCGGGGGTGACACCCCCCGTGCCCCAGTTGAGGACGTCGAAGGTAGCTGCAATCCTTTCTCCTCCTACGACTTCGCACGGCTCTCTCTGATTTGCTCACTCATTTCGTCATCAACATCAGGCGAGACGAGGTCTCCCGGACACAGCCAAGGATCGAGCAACAGAGACGACCACGAAGTTCCCACCCTTCCTCCCCAGGACGCGATGTCCACACCAGGTGCTACCGAAGTCGCTGGCGCGGAGGCTCGCCGGCCGGCCATCTCTGACTTCATTCCCCGGTCAGAGATGCTTCGGGTCTTTCATGAGGTCGCAGAGTGCACTCACTCCAACCTAGATCGGCAGGTGCTGTCAAGGTGCGGGACTGGGCTCCTGGCGGGCGCGTTGGACGCCTCAGAGATGAGGGTAGGTGCTTAGGTTCACGACCTATGCCGCAGTCGAGGGCTTCACTAACATCCGCACTTTTTGCAAACCCTTGCACTCAACCGAGCCTTGGAGGACGCACGTATCCGCGAGCAGAGAATGATGGAAGGCCAGCTCCAAGCTGCCGAGGAGGCCCACGCTGCCAAGGATGAGCACATTCGCTTGTTGGAGATGGAAAGGGTGAGGGCGATCTCCAACGCGCAGATACTCATTGCGGAAGCGGAGTGCGCGACGGCGGAAGCGCAACGTGCTGCAGCGGAGGCCCAGCGTGCAGCGACGGAGGAGCGCGATGGCCTGCTCCAACAGATTGCAACGTTGGAGGAGGTCCAGCTTGCCGCGTCCCTTCAGGAGAGGAACCGGACTCTGGGAGACGCGTCGGTGGCGGCGTGGGGGGCGATGGAGTCCTTGGAGAGTGCACACGCTTCGGCGAATTGGAGAGGGTTCGGACCTGGCCCTCTGCGGCACCAAGGCCTTCGGCGACCACTGTGGCTTTGCCAGTGTTTGTATTGCGTTCGCCATGCTCCACCACCGAGGGTGCCAGCACATCAACGAGCTGGACAACCCCTAGCTGGAGCTACTAGCCAGAACTGGGGCGATGTCGTGTGCCATTCGCACCGTTCGGCCCGTCGTCCAGGCCTTCTACAACCGGATTTGGGGCTACATCGGGGAGGGCGCGACCAAGGTGGCGCTGCAGCAAACACTGCGTAGGGAGGGAAACTTCGGCCAGTGGCTCGATGAAGTCCCCCGGCGCAATGAAGATGATGTCGCCGGTCCTGGGCGCGGTGCGGACCCACAGGTGTGAGGCTGGGGTCCGGTGTATAGGCGTGCGTTGGTGTGCGTTTGTTTTTGTAAGCCGGCGCCCTGTGACCCGCTCCTCTTGGCATGAATGAAATGGTATTGCCCAAATGTTCTAACGATCAATACTATTTTTTGCTCCAGGCAGATGTTTGATAGAGGCCGATTAGTACTTTCGGACCACATAATTCGACGGCATCTTCGGCGTTGGGCATGGGCGGAGCAGGCCCGGGACTTCTGGGCGACCCGTACTCCGACGGGTGATACTTCGACACAGAAGCACATGAAGGTGGAGCCAGGCGAGCAGCGACCTTAGGCGGTCGAAGGCACTTGTAAACCTTAGCCCTCCGCGAATGTAGTAGTCGAATTCGTGTAATCATTCCCTTATGAATGCAATAAAGGCTAGTTATAGCGCCTGCTTCCGGTCGACTCATAGTACTAGGTGTACCGGAAATGCCCAAACGTTAGGTAGACGTTCGAGTGCTCCATCCCCTACCCCTCGAAGTGGTGGCAGCGGAGCTAGCGCCTAGTTGAAGTAGACGCTCGAGCGCTCCGTCCCCTACCCCTCGAAGTGGTGGCAGCGGAGCTGGCACCTAGTCGAAGTAGACGCTCAAGCACTCCATCCCCTACCCCTCGAAGTGGTGGCAGCGGAGCTGGCGGCAAGTCGAAGTAGACGCACGAGTGCTCCACATGTCTTGTTTATACTCCGTAGAGTGCGTGCAGGTCCAACATCCACACATCTTATTTATACTCCGTAGAGTGCGTAGGGGCAACATCCGCGTCTTATTTATACTCTGGAGAGTGCGCAAGAACAACATCCACGCGCGCGGGAACAACATCTGCGTCTTTTTTTTATACTCCGGAGAGTACGCGCAGGCACAACATCCACGTGTGCGCGGGAACAACATCCGCGTCTTTTTTATACTCTGAAGAGTAAGCGTAGGGACAATGTCCACGCGTGCACGGGAACAACATCTGCGTCTTTTTTATACTCCGAAGAGTACGCGTAGAAACAACATCCACGCGTGCGCGGGAACAACATCCGCGTCTTTTTTTATACTCCGGAGAGTACGCGTAGGGACAACATCCATGCATGCGCAGGAACAACATCCACGTCTTTTTTTATACTCCGGAGAGTACGCGTAGGGACAACATCCACGCGTGCGCGGGAACAACATCCACACCTTTTTTATACTCCGAAGAGTACGCGTAGGGACAACATCCACGTGTGTGCGGGAACAACATCCGCGTCCTTTTTTTATACTCCGGAGAGTACGCGTAGAGCCAACGTCCATGCGTGCGCGGGAACAACATCCGCGTCTTTTTTTATACTCTGGAGAGTACGCGTAGGGACAACGTCCACACGTGTGCGGGAACAACATCCACATCTTTTTTATACTCCGGAGAGTACGCGTAGGGACAACATCCACGCGTGCGTGGGAACAACATCCGCATCTTGTTTATACTCCGGAGAGTGCGCGCAGAGCCGTGCCTCCGTGCGTCTTTGTGCAGAATGAGACAGTTTTGCAGACGATTGTCTTTATTAATCTCTCATTTGCGTGGGCGAGCGTCTTACAACAGGCAGGGTGCTAACCTTGCTACAAGCTTCCCTTCGGCACTAGACATAGTACCACCACAGCCTGTCCGCATTCCATGTGTGGCGAAGTGTCAGCACTTCCAGCGTTGCGAGGCGGTAGGCTCCCCGTTGCAAAGCTGCAGCGACGATGTATGGGCGCTCCCACTTGGATTCCATCTTGACGACAGTCTTCGCATGGAGCGCCATTTTGAGGATGAGGTCTCCTGGCTGGAACTCCCTTGAATATACGGTGCGGTCACGCGCGCGCGCCATTTGACGTGCATACTTCGCAATGTGCTGGGTGGCACTTACTCGATCTCCGTCGAGAAGGTCCAGGGACAATTCGCGCTCCTCCGCCGGCGCTTGGACGAGGACCCTCCTCGATCCCGCCTTAATTTCTTCGGGCATCACTGCCTCGTCGCAGAAGAGGAGTTTGAACGGTGTGAATCCTGTTGGGTGTGTCACCGTTGTGAGGAGGGACCAAAGGACGCTGTGGAGCATGTCTGGCCACTTGCCCTTTGGCAGCCTGACGAGGCGCTTCTTGACTCCGGCGGAGATGGCGCCATTCGCCCGCTCGACGGCTCCATTAGACTGCGGGTGCCCGACTGAAGTGAATTGGAGTATAATGCCCATACCGTCGTAGAATTCCTTGAATGGGGCAGAGTCAAATTGCAAGACATTATCGACGGTAAGCTCCCTAGGTACTCCGAAGCAGCATATGATGTTCTGCTAGAGAAAGCATTGCATGGTAGCGGAGGTTATCTTGGCTAGAGCGACAGCCTCCGGTGACCTAGAGAAATACTCCAAGGCGATTACCGCGAACCACAGGTCTCTTGGGGCCCGTGGACATGCCCCCACAACGTCGATGCCCCGACATGCCAGTGGCCACACTGGGGGAATGGGCTGCAAGCTCGTCAGGGGTCTACGAATAACCCGCCCCATCCATTGGCAGCATTAACACCGGTGCAAGAGGTTTGGGCGTCAGCAATGGCAGTTGGCCAGTGGAAGCCTTGCCTGAACACCTTGCCGACTAACGACCTCGGCGCCAGGTGCGAGCTGCAGAGCCTCGCATGAATCTCCACAAGGAGGCTCTTTCCCTCGTCGCATGAAAGGCATCGCAAGAGCGGAGCGCAGACTCCCTTTTTATAGAGTACACCGTCGAGCACCTGGAAAGACCTAGCGCGATGCTGTAGGCGTCGGAGCTCCAAGGGGTCATCTGGCTCCGCGATGCCCTGCAAGAAATAGTAGATGGGCTCTCACCAGTCGCCCTGTCGTGCAATTTGGTGGACGAGGGCCGCATCGCAGTTGTCTTGAGCGATGGCTGCCACGGGTAGGACTTCGTAGAATGCTCCTTCAGGAAGGGGAAGCTGTTAACTGGCGGCCTTCGTGAGGACGTCGGCTTGTTCATTATCAGCGCAAGGGATGACCTTAACCGTGATGCCCAGGAAGTGTCGCTCCTTCGCTCTTACAGCTGCCAGGTACTTGGCCAGCTCAAGGTCCTTGGCTGGTAGGATTTGTTGACGTGGCCCACCACTAGCCGTGAGTCGGTGCGGACAAGGACCCGTCATGCGCCAAGAGCTCTGAGCTTGGTGAGGCCAAAGAGCAGCGCCTTGTATTCGGCCGTGTTATTGGTGGCTAGGAATCCAAGACGTGTCGAGTACAGCAGGTGGTGCCCCTCTGGCGTAGTAACCACTGCGCCCACTCCAGCACCCGAAGCCCCGTACGCTCCGTCAGTGTTGAGCATCCACATCGGGTCCTCTAGCTGTTGGATGTGCTGGGCCGGTAGGGTCCATTCCGCGAGGAAGTCCGTGAGGACCTGAGATTTGATTGCCGTTCACGAGGCATATGTCAAAGAGAACGGCGTGAGCTCAGCGGCCCACTTGCCAATGCGCCCCGTAGACTCCTTATTATGTAGCATCTCCGCCAGAGGGAACGAGGATGGGCTCGCGGCTGTTCGCCTGTTCTGGCGTGGGCTCCGGCGTGACTATCGGCGGGGTCGGCTGACTCTGAGCCTCTTGCATATCTTGCACAGCTCCACAGAGGTCCGCCAGCTCCCATTGGAGCGTGCCGATGGCCGTCAGTAGGGCGCTCTCCACCATTGCCGCGGCTGAGGCTATCGGCGCGCCTGTCTACACTACCGGGACAGTGGCAACAACGGCCTGCACTTCCAGGTTGCCCGATGCACCGGTGTGGTGGATTTCGGAGTCGGTGACAAGGCCGACATTGCCGCCGGAGCCGCCATCGCTCCGCACGGGTGTAGGGCGATGGCGTGCGGCGTGGGCATCGGCGTTCGCCTCGACAACCCGGTCGATCTTTGCTGGTGTCGACCGTCGCGCCAGCGGTGGAGTCGATCATCGCGCGCGGGGTAGGGTCGACCGTCACGCCTGCGGTGGGGTCGACCGTCGCTCCCTGAGCGTCGATGATGTTCGTTGCTGCCGCGCCCACGTTGACGTCTGCGCTCGCGATCACCGACGCCGAAGCTCTAGTGTTGACATGAAACCCCGTCGTGCCCTTCCTCTTCTTCTCCACCGTCGACGATGAAGCTTTCTTTGGTGCCATCCTTCTTCAGATCTTGGAGCTTGCTCTCGTTCTTCCCACGGACGGCGCCAACTATAGTGGTTACAGACCAAACAGAGAGAGAGTGGTGTGGTAGTGGAGAGTTAGGTGAGCAATACTTAGGGTTTCCCCCATGGCCTGGATGGCGTATATATATTCCCATGGGGAGTGTTTTACAATTATGCCCTTACACTAAAATATCCCCCTCAGGGGCATTTATGTCATTATACATATCCCATTTTGGGCCTTACAACCTTCTAACAGGCCGGCTGGGCTTAGGTGGGGGCCACCCCTACAACAGTACTAATTAAGGTGGGACCCATAGAAAGGTACCAAATTAGCACAAAATGCTCCCGTGTATAGTGCCTCTCAGTGGGACCCGTAGAATAAATAAAAGAAAATCCCCATCTTCTGCTCGCACTAACCTCAACCATCTCCATCCTCTCTCTCCCAACTTTCTTCCTCCCCTCCCTCTAATTTGCCACTGTCGGTGAGGACATGACACATACGGGGAGGTCAGCAACTACTCTTGAGTGCCTCCATCCTCTCGTCTTTCCGTGCCATGGCAAGGCCAAAATTGGAGGTGGTGGCACTCATGGAGAGCCTACTGGATCTAGAGGTGGCGACGGCCATAATGAGGAATCCCCTTCTGGTGCAAGTGCGATGATGTGGATGAATGCGGTGGCCACGACAAGGCCTCCCTCTCCCCGCATGAGCACAACGATGTGAGCTGGTGACGACCATGACGAGGCCTCCCCGCATGAAAATTTTCCCTTGGCTTTGGTACAAAGTTGGAAGCAACACTAGGCTTGAAATTGGTACCAGATTTTTTCCGGTGTATACCGATACAAAGTCCTCTAACTTCTTGATACCAGCTAAAAGCATACATTGGAGATGCTCTTGCAACCACCAAGACAAATTGAATGTCTTTTTTTCTTTTTCGTGCGCTTTCTTTCAAATAAGAAAATCTTTACCCAGATGCATGTCACATTGGAGCATTAAAGATTTAGGATCTATAATATTCCCCGCATCCCCAATACCGGCTAAAAGCATACATTGGAGATGCTCTTATGAGAGACCATGTGGAGGTATCTCCATTTGTGTGATGAGTAATTGACTTTTGTTTTGGAAAATTTGAGTTTGATTTGAGCTCTCTGTGCGTTGTTGGAACTGACGGACGCGGGAGCAATCGGAACGGTCCAAACATCCCGTATGCGATCAGTCGGGCGCGGGACCGATTGGATCGGAACGGTCCGAACGTCCCGTATGCGGTCAGTCGGGCGTGGGAGCGATCGGAACGGTCCGAACGTCCTCGGTTGTGATCGGCTCGGTCCGAATGTCCTTGGTTGCGATCGGAAGGGTTCGAACGCACCAGGCTGAGGTCGTAAGCGGTCGGAAGCATCCGAAAATCGTGAATGTGGTCGTAGACACTTTGAAACCGGTTGTTTGACCTGTAGGATTGATCGGTTGAGCTGGAAATCTAGTCGTATGGGATTAGGATGCATATTCTGTTGATTTGACAGGTTGGACTTCATCTTGAGTAAGTATGACTCTTTGATGCTATTTGTGCTTTCATGTATCGAGCGGTGCTATTTGATGTGTTCTTGTCTATGTTGGCTGCAGGACGTCGAGGCGGAGTCGTGGTGAGACACGAGGTGACCGGACTAGACGCAGGTGGCGTTGAGGTCAGAACGGTCGGAGGTGTCGAAGACGGCGGAGACTCGAGGTGGTTGTGAGGCTTGGACGACAAGGAACGAGGAAGCTTCCAGGAAGGTGCAGGAGGGGTGTTTCGGTAAAAACGCAAAGCTGCATACGTGGAAGCGGGTTCCGTTCGAGTTGGCGGGCGTAACGGGTTGGAGACCCGTTAGCCAAGGCCTATATAAGGAGAGGCTGTCTCCTTGAGGGCAGAGAGTTGATTCAATGGCTTTGGGAGAGAGTTAGGGTTTGTATTGGTCAAAAGAGTCTTTAGGAGGTGGTTTTGCCTTTGCTCTTTAGTGGTTGAGAAGGGCAGAAGGTGTCTCCTTCGTTCATCCTCCCTGTGTGTTGTGTCTCCTCCAAGCATGTAGTGAGTAGATGAGTTCTTGGCTTGGGGAGAGGGAGAGATTGGAGTGATAAGCATGTAATCTCCCTTGTTCTAATGTCCATGCGTATCGGGACTCCTCTGTATTCCTTTTGCTCCAATGCATGAAAATCTGAAGTTTGATTCTCTTTGTTCTCGTTTCTCCTCATTTGGTGATTTCTTGACCTTTTGAGTTTCTTGTTGTTTCTTGCTGGGAAGGCCCAAATGGGTTGCTCTATGTTGGGATGATGCCTCAAGATCATTTGATCAAGTTTCCCAAGAGCAAACTTCGTTTAATTTCAGATTTGGGTTTTTAAGCCTCCCTGTTCTTCATTTCCTCTTCTAGGGTTTAATGCAAATCTTGATTCCCTTCGCGAGATGGCTTGAGGCTATCGCCACCGCGTGCCATGTCTCGAATCGAGTTTTTCTTCGGGCTCACTTGCACCGTACTTCTTATGAGTTGAGATATGGGCGAAAGCGCAGTGTATCTCATTTTCGTGTGTTTGGTTGCAAGTGTTTTATTCTGAAGTCCGGGAACCTAGACATGTTCAAGTCACGTTCTTGTGATGGTATCTTTCTGGGTTACTCGACTTCCTCGCGGGCTTATCGGGTTTGGAACTGCGAGTCTAGTAAAATGGTAGAGACCTGCGAGGTGACCTTCGACGAGGCTAGTCCGGGGACTAGGCCCGATATCTCAGGTTCTTTAGAGCAGTCCGAGCCCATCTTCGTGGATGACGAGGACGATGGAGATGAAGGTTGTCTACCTGATCCAGTCCCTCATCCACCCCTTGAGGTGCCCTCTTCCACTGCACCTCAAGGTGATCAGCCCATGCCTACTGCTTCTTCTGGAGCTAGTGGCTCTGTTCCTACCTCGTCAGCTCATGAGGTAGAGGCCACTTCTTCATCTCATCCTGGACCTCCTCGATATATCCAGAAAGCTCATCCTTCTGAGCGGATTATTGGAGACCTCTTTGAGCGTGTCACATGCTCAAAGTCTGCCACGTCACTCTTTTGTCTCCATTCTACCTTTGTTGCCTCCTTTGAGCCCAAAGACGTTTGTCATGCTCTATCTGACGAGTCTTGGGTCAATGCCATGCATGAGGAGTTGGAACATTTCGAGAGAAACAAGGTTTGGTCGCTTGTTGAGCCCCCTCGTGGTCACAATGTCATTGGGACCAAGTGGGCGTTCAAGAATAAGTAGAGTGAGGATGGGGTGGTTGTTCGGAACAAGGCTAAACTGATAGCTCAGGGGTTTTCTCAGGTTGAGGGTCTAGACTTCGAGGAGACCTTTGCCCCTATAGCTAGACTTGAGGCCATTAGAATCCTGCTTGTCTTTGCAGCTTCCAAGGGTTTCAAGCTTTACCAGATGGACGTCAAAAGTGCCTTCCTCAATGGCTTTATTGAGGAAGAAGTCTATGTCCGACAGCCTCTAGGTTTCGAGAACCCCAAATACCCTAACCATGTCTTCAAACTTTCCAAAGCGTTGTATGGACTTAAGCAAGCCCCTAGAGCTTGGTATGAGAGGCTTAAGTCCTACTTGTTGGGTCATGGGTTTGAGATGGGTAAAGTAGATAAGACCTTGTTCATTCGCCGGCATGGCACTGATCTTCTGCTCGTCTAGATTTATGTGGACGACATCATTTTTGGCGACACCTCGCATGCTCTCATTTCCCAGTTTTCCAATGTCATGAGCTCGGAGTTTGTGATGAGCATGATGGGCGAGTTGACCTTCTTCCTTGGTTTCCAAATTAAGCAGACTCGGGAGGGTACATTCCTGCATCAAGGCAAGTACACCCGTGACCTCCTGAGACACTTCGACATGAGTGATGGCAAGCCTGTGTCGACTCCCATGGTGTCTTCCGCCACACTTGACCCAGATGAGGAGGCGAGCCAGTTGATCAGAAGGGGTATCGTAGCATGATAGGCTCCCTCTTGTACCTCACTGCCTCGAGACCGGACATACACACTTGTGTGTCTTTGTGCGGTTTGAGCTTCTCTCGCATATCTCACCGCCAGGCGGTGAAGCGCATTCTTCGGTACCTTCGAGCTACCATTGATTATGGTATCTGGTACTCTTCCTCTTCCTGTCTTTCCCTTAGAGCCTACTCGGATGCAGACTTTGCGGTGTAGGATAGATAGGAAGAGCACTTCTGCACTGCCAATTCATTGGCACTTCTCTCGTTCTGGTCCTCGAGGAAGCATCCGGAGTTGCACACCCGCTGCAGAGGCCGAGCACGCGTTGTTGCAGCCGATTCTGTCGTAGCTGTGTGCTTGGATGGCCGACCTGCGGGACTTTGGGTTAGTCATAGATAGTGTTCCACTCTTTTGTGATAACACTTCTGCGATTAACATTGCTAAAAACCCAGTGCAGCACTCTCGGACCAAGCACATTGATATTGGCTATCACTTCCTTAGAGACCATGTAGAGAAAGGTGACATAGTGCTCCAGTTTGTGGAGAATGACCACCAGTTGGCTGATATCTTCACCAAGCCCTGGATAGTTCGAGGTTTTCAGCTCTGCGGGGAGAGCTTGGGGTGGTGTGTCCTTATGGGCTATTGTGAGGCGGAGCTTTGTGCTTTACTGCTTTACTATTTTGTTTATGCTCTTACTCCTTGCTATTGCATTGCATTTTGGGTGCATTGGGGTTAGTCCTTCTAGCATATGTTAGAGTGGTCTTCTTGTCTAGCTGTTTAGATTTCCTGCTCTTATCTTGTGTTTCTAGGATGCTGCTTATTAGCTGTTCTCTTCTTACTAGGTTGAGCTTACTCACTGCTTTTAGGTTCTAGCGAGGATCGGGCCACCCTCGGGTAGACATGGTATGTGTTTGCTCCTTAGTCTATTTGATGACCAGTTGATAGTCCTAGAGTCATATGGGGTAGATAAGAGTCAGTCTGAGCCATAGTTGTTTTTATATCTTATCTATGCTTTAAGGACTGCCTGTTTGCTGTTTTCTTTCCCAGCTTCTCGATTTATTGCTTTGGTTCAGTGGGAGTTTATTTGGGAGCTTCTGGAGCTTAATATTGACATAACTCAACTTGAACTAAAAGTTGCATCTCATGTTGAGGGGAAGCTGGATTTTCTTGCATTTCAGCATTCTGCATTGTAATATAACTACTTTGAGCATTGATTATTATCCTGTTATGACATGTTTACAATGTTTTACACCTTGCCATGACTTGTGCTTATTTGCTAGATTTATCATGACTTCATATGTGTATACTAGCTTTTGCCATGATAAATTAATTAAAAATTGCTCAATTTACATTAAAACTTGTCATGCTAACATTTGAGTCTAATCTTTCTTGAGCTATCCTATTATGATTCATGCCATGTCAAATAGGCTGAGTTGAGCGTTGAATCTCTATTGAGCCTTAGATTGAGCTTTGTTAGTCTCTTGATGCAGCATGAGTTAGTACAACATGTTTAAAAAGCAAAACGATCTCTTTTGTGCGAAAAAACTGATTTCACCAATTCTTTCTCATGAGACGGCTTGCCATTGCACTAGGCATGAACTCAGAGGGAGTTTTGGATGACCTAGACTATCTTCTTAAGCTTCTTGCTTGGAGTAGTCGCATAAGGCTTGAGATCTAGCACATAACAAAAAATTTGGGTTGGAAACGACCATGTACCTTAAAAAGACAATGTTTTATGTGCTCAATTTGCTTAAGCTACAAAAAGAACCAAGTACTTGAACCAATATTTCATTCTTGAGCATAGCACTCTATTTGGTCTCAATTGTAGCTTCTTAGTTCTGCTTAGCTTATTGACATTGCCTGCATCATCCTTGGATACCTCTAGCTAGACTTTGATCATTGATGACTTGACATGTTCACAACTTGCACTAAATTTAAGATTGTCATATATTTGGCTTAGCTGGCTTATATATATCTTGTCATGATCTAGATAGCATTCTATTGAGTTATGGCTTGATGTAACACTTAATGGTCAGTTTGGATAATTCTCATGGCTCTAAATGCTTAGAATAAATCAACTTCAGCCATTTCATCCATCTTGGTGACCTTGTTCTCTTCCTTGCATCCTTGATGTGTTTATTGCCAAAAAGGGGAGAATAGTGGTAGAGAAAGCCATTTTGGGAGCTTTGAGGAAAAATTGCTCTTTCTTGTTCTTCCTTTTGCTCCTTGTGTCAACATGGTCATTAGCTTCATTTCCTTTCTTTGGACCATGTTTGACTTCCGTCTTGCATTTCAAACTCAACTTTGTGCTTTTTCGGGGTTTGTCAATATACTCATCAAGGGGTAGACTGAGAGACCATGTGGAGGTATCTCCATTTGTGTGATGAGTAATTGACTTTTGTTTTGGAAAATTTGAGTTTGATTTGAGCTCTCTGTGCGTTGTTGGAACTGACGGGCACGGGAGCAATCGGAACGGTCCGAACATCCCGTATGCGGTTAGTCGGGCGCGGGAGCGATCGGATCGGAACGGTCCGAACGTCCCGTATGCGGTCAGTCGGGCGCGAGAGCGATCGGAACGGTCTGAACGTCCTCGGTTGTGATCAGCTCGGTCCGAATGTCCTTGGTTGCGATCGGAAGGGTTTGAACGCACCAGACTGAGGTCGTAAGCGGTCGGAAGCGTCCGAAAATCGTGAATGTGGTCGTAGACACTTTGAAACCGGTTATTTGACCAGTAGGATTGATCGGTTGAGCTGGAAATCTAGTCGTATGAGATTAGGATGCATATTCTGTTGATTTGACAGGTTTGGACTTCATCTTGAGTAAGTATGACTCTTTGATGCTATTTGTGCTTTCATGTATCGAGCGGTGCTATTTGATGTGTTCTTGTCGTGTTGGTCGCGGGCCGAGGCGAGTCGTGGTGAGACACGAGGTGACCGGACTAGACGCAGGTGGCGTTGAGGTCAGAACGGGCGGAGGTGTCGAAGATGGCGGAGACTCGAGGTGGTTGCGAGGCTTGGACGACAAGGAACGAGGAAGCTTCCAGGAAGGTGCAGGAGGGGTGTTTCGGTAAAAACGCAAAGCTGCATACGTGGAAGCGGGTTCCGTTCGAGTTGGCGGGCGTAACGGGTTGGAGACCCGTTAGCCAAGGCCTATATAAGGAGAGGCTGTCTCCTTGAGGGCAGAGAGTTGATTCAATGGCTTTGGGAGAGAGTTAGGGTTTGTATTGGTCAAAAGAGTCTTTAGGAGGTGGTTTTGCCTTTGCTCTTTAGTGGTTGAGAAGGGCAGAAGGTGTCTCCTTCGTTCATCCTCCCTGTGTGTTGTGTCTCCTCCAAGCATGTAGTGAGTAGATGAGTTCTTGGCTTGGGGAGAGGGAGAGATTGGAGTGATAAGCATGTAATCTCCCTTGTTCTAATGTCCATGCGTATCGGGACTCCTCTGTATTCCTTTTGCTCCAATGCATGAAAATCTGAAGTTTGATTCTCTTTGTTCTCGTTTCTCCTCATTTGGTGATTTCTTGACTTTTTGAGTTTCTTGTTGTTTCTTGCTGGGAAGGCCCAAAATGTGTTGCTCTATGTTGGGATGATGCCTCAAGATCATTTGATCAAGTTTCCCAAGAGCAAACTTCGTTTAATTTCAGATTTGAGTTTTTAAGCCTCCCTGTTCTTCATTTCCTCTTCTAGGGTTTAATGCAAATCTTGATTCCCTTCGCGAGATGGCTTGAAATTTGGCATGGAGAGTCCAGAGGCTATTAAGTAGCTATCCTCAAAGTTTCATGCCAGAGGATCAAAGGTCGGGGAGAAATTTGGGTTTTGGTGTTGGCTCTGTATCTATTCAGATTTTGGGTCAAATCTGAAATTCTTGTTCTTTTCCTTTGATCTCTTGGTTTCGTAGAGCCCCATGCTATTTTGTTTGTTGTGGTAGTGCTTTGAGCTAAAAAGATTGGGAAGAAACATTCAATTTCTCAGTTTTTGAAGTTCTGAAATTTTCAGGTTTCGGTGAGCTGTCTTCTGTTTTCTGCGTGCAGTACTACCGCTCCTCGAGAGGTACTACCGCTCAGAGGTAATACCGCTCGGCTCAGTGGTACTACCGCCCAGAGGTAATACCGCTCGTCTCGTGATACTACCGCTTCGATCGACACGCTGCTCAAATTATTTTTCTTGATTGTTTTTTCTCGGATCTGGTTTATCCTTGTTCTTTGTGACTTCCAAGAGTGCATATCTTCTATCTTCATAGCTTCCATAGCTATTGGAGAAGAAGCATAATTGTGGATACTTGAGGGGCGAATTTAATTTTTGAAAGCGACATTCACCCCCCTCTGTCGCCATTTCGGTCCAACATCTTACAACTACCAAGACAAATTGAATTTGCCTTTTTCCCTTTTTTGTGCGCTCTCTTTCAAATAAAACAATCTTTACCAAGATATATATCACATTGGAGCATTAAAGATTTAGGATCTATAATATTCGCTACATCCCTAATATCTCCCTTTACAACCCCCCTCCCCCCACCTCATCTACTCTTCCTCTCTCCTTGCATTTTGTCTCACGGGTGGCACCATTCCTTGTGATCCCCTACGTCGCTTTGGTTGGTGCACCCTCACAAATCATTAGGGCTGGAAACGAGCCGAGCCGAGCCGGCTCGAGCCAGGCTCGGCCGAGCTCGGTCAAAGACGTGGCTCGGCTCGGCTCGTTTTGGAAACGAGCTACGCGGGAGGCTTGGCTTGGCTCGACTGCCGGCTCGAGCCAGCTCGCGAGCCCGACCGAGCCAAAAAGGGTTGCCGCTGCCGACCGAGCCAAAATGGCTCGCAAATGCCCGAACGAGCCATTTTGGCTCGCCGATCGCCGAACGAGCCATTTTGGCTCGCGCTCACTGAATACCCATCACGATTCACACAGAGCGCGAGCAAAGACAGCAGAAATAAATAATAGTGCATTTGGATGTAATATTAATAGCATATCGATTTAATACTTGAATGGCTTTTAACGGTGATATAACGATCTTGTGCTTGAATGAGCCAAAATGGCTTGAATGAGCCCAAACGAGCCAAAATGGCTTGAATGAGCCCAAACGAGCCATTTTGGCTTGAACTTCAGCAATCGCAGAGAGCAAGCAGAGAGCATTCACACTTCACGAGGAGCATTCACCATTCGCGAGCACCCCGTGGAGATGGAGGCCGCAGAGGCTTGATGGCGGCGCCCTCACGCGCCGGCCGGTGGCGGTGATGCAAGCGCGAGGAAGATGCCGCCACCGCGGGGAAGACGCGCCGCCGCCGCGAGACGGCGAGAGGAGGCGGCGGTGGCGGTGGGGCTACGGTTAGGGGTTTGGGGTGGGAGTGGGAGCGGAGCCGGGAGGGGAGGTGGGGAGGAGGCGAGGCCGAGTGGTGGAGGTGAGCGGGAGGCCACGGCGGAGGAGGTGGGGTCATGGCGGCGCGGAGGGGATGGGGAGAGGGAATGGAGATGGGAGGAGGTGAGATTCCGTGGCGATGGGAATCTAGGGATTCATGAAGTAGGAGGCAGCAGGCACCAGGCAAGAGTCGCAGGACCGCAGGAGTGGGTGGGAGATGGACGGGAGATGTGAGCCAAATAGCTCGTGAGCTGGCTCGCGAGCGGCTCGAGCTCGGCTCGTTTTTCACGAGCAGAAAGCGAGCTTGGCTCGGCTCGAAATTTAACGAGCTCGAGCCGAGCCGGCTCGGCTCGTAACGAGCTCGAGCCGAGCCACGAGCCTCAAGCTATTTTTCCACCCCTACAAATCATCACCACCATCTATCACCATCATGTCTTCCCCTGTAGATGACCTAGTTGGCTGTTATTATGTGCGTTCGCCGCTACAATCGCCGCAAGTTTTCATCGGCCCAGTTCTCGTCGGCCCACTGCTACAAGCTATGGCCCGCCTCCTCCTTTACAACGGCCACCTCAGCCATTTATTCCCCTTCGTCTGCTCTGCTACTGATCAAACACAAGTCAGGCTAGGCACGGCCCCTCGACGGACTGACGGACTATGTGGCGGCGGTGGGGCCCAGCTGACAGAGAAGAAACCTAAAAAAGGGGGTTAAACGGAAAACGCGACGACCTGTTCAGGGTCGTCGTGTCTCCACCTCCTCCGAACAAACGCCGCACCAAAATCCCGCACAACATTTCCCCATCCTCACCAAACCCCACAACCCAAATTTTAGGGTTTGCAATCATCTCTCCGTGCGCGGATCCAATTGCTCCGGTCAGGTACGGAAATCTTTACTTCCTCTCCTCCTCCCTTGGTTCAAATCTTGAATTATGTGCCGCTCTTGCCGGATCGGTAGCTTGTATCCGTAGATTGGTCAGGGAATTCGTGCTAGGGATTCTGTATTCGGTTTGTTTTCTTTGGGCTTAAAGATTCGGTCTTTAGCGAATTTGGAGGTGAATTTAGGGATGAATCGCTGCGCTTGGCCTGGATCTGTACTGAATTTTGGGATCATTTCTCTGTTGGAGGGATTGACCGTAAGGCATATGCACAAGTCGTCGTAAGGCTGTCACTTTTCCATCCTTCTGTATCTACGATAGAATATCTGGTGGGATAAATTGTTCGTCGGGCTTGGACTAGCTTGTGAGAATTCTGGATTTTTTTTTTATTTTGCTGTCAAAGTTGTTATTTTCCTAATGGTGCATGGGTGAAAAATTGTTCTTTGTTCTTGCAATCTGAACTGTTTTTCACGGTGGAATTGGTTGAAATTGCACTGAAGTTTGCCATCGTTGGCAAGTGGAGCTTTTAAACTGTTCTTTTTCGCAAGGCTATTAGCCCGTTATTATTTTGTCGCCCAGCACGCTTTCACTTGATACCTATCGAGTCAACTTTTATTTTATCTATCTGAAACTCCTCACGGTACTTTGCATATGTGAGGAGAGTTCATTAAAATGACCTTGTGTTGCTCAACCTACTGGTGTTCAACTAGAAGTGTGCAAACTAACTTGTTTAATGTTTGTTTTGCATCTGCAAAATGCTGCTGCCGTTAGCAGAATTGGCGAAGTTAAAATTACTTTGATAGCTGTAACCTACTTCACATTTTTTAGTTGGGAAAGAAATTAAATAGTATCGTCATATCTTATTTCTAAATATAATTTAATTTCCTTTTTTGTCTATGAGAAAATTTTTATTATTTCAGTTAAAACCTGGTTAAAGATAGCCAGAAGAAAGATCTTCTGTTTCCTCTTCTATACGAGGAAAGAGGAAAAAAATGTTCGTGCCGTAGGGCTTAGTGAATACAGTTATAGCAAGCTATCATAGGAATAGATCCTTGCACAACTGTCTCCTTTAGTAAACATTTGTATGTATTTGTTTGTCATTTCCTTACATCTATAATGTCTGTTGCTCTTGCTCCACTCTAGCAGTATGTCAATGTTTGGCAGTAGATATTTCCTTCTATAAATTTCGTGGCTCTGCAGGTTGTTCAACACAAGTGATAAAAATCCAGCATACAAATAGAGTTATTTCTGTAACTTCCTCTGAAGGTTTCAGGGGTAAGTTGCAGAGGGGCTCTCCGGCAGGATTTCTTAAACATACTTATGGATGTGGAATCCAAGATCGTTGAGAAATTATCATGTGAGGACATGTACTCTTGGTACTTCACCAGGGAAGAATTAGAGAAGTTTTCCCCATCAAGGAAAGATGGTATTACTGAAAGCAAGGAGTCAGAAATTCGGCTCTTATATTGTTCATTTATTCGGGATGTTGGAATTAGGCTCAAATTGTATGTAATTTCCTTCTCCATCTCAAGTAAATCTTTTAATGTCAGCACAAAATAAATCTCATTTATTTTGGAAGTTTGCTAAGCTCGCCTGTCTATTTTAACATTCTTCTTTATTTCAGACCTCAGATGACAATAGCGACAGCGATAATGTTTTGTCATCGCTTCTATCTACACCAGTCTCTTGCCAAAAATGGTTGGCAGGTGAGGAACTCTGTGTTTTGTTGTAGCAGTGGTGGGTTGGTGGTATGAAAATCGATTGGAGTGCAGTTTTTTTACAAGTATTTATTGCAACAGGTGCTCAAGGAAACATGAAACCCTTGCATATTCTTGACTTTTTTAGTTCGAATACTCTTGGCAATTTGTCCTTCATTGGTCGGCTGCACTTTCTAAAATATCATAAGTATTACTGAAAAGTGTGCAACCACATAACACAACTAACCTTTAGTTTTCAGTTACTTGTTAATTCATTGTGATGCTACTGTACCATGAGGTAATCTGTAAATTCCTAAGCAATCCGCTTATGCTAAATAGCAATACTCTATTTCTGAATAGTTTGTCCTCAGGCATAACCTGCAAATGTAGCAACAGTATTACAGAAATGTTCTTTTTGGTACGAAGTTTTCAGGTAGCCATGTTTATTTTCCATTTGTCCAGGAAGTTTGGAAGATACATTAGCATTGAGATTGTATTGTACAATATTTTATATTTTTTGAGGACAAGTCTATTCATCATTCTCCTGTTGAAGTTACTTAACTGCCATCAGCCAACTGGGGTGCAACTTATCGTTCCAACTTAATCAAGTTTAACATACTTTGATGGATCATCTTGTGAAATATAAATGCTCCAGTAAGTTCTATAGATATGACCTGCCTTACTACATTCGTCTAATTATGTGGAATTTGCTATTCTCATTCTTGCCTGCCCAATTAATATGGAGTTTTCATCATTCTCTGCACCTCCAGTTGTTATGTGCTGACAAGTTTGCGTTGTTATGTGCTGACAAATTTGGTATTCTCATTCTTGCCTGCCCAATTAATATGGAGTTTTCATCATTCTCTGCGCCTCCAGTTGTAATGTGATGACAAGTTTGCGTTGTTGTTCGAAAACAATCTGTACTTGATGCTATTTGTCTATAATACTTACTCTATTTAGATTACTTGGTATATTTATGATTTGCTTGTTGTCATTTCTGGTGAAGTATCTTTTTCCTGATGTTCTGTTAGTTCAGTTTTTTTTATTTTACCGGTTTTAATGGGAACCTCTGTTGTTTTTTTTTCTCAATTGCAGACAGTTGCAACAGTATGTATATTTCTTGCATCGAAAGTTGAAGATACACCTTGTCCCGTGGACCTGGTAACTAGAGTAGCCTATGAGACAATGCATAGGAAGGACCCAGCTACAGCTCAAAAAATCCACCAGAAGGTGCAAACAAATCATTATTTGAACTTTCAGTATGCTGTTATTTTGCCCAGATAGTGGTTGACCATCATCTATTAAACAGGGTATTTTTGAGAAGCAGAAAGCACTCATCTTGATTGGAGAGAGATTGGTTCTTAAAACTATTCGATTTGATTTCAACATTCAGCATCCTTATAGACCACTTCTGGATGCTATGAAAAATCTTGGGATCACTCAGAAGGAAGTGAAACAAGTGGCATGGAACTTTGTGAATGATTGGTATGTGATGTATCAGTCTGTAACACCTATATTTTGATGCTTCATTCAGTTGAGCAATTTGGATGTATTAATTCTGTTGCCCATGTTCAGGCTTAAAACAACACTGTGCCTACAATATAAGCCACAGTACATAGCTGCTGGTTCGCTCTACCTAGCTGCTAAGCTTCGCAATGTCAAGCTTCCTTTGCATGGGGCACATGTATGGTGGCACCAATTTGATGTTGCCCCAAAACCGTTGGAAGGTATGTAGACTACAAAGTGGAACACATATCATAGTAGTACTTTGTGCATTGTTGTAATTTACAATAAAAGTTGCATTGCTACAGCGGTCATTCAGCACATGATGGAATTGGTTGGCTTCAAAAAAACCCTGTTAGCTCGTCCCAGTACGGTTAAGCAAAAGGAAGCTCCATGCGAAGCAAAGCTGATCATATCTAACAGCCCAGACTCTGTTTTGAATGAATCCAGAAGCAGCTCAAGTCCTGATATTGGCAATCCCAGTGACCACCTGCAGGTGGATTCAAATCAAGACATGATAAGCAAGCATATTGGCGATTGTGGGAACTCTCAGCCTGATGTGAGTTTATTGAATATTAGTGCTAATAGGAATAGTCCCAGTAAAATGCACAATGAAGAGAGCTTGGATCAGACTTTAATAACAAAGCATGGTGATGAGGTGATCTCATGCAATTATCAGACATCAGAAGATACAATCGCAACCATTGACGGCCATGCTAAATGTGTGAAGGGTGTAAGCAATTCTAATAACTCCAGTAACACACTGAGTGGTGAAAACTTGAACCAAGCCTTCAGAAGTCAGCACAGTGATTATGGAGTGAACTCATGCTGTGAGGGAGGATTATTGGATACTGATGTGGACAGCAAGAGTGCTCAGTGCATGGAACCACCCACTGCAAACTGCAATCATTCTAGTGATTGTCTCAATGTAGACAACTTGTGCTCTGATGAGAGATTGACTGGTGCTACCACAACTACCATGGAGACTGCACCATGTGTACTGCCAATTCAGATGGAGGTTGATCATTTGAGTGTGGAAGTTAGAAAGGTGGATGTGGCCCGCATAAAGGATTTGTTGATCAAGAGGAAGAGGCGGAGAGAAATCCAAGAGCAGGACATTCCTTCAGATGACCTAAGTGAAGAAGCCTGGATTGAGAGAGAGCTTGAGTCAGGGATTATTACTAAACAAGAAGCTGATCATGCTGTCACCTCAGATGATTTAAGTAACGAAGCCTGGATTGAGAGAGCACTTGAGTCTGGGATTGTTATTGGACAAAGAAATGACCAGATAGTTGATTTAAATGGTTTGAGTGAAGATGATTGGATTGAGAGAGAGCTTGAGTCTGGGATTATAGTTCAGCCAGGTCCTGCTTGCAAGAAGCAGAAGCTAGAGTCAAGTTGCTGCTAGCTCATCTGCTGCTGCGTTCAGAGGGTGTTTGTTGAGCAAGTGAATAACAACAGAGGGAAATACATGGTAAACCAAAACACATTCAAGTCACATAGATTGTCGAAAGAGACAGGAGCTCCATTGTTTACTCATTTTCTATTTAATTGTATTAACCAGACACCTCGAGTACTTCAAACTCAGGGGCTGTGCACAGTCAGATCTCTTTTCACCCTTTCTATGATTCAGAGTCATATCCATTGTGATGATGTTTTGTTATCAGTATAACATGTGGCATTCCACAAGTTCGGCCGTAGATTATAGGTGTAACTGTACCAGGAATCATATTGTTTTGCCCTCTTAGAAACTAATTCTTCAGTGTAACTGTAATTGTCACAAAAGAAAGCAATTCTTTGGTGTATCCCGTTTGTAAATTGAAGGTGAACGTAGGCTAAAATTCTCTTGGGGTAGGGAGTTGGTTATATGCATCAATTCATAGCGCTTCCGTTCTTGCGATTTAGTTGGGGGTTTGTAAGCTTGATGGTGGTGCTCCTATCTAATTCAGTCCAAGGAATGACATTCCTTGAAGGTAATGTGATGACCTACCGACTTAGCCTGTTGCTTACTCAGAAGTCAGAACCGTTTTATGTTTTAAACAATTGTCAATCACGTAATGGCAACTCAAGTCATATATGGCTTGCTTTGTATTCTCCAACAGTACTGATCTGTCATTAATCATGATTTGCAAAGATACATTTACTCTTGGCAGATATCCATCAGGTTACATAAAGTGCATTTCCTGAATATCTTGGCTTCGATATCGAGATGCTTGGCCACCAGGTAGAGCAGATACCTGGTTGCAATGCGAAGCAGAATTCCCCAGAAATATGCACAAATTGGCTTTGAGCCGTCAGTCCAACAAAGGCAGCAAACTTCTTTTTCAGGCCTCTGAATTGCAGCAGTCCATATCAACAAGATATACATTGAGCATCTATAAGTTGCATTATAAACATTTGATTGCTGTTTCTACATCTGCCGACTTTTTGGAATCTGAGTCCCTTTTGATCTTGCTGACGAACTTCAGATGCTTGCATGCTCATCTTTCTGATTTGAGCCCTCAAGAGTTCAGTGAGAATTAATTAGCTTATTAGCACCAGATTCCTCCTGGCCAAAACGCAGGAGTGGCATCTCTCTCTTTTGTTATGATTTGATGTAAAGAGGGTAAGCTTCGGCTCAACTTTGCTAAAGATAAGACTATGGCCTCCCACACAACACCACCATTGCATGTGTCTGTTTTGCATAGGGCTTCAAAAACGTGCTAATTGTGGTGAAATGGAAGCTGGAATTTGTTAGCATGTGTAGTGTAAGGACCCTATTTTTGGAACAGAGCTAAAAAGTTTCCCACAACAATCCAGAAGACCAGTTACGGATAGAAAGAATATCATATCTACTTACAAACATTTAAAAATGATTAGCTTAATAAAAAATATGACCTAACGGTCAAACTACAACAACTTTACGGTCATTTAAGTCCAAAAATTAACTTACATTCAAAAGATCCAACGAAATCCCACAGAAACACTTGACTGAAGATCCAATGAAATCCAACAGAAACACTTGAATGTGATCGTAACTCTAACATGAAAGCTGAAGCATCATTTCTTCTTTTTGATATTTGCTCTGATGAAAGTAAGAAAGATTGAGTACACTAGATACTCAGCAAATCCTTATAGCGGAATACATTTATAGGAGCAAATATCTATATGTAAAGCTTAACCAAATGGGTGGTATTATGTTTATTTAGCGTGAAGCCAATTTACCAAATATCATAGTATAGCTAGTTTCCAAACCAATGACTTAACCACTTTTAACCAAAACCAAAATATTTAATTTTAATTAAATTTGAGAGAGTAAACTCTCTTCACTATTATTTACCATGTCTAGTCCATAAACACCATTCAATATCCATTTCCACACCAACATACCATGTCCATTATCACTATTAGCCAGTAACCATTTTTTTTGTGAAAACTACGCAGCTACGGTATTTTTACTCTTTACCCATGACTGGGGGCACAGCTATTTGAATATATTATAATACTATGTAGAGGTTGTATAACTTTATCCATAAGATATGATTAGTTCATAATGTCAACCATTACACAATTCCATAGGCATGCGACTGAGAAAATCATAACAAGACTTTTACAATGATTAGTTCTGATACTTTTCCCCACTCCGAAGGTATAACCGCTCAACGCTAAGGAACCCCATTGTTAAGGAGTCTCTCACCCTTCTCTTTGTTGCACTCCATAAGGGCAATGACCATTCCGGTTCGCTCCTAACATAACCACATTCCACCTAGGCAATGACCGTCATGGGCCATCCCAACCTAGCTACAATTGCGTAGGAGTCCACACCAAAACTAAGCAAATTAGTTGACCAGGTCTATCCCATATTAGACTTGTGGTTGTACGATTAGGTGAACAAATGAGCGCACACGGATTCGGTTTTTAATCGACTTAGGCGAGACAAACCAATAAACCCAGATCTTGAGCAACCCTTGCACCAATCACTTGTCTGAGCCTCCACCATTTTATAAAGCATCTTCCAGTTTCTAGTGGTAACCCCTATTACTACTACCATTATCATATCTAAAATTTTAGTTAGCAATGTGTATGTTGTATTCGATGATATCACTAAAGCATATCTAAGTACAACTATAACCTAGTAGGGTTTAATCCAAGTTGGAGTTGTTACTATTATGAGTATGGTTTAATCCAGGGTGGTGTTGTTACTATGTAAAATGCAAGCTGGGAATAATATGCAATAAAATAACCATAAAAGACATGGAAGAAAAATAGGTTTGGACGAATAAGATTCAAGCAAGGCTTTGTTTGGCTGAACGAAGTTGAAAATAGATTAGATAGGCTCGAGATAGTCAAATTAGATAAAAATTTATCTAACAGGTTTTGGATGAATAATATCGGGTTAAATACTATTCATAACGAGTCTGAAGGGTTGGGTTTTAATTAGTAATGGGTTTACGATTTTGGGCTCAGCCTGATTTTCCACTGGCTCTTAGGCCGACCAACCTGGTCCAGATGCACGCGCGCACACACATGTGGCCCACTTGGTCGGCATCTTCCTCGGCTTGACTCGGCGTCTTGGCGCCAACAGGGGAGGTAGCGACAGCAAAACTGAAGCTCTAGCAAGGTCCCTCAATGGTGAGCAACTACACGACAGGGATCAATGGGTGTCAATGGTTCCATTTTTGTGCTTGGTGAGGTTCAAGGTGCTACAGGGGGGCCTAGCGGGTGGAGGGAACTAACTTGACTACTTCCATGGCACAGTGGTGGCTCGGCTAGACTTCGGCGAGGAGTAAGGCTACTTAAGCATCTGGAAGGTTCGGGAGGCCGTGGATGAAGAAGAGCCTAGCTCTAGTGGCTTGTATTGGTCTATCCATGTTGACTCGGTTCAGGTGGCAGTGGTGCTTGTTGCTAGCCATCTACTTGCTGGGGTGGTTCACCGTCAGGCTGGGGTTGAACTCAGGGAGCTCGAGCAGTGCTATGGGGAAAGTTAATTGGGATTTGGTGGAGGCTTGTTTAGGATCGAAAGTTAGAGCTCATGGGTGAATTAGCGACTGAAGGAGGCTACGAAAGTAGAAAACAAAACTTTTTTACCGCGCACACAAGGACATCATGCTAAGGAGGGATCATGGATTGTTACCACTAGACGCGCAACGCAGCGGAAGAAGAGTTGCAGAAACCGATCCAACCACGCGCGTCGAGGTAGTAGTGGAATTAGCCGATCGTTCCGAACAGATCGTCTCCTCCACGTGATCAACCACACCACGAGCAGATCCAATCTGTAGGTTGTTGATGCCGATCAACACCGCAACGAGCAGCGCCTCCACCGGTATCCACACGTCCGGGGCTGGAACGCCGATCGCGAGTGTACTAGCACTCGTGAGCGACTAGGGTTTGGCTCGGGAGGTGGCGGCTAGAGTTATGCTAGAGGTTAACAGTAGTGTGTACCCCTCAGCCCCTCGCCTCCATATATATAGACCTCCTCACTTGGGCCTTGTGGACCGAGGCCCAATAGGAGTCTATTCAGATCTCTATCCGAATTGAGCCCATATCCGAATCATATTCGAATTAGTGTTCCAACCCATTAAGCGTGCGACCCTGTAGGTTCACGTATACTTGGTCGCGACCCGGAAACACCTTTCCGGTCACCCTGTTAATAGCGGCCTCTAGTAAGACATATTAACCCCAAAGTATACGTAAAGATCATATCGGCTGAACCTGCAATGTATGTACGAATCCCTTTGCCTCACGATATAGATTGAGCTCAAGGCGAGACCTGTGTCATCCTCTTAATAGCTCAACCACTCTCTCGATACCGTGATGGATTATAAATTTGTGATTGACTCCTCAATCACCTTGGCATGGCCATGCACTTTCATAATCCATTACATCGAGGGGCCCAGAGATATCTCTCCCATAAGGAGGGGCAAATTTTATCTTGATCATTCACATCCCACTACATGTTTCATGGTAAACCCGAAGACTACTTTTATGACTACCCAGTTACGGAGTAGTGTTTAGTAGTCCCAAAATAAGCTACTACGCATGTTGGGAACCATGATGATCTCAAGTCTAAGGATTCTACATAAACACTACTTGAGACCAACTGATGACACATGGAATCTCTGCAGTGTCTCATGGTGGGTCTATCCAACATATATTTACTAACACATGTCCATATTATTGATTTGGTATCACCATACCATGATCCATGAGACATGATCATCAATCAATACATATGCTGATCTTTGAATCATATTTGTTTCTCATATGATATATGATCAGGGATCATTTAGAAATAACAATATTTTGGCATTAAGAGTCTCATGAATAAGTCACATACTCATTGATCAATAATGATAATGTCTATTTCAAGGAATAAAGTAATGTATCATAAACATAGTATGTGATATATACAACATCTCCATGTTGCCTCTAGGGTATATCACTAACAGCGACAACGATGGTGTTGCAGTGGCCAAAATTGGAAGAGAATGGTTTGGGCGAGAAATTGGGCATGGGTAAAAGCTAATGGTGAGGTCGGTGTGGCTTTATAGTGCTCGGGAGGCAGTAGGAGCAGTGGTTTGCGTGGCTGATGAAGATGGCGCTCGGGAGGGTTCGGCGTCCTTGGTGGCATGGTCGAGGGTCACAGTGTTGTCTCGGTCTCCACTTTCAAGGTGGGGAGAAGAAGGGAAAGCAAAAAGTTTGAGAAACTTTCCCAATTTGGCAAGAAACATGAATTCAAACGAAATTTAGAGATTTTTAAAATTTTTGGTTTGTTTCGCGTAGCCCTTAGTGTCTTATTTGGAATGCTGAAATTTCACAGAAAGCAATTTAATTCCTATAAAAATTTGAATGAATTTGCATGTCCCAAAGTTAGTATGAGATTTTTTATTTTTGACCCCTAAACTTAAGTTTTTGCAAAACTAACCCCATTCCAGTAGAAATTACAAATCTGGCCCCCTCCATGTGACTTGTCGCGCCTCCAGAATGGGGCAAGTCACCTGCCCCTGCCACCGGGTGTGGCAGGGACCTACCCTTGGCCCCAGGCGGGGTAGGTGACCAGCCCCAACTCGGGGGCTACAGTACCACATTTTTGGAAAAATCCACTTAAGTATATATTTTATATATTTTCAAACATAGAAAATGAGCTCAAAAATTAATTTTTTTCCTGGTGCCTTCCCACATGGTGTGCTTGCTTATATATTTTTTCCATAATTTTATCCTGTCCAAATGTTTCCAAAAAATTCCTATAAATAGTATAATTGAATGAATTTTCGAGAAAACGTCCAAAGGGATAAAATTACACAAGTAAGAGCACTATGTGGGGAGAGTCTAGAAAACATTTTGTAATTTGTGGAGCTCATTTGTTATATTTAAAAATTCCTACAAAAATACAAAAAATACGTCGCATTGAATGTTCTAGAAAATGTGCTGTAGTGCTGCTATAGTGCCATGATTAAGAATTTTGGCATTTGCTTTCTTTTCATTTTTTCCCCGTGATTAAGGATTTTGGCATTTTCTTCCATTTTGTTTTTTCTCAGCTTTACGTCCCATCATCATCGCATCGCGTCTTGTCGAGTCGTGTCGCTGTCTCCTGCGCTCGGCTGTTTAAACGTAGCCGACGAACGACAGTTCGTCAATCACTCGCTGCGTCATTAGCAGGTATGTTAATTAAATTTCTATCCTTAATTACATTACAATGCGCATAATTATTCGTTCTGTAATCAATTTTTGTAATGTGCATAATTATTGTTTCGTAATCAATATTTAATTCATGTAATTAGATGTTCCCCAATCATTTCATGCGCATAGTTAGAAGTTCCGTAACCATCGTAATTATTTGTTCTGTACTAATTATTTTTAATATGCCTAACTATCTCTTCCATAATATTTATTTCATGCACGTAATTAGAACAATTAGATGTTCTCTAATCATTTCGTGCACATGATTATTTGTTTTGTATTCATTATTTGATGCTCATAATTATTTGGTACCTAGTCACAATTTCATGCGCATAATTATTTGTTCGAGGATCAATATTTCATGGTCATGTTAGGCCAGAGTGAAGCTACCCCTCCTGATAATTTCAACTTTACATTGCACCGTGTCTCGACATTGTCATTTGCTATCTCTATTCATGCGGTTATTTAAGCGCAGATGGTGTGCAGCGAACCGCACCCCTGCATTCCCTCCCTGCCTCCTTCCGCATTGCTCACAGTGCTCTCTCGCAAACATTAATCGTTGTGCTCTCTCGCAAACAGTAGTGCTCCCCCGTTTGCATATTTCTTCATCGCGCATCCAGGATACCAATCTACAATATTAGTTGGTTGTTTGTTGTGTTATTCGTTTGGAGCACTATTTGATGATGTGGTAATATTGCTATGTATGCTTGTCTGTGCATTATTTCGTGCGTGTGGTGTACAGATGCTCCCCCATTCATTATCGGTAAGTAAATTTTAATAACATATGTACATTTTTCAGGTGGATAACACTTTACTGTTGTGGTATTTTCTGTAGGAATGGATAAACTGTTCGTGTCCATGATGGCAAGGTTATGCATGGTGATCCATTCAAACTTGATCTATCCAGCTATGAGCATGCCGTAGTAATTGTTCCCAACCTAGCGCACGTGCCTATGGTCGAGCTACGCAGTGCATTCGGCAGTTGTTCAATAGGGACGTCGCAAGAAACAAGATAATAATAGAGACATTGACCGCAACCATAGTCACACCCTAGGGGCAAATTGTGTGGGACATGGTGAAACTTACTAGCAGTGCCATGTGTAGCATTACATGGAGATGGCTAGCAATCCTTCTTCTCCAACCTAGCCCATAGTGTATGTCCATTTTGTTAACCATGGTGATTCCTCCAACTGGTCGGCACCGCAGAGGGCAGTAATGATCTTGTCCCCCTATTCTGTTGTAACATCCTGGGAAATATAAATAATGAATTATGGAGTTTTTGGATTATTTTAATTGCTTTTTATTTTGAATTGGAGTTTATTGGCTTTTTGAAATTATAAAGGAATTTTAAAAATAAAAAGAAGGAAGAAATCACACGTAAAATGATACAAAGATGAACATCAAATGAAGAACTGGAAAGATGATCCATAAAGTGCTAAAAGAGAATTGTAATTCAGCATAAGATATCATCCCTAAAAATCAGGGCAAACAAATTAAAGGAAGTTAATATTCATGTATATATGCAAAGAACCATATGTATATAAGGACATATATACATATATACACATGAATAACATAAATAAATAAGTATATATACATTTTGCACAAAAATCAGGGAAGGAAAGGAAAGTATATATAGGTATATACCCAAGATGTATGTGCAAATGTATCTACATGTAAAATTCAATTGTAAAAACAAAAGAAAAAGAAAAATGAAAAAGAAAAACATTCGGCCGGGCCGGCCAACACCCCGGCCCAGCCCTCTCTCCCCACGCGGCCAGCGCGTTGGCGCGGCCCAGTCGGACGCCGCGCGGCCTATCCAGCGCGCGCGCCCGCTCCCACTGGCGAGCGGACCCCGCCTCCACCCGCGCCTCTCCCCCTGCGAGCGGGCCCGAACAGCCAGCGCCCCGCTCCTTCTTCTCCACGCGCACGCAGCTCCTCTCCCCTCGCGCTTGCGCTCTGCCGCAGCAAATCCATCGCCGTTCTCTCACCTCGCGGGCGGTTTAAAAGATCTAGCTACAGGAGGGGGGACTCATCTCTCCCGCCACCTCTCTCCTAAGAAATCTCGGGGAAGATTTGGTTCGTCGCCCCTTCCCCGCGTGAACAGAGTTGCGCCAGGTGCCGCCCTCGCCGCGCGCCTCTCTCCGGCTATAAAAGCCTCTCCTGGGAGTCGCAATCGCGCCGCAATGTCTCGCTCTTCCCTCCCCCACGAGCAATCGAACAGTAGCGCCCCCATTCCTCGCCGGTGACCCCTTCTTCTCCACGGTACGCGCGAACCGCCGTCGATTCCGACCACCTCCGGTTGATTCTCACCCGCACCCTCTTCGAATACGGTGAAGTGGAGTACGTCCTCCACCGAGCTCCCGACCTCTCTCCATCACCGCGACGATCAACCCCTACGGACCGCCGCCATCGCTCGTCGCCACCTTCTCGGTGAACGCCGCCCTCCGCCGACTACACCAACGTCACCACCGTCGCACGAGGATTGTATATCACGAACAACCCGAGCCTCTCCGACATCCCTCGCCGTCGGCCGCCGTCGCCTTCTTCTTCCTCTGCCGGCCGCCTCCGGGAGATACCTTAAAAGGGTAAGCCACCCATATGGGGTAGGCAAAGCCTCCCCGCCCACTTGGTTACCGCAGCGCTTCTCTTCTCCCCCTCGCTCCCGCGGCGCGCGATCGAGCCCCGGCTCCGCGCCTGCGGTCGAGCGATTTCTTTTAAATTGCGTCGCTGACAGGTGGGCCCCGCTTGTCGGCCTGTGCAGCTGGAGCAGCCGCTGACCCCTGGGCCCCACGGGTCAGTGATACATCTGCGCTAAGCCCCTGCTGACAGATGGACCCCATGAACAGTACCTGGTCCCACTCGTCAGCGACACAGCAAGAAAATAAATTAAAATAAAAAGAAACTGACATGTGGGACCCACTGTTAGAAATTTAATAATTTTTGGAATTTACTGAACTGAGAACTTCAAATAATCATAACTTATTCATTTTAACTCCGAATTGAATGGAACAAATTTCTAAATTCATATAAAATCAGGATCTATCCAATGGAACTGAAATAATAATTTTTAAAGTTCAATTGAATTTCTGGTGATCTTTTGAGTGATGGATTGCTTTTCTTTTATTTGGGTATTTCGCACGATTAAATAGCATACGAAGCTCAAGAGGAAGAGATCGAGGCCGCAGCACTAGAAGCCCCGGACAATCAAGCACTCGACCACTGTGATGAAGGCGAGTCAATACTTTGATCATGTTGAACCTACATTTCTGCAAATTACTTTGTTTTAAATTAACAAATTGCATGCTGTTATTTATATGAAAAGACATGCTAAATTTACTATTCTAGTTATATGCCACTGTTACCTTGAATAATATTACACCCTCTGTTGAAATGATTGAATGAATGAACCTTGTCGCCCTAGTAAAATTATAACAGTAACATTTCGAAAATAAGTCCCTAATGATATGCTTAGTACTGCATAGATATACATGGGGCGCTGAAAATGCCCCAAAACGTCATCAACATGTTGAATCATGAGAACTGGTTTGGGCAGTCATAGTGGGAATGACTGGCATATTTCGATATGATTATTTTATGCCCTCCCAAAATTCCCAACTTGCTTTAATGTCTGGGCGGATTGGTTCGAGGGTGTGTATGTGTGGTGCAGTGGAAGCACAAAAGTGAGTTAATGATGGTTTAAAAGTGGGTTAGTGGTAGACCGCCCAGATGCCACTAAGGACTGAATCTTGTCATGATCTCCCTTGTAAAACAGTGCAACCACAAGTCCGTAAATTACGACTTGGCTAAGTAAAATTTTCGAAGTTCTGGAATCATCTCACTGGTAGGGGGTTGAAGGGGTTACGCTATGGCAAGGGGGCCTGAAGGGACACCAGTGGAGGGTGAAGTTTCCCAGCTGTCCTACGTTGCGGAGAGGAAGAAGCCGGCTGCGTAGTGGCTGGGGGAAACATCCCGCGCACAGATGGGACCCACCGCAAGTGGGCAGTCTCCCATAAATGTGAGATGAGAAAAGAACCTAGATACTTTGAAAAGTCACTGTGATGGTCTGCTCAACCACATGTCTAAGGTATCATGTGGGTCAACGAGTTGATTGTCTCTTGTGGTGAAAGTGTACAAACTCGCAGAGTCTAAAACTATTCGAATAGCCGTGCTTACGGTCAAGGGCGCACATGGGAACTTAACCAGATATAGTTCTATTTCAAAATGCTTTATGATGGGTTGGAAAGCGAAAGGGCGTGTAAGGCCCTAGTTTGGAATTGTCCCGGTGTCGCCCCAGTGGTAATGTAAGCGGCTATAACGTCAAGAATGGCTATATGGTGCAGATGCCATGTAATGGTGGATGGAATCAATCAATATTATTCTGCATTCAACATATACGTGTGTTCAAAAGGCTAGGTCTTAAGGATTTTTATATAATTGTATTCAAAAGCACTCTCTGCAAAAATAAAATAAACCAAAACCATCCTTTGAATAGCCATACATGTTATATAACTGCATTCGTGTGTTGATTCACGAGCACGGGTCGGAGTGCTCACGCCGCTTGCGGCAACAATCCGTAACCTGTGAGCGCAAGACCACTACGCCTACGAGGAAGCTCCGCTACGGAGGAGAAGAATGACGGCGAAACTAGGGCGTAAGCTTCGTTGATTAGACATGGACAAGTGGACATCCGGCGTTGTGTGCACGTATATTACTAGTTAGCTGGTGACATATAATGCACACAGTACCTTCCAGTCGCTTGCCTGTGGATTTGGGTTTACTTTTGCTCTACTTCCGCTATGCGTATTTGTAATATTGACAATTGGCCTAGTCGGCCCCTTTTGTAAACTCTATCACCCGACGTGGTGTATTTCAGTTCATGTAATATAATGGATGATTATGCGATGTATGAAATGATTCAGCAATGTACCTGTGTGCACTAACTACTGATCCAGGGATTAGTGCGGTGAAACACTGAGAAGATTTGATTGAAAAATCTGGTCCGACAATACTGTATCGAGCATACGATCGCAGGTAAAAGCCATAGAATGGTCGTTAGAAGCACCTTAGGTGGTAATTTCTAAATGTACAAAAGCATTTATGAAAATATAGCGTACTATTGCTACTGCACCCTTCCTAGTTCTACGCCTTCACTTTTCAATTGATTATTTTAAAGCATTACTAATGCAAAGTAATTGCTTTACAGATGGCGGAGAAGAAGGTAATTGGGATTACGTCGCTCATGGAGTTTATGAGGCGTATTCGCGAATCTCGCGCAAGCTCCTCCACTACCGAGTACCCGGAATGTGCCCATTTATCGTGGGCGCGGACATCCGCAGGAGGGTGTACTGCTGGATGTTTGAAGTGTTCATCTACCCAAGAGCGAACATGACCCACCCCACGCCTTCCGCACAGAACACCCAAGAAGCACCAGTCCGCGACTTCAGATCTTCGCTCGACTCGCCGCCCGACTCTGCGACAACTACCAAATCTCCCTGCTCCGCACACCCTTCTGCTTTTACCCTTCACGCAGGGAGGGAGTACGCCACAACGAGACCTACCTGCCGGTGAATGAAGATGATCCAAGGCTCACCCACCAAGTTGATCTTACCAGAGCCATGGGAGCAGCTCATACTACTGCACTAGAAGAGATGACTGCCCTTCGGATGCACCTAGTTGCCCGGCACACCGAGGTGGCGACCCTTCGTGACCAGCTTGCCCAGTGCCAGCAGGCACTGGCAGCCGCGAAGGCAGAAGCCGCAGCAGCTCAGGCACAGCTCCAGCAACCTCTCGCTCCATTAGCAGCACCGGCACCTCCTTCAATGGGATCAGGCTCCCGCACCTACCGATGCGCGCAAGAGCGCACGACCCGAGTCTTGGCCCGCACTTCGACGAGAAGGCCCCACCAAGCCGCAGCCTCCACGAGCTCCTTCGGACGCCGATGACTCCGACCCATCGGAGTTTAGTGGCGATCGATCCCGCTCGATCGCCAAACTACGACCCTCCGTCGGTGGTGACGCTACGCGCATGAGTGGAAGTGTCGTCATGTCAAGCTTGTAAATTAAGTGTTGCCTTAGCCCTGTTATATTGTAGTTGCGGTCAAGTGAACTCTAGCTACTATGTTATTGTAAGCCCAGCCTGGGAGGCTGGCTATGTGAATGTTTGTATGATAATGAATGGCCAGGCATAAGGCCTTATGTTGAATGTTCTTTTGTCGTTTATCTTGTGATATTTTCACAGAAGGGTTGATACCTCCATTTTTCTCAAAGGGTAGTCTTAGTACTAAGTTGTGAAATCAGAATCGCAGATGTCCAATCCAAGAGTTACCCGATCTCGGACTCATGCTAACCTCAAGCATGCCGAGGTAGACTCAAACCATGGCGAAACCCCGAGGAAAATCAGAACCCGGATGCTGATCTCCGAACCCTCCGATTAATCCCACAATGGCCCAAGTAATGGCACAACAAACCCGATTCTGCAAGCCATTTATGCGGGGCAGCAAGGAAGCTCGCGGACACAGAGCTGATCTAGGAGACTTCAAAGAACAAGACCAAGTACATTCACTTGGCAGAAGAACCGCTTGAAGCGGAAGATTGGCTCGAGACACCGAAAGGAAGATAAGGTTGGCCAAGATTGCGATGAAGACAAAGTGGTGTTTCTTGCTCACCGACTTCAAGGCAGCCGCAGCAGACATGGTGGGAGAACTACTTGGCTGCCATAGGCCAGGAAGATGCTACCACCAGAGGTGATACAGAAGCTATACCGTGGTCAGAGTTTAAGAAGGCTTTCAAGGACAACTTCGTTCCAGCCGGGATAATGCGGATAAAGAAGAATGAGTTCCGCAATCTCAAGCAAGGGAACTTATCCGTCAATGAATATCTGACAAAATTCACACAGTTAGCCCGATATGCTCATAAGGACATAGAAGAAGAAGAAGAAAAGGTTGACAGATTCTTTGAAGGGTTAAAAGATGGCGAGAGTGCGGTGATCACCCAGGACTTCACCAGCTTTCATCAGTTGGTAAACAAGGCATTGGCCTTGGAAAATGAGAAGAAGATTCTTGAAGCCAGCCGTAAGCGCAAGATGATAACTCAACGGCCACAAGGAAGATTTATCCAGAAGTTCTTCAAACCCTCATTCTCAAGATCCAATCAATCCAGTGGGTCAATCCCAGCCTTTAGACCCGGTGGAAGTATGTCCCAAGCATCACGCCCAGGAGGGCAGTTTAGTGGTACAAACCCCGCAACAAATCTTAATTGCTACAGCTGTGGGGAGAAGGGACACTTTGCCAACAGATGTCCACATAAGCAGAATGTCCCTGTCCGCAGTCAAGCTTCAGCTCCTGGCAAGGGACAGCAAAGCTCTCAAGCTAGCAAGAACACTTCAGCACCAAACCGAGGCAGAGTCAACCATATTACCGTTGAAGAAGCTCAAGAAGCCGCTGGAGTTCTCATGGGTACGTTTTCTGTCAAGACTATACCCGCACAAGTATTATTTGATTCAGGAGCTTCACATTCATTTATATCTAAGGGGTATGCTGATAAGTTGGGATTACCTATTTATACCCTTAAGAAGCCATCGGTGCTTAACTCACCAGCTGGACCAATTACTGCTACCCTAGTATGCCCAAGGGTGACCATTACCATAGAAAGGTGTGATTTCCTAGCAGACCTTATAGTATTAAACTCCTGCACCCTAGACATCATACTAGGAATGGATTGGTTAGCTAAGAATCAAGGTGTCCTAGAGTGTGCCACCAGAACAGTGAAAGTGGTCAAGTGTCCTGGAATGACCATAAATATAAAAGTGGACAGACCATACCAGTGGGGACGTGCAATCTATCATTGTGAGGACGTACCCCTAGAAGGAATGATAGTAGTGCAAGACTATCCCGAAGTATTTCCCGAAGAACTGCCAGGCATGCCCCCAGATAGAGGCTTGGCATTTGTTATCAATTTGAAGCCAGGTGCCGCTCCAATCTCCAAAAGGCCCTATAGGATGACTGTAGAAGAATTGGAGGAATTGAAGAAACAACTCCAAGAGTTACAAGAGAAGGGATTCATTAGACCCAGCTCATCGCCATGGGGATCTCCAGTGCTGTTTGTGAAGAAAAAGGATGGCACCGCCAGGATGTGTGTGGACTACCGTGGTTTGAATGAGATGACTATCAAGAACAAGTATCCTCTCCCCAGGATTGATGACTTATTCGATCAACTTGGAGGAGCTACCGTATTCTCCAAAATAGATCTGAGGTCAGGATACCACCAGTTGAAGATAAGAGCTGAAGATATACCCAAAACAGCCTTCACCACAAGATATGGGCTATATGAATTTCTGGTCATGTCTTTTGGATTAACCAATGCCCCAGCTTATTTTATGAATCTGATGAATAAGGTATTCATGGAGTATTTGGACAAGTTTGTCGTGGTTTTCATAGACGACATCCTTATATACCCAAGAATTGGAAGAACACGCAGAACATCTGCGCCTAGTGTTGGAAAAGCTAAAAGAGCATCAGCTGTTTGCCAAATTCAGCAAGTGTGAATTTTGGCTGAGGGATATCAGTTTCTTAGGACACATAGTGTCAGCAGGAGGAATATCTGTTGACCCCGCCAAGATTGCAGCTGTCACAGAATGGAAGCAGCCTACTTCTGTCACAGAAGTGAGAAGTTTTCTCGGTTTGGCTGGGTACTACAGGAGGTTCATAGAAGGATTTTCCCGAGTTGCCAAGCCAATGACCCAATTACTTAAGAAAGAAAAGAAGTTTGAATGGACCAAGTCATGTGAAGAAAGTTTCCAAGAATTGAAAACGAGATTGACCACCACCCCTGTATTAGTTCTACCAGATGTACGCAAAGATTTCGAGGTATATTGTGATGCCTCACATCAAGGATCGGGATGCGTACTAATGCAAGAAGGCGTGGTTGTGTCATATGCATCCGCACAACCGTCCCCATGAAGCTAACTACCCCACTCATGATCTAGAGTTAGCCTCAGTAATTCATGCATTGAAGATTTGGCGGTATTACTTGATTGGTAACCATTGCGATGTGTATACAGATCACAAGAGCCTCAAGTATTTCTTCACACAAGCTCACCTTAATTTAAGGCAGAGAAGATGGCTAGAATTAATCAAGGATTATGATTTGAGTGTACACTACCACCCTGGAAAGGCCAATGTGGTAGCAGATGCATTGAGCCGTAAGGCTTATTGCAATAATCTCATGGTACAGGAACATCAACCCGAGCTCTACAAGGAATTGAAAGCTTTGAATTTGGAAATAGTGGAGCCAAGCACTCTATCTGCCCTGGAACTTCAATCAAGTATAGAAGAAATGATTATGACAGCACAACAAGATGATCCAGCCATTTTGAAATGGAAGAAGGGAAGGCACCTAACATGAAAATTGACCATGAGGGTACTCTACGATATGGAACACGTATCGTAGTCCCACATCACCAGGATCTTAAGAACCTGATATTAAGGGAAGCACATAGCTCTCCGTATTCCCTCCACCCCGGGAGCACTAAGATGTATCAAGGTATGAGACACTTTTGTTGGTGGCCCCGTATGAAAAGAGACATTGCAGAGCATGTAGCATGCTGTGATGTGTGTCAGAGAGTGAAGGCAGAACATCAGAGACCTGCAGGACTATTACAGCCGTTGCAGATACCCCAATGGAAGTGGGAAGAAGTCGGAATGGATTTCATCACTGGATTTCCACGGACCAAGTCAGGATATGACTCTGTATGGGTTATAATTGATAGGTTGACCAAGGTCGCCCACTTTATTCCAGTCAAGACAACCTACAAGGGAGACAAGTTAGCAGAACTGTATATGTCCCGTATCGTGTGCTTGCACGGTGTGCCAAAAAGGATAGTCTCAGATCGAGGTTCTCAATTTACCTCGCATTTCTGGGATAGACTACATGAAGCTCTTGGCACTCACCTGGATTTCAGCACCGCCTATCACCCTCAGACGGATGGACAAACAGAAAGAGTGAACCAGATACTAGAAGATATGCTTAGAGCTTGTGCATTGGATTTCTCCAAAGACTGGGATAAATGTTTGCCATATGCTGAATTTGCCTACAACAATAGCTATCAGACCAGCCTTCAGATGGCACCATTTGAAGTCTTATATGGAAGGAAGTGCAGAACCCCACTATATTGGTCAGAAGTGGGGGAGACCATCATATTTGGACCCGACATCCTCACACAAGCTGAAGAGAAGGTTCGTTTAATCAGAGATCGATTACAGGCAGCCCAGTCTAGACAAAAGAGTTATGCAGACAAAAGAAGAAGACCGCTGACATTTGAGGTTGGAGATTATGTCTACCTGAAGGTTTCACCTCTACGAGGAGTCAAGAGGTTTAAAGTCAAAGGCAAACTTACCCCTCGCTATGTGGGACCATTTCCAATCGTGGCCAAGAAAGGAGAAGTTGCCTATCAGTTAGAATTACCTCAAAATCTATTTGATATACACAATGTTTTCCATGTATCTCAACTCAAGAAGTGTCTACGAGTACCAGAAGATCAAACTCCACTTGAAGCTATTGAGCTTGAAGAAGATTTAACCTACAAGGAACGTCCCATCAAGATATTAGATACTGTGGAGAAAAAGACAAGAACCCAAATCATTCGCATGTGCAGAGTACAATGGAGTCACCATTCCAAGAAGGAAGCTACCTGGGAACGAGAAGATAAACTGCGTCAAGACTACCCCGACCTGTTCACTAGCTAGGCTGAATCTCGGGGTCGAGATTCTTTTAAAGGGGGGGTAGATTTGTAACATCCTGGGAAATATAAATAATGAATTATGGAGTTTTTGGATTATTTTAATTGCTTTTTATTTTGAATTGGAGTTTATTGGCTTTTTGAAATTATAAAGGAATTTGAAAAATAAAAAGAAGGAAGAAATCACGCGTAAAATGATACAGCATGAACATCAAATGAAGAATCTGGAAAGATGATCCATAAAGTGCTAAAAGAGAATTGTAATTCAGCATAAGATATCATCCCTAAAAATCAGGGCAAACAAATTAAAGGAAGTTAATATTCATGTATATATGCAAAGAACCATATGTATATAAGGACATATATACATATATACACATGAATAACATAAATAAATAAGTATATATACATTTTGCACAAAAATCAGGGAAGGAAAGGAAAGTATATATAGGTATATACCCAAGATGTATGTGCAAATGTATCTACATGTAAAATTCAATTGTAAAAACAAAAGAAAAGAAAATGAAAAGAAAAACATTGGCCGGCCGCCAACACCCCGCCCAGCCCTCTCTCCCCACGCGGCGCCGCGTTGCGTGCTGCTGGTCGGACGCCGCGCGGCCTATCCAGCAGCGCGCGCCGCTCCCAGCGGCGGACCCGCCTCCACCGCGCCTCTCCTGCGAGCGGGCCGAACAGCAGCGCCCGCTCCTTCTTCTCCACGCGCACGCAGCTCCTCTCCTCGCGCTTGCGCTCTGCGCAGCAAATCCATCGCCGTTCTCTCACCTGCGCGCGGTTTAAAAGATCTAGCTACAGGAGGGGGGACTCATCTCTCCCGCCACCTCTCTCCTAAGAAATCTCGGGGAAGATTTGGTTCGTCGCCCCTTCCCCGCGTGAACAGAGTTGCGCCAGGTGCCGCCCTCGCCGCGCGCCTCTCTCCGGCTATAAAAGCCTCTCCTGGGAGTCGCAATCGCGCCGCAATGTCTCGCTCTTCCCTCCCCCACGAGCAATCGAACAGTAGCGCCCCCATTCCTCGCCGGTGACCCCTTCTTCTCCACGGCCGGCGACCGAACCGCCGTCGATTCCGACCACCTCCGGTTGATTCCTCACCTCTGCACCCTCTTCAGAATACGGTGAAGTGGAGTACGTCCTCCACCGAGCTCCCCGACCTCTCTCCATCACCGGCGACGATCAACCCCTACGACCGCCGCATCGCTCGCCGCCGACCTTCTCGGTGAACGTCGTCCTCCGCCGACTACACCAACGCTACCACCGCCGCACGAGGATTGTATATCACGAACAACCCGAGCCTCTCCGACATCCTCGCCGTCGCCGCCGCCGCCTTCTTCTTCCTCTGGCGCCTCCGGAGATACCTTAAAAGGGTAAGCCACCCATATGGGGTAGGCAAAGCCTCCCGCCCACTTGGTTACCGCGGCGCTTCTCTTCTCCCCTCGCTCGCGCGCGATCGAGCCCGGCTCCGCGCTGCGGTCGAGCGATTCTTTTAAATTGCGTCGATGTGGTGGGCCCGCAGCCGGCTGTGCAGGTACTGATACCGACGACCGGGCCCCACGGGTCAGTGATACATCTGCGCTAAGCCCCTGCTGACAGATGGACCCCATGAACAGTACCTGGTCCCACTCGTCAGCGACACAGCAAGAAAATAAATTAAAATAAAAAGAAACTGACATGTGGGACCCACTGTCAGAAATTTAATAATTTTTGGAATTTACTGAACTGAGAACTTCAAATAATCATAACTTATTCATTTTAACTCCGAATTGAATGGGACAAATTTCTAAATTCATATAAAATCAGGATCTATCCAATGGAACTGAAATAATAATTTTTAAAGTTCAATTGAATTTCTGGTGATCTTTTGAGTGATGGATTGCTTTTCTTTTATTTGGGTATTTCGCACGATTAAATAGCATACGAAGCTCAAGAGGAAGAGATCGAGGCCGCAGCACTAGAAGCCCCGGACAATCAAGCACTCGACCACTGTGACGAAGGCGAGTCAATACTTTGATCATGTTGAACCTACATTTCTGCAAATTACTTTGTTTTAAATTAACAAATTGCATGCTGTTATTTATATGAAAAGACATGCTAAATTTACTATTCTAGTTATATGCCACTGTTACCTTGAATAATATTACACCCTCTGTTGAAATGATTGAATGAATGAACCTTGTCGCCCTAGTAAAATTATAACAGTAACATTTCGAAAATAAGTCCCTAATGATATGCTTAGTACTGCATAGATATACATGGGGCGCTGAAAATGCCCCAAAACGTCATCAACATGTTGAATCATGAGAACTGGTTTGGGCAGTCATAGTGGGAATGACTGGCATATTTCGATATGATTATTTTATGCCCTCCCAAAATTCCCAACTTGCTTTAATGTCTGGGCGGATTGGTTCGAGGGTGTGTATGTGTGGTGCAGTGGAAGCACAAAAGTGAGTTAATGATGGTTTAAAAGTGGGTTAGTGGTAGACCGCCCAGATGCCACTAAGGACTGAATCTTGTCATGATCTCCCTTGTAAAACAGTGCAACCACAAGTCCGTAAATTACGACTTGGCTAAGTAAAATTTTCGAAGTTCTGGAATCATCTCACTGGTAGGGGGTTGAAGGGGTTACGCTATGGCAAGGGGGCCTGAAGGGACACCAGTGGAGGGTGAAGTTTCCCAGCTGTCCTACGTTGCGGAGAGGAAGAAGCCGGCTGCGTAGTGGCTGGGGGAAACATCCCGCGCACAGATGGGACCCACCGCAAGTGGGCAGTCTCCCATAAATGTGAGATGAGAAAAGAACCTAGATACTTTGAAAAGTCACTGTGATGGTCTGCTCAACCACATGTCTAAGGTATCATGTGGGTCAACGAGTTGATTGTCTCTTGTGGTGAAAGTGTACAAACTCTGCAGAGTCTAAAACTATTCGAATAGCCGTGCCCACGGTCAAGGGCAGACATGGGAACTTAACCAGATATAGTTCTATTTCAAAATGCTTTATGATGGGTTGGAAAAGCGAAAGGGCAGTGTAAGGCCCTAGTTTGGAATTGTCCTGGGTGTCGTCCCAGTGGTAATGTAAGCGGCTATAACGCTGAAGAATGGCTATATGGTGCAGATGCCATGTAATGGTGGATGGAATCTGAATCAATATTATTACTGCATTCAACATATACGTGTGTTCAAAAGGCTAGGTCTTAAGGATTTTTTATATAATTGTATTCAAAAGCACTCTCTGCAAAAATAAAATAAACCAAAACCATCCTTTGAATAGCCATACATGTTATATACTGCATTCTGTGTGTTGATTCGCTGAGCACGGGGTCGGAGTGCTCACGCCGCTGCGGCAACAATCCGAACAGGAGCGCAAGACCACTACGCCTACGAGGAAGCTCCCGCTACGGAGGAGAAGAATGACGAAGGAAACTAGGGCGTAAACTTCGTTGATTAGACATGGACAAGTGGACATCCGGCGTTGTGTGCACGTATATTACTAGTTAGCTGGTGACATATAATGCACACAGTACCTTCCAGTCGCTTGCCTGTGGATTTGGGTTTACTTTTGCTCTACTTCCGCTATGCGTATTTGTAATATTGACAATTGGCCTAGTCGGCCCCTTTTGTAAACTCTATCACCCGACGTGGTGTATTTCAGTTCATGTAATATAATGGATGATTATGCGATGTATGAAATGATTCAGCAATGTACCTGTGTGCACTAACTACTGATCCAGGGATTAGTGCAGTGAAACACAGTAAGATTCAGATTGAAAAATCTGGGTCTGACATCTGTTCAATGTCGACGAAAGAGTTGTCCCAAAAGGTGCAGATCACCGAGGAGGAAGCTCCAGTTGATAGAGATTCTGTAGGCTTCCAGCCGAACGAATGTGTCGGTAAATGGTGGGTGCTCTCATTTACTGCCACAAGATTATTCATGGCATGTCTAAGGGCAAATACCGAAGATGAGGAGGACTTCAACTCGCGGTCCAATGAGGATGAAGCAGCTAGCAAGGGTGGCACTGTGGGTAGCATTGTTTCCGCTAACACAGACTATGTGGCCAGTCGGTTGGATTTGCAAGCAGCCTCTTCCCTAGTTCTGCCATAGGACCATGACCCTTCGTGGGCCTTCGACATGGACACTCTTCTTGTGAGGTAGTGCTTCCCTGATAAGAGTGCCATGAAGCAAGCTATCGCAAGCTTTGCAGTCACTACTACAAAAAGGGTCATCACAGACGGTTCAATACTATCATCACAGACGGTTTTTTGAATCGTCTGAATTTATGCGTCAGTGATAATCAGAGGTTATCATAGATGGTTTGTGAGCCATCTGTGATAAATACATCACAGACGGTTTATAACTAGATCCGTCTATGAAGAACACTATCATAGACGGTTCTAGCTACCAACCGTCTGTGATAGGCGGTTCTAGCTACCACTATCTGTGATGCGTGAGTATCACAGACAGTTTATATATAGAACCGTCTGTGATACTTCCCCATCATAGACGGTTTCTAGTTTGAGCCGTTTGTGATAATTCTTCACAGACGGTTTATACCACAAAACCGTCTATGATAATTCATTCTATACCTATTTTTTTTTTCTATTTTTCGGCTAGCCTCAGGAAATATTAACTATATCATTTGAAAACAAGCAAATACAGCAACAAATACAGTAACACATTCTATTTCTATTAAGATTAGAATCCATCATTACAACATCACAAGATATCGAGTAGGTTACCCATAGCATTGCACACACAAGAAGAATTTACAATTTTACAAAGATAAGTTTTATAGTTATAAATTCAAAAAAATGCTTACACTTCAAGAAACTTCAGGTAATGCAAGCTAGACTTACACATCCTTCATTAAACTACAATTTAAAACAAGTGGTGCGGAAAAATTTTCATGTAGCAAAAACAAAAAGGCAACGAACACCATTTTCAAGTTCTATGACAAAATCAACAGCTTCTATGCTAACAACTTAGAATAGTGCAGATTTGTTATTGCCTTCTTCCTTTCCATCTTGCTTCAAGCGAAATTTCAGTCACCCTTGTCGAACCCCTTCCCACCCTTGCCGCACACAAACGAGTTGGAGTAGTACTGGTGGTATTAATTCTTTGAGTAGGGAGAGGGGGTTAATAAGGGGCAAGAGGTGGGGAGGAGAACCGTGCCTGCCGTTCGATGTGGAGAGAATGGACAGGTGAGATCGGGTTCTTGAGGGATATGCCGCAGATCGATGACGTGGCTATACATCACAGACGATTGGGATTACAAATCGTCTATGATAGAGACATCACAGATGATTCATAAGAAACCCATCTATGATAACAGGAGATATCACGGATGGCTCATAACAAAAATAGTCAGTGATAATAGCGTCACAAAGATAATATATCAGTACAATATAAATAGCTAGTCTTAAAAGATAAAATAGCAAAATTTTATATAGCTTATATATACTCATTCGAAAGGTTTCGATGAGATCTACAACTTTGCAGTTGAGGTGAAACCCAAATTCCGAAGGGAAGATAAAAAATTTGGGCAAAAACAGAAACTTAAAACTTAAAACGCAAATTTGGGCCAAAGTTGGACGATTTTGAGGGTCTTAGAGGGTAACTAGTGCAAGCGAGTTATTTTTTTAATCGGGCTCATCGTTAGCTTTCTAACGAGTATAAAAACGTTGAAAACGGACACCGTATGCAAAAGTTATGCTCATTTTACTAAAGGTGTCTCAAAACTGAATCCCACTCAGACTCAGGCGAGAGATTATGAAATTTTGGGGGATTATGAGGTGGAAAACATATCACAGATGGTTTTTAATACAAACCATCTATGAAGGTCACAGACGGTTTAAATAAAAAAATGTCTGCGATGTCTTGTATTATTACAGATGGTTCATATAAATAATTGTTCATGAAAATACCATAGACGGTTATTCATATAAATCGTCTGTGATACTTACAGCACAAATGGTTTGTAGGAACCGTCTATGATGTAAGCGTCTAGTTGCCTCTATTGTAGTAGTGAGTCAGGATCAGTCGAACTTACCGAGTTTTCATGTGAGCCGGACCTATTATGTTATTTTGTATGTGAAGATAGTCGTAGTCACCAAAATGTCTATGCCATCCTAACAATGACAAGGAAAACACAGATGTCGTGGCTACAGGCCAAATAGTAAAGAAGGGGACTGGTAGAAGAGGAAAAAGAGCCAGATCTATGGGAGAGTTGGTGAGAATGAGAGGATGCCCCTCCTCCTGCCCCTCCTGGGGGTTTATATCCATGAGTGGGGTAGAATGGGTAGAATGGGCCAGATCTACCAGGTAGGCGCCGACGACGTGCCGTCCCGCCGAGGTGATGCTTACAAGGCAGACGGCGAAGTCAAGTGTCGAGGCCGTGTCGTTCCGCCGAGGCGTTGCCTACGAGGCGGACGGCGGAGTCGAGCGCTGAAGATGTGCCGTCCCGCCAAGGCGATGCCTACAAGGCGGACGGTGAAGACCTGCGCCGGAGCCATGCCGTCCCACCGAGGCGATGCCTACAAGGCAGTCGGCGGAGTCGAGCGCCGAAGAAGTGCCGTCCCATTGAGGGAATGCCTACAAGGCGGACGGCGAAATCATGCACTGGAGCCGGGTCGCCCTGCAGAGAGCGGGCGTGAGGTGCATAGGCCGAGGGCGCTACGCACGCCGACGCAGGGAGGCGGAGGCGCCGTTCCCCCACCTTCAAAAAACCCGTGCCCACGGAGGGTGGGCGCGAGTGGCGTAGGCTGAAGGCGCTACGCGCGCGGAGGCAGGGAGGCGGAGCCGCTGTTCCCTACCTTCAAAAACTCACGCCCATGGGGGGCGGGCGCAAGCGGCGTAGGTCGAGGGCGCTACATGCGCGGAGGCAGGGAGGTGGAGCCGCCGTTCCCTTACCTTCAAAAACTCACGCCCGCGGGGGTGGGCGCGAGCGGCGTAGGCCGAGGGCGCTACGCGCACAGAGGCCGGGAGGCGGAGCCGCCATTCTCCTACCTTCAAAAACTTGCGCCCGCGGGGGGCAGGCGCGAGTGGCGTAGGTCGAGGGCGCGAGCGCGCAGAGGCGGAGAGGCGCAGCCGCCGTTCCCCTACCTTCAAAAACTCGCATCCGCGGAGGGCGGGCGGGCGTGAGCGGCGTAGGCCGAGGGCGCTACGCGCGCGGAGGAAGGGAGGTGGAGCTGCCGTTCCCATACCTAAAAAACTCGCGCCCGCAGAAGGCGGGCGTGAGCGGCGTAGGCCGAGGGTGCTACGCGCGCGAAGGCAGGGAGGCGAAGTCGCCGTTCCCCTACCTTCAAAAACTCGCGCCCGCGGAGGGCAGGCGCAAGCGGCGTAGGCCGAGGACGGTACGCAGGCAAAGGTAGGTTATTCAAGAGGTGCGCCGCTAAAGCAATGCACGCCCTGGTGGGACACGCGGAGAGGCGCAATATCCAGGTGGTGCGATGCTAAAGCGGCGCACTCCCTGGTGCAAGGCGCGCAAAGGCTCGATATCCAAGTAGTGCGTCGCGAAAGCGAGGCACTCCCTGGTGTCTCGGCCGTCGTGCAATTTTTATACTCCGTAGAGTGCACGTGGGGACAATATCCGCGTGTCTTATTTATACTCCGTAGAGTGCGTGAAAACATCATCCACGTCTTATTTATACTCCAGAGAGTACACGTAGGGACAACATCCACGCGTGCGTGGGAACATCCGTGTCTTGTTTATACTCGGTAGAGTGCGTAGGGACAACATCCGCATCTTATTTATACTCCGCAGAGTGCGTGCAGAGGCGGACCTCGACGCTGCATCTTATTTATACTCCATAGAGTGCGCACGGAGGCGGACCTCGATGCTGCGTCTTATTTATACTCTGTTGCGAGGCCCTGTGCGTGGTGCACAGGACGAGCCCTTAATGTATTTTTTTTTGCATGCAGCACATGACGAATGCGAGTACTTCGCACATACCCTTGTTCCTCTTCTCTGCCTGGAGACGAGCGATGAACGGAGGCTTCGCGCATGCACGGACGAATTTCTCATGCATGCACATAGGTCTTGTCTGCACGGGACTCCGCCCGGCCATGCAACGTCGGCTGGCACCCACCAGCTTTGCGCCCCGTACCTCCGCACAACTTCGCAATGGGCTTGCCTCCACCCGTGTACGCATGTGATCATACATGCGATCATACGTAAGCGTCACGTATGCATACGCTTGAGGTTTGCATCCATGCATGCATGGATGGATGGATATACGTGAAGCTTAGAGGGTGCATGCATGGATGGATAGATATATATGAATGGATATTTTCATGCATGCATACTACATACATACTTGTGGAGGCTCGACGTCGCGGAGACTCGATGCTAGGCTTCAGCCGTGCAGGGGTGAGCAAAGGCCAGAGCACGTCCTCGATGACGCGGAGGCGAGCGAAGGCTGAGGCCCATCCCGGCTGATAGATGACCTCAGCGGCGCGGTGGGGTCCCACTCCCTGGTGGCTTCTGGCAGCGGAGTAGGTCCTTGCCGGCAGGCGTCAGGCCACGTCGGAGGTGTGAGCTGCGAAGCCCAGTGCTCGCCGACGTCGCTCAGCACGGAGCCCTGACACGGAGACTCCTGAAGGCTCGGCGCGGAGACTACGAAGCGAAGGCTTGGCGAAGTTGCCCGGAGTCTGTGAAGCAGAGGCTGGGACGAAGACCACGGAGCGGAGGCTTGATGAAGTCCAGCTCGCGGAGGCGAAGTGAGGCCGAAGGCTCGACGGAGAGTGGAGGCCTGGCGTTGGTTTGGTGGAGGAACTCCTAGAATTCGGTCCTGCCGTCCCTGTCCTCGTTGTAGGCGTCAACTATGCGCCGGCAGGCCTCTGCTCGAGAGCGCCAGGGATACAGTTCCACCTGCCGTCCGCCGTTGTCGTCGTGCACCCCCGTCACGAAGTGAAGGAGTTGCTCTCGTAGGTGAAGTTATTGAGGCTTTGCAGTCTGCACATCCCCTCGAGGAGGTTCCCGACCACATTGAGCTCCTCGACGGCCACCATCCCAGCGACCTTCCCGGGGCGTGGGCCCTGGAGGTGGTTGCCGCTGATGTCCAACACCGTCACCTTTTTAGCAGCCCCTCTTGCACTGGAATGCACACATGCATGCACGTAGATGAACATTTCATGCATGCATGCAGATGGGTATTTCATGCGTGCATATATGAAGTCCGTATATGACAAAATAAGTGGCGAGGGCCGACGTTGCATAGTTCGGAGTGGAGTCGGGTGGAAGGCTCGATGCAAAGACCGTGATGCGGGGGCCGGCGCAGCGCATGCAGGCACACATATGCTAATCATGGAGCTAGCTACGCATGCGTGCAAGGCTAATTAGTGCTCACGCTATGCTCCATCATGCAGAATGCATGCATGCACGTGCTGGGAGCTCACGTAGAACGCATGTATGCCAAGCCTACTGTGTATGCGAAGTCAGGTATGGAAACCACGGTCGGAGGCGAAGACTACGCGTAGGCGCCAAGCGGAGGTCGACGCTTCGCCTGCGGAGTCCCACACCGTGCACGCGAGGTCCGGGCGAAGTAGTTGGACTCTACATCGGCGTGCCTGCAGTCGACCGAGGAGGCGCGGCACCGTGTGCTCGACCTCTTCAGGCAGGCGTGCCGCTTTGTCCCTTCCATTATGGATGTCTGCTTCTGTGATCCGGTCTTTACCTATCTGCTTCTGTGATCCGGTCTTTACCCGATCTGAGGGAGACTTGCTGCGAAACCTGACGAGTACCTGGCGTCATCACAGAACGAGATGTGGATTTGCTCGAACGGCCCTGTCTGCAGCACCCTTTTCTGCTGCGCCAGTCCGGGTACGTGCATCGCGACGTCGCCATCAGCCGCACGCCGACTCTGGCAGCGTGGGGGCTCGGCGGAGAGCGGAGTCTCGGCGCTGACCGTAGCGGAGGCTGCAGCGCGGAGGCTCGACATGGCTAAAGCATGCATGGATGGATGGCGGAGCTCGTGTATGTTTGGATGGAAATTTTAATCGCATGCACAGATGGATACATGGGTAGATATTTTGGGTACATGCATGAATGGATGTGCGTGCATGGGTGGATACTCATGCAAGGATAGATACGTAACCATCACCACACGACGTCGGGCGGAGACTCGACGCGGAGGCTCTAAGAGCATCTCCAAGAGAGACTTAATATTTTGTCCTCTAAAATCTCATATTGGGAGTCTTCCAAAAAAATTGTCCTCTAAATCTTTCCCCTCCTTCAGCAGCTCCTCTAAACTTGGATCCCTAAAATTACTATCTAGGCACTGTATATTTGATGGTGATCCACCTCAATTTTAGAGTACCAAAATTATTGGGTGTGTTTTAGAGTATCTGTTGGAGCTTGTTTTTAGCTTTCATACCCAATATTTTAAGATAGGGGGTGAGAAAGAGCATCTCTTGGAGATGCTCTAATGAGGTCGACGCGAGTTGCGACTCCGCGACAGGCAGGCCAAAGGCTTCTTCGATCGCGCTCGGTAGCGAGAGATTGTGCTCGGAGGCCATGACGTGGAGACTGGCACGGTGACCCCGCTATTGCTCTTTGCTACTCAAGCAGTACTCAATAATACTAGTAAAAATCAGCTTTCAAGAAACATGCATCAGTTGCATATAGACTCACAGTTATTCGCGTAGCACTTACGAAATTAATGGATCTATCAAATCTGCATGGAGACTTACATGCAGACTCGATGGATCTATCAGATCCGCATGGAGACCACACGCAACAAAGCTTGATGAATGAGTTGAACTATTCAGAGATGATCTACCTTTTCTTACCTTTGGCGGCATTTTTTGTTTTCCAGCGTGCCAGGATGTATCCCAGCCCCGCCTTGGAGCAAATCTTCCACGCGGTGGTGACTCTCCTTTTGCGCGGCCTCTCGCCCAGTCCCCACGGAGGGCACCATCTGTCGTGGCTACAGGCCAAACAGTAAAGAAGGGGACTAGTCACTACTAGAAATTTGAGCATCGGTGATGATACGTATTTGTCACAAAATCATGGATTTTTGTCATAAAATCATAATAGTGACGATTTTTGTGCGTCACTCGTATCGTCACAGATTCTGCGTCATAGAATGTTAGTAGTGACGATAATTGGGAAATCGTCATAAAATAGTACACATTTATGACGAATAATATATCGTCATATAATAATATTTATGACGATTTACTAAGCGTCATAAAATATTTTCTATGACAATCGCTTTCGTCATGACATGTGGTCCAGGGCGTGTAATTTATGACGAAATTATTCATCATGAATATATTTGCAACGTCACAGAATTTAATCCAGAATCCAGACATACAACGTCACAGAACCAGAATCCAGACATACATGAATTTACAGGAATTTAATCCAGAATCCAGACATACAAAAAAACATCATAAACAGTAGCATAATTCTCCAGATAATCCCCATAGAATTGTTCCATCAAAGCATATAGTCACAGTTCCATTACAATACTATATTAGCATAGTCACAATTCCATTACAATACCATATTAGCATATAGTCCCCATACCATATTAGCATGTAGTCCCCATAGAATTATCCAATACATGCCATTACAACCATTGGTTCAACACAAAAGTGATCACCATACTTCAAAATAAGTCTAGCAACTACACACTGTGACTACAAAGATGATCAAACTATTGATGATTGGCCCAGAAGACGCAAAACAAGGGAATCAGTTTTTTCTTGCATTTCCTTGAAAATGGCCATTTGGTCTTCAATACTCTTGTTTGACTCTTTTGCTTCTTCAACTTGCCTCTTCAAAGCCATGATTTCTCCCTGCTGAGAGCTAACAGTAGCACGCAACTCTTGCTCATTTCGACTAGCATTCTCGATCTGCAATGTTTGTCCTTGAACCATTTCTTCAAGTTCTCTTATGCGTGCAGTAGAAGTGTGAGTGGTAGATTGGCTTGAAGAGGTCAAACACCCATATTCACCAAAAACTTGCTTGATTGGTGAACTCGGATAGAACTCCACCCACAACATCATTTATAGATTTGGGTTCTTCACCTTCCTGTGGAGTTTCTTCCATTGCGGTTTCCATGGCATCCTAGCATTGAATAGAGACAATATAAACATGCAAGATAATGCTATGCTCCATTTGTAACATAAACAGATTGGATAATGCTTATCTTTGAATGTTGAAGACACAGCAAAGAAAAAATTTTGTATACACCTATAATATGTATTCAGCTCATTCTTTAATAAGTAATAACAGAACATTGTGTTGCATGGTTGTAGAAAATGAAAAAATGAATATGACATACTTAAACAACAATTCATTTAGTTTTCCTTTACAAAAACACCTTAGTGTACAGATCAACATAGCATTCAAATATATGTGTCACACATGCACATTTCAATATTTGGCAATTAATATACTTACAATTGCTTCTGTGCAATATCACTATAACCATTTTCCTGCTAAAATGGCTTGCCTTGAAAAGATCCATTGAATTAGGTTCTTCCCATTATCTTGGACTTTCTACATTAATGATACAAATATTTCAGAATAGCTAGCTATGCAGTGTAATGAATTAGTCAACAATTTAGCTTACCATAGAGTATCTCTTAGCAACATAAGATTGAGAACCTGTGGTTTGGTGCAGCCTAACCTTTTCTCTATTTTGTTTATTCTTTTCACATGTTTCCTACAAATAGTAAGCCCATGTAATACACTGTCAATCCTATGTATATTACTAACTTTTCCAAAAAAAAAAAGCTACATATATATCTATGATACCTTGTGCTTAGGATCACTCCACTTCTGCACAAGACTTGCCCAATCTTCTTGGGAAACAGCTGGTGGTTTTCTTGAGAGTACTTCATTCTCAGGAACACCATCAAAATATTTTCGTTTGAGCTTATAGCGCTGTTGGCGTACCCCATCCTTGAGGAGAGCAGAACAAACCTTTTTGGTTGAATTATCAGATACATCCATATCAAAGCGAATCTGTTTAAGTTAGATAATAGTGTAAGATCAATGCACTTAAAATGGCACAAATTATCAGATTATTCTGCTCATAAGAAGTTACTATGTACTGGTCTTGTGCACTCAATACTCATAAGAAGTATTTTTTTATATAAATAAAATAGTGCAGCAAGAATAAAAAGACAGAAGCATGAGCAATTGTTCCTAACAAAGGTGGCTGAGGGTTGCACAAGCAATTCAGTCTTAATCAAGCTGACATATTTAGTACTACAAAAAAATTTACTTGAGGAAAAAGTTTAAACTTACAGCTAGATAACTCATGTGATCTTTTAGGATATCTCTATCATTGTTCTTCTTGTAATCCTTCCAATGCGGGTAGATAGGCATATGGTCCCTCACCAGTATGCCAGACTCCGAAGCTAGCTTTGCTGCTTGCACTGGCTGTTCAGGTCGTTTCTTCCCTTCGACAATGTGAGAGGCATTTTAGAACCCATAGCTTTAGTAAGCTTGTTAAGCCCTCTTCCCCAAGTTGGCTTCCGATGTCCCTTGGCGGTTGGTGCTGCAACTCACAACATGTTTGCAAGGTACAAAGTAGATAAGAAATATAATGGATTAGAACTATGTTTGCAAGATACAAAGTGGAATGAAAATATGTTGCAATTTCTTACCTTCATCAAACTGTCCAGCATTATCAATTGAATTCATGCTAGAAGTTCCCTCATTTCCATCAGTAATTAGCTGAGTTGTCCTCAAAAGCATTGCCTTGTTGACTTCTCTTGGCTCAGATTCAGAATGTGATATAAGCCCTTCTTCCATTCTATTTTGGTTCCTTTCTTGAGCATAAGTGTTAGCTGATGGTTCTGATCCTGACCTTGTTGACTTAGAACATGGTCCACCACCTAGGGAATTCCTTGATGCCTTTGGATTTCTTGATCCAGGAGCCATTTGAGAATACTTTGAAACCTACATAACACACAAAAATAAAGAGAATAAATTTTCTACCATCAACAATATCAAAAGCAAAAGCAAAAGAATCCCGTAGAAATAAAATCAGTGAGCTGAAATAAAATCAGTGAGCTGTACTAGATGTAGAAAATATATTTTAAGTGAAGACCCTACACATAAGCTAAAGTTTACAAGAATAAGTGACAACCTTGAACCTAGATGATATGTTCGCTGTCACTGGCATTTCATCTTCCTCTCCTAAACTGTCATCACTTTCATCTGATTGATTGGTGTCATCCTCAAGAGGGTCGTAGTCTGATGTGGATTCTTCAGAGTTATTTTTCTTGCTTGGCACTGTTCTGTAATCATCTTTTTTCCCTCTGCCCATCTCATCCAAAATGTTTTGTACATGATCTATGCCAAGTGATCCCATTCGTGCTATGTTTCTCTTGATATTGTTACGTCTCTCCTCCTCATATTTATTGATCGGCATTGCTTTACATGGTCCAATAAGGATAGTGTTAAATAAAAGCATACAAACTAACCATAGCTACAAATGATGTTATATTTGGTTCTTTATAAGTGAAAAATAGTAATTGAAGCATTGAAAAAGCATAGGCAGGAGACAACAGGAATAGACTTACCTAGGACACCTGAGTTCACTGGAAAGAGATTTCGTCTAGCAAAATAAACTCTACTCCTTATGTCAACAGGTTCTGACAAATAGATCAACAACAAGGGATCAATTAAACCAAAAAGATACAACAAAATTGTCTAACATTACCTTAACATGCAGAGTCATCGCTCTGCAACCTCCATAACCATGCTCATGACTGCTGCATTTTCTACAGATGGAGGATACGAGCTAGGGTTTAGAGATTGGGAGGGGGTCGGCACGAGCTAGGGTTTAGAGATTGGGAGGGGGTGGCCACGAGCTAGGGTTTAGAGATTGGGAGGGGGTGGCCACGAGCTAGGGTTTAGAGATTGGGAGGGGGTGGCCACGAGCTAGGGTTTAGAGAGGGGGCGATGGAGGGAGGAGAGAGTGAGGGCGACGGAGGGGGCGACTGGATCGGGCGGGAGGGAGGGATCCGGGAGGAGGAGAGGAGGGGCGATGGAGGGGGCGACGGAGGCGATGGAGGGGAGGAGAGTGAGGCGACGGAGGGGGCGACTGGACCGGGAGGGAGGGGGGCGACCTGGACTGGGAGGGAGGGGGGCGATTTGGGGAGGGAGGAGAGGAGGGCGATCTGGGGAGGGAGAGGGGGTCGATGGGAGGGAGGAGAGAGTGAGGGGCAACCCGTCTGGGATTGTTGCGCGCCTGGTCGCCTGGAGGGATTGTTGCGCGCCTGGTCGCCTGGAGGGATTGTTGCGCGCCAGTCTGGGATTTCATGCCCCGCCGCGCGAAAGTTTGGCGCGCATGAAAATTTTCGTGAAAAATTACAAGAATCGTGACATTTTGCGTGAAGTATGTTAAATTGCAGTACTAGCTGATATTTAAACCAGGACAATTCTACATTTTTGCCAGTACGATTACAAGGTTATACATATATATTTTTGATGGGGTAGCAACAATGCTTCTACAAAAAGCCCCTAGAGAGCAATGCAAGATTTTACATACAAATCTATTCATCAGTTTCATCATCATCAGTTTTATCATCATCAGTTTCATTTGCTGGGCTTTGTGGACAGTCACTATCATCAGAAGTATCATCAGTGCTATTTCTAATATTATCAACTATTTCAGCATCAATTGTACAGCCATCCTCATCAATACGATGCAAATTCTCCATATGTTGATCAATATCACTCAAAATATGCTCTGTACCGGAGGAAATATCATCCTGAAGTGCAACATCAGGAGTATGATCTTCAGTTTCAGTCACATCATAGAGATGCCTATGCTCAAATTTTTGCACCACTTTCCACCCTTTACCAAGCTTTGTGTCATTCAAATAAAATACCTGTGCTGCTTGAGTGGCTAAAATATAAGGGTCATTTTTATACCAATAACGCTCTACATTGATGCTTCTAAAGTACCCATCATCTTTCATGGCTGTCTTTTTTCCTTCAAGATTATACCAGTCACATTGAAATAAAACAACCGATCGAGTAAATTGGTTATTTGAAGGATATAGCAGACAACAATTTCATTAAGAACACCATAAAAGTCAATGTATTGATCTTTATGAGTACCCTCGATCATGGTACCACTGCTCGTGTCTTTCGATGTTTCTCACGATCGCGATTCGATAGCGGACTCGTTGGCAATGCAAGATGAGTAAATTTCAATTCGCTTATCGGGCCACATGACAACGCATACATATCATCACTTACTTCCTCTGTCCCATCACACCGCAACTTTGCAATCTGTCCATACAACAGAGCATGTTATGCAAATAAATAAACATACAATAATCTATATTTCTCTAAATGTGAATATAACTTACATGGTTCTTAAACCATTTTGCAAACCCTTTTCCAGCCTTTGGTCAATATTAATGCATTTTCACGTTCCAACTCTTCTCTAAAAGGCTAAAAATTTACATAAAACATCAGCAATGGAGCCAAGAAAACATTTTATGAAGAAAATGAACAAGGCAAATGTGAGTACATACGTCTTGTATTGATCAACTCGGACAATTGTTGAGCACATACCAAACCAATTTATCATAATCAGCATCATTATATGAAACCTTTGAGGCTCCAAGTAAATTAACACCAAGCGTAAAAATTGAGAGACCATCACTCGTATACTAGTACCTTGACAATTGTTTTGTCTTCCTGCCGATTAAATCTTGTTTCTACATCACTAAAATATCTTGAGCAAAAGTCAAGCATTCATCAACTATGTACGCTCAAAGAATGGACCCTTCAGTCTAGCCCTATTTCTCACATAACGCTCAGAGTACATAATCTCCTTTCAATAGGGTACATCCATCCATATTGTCTGGACCTCTAAGTAGTGCCTCCTCGGTAAGTGCACACCAAGTGTACCATGACATCAAAAAGGCGGTGGGTAAATTTTCTCAAGTTTGCAAAGAATTATTGGAATCTCACCTTTAGTTTATGCAAAACATCCACCTTAAGAGTCTTTGAACATATTTGCCTAAAAAGTTTCCTAGCTCACATATGGCTTCATATATATCAAGACGGTCATTCCTCGTAATGCATTGGTAGAATTCGTTGTAAAAGAATATGGCAGTCATGAGTTTTTAACTCTTGAACCTTATGCCCATCCATATTAACACATCTTGTCAAGTTAGCCGCATATCCATCTGGGAACTTAACATCTCTTAAAAATTCACAAAATGCAACCCTCTGCTCCTTTGTCATTGTATAGCAAGCATGTGGTTTTTCATATGAATCACCGCTCTGTTTTAAGTGTAGCTCCTTTCTGATACCAAGATCTTCCAAATCAAGCCTAGCATTGATAGTGTCCTTTGTCTTTCCATCAATATCAAGAAATGTCCCAAGTAAATTCTCACATATGTTCTTTTCAATGTGCATGACATCAAGATTATGCCGTAGTCTTAGTTCTGACCAATAAGTTAGGTCGAACAAACTAACCCTTCGGTGCCAAGTTGGCTGATCCTTATTTGCGCGTTTCCTCTTTCTATTGAGACTATGCTTTCTGGTCTAACGTCTTTTACTTCTTCCAATTTCTCCAATAGCTCAGATGTTGAAAACTCTCTTGGTTTGCCCTTCTTTTCATGCTTGCCATTAAATACTTTGCTTTTACGCCAAGGATGATTTATTGGAAGGAAACGGCGATGACCAAAATAACCAATTTTGTTCCTTAGAGCTGCGATAGAGGATCTTCATCACAATGAACACAAGCAAAGTAACCTTTGTGCTACGCCCGGACAATGTACCCAAGGCTGGATAATCGTGGATACACCAAAGAAGCTCGCAGCATGTAAACTAAACATTTCACCAATAAATGCATCATATGTCTGAATTCCTTTCCATAGTTCAAGCAAATCCTCTATTAATGGCTGGAAGAATACATCAAAATCCTTTCTGGAGCATTTGGACTGGATAAGCAAGGTCATCATAAAATTAGATTGATTCATGCATGCCCATGGTGGCAAATTGTACGGGATTACAAACACCGCCACATGCTATAGGAGTTACTCATGTTACCAAATGGGTTAAAACCATCATGGCGAGACCAAGTCGGAGATTTCTAGCATCTTGTGCAAACCATTCATACTTTCTATCAAAATCTTTCCATGCCTCACCATCGCAGGATGCCTCATTTCATTCTCAACAATCTATCGCTTCAACTTGTGCCATTGAGTGTTCTCTGCTGTCTCTTTAGACATGAACAATCTCTGAAGTCTTGGCTTCAAAGGAAAATAGCGTAGTACCTTCTGAGCAACTCGCTTTTTCCCATTTGGATCTTTCCACCTTGACTCTTTACATACTGGGCAATGATCATGTTTGGCATACTTCTTCCAAAATAGGACACAATTATTCACACATACATGAATTGACTCATACCCAAGCCCCAGTTCGCGAAGAAGAGTTTTTGCTTCATTATATGATTTGGGTAGTGCATTGTGAGCTGGAAATGCCAAGGACAGCAACTGGAGAAGTGCATCAAAGGCAACATTGGTGATCCGATAATATGACTTGAGATGAAGTAGCTTAATAAGAAAAGAGAATTTTGTAAATTTGGCACACCCAGGGTAAAGTTCACACTTGGCATCTTCTAAAATCTTTCCAAACATTGACTGACTCTTATCCTTATTTGCGCTTGTGTACAAGTCACCTAGTAGTTCTGGAATTCCATCATCGTCATCATCATCTTGGTAGTCATGTGGAGCAATCTCATCAAGATAATCAGTGACCATTTGATCAGGAACCTGAACTTCATGCCCAACATCTTCATTGCTTTCAGCAATAAGTGGTTCCCCATGATATATCCACCTAGTGTATGTACTGCACATGCCATAAATATATATGTGGTCTTCCACTTGAGCTAGATGTCCATACTTTCTATTATTGCATTCTGAACATGGGCAATGTATTTGAGAATTCACATCGCACTGCTCCGAACAAAGCGCATGAAGGTCTTCACACCCTTAATATATGCAGCGGAAAATTGCCTATCATTTATCCAAGACTTATCCATCTGAAAAATATAAGAGATACATTAAGTTTTTCAAACACATAGGAGAATTAACATGTAGGGTTGAACTCAGGCACAAGTGGATACATTAAGTTTTTCAAACACATATGATCTGACCAACAAAAACAAATTTAGCCAATCAACTAATCTGATATTTTGAGATATAATTTCAATATCTAGCACAAGCATGCAATTTTATCAAGCTGTTCTACATAATTTGCACTTTCAATCCAGGCGATTTTCAGTTCCAACAAGATGTCAATATTTCAGTAACAAAATTGACAGAACTACATCTACAAAACTAGCAATTTTGCATAGGATCAAATATGTATACAACAATCAAACAATAAAATTGCATTCCTCAACTGCATAGCATCAATAATCTACATATACACACATTAATATTCTCCATCTTGCCGGGGAAGATGGGAGCAGAGCCGTCGGCGGAGAGGCGATGAGGAGGAGGAGCCGCCGGCTCGTGGGAGGTGATGAGCCGGCGGCGACCTAGCCGGGGGGCAAGGGGGCGCGGCGACCTAGCCGGGGCAAGGGAGCGCGGCGACCTAGCCGGGGGGCAAGGGGGCGCGGCGACCTAGCCGGGGAGCAAGGAGGCAGCATCCGGCGGCGCTGGCTTGGGGGAGACGGTGAGGCGGCGGCGACCTTGCTGGGGACGCAAGGAGCGGCGGTTCGCCTTGCCGGAGCGGGGAAGTAGGCCGGCGGGCCGTCGGGGAAGATGGGAGCAGAGCCGGCGGCGGAGAGGCGAGGAGGAGGAGGAGCCGCCGGCTCGTGGGAGGTGATGAGGCGGCGGCGACCTACCCGGGGGGCAAGGGGGCGAATGCGCGATGTCCTTGAGTGCGCGGGAGGCGGCTGCCGTTGGGTCACGGCTAGTACTTCACAATGGCCCCATTCGCCCGAACTTTTTTTGACAAAACTGTTTTCGCCATCCAATAAATCGTCACAGATAATAATTTATTTTATGACGAATATAAATAATCATCATGGTTTTATATATATTCTGTGACAAATATTTTTTTTCGTCACAAAACTAGGCGTCGAAGGTACCGTCCCGCATATTAATGACGAAATCACTTGAATCGTCACGGAATGGTAGCTAATCTATGACATTTGCGTTTCTCATCATAACTATATTCGTCACTGATACTCAAATTTCTTGTAGTGAGTAGAAGAGGAAGAAGAGCTAGATCTATGGGAGAGTTGGTGAGAATGAGAGGATGCCCCTCCTAGGGGTTTATATACACGAGTGGGATAGAATGGAAAATCCCCATTCTACCCCTTGGTATTTACAAAGGATGAGGGTACATTGGTATATTCCTCTACATTATCAGGCCAATTACAGATTAGGCCAGTTGCAAGGCCCAGTCACGGGGGGTTGGGCCACCCCCACAACAGCAGAAGTGTTCTCCTACAAAAATGAGCTCTAGCAAGAGGAATTGTTAGTGATGCAGGACATCAGCCATATGGAAGTTGTTGTACTGTGTAGAGGAACACCCCTCTCCAGCCCCACAACCGGCGGGGACGCCGACCTATAGGAATTTCGATGTAAGCAACCCATTGCCATCCATACTACATCCACCCCTTACACCACCTAGTTACCCCTTACACCACCTAGTTACCTGCGCAAGATCTAGGGTGCGTAGGCAAGGAACACGACACCAAGAGAGGAGCGGAGCTAATGATACAGCTGGTGATCGGTACTCGACGAAGGGCCAATCTTGGGTTGGCTATGGTGTGTTGCCATGGCTGTGCCGGCTAGCTTCCTTTGGTGTCGTGTGCACAGAGGAGGCTGTGGTGCCGATGCCATTGTCCTTATATGGCTTGATCTTCTCCTTGCCCTTCCCATTATCCAACGTAGCGCTCGCCAAAGTGGCCTCCCCGTTCTCCACCACCGTCGCTTGGCCTCTGCGGTCACCGCCATCTTCGCCTGATGGGACACCGATGTTGACACTGTTTTTGTCATCAAACATAAAGAAAAAACATGAATAAATAAATAAAAATAATCATCATCATTATCATAATTAAATTGATAAATTATGCTGATGGCTAAAATCTGTTACGACCTGTTTAAAGAAGCAATATATGAAGAATAAGGAAGGAAGAGACATGAAAAGATACGTGTGATCAGCGACCACGACCACAACAGGACGACCCTATGACCGGTTCACTGTATATATTACTGGTTCATTGTAGTTTCGACCGGCCGATGGTCATATGTAGATATCTAACAAAAAGTATAAATCGACCGCAGCATACATGGGTTACAACCACGTTGGTTTTAGCCGCGAGGTTTTCCGTTGACATCAGTGTCGGATTTGCTTCACGTAATCATGAACGTCGTGTACTCAAAAAGCCCTTTCAAGTGCCTTGAGTACTCAGAAGACCCTAACTCTCAGAAGACTTCTTTGATTGCCTTGAGCATGGAAGACTTTGACAGTACTCAAAATGAATAGTACTTGAAGAGTGAACAGTACGCGAAACCGTCTATGATGTAAGCGTCTAGTTTAACCTCTTTTGTAGTAGTGAGTTAGGATCACTCGAACTTATTGAGTTGTCAGGTGAGTTGGACCTAGATGTCTATGCCATCCTTGAACCTATCATGTTATTTTTCTGTGAAGATAGTCGTAGTCACCAATATGTCTATGCCATCCTTTTGCAGGTCTGACCTTACATAGTTAAGTGTGTGGTTAGCTCTTACCCAGGCAAAGTTCATGCGCAGAGATTCCCCAACATAGTAACAGACTATCACATCACAGTTGTATGGAACCACACATGTGAGCTTCAGGAGCCATTGTATCGCCATCGGAATGTGACCTCGAGTTACATCACGACTGATGAGGCGATGGGGTCCCGATCTTCCGATAGGATGACAACTTCGATTTGGAGGAGAATGACTTTAGCGATGCAAGCTTCTAATTGGTCACGACCAGAACACCAAGCAATCGCTAAACCACACTCCAAGTCGTTATCAACCGTGCCAAGAACGTGGTTAACCTGACCACGAAGGTCTGTTCCTGCATGCAACCGAAGAACACGCAAGAACAAGATAACAAGCAATCTGAAATTGCAAATATTTATATTGAGTTCAAAGGTGGGATTCCATAGAGGTTCTTTATGGTTGGTCTAGTCAACACAAGTGAAGAACAAGAGTTTTCACAATGGAAAAACTTAGCAAACGAAATCTAAGAACACTAGAAGGGTGCAGCCTCCTTAAATAGGGGTGGAAAAGTCGCACAAAACTAAGAAAAAAGGGTTGTACAATTCATGGTACCATTCACATGAACAGTACATCTGTGAATAGTACAAACCTAGTTGGGGGGCGCCTCCCCTTTGGTCCCAAGCATTATAAGGCCCAATTTGGCTCAAATAGGTGATGCAACATCTTATTTTAATGATTACGGTTTGCGCAGGAGGATTTTGATGTCGAGACTAGATCCATTGGAAAGAGGACGAGAAAGTTATGCACATTTGAAGTTGGGCCTATCAGGTTAAATCCGAATTGATTTGGTGGCCGAATTGGATTCCAAAACTTATCCAACTTGAACTCTTGCTTCAAGTGGTCCACAAGTGATGTGGTGCTACAAAATATATATTTTTGTCATTAGATAGCATCATATTCTCATTTAAAATATGTTGAAGATGAAGGAACGAATTCACCTTTAGTTCAATCTTGATATTGAGCGCTATGGTTGTAGGTGTTTGTGGCATGGTCACATCATCCTCCCCTTCTTCACAGAAACCGTCATCGGTTTTAACATATATGTGTAGCCTCACGTGTTGCATGATCCTGATCATAAATCTTGGTACATGATAACAAATGTAACAAACTCTTATTATGTAATATCATAAGTTCTTTATCAAATAATGTAAAGCCTCTTTGAAATGAGCTCACCTGATAATTTAAGTGATGTGTAGGAGCTCTTGTAATTGGAACAACAAGTATAGCAAATATGGTTGTATCCATAGGGTACATGTTCTTATCATCCTCCCCTTCTTGAAAACAAAGCCGTCCTCGGCTTTTGATAAGCTAAAAGTATGATAACGAAGAAGCCAAGGTGTATGCATGATATATGTATATGTCATCCGTTTTAATAATTCTTCGTTGTTGCACAATTAATGCTATAAAACAGTAGCAATCATAAAAGCTCATCATATTATTAACCCAAGAGTGATCATATATGTTAATAAGCAAATCAAAATTTCTCACACAGTAATTATTGCAACTAGATTTGCAAATGTAAGTGAAGCATTTATGCAATTTAAATCTCTGAAGTTGTAAACTTGTAGTGGTGGCACATATGGGCAAAGCTACAACCTTTGAAATCAAACAAAGCTTATCCATATAATCAGCTTTTAATTGAGCAATAGCAAATTCATTTTGCAAGGGTGAAGAGATTTGTAAGTTCTTCCATAATTCATCATCTTTATTCAAATTGTCCATACTAGATGGTGCAAAAAGAGATGAACACATAGGCATTAGACGAGTACTAAATTTTACTTCCCTCTCATATCCATATTTAACAACATTTAGCACACAAGAATTGCTGTCCAAAACAGCAACCTACAATTCATCCATGTGATCGCAAGTTATGCATATTCGATATACAAGATATTGATTTTCTACACCATAATCTCCAATCAAATTAAACTTATACCCAGGGGCGTAGGCACTAAACAAGGATTTTGAACATGCAAGTTCAGAAACTTTCTCCAAAGCATGTGACAATTTCATTAGTAGATCAAACATGATGTAACATAATGAATTAGCTGGAAAAATTCTAGTCAAAACTTCTTTATATCTAACCAAAGCCACATGACCATTGGATGAGATTAATTCATCACATGAATCACTCAAAACAGCAGGCAATTTATTTATTTTATGACATGGTGCACTCAAGTCAATGCAGTCTGAGTTCTCTACTTGAAACATGTGTGTGTCAAAATCGTTTTCCACTAAGTTGTGCTCTAAAATAGCATGAACAGTGGATAATTGTAGTTCTTCACAAGCATACTCACCATGAGTGATGATAACACCATGTTCTTTACCTTTTTGGCTCTTCTCAGATGATGTAGGTGCATTCATCTTCTCATCTTTGTTCTCAACCAATGGAGTCAAGGTTCAATCAGCTTATGCTCCTCTTTGACATGGTTCTCATCTACCTGCAAATTGTTAGTCACAAAAAAGGCACAAACACGGGTTTGTTCTCATGTTTCTTATCATCAAGCACTCTCAATTTCTCCTCAATCTAAATTTCAATTTTATAAGCAAGTATAAACAAATGAGGGAGAAAATTACATTCTTCATGAATAAGAAGGTCTTGAATTTCTTTATTAAGCCCACTTAAGAATCTATTCTCTATAGCTTCAGCATATTCCTTTAAGCCACAATGCAACAAACGAGTTTTTAATTCATGACAGTATTCTCTTACAGTTCTACTTCGTTGTTTTAAACGTTGCAATCTAACTAACAAATAGTCAACATGATTTTTAGGAACAAATTCATCTCTCATAAGTTTTTTAATGCATTCCAAGTTTGAGGCACTCGACCATGTCTACCAAAATACTTCCACCAAATCTTGCATCATCGATAAAAACACTAGTGGCAGCTCTAATCTTTTGCCTATCAGACCAATCACAACATTCAAATTCTTTATCTAGTGCTATCTCCCAGTCAATATAGGCATTAAGATTAGGGTCAAATTTACTAGCAAAGGATGGAAATGCATACTTGACTTTAGTTAATGCATCCTCATCACGTACCTCTTTCTGTAACCTACACATACCTCATTGATTTTGCTGGGGTCGGCGATGATCATGGTTTTCGGAGCACTCAACTTTAACGTCGACGATGTAGTTGTTCTTTTCGACATCATCATCCTTGTCTACTGAAGAGTCAGGAGGAAACATCACACATCGAGTAGCTGGGGGTGGACGTTTATCAAGGTGCTCAACTCTATTGTTGATGGTGCTGAGGGTCTTATTTAGCCGATCTAACACATTATTGGTCTCACAAAAATTCCGCATATGTGATCTTGAACCTGTCATGATTAGTAGATAACAAGAAAATACACGAAAATTATATAGGTTCCTATCAACTACTAGGAGGTGGAGCTTGACAAGTCACACATTTCTCAAACTCTTACCATGCTCTTACAAGTTCTTACCAAAGAAAACAGGTGGTGCAACCAGTGGTTGGTTCGTGATAACTTGACTCAAGTGATGAGTATAGCGATTGCCAGTACATCGAGACCTATAACAGTTAGTAGTAGGGGTAGCTTGGAAGGCTCTAGATATGTAGCAATGGAGAACAATATGTTAATTTCAGAAATTGCATATAATTGAATTATAGTTCGTATCTAGCTCTTAGCCTATGTTGCTGATCAATCAAGGATGGAAGAAGGCTAAAATAAGTGTATGGCAATGTATAGGAGTGGTAAATACAAGATAATTCAATAGGATGCAATTTGGAGTGAAAAGCACAAGTATTAACCCAAATATGAAAACTGAATATTTCTGTCCACTGGACAGCACGCCGATCTTTTGGCCATAACTTTTTGTCAGATGCCTCTTTTTTACTGATTCCTTTTTCTCTATTTTCTGACAGCTTTTTTACAGATTTTCTTTTGGGGCAAACTTCCGAAACCCGACACAAAAATTCGCACAAAAATCACAACTGCTGACTGTTGCAGATTCAAAACAGATAATTGGGTCAGCTTTCACCGCATATATCTCTTAACTTCCTTGCTGGAATGATGTGAAATTTTACAGATAGATGGATAATGAATTTTTGAATCTAATGGCAGTGGTTTCACTCAAAAATAATCTCGAAATCAAAAGTAATTGCGTTTTTGGTGGCGGCTGCAGAGAAAGGAAAAAATTAGCTGAATTGGAATTAGGGTTTGGGGTGGGGAATTTTTTTGTTTGGATTTTTAATGGAACAAAGATATGATCAACAACTAGGAAATGCTAAGACAGACACAAATTCAATTTAGCAAACTAAAACTAACAGATTGAAAGGCACAACGGGGTTTGGACAGCAGGAATTAACTCTTTTTGTGGGGCAATTTTTTCTGGACTGTAGGAAATAAAAACCAATCTACTAACTAGGGATACAAGAAATTCCTACCGGTCAGCTGAAACTTTGATACCACCCGATGAGGCAATGGGGTCCTGATCTTCTGATAGGATGATAACTTCGATTTGGAGGAGAACGACTTTGACGATGCAAGCTTCTAACCGGTCATGACTAGAACACCAAGTAATCGTTAAACCACACTCCAAGTCATTATCAACCGTGCCAAAAACACGGTTTACCTGACCACGAAGGTCTATTCCTGCATGCAACCGAAGAACAAGCAAGAACAAGATAACAAACAATCTGAAATTGCAAATATTTATATTGAGTTCAAAGGTGGGATTCCGTAGAGGTTCTTTATGGTTGGTCTAGTCAACACAAGTGAAGAACAAGAGTTTTCACAATGGAAAAACTTAGCAAACGAAATCCAAGGAAACTAGAAGGGTGCAGCCTCCTTAAATAGGGGTGGGAAAGCCGCACAAAACTAACAAAAAATGGGTGGTACTATTCATAATACTGTTCATATGAATAGTATGGGCCTAGATGGGGGCGCCTTCCCTTTGGGCCCAAGAATTACAAGGCCTAATTTGGCCCAAATAGGTGATATAGCATCTTATTTTGATGATTACACTTTACACAGAACGATTTTGAAGTTGAGACCAGATCCATTGGAAAGAGAACGAGAAAATCTTTCCAACAAGTACTCGTGGAGCTCAAACGGACTCCGTATGTGAAAGTTATGTACATTTGAAGTTGGGCTTGTCAGGCTGAATCCGAATTGATCTGGAGGCCGAATTGGATTCCAAAACTTGTCCAACTTGAACTCCTGCTTCAATTAGTCCACAAGTGATGTGGTGCTACAAAAATATATATTTTCATCATTAGATAGCATCATATTCTCATTTAAAATATGTTGAAGCTGAAGGAACGAATTCACCTTTAATTCAATCTTGATATTGAGCACTATGGTCGTATGTGTTTGTGGCGTGGTCACATCAACAACCATTGTTAGTCATTTAGCTGCATTAGATGTAACCATTCCCTTGAAGGTTCTAATGACAGATGTAGTAAATGCAGTAGGTTATGACGTGAGCTACAACAAGGTGTGGCAGGCAAAGCGGGAGATACTCGAAGAGATGTACGATACATATGAGGAGGCGTATGACCTAGTCCCCAGAATATTGCACCAGATAGCTGAGGCTAATTTGGGCACATGCATCAGCAAGATGGACCAGCTCACCCCTCTAACACCCTAAATTCCCTAATCCTAGATTGTGTATTCTAGGCATTTGGCCCAGTTGTGGAGGGATTCAAGCACTATCGGCCTATCCTCAGTATGGACGGGACCTTTCTGTGCAGGAAGTACAAGGGCACCATCTTGACCATTATTACCACTATTGGCAACGACCAGTTGCTCCCAATTGCCTACAATTGTGGAGAATAAAAACACCGATAGCTGGTTATGATTCCTAGCCAATATAAAGCAACGTGTTGTGCAGGACTGGCCAGATGTGTGTGTCGTCACGAACCATCACACCAGGTTGTCTACGCTGAGCACTAAGTAGCACGGCATAAGGCCACTGTTCCAATGGAACAACATGCGCACACGTTGGTGCATGCGACGTCTTGTGGCCAACTTCCACAACCATTTTTGGAGCAAGGACCTTATGAAGAAGTTCAAGAAACTATGCCTCCAGAACCAGAAGAGAAAGTTCAACCCTATAGGGTGAGAGCTTGAGGTCAAAACAGCCCGTATGAGTGGAGGTTCTGGGGCAGGCACACCACAAAGCAAGTTTGTTGAGTGGATGAGAGTGCATTGCCTGGACTTGGAGAAGTGGTCCCTTATCCACGACACGCACAGTGCGTGATATGGCATCATGATGACCAACATATCTAAAGTGTACAATGGTGTGTTGAAAAGGGTCTGTGCCTTGCCTACCATTGCCGTTGTGGATGAGTCTTGGAACCATATTGTTGGTTAGGCTCTAATGGTGAAGAAGCACATGGATGAGAGGAAGCAGTACTCTGAGGTTACCCTTGCCTACATGGAGAAGACAATAACGAAGGCCCAAACCCATGTAGCTCGCACGATGGACATCGTGAGGAAGAAGTTCAAAATCTATCTCTAGGACAGTATGTTATGGGCCACTTGAGAGGTAATTGGAAGCGTGCTTGCACTATAGGGGATGTGGCTGTTTGCACCTGTAATAAGCCTCAACTGCTGCACAAGCCTTACTCCCACGTATATGCTGCATTGTTTATACTAAGCCAATCTTCTGCAATGTACATATCGGACTTCTACGACATACGTCACTTGTATGATACTTGGAGCATGGAGTTCAACTCATATGGTGTGGAAGGGCACTACAGGGACCTATGGTAGGGGGATGTGAAGTGGTGGCCTAATAGCGCACTACAACATCCTGGGCGGGGTAGGCGTTGGTCAAGGCGCATCCGGAATGACATAGATGCTAGCCAACATGGAGACATGCCTAAACATAGGAGGTGCAGGCTATGCAAGACTGCTGCGTACTCTTTGAGGGACTGCCCAAATAGGTCTTCTTCCTGTGGTGTGTGTCCAAGCAGACACTCCATTAGTTGATTTCGGTAAAGCCCTCAAATGTTGTGTCTTTAAGTTTTCCCGGGTTGTACATTACTGTCTTGTCCAATGTGTATGAGTAAATAATTTATTGTAATGATCACATTTGTTGCATGACTACTTGTTATCTTTGTTGTCACATTGGAAGCTTACACATTGAGTCATTTACTACTGCTCTCTCATAGGTAAACTTGCAAATGACTAGGCGGCGGCGTCCCGGTTTCACCACGGGGAATATCATCTCTTTCGACCATCCGTCCAGGGCCTTGCTTCGAAGCCACCAACAGTACTCTGCAGCTGCCATCGTGTGATGGCCATCCACACCTACATGGCCAAGACATCACCAGAACCACCTACTAAGTAGCTCGAAAACACTGAGTGCGATGAAGTGGACACTACATAACTTGCTTAATTCAGGTCCCATGCATTGATCAGGTTGGCAACATGATGTTGTGTGTTGTTTTGTTTCTTTTGTTGGTCGTCATTTGCAAGGTATAGTGTTGTGACTATTGTACTACTTCGCGTGTTCGTATGAAATGGACTGAGTTTAATTTTTTAGTTGCCCAACAAATCAACGGAAGCATAAATGCATTGTTTCCTATCATGCTCCTTCTCGCGAGCCTCACACTGTGTGCCTGCATGCCTCAAGATGGGCTTGTGTCTCACGCTGGATATCGGCATGCTCCTCATTACGACGCTGCTCCTCCATCCTCTCATGTCCCTGATGGCATCCTACTCATCGCAATCAAGATGCCACTGGTTGTACAGGTGAATCCCTTGGTCGATCCACTTCCAGTAGCCACACAATGGATCCGGGGACTACAGGTAGACGGGAGAGGTTGTCAGTGCAAACTTCCATACAACAATACAGGGGCAATGTACTGCAAGAGGTGCTTATAGGCTGCCAGTAGCTACTCGTATCCCAACAACGATCAGGGTAGTCCTAGGCGTAGTTATCACATCTCCAGTAATGCATGCCCAATCTTAGGAACTCTTTGGACTTGAAAATTTTGCATTTGTCCCTGCACCAGCAAAGGGACGACATGTCCCCCGCCGGGGGATCTTGCGGGGCATGCTCTGTTGAAATGTGTAGGTAGGGTTGCTGCTTGAGGGGCGTCGTTGCGGGGAGGTGCCCTCCTAGCACACCACCTTTCTTCATTCTGGGCTGCAGCAACCCTTGCGAGGTGGTAGATCTTGTCCCACTAATTGTCCATGTGAGGGAGGATAGTGTTGTGCTCTCATTTTAGGATAACCCGCGGTGGAAGGGGTGCTACTTATTTGGTGAGCCAGCATGGTGTACACATGTGAAGTCCAATTCGGTTCAGGTTTTTTGCATTCGCGAGGCAACGGGCCCGTCACTGCAGAAAGCTAACTCGTTGGGTCACGTCGCTGCAAAAACCTGACTCGTTGGGTCACGTCACTGCGGAAAGCTGACTTGTTGGGTCACGTCGCTGCGGAAAGCTAACTCATTGGGCCACGATAAGATGCAATCTTGTCTAAAATAGTAACCGCCCTATGTCTATCTAAGCGAGCCAACTTTGCGATATTAAAAATTTTGTACAAATAGTACCCATAAATAATTTGTTCTCAACACCACTACCCTAGCAGTCCCCCCAGCAGGATCAGGATGCCCGCTACAACCTGCGGGAGAACCGCAGGGCACCTGACAGGCTTACGTTCCCAGAGGAACAACTTCGTCCTAGATGACCATAGTATCGTTAGGGGTATGTACCAGCCTCCATGTCATGTATCCTTTGTATACCTCCCATACCCTTTGTGAGACCCCCGACACTGTAGCAGCACTACAGCACATTTTCTAAAAGATCCATTGAGGCATATTTTGTGTAGAAATTTTTAAATATAGTAAATCAGCTTCACAAATTATAAATTTTTTTCTGGACTTTCCACACACAGTGCTCTTGCTTGTGTAATTTTTTCATAATTTTACCCCTTTTGATGTTTTCTTGAATATTCATTCAAGTATATTGTTTGTAGGAATTTTTGGAAGGGATAAAATTATGGGAAAATTATATAAGCAAGTACACCATGTGGGGAGACACCGCAAAAAAATTCCTAATTTTTGGAGCTAATTTTCTATATTAAAAAATTCTAAAAGATATATGTAAATGGATTTTCCCAAAAATATGGTACCGTAGCACCTGCCCCCCTCCCCCCACACTAGGGCAGGTGACCTACCCCGCCTGGGGCCGATGGTAGGTCTTGGCATGCCCCGTGGCGGGGGGCAGGTCACGTGGAGGGAGTTAGATTTGTAATTTCTATTGGAAGGGGCTATTTTGTAAAAGCTCAATGTCAGGGGCCAAAAAAAAATAAAGAAATTCCAAAACGGAGGTCACCATGTCAGTTTATCTCCTGGCGTCATATACCACACCACTTAGGATGAGATACTGCTGAAGGACAATCATTGGTCTGAGCCGAAAATATTGCAGGAGTGGAAAGCTGTGGACTAGCTGTTTGCCTGTCCTTTGGCTGCCAACCAAACTGTTTATTTGTCAATATCAACTCAATACCTTTCAATCTAGTACCTTTTGTTTTTTAACAGCTATTCAATCTGTACTACTTGTAAGCTTTTAAGTACTATCCCTTTTGCATATCTGGATTTTTGCTTATCTTGCTAGTTGCTCCTAATATTTTAATTGTGAGCAATGACTTTCAAACATAGTAATACAAGCTACTAAAAATAAGCAAAACCTGTAAGTGCATGTTGAGAATTAAGTTACATACAATCTCTCTTATGACTAATTGTCCTCAGTCAATTTATCCGCCCTATAAGTCCATGTACCAACAAAGTTCTGAAATCATGCATATACGCACACACAAAAAAAAAGAACTCTGAATTATAAATATACATGCAAAATAAAAAATGTTTTTTATTATTACATGACTAAGTACAGAACGATATAATTGTCATAGTTAATAAGGTATTCTGAGCCTTTCTTTCTTTCTTTATGAGAGGAGTATTTTGATTCTTTCTTGTTTTATTCTCCTAAACATGTACGTTAATAAACCTGGTTACCTGTGGTCCGTGGAGTCTTTTGATTATTTATCTTTGTATAAGAAGCTTAGCTTGACTTGCAGGGTTTGTTGATCTTTGGGCACCATTTGTTTCAATTGTTACCAGTGCAAATCAGCTGTTTCTGACGAAGTTTTAAGCAACTGTTACCTGTGTTTTCAGGTTTCAGGCTAGTTTCAGGCAGGTTTCAAGTGATAAGTTTTGGGTTTCGAGCCAGTTTTAGACAAGTTTCCACAGCTGTTTCTAACAAAGTTTTAAGCAAAATCACGCATTAACATGTACCAATGACAGGGATTGATTTTGCAATGTTGGCGATGACATTAGCTGCCACCGGAGGCGAATCGCGCATCAATGCCCCGGAAGGTGTGACTGTGTTGAGGGAATCGCAGGGAGCATGAAACTCGGTGACTTTCTCTATTAGAAAACAATGTTTGTTCTCATCTAGTCATCTGACAGGATATCGTTTTGTAGACTTTCTCTGTCGAAAAACAATGTTTGTCAAACTGCTTTCCTGACATTAGAGTTATTTAGATGAGTGGTACAAAAAAACTGGGAAAAATTTAAAACTGTGTTTGCTTGCGCTTTTGGAGACGGTGCTCTTGCCATGGGAATGGCAAAGGGAAAATATTATGACCAATGTTTGCCATTCCTTTGGTTGTAAACCCCACCGTATGGAAACAAAACGTAGGAGGTCTAAATGTAGTGAAGACTCTATACTACTTAATTATTACCTTGCACTGCAACATAGCATACCACAACAACCGTACACAGATCCTACCATAGTCCATAGCTGCTTGAATCTTCTACCATAGCTAAAAACCCAAAGATCCCATCAACCAATGCACATATATCGACGTGCCTATCTCTAACATGGTCACCAGCAGACGCTGATTCCGTCGCCATCGCCATCACCGGAAGAGCGATGGCGATCTATCAATTGCCGGCAATCGCCTGCTCCCTCTTCAGGCCTCGGTGACGCTGACAGCGCATTGCCACGTTGTCTTCGGCACATGGGACGCAGAACGATGCTAGGGAATGCGTCGGCATCCACGACGCACGCACGTACGTACTCCTGGAATCGTCATTTCACGGCCTTTACCTATATCAGCTGATGTACCGTCGCTCCCGACTGATGCGCTTTAGCCTCGGATTCTCACGGTCTTATCGCCAGGCGTACAGCAAGAAAAGGTACGGTGCTACATTACTGTATCATTTTTCCCCTGCAGACAGTAAGGCCAATCAGGTACAGTGTCGGACTGTCCATGCTATAGTGGTTGATTCCATGTGTCTGAAATTCTGAATTGTTGATTGGATCAACAGGAGCTTGTGTGATTTCTCCAGTAAGCTAGGCAGGAGATAGGTTTCGGCTCAGCTCGTCTAAAGAACGATAGGTAGCTTGCTAATTGATAGGAATCATCTCGCCATTGATTCAGATTCGGGGAGTCATGGGTGTAATACTCCATCTATTAGACTTTAAATCTTGGTTGTCGATCATTAAACACGTAAGTGCGTCATACACTACTACAGAAATACTATTAGTAGACACCAAATCATAGGCAGTTTGACAAAACCATCTGTGACGTACACTATCACAGACGGTTTTAATTTGGAGACCGTCTGTGTTGTTGGTGTCGGAAAAAACGAGTATCACAGATGGTTCTTACCGATGAACCGTTTGTAATACTGGAATATCACATACGGTTTTTATTAAAAACCATCTGTGATAAGCTAATTATTAATCGCCGCTCAGAACCGCATCTGTCTTCATTTCGATACAGATCTAGCCGGTACTGCACTTGGAGGAGGCAAGATTTTCAGGCCAGTTAATTTGGTGGGAGGAGGCAGGAGAGATTTGAAGATTCATATGTTCCTGGTTGCCCTAAATATGGTTAGTAATAAAATTTATTTTTCTTTGTATTACAATTTAGATCTAAGTTTTGGTGAGTGTTATTGAAGATGGTTTGCATCTACTTAACCATACATGATCAGTTCCCGTCATGTGGGAGGCCAAATTTGTCAAAATTGATGGTTATAAGTGGTTCGTCGATCGCTGGAAAAATAACTATTGTGTTTACAATATGAATTAAGCTAGCAAAGCCTCAATGCATGTGGTATATATGTAGTAATAATTAATTAATTTAATTTTTAATACTAAGTTGTTATATATATACATAACGTAGGACCGAAACTGGATGTATGCCGCAAACCGTGTGAGTGAAGAGTACATTAATGGCGTGTCTGTTTTTACAAGAGCTGTCGAGAAGGATATGTTGAATAAGGGGTGGAATATATGTACTATCCATGCACTGACTGCAAGAATTTAAAGATGTTTAAGAACCGAAAGCAGATTGAAACACACTTGATTCGGGAGGGGTTTCAAAAAGGGTTATACGTGTTAGACCAGTCATGGCGAAGTCAATGATATGCCGCCGGATGACATCGCCGGTGAAGTGAATGATATGTCGCCGGATGATGTCGATTGTTGTTCAGATTCGGATAGGTTGCACGATAACAATCTGGATCAGATGCTTCGCGATGTAGAAGTGAACTATGATGAGAGAGAGAGTATGTTAAATTCCGGGGCTTGATGGAGGACTTCGAGAAACTTTTGTTCACGTGCTTGAAAGCATCTAGGCCCTAAAAATGGTTTTGTTATTAATGAATTTATGTGAATATGGGACTAACGCGTTTAATGAGTATGCAAATGTTAAGTCCATATGTTGGTGACAAGATGTAAGCCAAAAGATAAATGTGAAGACCCAAAATGGCTCAAGGCAAAGGTATACTTAGAATAGGATCCCTTTTATTTTTACCGGTCTTAAAGAGAAAAGGTGGAAGACCGGATTATAGGGTAGACAAGTAGCTTGATAGTAAATTTCATGTGCCATTTGGATCAAATTAGAAGCATGCATTCATCAAAATTTTGTTTTAAAATCGAATCTGTGCTCTGTCTAGAAGAGCGGTAGTTCCGCTGATTTGAACGTCGGAACTACCGGAAAGCGGTAGTTCCGCACCCAGAATCGGAACTACCGGCGGCCGGGCACCCAGAATCGGAACTACTGGCGGCTAGAAGCTCAGGTAACCGAGCGGAGCCTTTTTTTTCCAGAGAGCACCCCCAGATAAATTTTAGTTTTCGCAGAATGGAAGTACCGGCGCTTTCAACGCCGGAACTACCATAGGGAGCGGTAGTTCCACATTTTGGAGCGGTACTTCCGGAGCCCGGAAGATCCGGAGGTTGAGCGGAACGTTTTTTCAGAGAGCTCCTCCGGATGAAATTTGAAATTTCGTGGAGCGGAAGTACCTGCGATTTCAACGCCGGAACTACCGCAGGTTGCGGTAGTTCCGCTATCCAGAGCGGTACTTCTAGAGTCTGGAAGCTCCGGACTCAAAGCGGAGCCTTTTTTCCAGAGAGCGCCAAATTTGGGACTTTTGGATTCCCGGTTCAAGCGGTAGTACCGCGCCGACTTTGCAGAACTACTGGAAAGCGATAGTACCGCAAGTTTCAACGGCGGTAGTACCGCGCCGCTAAATCCAACGGTCACTGCAGAGCTCTGACATAACCGTTCTGTCGCGAAGATTTGTGAGTGGTAGTTCCGCTTCCCCTGAATTTTTTCTGGAATTAGTTCCAAACGGGTAGTTTTGGTTGGTGGAGGCTATAAATACCCCCACCACTGCTCAAGGACAGATGTTAGAGACCCATTGAATATTCTTTGAGCCCTAGAGCATTCATTCCACCTTTGTTCCCACTTTGTGCATTCAATTTGAGGTGGTTGAGCAAATAGTGTTTGCTTTCATCAGTTGATCCATTTGACACTCATTTGCAATCAAGCGAAGCCCTAGTTTATTACTCTTAGTGCTTGCCGGCACTTGGACAATTGGGCGGAGGATTGATCGGTCATCTTCTCAAGAAGATTGTGAGAAGACCCGGTATTCTTGTGAAGGTCGGAGCTCACCTACTTGGAGCGGGAAAGAGCTACTATTAGTGATCGAGGTGCTTCGGCTTAATTCGTGGAGCCGGTCCGATTCGTTCGGGCTAACCTCAATGTGGACTAGGAGAAACCAGCAAGTTTCCGAACACCACAGTAAAAAGATCGATTGTGTACATTTCTCCCTTGCTTTCTTCTAGCTATTACTTGTTTACATTATTGTGATCATTTACTTGTTTTAGAGCTGGTATTATTATTTAGTTGACTAGTCTAGAAGAGATTTGAGAGCTCGACTATATGATTTTCAAGATCCCCTTATTTCGGTGCTAAGTACAGAGACAGAGCCAACGGCGTGGGTCGGGTAGGCCGATTTTGACAATGTCAACTTAATGTACCAAGGGAAATATGATATTTTTATCTGTAGCATACACGGGCATTCAGCTAGTACATATTAAAAAATATTTAGATTTACCACATAGAAATAATTTTAATAGATTTGTTATTGAAAGTACTCTGACATCATTATATTTTAATATTTTCATAGAAAAGTAGTGATTAAAGGTGTGTTAGGAATAGTCCCACATGGATTGTGGTAAAGGAGCAAGCATAACTTATAAGTGTAAGGGAGCCTCCACCCCATTGGACTAGTCTTTTGGGGGGAGAAGGCTCAATACCACTTATAAGATTGTTGCTCCGTTGCTTTGTGTGTTTAGTTGTGTTCAGCCCATTTAGACCTGAGGTAAACCCGGTTGGACTTAGGCATACAGTCAGGGTCCAAAAATGTAACAAGTGGTATCAGAGCCCAGGTGCCTAACATCTCCTTAGACCTCATGGTTGCAGAAGTCTCCAATCCATGTGTGAGGGAGAGATTGTTAGGAATAGTCCCATATAGATTGTGGAAAAGGATCAAACACAACTTATAAGTGTGAGGGAGCCTCCACCTATTGGACTAGTCTTTTGGGGGGAGAAGGCACAATACCACTTATAAAGTTGTTGCTCCGTTGCTTCGTAGACTTAGTTGTGTTCAGCTTATTTAGACCTGTGGCCCAGGAGGTAAATCCGGTTGGACTTAGGCATACGACCAGGGTCCAAAAATGTAACAGTGTGTATTAGAGATCGTGCCTATATCTAAAATGATAAGCAAAAGAGAACATAAGGAGTATATATTTGATATAAAGTAGTAGCAAACTAGCGATCAGTGGCTTAGCAGGATGGGAAGATATTTGCACCTATTCGTTTCTTATGACCTGTTTGAAAGGCGTGCACTTTTTTTAAGGGAAACCTGTAAGCTTCACATGCATGATCTTAATTTAGAAGGACGGATGAACATGCATTTCTTCTTTACAGGAAATTCTGACAAAAAGTGGCTTTAATAACTCTAGTACTATGTTAAGCTCATCTGGAGGAATAGAGATTTTAAATTTGGGGGAAAAAATAAATATGTCGTGTAATGTTGGTAGCTCCAAGTGGCAGTGCTAGGATTGTTTCACATGTTGAATGAATTATACTAGGTAAGGATGCGCGCTACGCTGCGGCAGAGTAAACGCCGTCAGAATAATATAGGGCACTTATATTAACAGAGAGTCCGCAGATTCAATGCTTCTCTACGGTTCCATGTAGCCTAAAATAGGAGAAATGACATAGGAATACTTGAACATTGCAGGTCCATTCAATAATCTATATGTTAACAAAGTGAACATAAGAGATTCATACTTGCAAAAGAGGCCAGCAACATATATATGCCAATCTGAATATGCATTGCATACAGGTACATGCATTAAGTGATACAAAAGAGACACACAAAATGATTTTCATAACTTAGTAGGAAGAAATCAGGAAGCTGACCGATATATATGCTTCCGAAGCTATCTAAAGGAAGGAGAAAGCAAGCCCTAAGAGTAGGGCTGTAAACGGGCCGAGCTCGAGCGAGCCCAGCCTGTCACGCTCAAGCTCGATAGAAGCTCGAGCCGAGCTCGAACGAGCCCAAGATTTCTGTCAAGCTTTGAGCTGGGCTCGAACAAAGCTCGAGCTCGGCTCGACAAAGCTCGTCGAGGCTCGTTAAGCATAAAGCACACAGCAGTAGCAGCAGTCAGCAGAATAGCAGATAAAGCCATAAAGGCACAGCAGTAGCAACACAAAACAAAAGGGCATTCACAGGAACCACAGAAAAACAAACAACACAGTAACAATGACATGGGATTTGCAAACAAAGTTCATTTGGACATAGGGCCCTATTTGGACAGCAGACAAAGACACAGCAGTAGCAGCACAAACATAATGTAGTCCACAGGAGTTGAGCTAGCTAACAGCTGGCATGCAACAACAAATTAACACAGCTGACAGGAGTTGCTTGCATCCAACACGACTAACTAAGTACATCAATATTGTCAAGACACGGACAACAGACGGCATGTTGCAATTGTCAACACAGCAAGCCTTCCATGAATGACTGGGACAGCCATCAATCCATTGTTCCGTGCTGCATATCTGGCAAGAAGTACAAAACAAAAAGTGACACTGGTGGAGTGGTGGTTCCTTGGCTTTGTAAGTCAGACCAGGAAATAGTTTACCCAAATAACATCACCTTGAGTTCACCAGAAGAGTAAACCCAAATAACATCACCTTGAGTTCACCAGAAGAGTAAGAAACTTATATAATGAGCTGGCTACTGGAAAGACTTGGCTTTGAAGCACCCCCAAAATTTTTGCATGACAGATATTACAGCAATACACAAAAAATACAGCAGGCAACACTGCAACACAGCAAATATGTCAAGTGCAGTTGGAAATTGGAATTACAGCAGTCAGCAGGCAACACTGCAACACAACAAATATGTCAAGTGCAGTTGGAAATTAGAATTACAGTAGTCAAAAGGCAGCACATAAGAAAAGTAAAGCATACCTATTGAAGAAGACATAATCACTAATTGCTACCCACAATCGAAAGTTCATTTGGAGTCTCGATTGATGACAACATAATAGAATTAGCATCAGCCTCCTATGTAAGAACATAATGTAAACAAGGATTAGATGTAGACTTTAATTATTTTGTTTAAGAAACAACATCCATAAACTTACCAAATGTGCTGGTTTGTGGTGGCCTCCTCTAATCCAACTAGAGGTACACACCAAAGCTTGCACTGTTGATGGGAGTAAAGAGCTACGATAGTCATCAATCACTCGACCTCCAGTGCTAAAAGCTGACTCTGATGAGACTGTGCTAATAGGAATAGTGAGAACATCTTTAGCCATCCTAGCCACTGCTGGATACTTCAATTCATTCATCCTCCACCACTGAAGTATATCAAATTTGTCCACTGCTACAACTTCAACCGGATCATCCAAGTACTTCATTAAATCTGATTTTGATGGATGAGTAGCATGTTGGGCTTTCATGAACTCTTGGAATTGGCTAGCAGTTGAGAAAGCACTGCTCGAAGTAGCAGCAGATGTACTAGTGCATTGAGAGGAAGAATCATTGTTCATGCTTTTTTTTGTACTCACTTTCATATAAAGCATACAACTCATGTAATGCAGATTGAACAGATGCAAGTTTTTGTGGGAGATCAATTTCTGAGTACAAGAAGGAAATGTGAATTGAATCATGCCCATCTTAAACCTTGGGTCTAGAATTGCAGCAATTGCAAATAAAGTGTTGCATTCTGCGCCCCAATACTTGTCAAACTTGTCTACCATTGCATCAGCCATTTTTCTAAGAGATTCATCCCTAGACAATAACAATTGCCCTACTGCCTTCTTAATATCAACAATATGGGGATAAAACAAATTGGAGGTGGGGTAGGTTGAACCTGAGAACTCCTCTGTAGCCAAGTGAAAAACACACAACACGTCTTTAACTTGTTCATACAAATTCCAATCCACCTCCGTTGGATACCATCTATAATTAGCATCTCCAGCGGCATACACATCAATAGCAGCTCTATAATGAAAAGCAGAATCTAACATTTTATATGTTGAACCCCACCTAGTGCACACATCAAGAGTCAATCCCTTTCTACGCTGAAGATTACGAGAATCAATATCAGCAATGAACTTATACGTCCGATTATTAGATTTCTTGATGTATTTGATAGTCTCCCGAACTTTGTCAATTAAAGGTTGAATAACCTTAAGACCATCTTGAACAACCAAATTTAGAATGTGAGCACAACAGCGGTTATGAAGGAACTTTCCTTTAAACCAAAGGGCACCTCGGTTTGTAAACTTGGCAAGCAGCAATTTAGCTTCAAGATCATTACTCGAGGCATTATCAAATGTGATGCTAGCTATCTTATCCTCAATTTTCCATGCAGCCAAACAATCAGAAATAGCATTACAAATGACTACACCAGTATGGGGAGGCTCCAACTCTAAGAAGTTAATGACACGACAATGCATTGACCAATTTTCATCTATGTAGTGTGCAACTAGGCTCATATAACATAGAGTTTGATTAGACGTCCAAAGATCACATGTCAGGCTGATCTTCTTAATATCCTTAAAACCCTTCTTCAGTACTTCCTTTTCAGATTCGTAGAGCTTCATGCATTCATTTCTAATAGTGACTCTAGACATCTTTTTGTATGAAGGATTTAGTGATTTCAGCAAAGCATTAAACCACATATACTCCACAATACTGAATGGTAACTCATGAACAATGATCATCTTGCAAATAAGTTCACGAATTTTTGTAGGATCATAATAACCAGGGACAGCAACATAAGGAGTTTCAGTATCAACATCACCTTCCTCAGTGCTATGAAAATTGATGGTCATTTGCTGCTTGGATTTCTGCTGAAGCTTGTAATAATCACATTGCTCGAGATGCCTCTTAAAATGTGATGTAGTACCACTACTGTTCTTTGTTAGCAAAGCTCCGCAGGCCTTACACTTCACCTTGCTTTCCATCTCCCCTCTTTTTTCTTCGATGGAACTTGACATTCTTCAAAGAAATTCCATATTGGGGATTTCTTCTTCCTAGTAGGTTTCGTTGGTCCTTCCTTTTGACCCTCCACTTGCACATTTTCTGGTTGTACTGTGGTTGCCATGCCATCTGACTCTCTAGCCAGTGAAGGACTAGATTGTTCTGTTGATTGTGCATTTTCAGACATCTACAACGTGTTCATACATTGAAGTTAGCAAGGTAGCAGTCTACTACCACAACATATACACAACATACACAGTATAGTTAGCAGAAAGCAGAAAGCAGTCTACTACCACAAACCACAACATATACACAATGTGTTCAAACAAGCAGAAAGCAGTCTACTACCACAACCACATCTAATTGTTCTAATTATTCTGTCTAACAATCACAGCAGAAAGCAGAAAGACATCTACATCTGATTGTTCTGTCTAGCAATGTGAACGGAGACAAGAATCAAACCTTGCAGAGGAGGAACACGGGCACGGCGTCGGCGGATCTGGGCGGAGGCGGTCGGCGGGTGGGAGGAGAGGAGGGGCGGATCTGGGCAGAGGCGGCCGGCCGGTGGGAGGAGAGGAGGGGCGGAGGCGGCCGGCACCGGGGGGGACGACGAGGGGCGGTGAGCGGCAGATCTGGGCGGAGGCGGTCGGCGGACGCCAGGTGGGAGGAGAGAGAGGCGGATCGGGCGAGGCGGCCGCGTCGGGAGGGCGAGGAGGGGCTGCGAGCGCGGATCTGGGCGAGGCGGCCGGCCGGTGGGAGGAGAGGAGGGCGAGGCGGCCGCGCCGGGGACGCGAGATGGCGCGAGCGGCGGATTCGGGCGAGGCGGCCGGTGGGTGGGAGCTCGGGAGGAGAGGAGGGGCGAGGCCGCGTCGGGGAGACGAGAAGGCTGCGAGCGGCGGATTTGGGCGGAGGCGGCCGGCGGGTGGGAGGAGAGGAGGGGCGGAGGCGGCCGTGCCGGGGACGAGGAGGGGGCACGAGCGGCGGAACTGCGTGGAGGCGGCCGGCGGGTGGGAGGAGAGGAGGGGCGGAGGCGGCCGGCGTCGGGGGGGACGAGCAGGGCCGGCCACGAGCGGCAGATCTGGGATTCTGGGCAGAGGCGGAGGCGGGGTGGGGGAACCGGGGAGCGCCCGAGCGGGGGGGAAGGATTTAGGGTTAGGGATTGGCGGATTGCGATGCAGAAATGCGGAATGCGAACAGGGAGGCCGAGGGTGCGGTGCGGTGACTGAGTCTTGACGCGGGGTCACAACACGTTCGAACTTACACGAACTATTCGAGTTCGATTCGTTCAGGCTCGCGAGCTTTTTCCAAAGCTCGAATTCGGCTCGTTAACAGCTCGAACCGAGCTCGAATCGATCCTACAACGAGCCAAGCTCAAATAGCTCGCGAGCCTCGAGCTTTTTTTACAGCCCTACCTAAGAGTATATTTATTACCACAGAAAGAGTCATCATAGATGGTTCAAAGCCATCATTATAGATGGTTTCTGACCCGTCTGAAGTTATGTATCTGTGATAACTCTGCAATAACAGGCGGTTATCATAGATGGCTCTCGAACCATCTGTGATTTAGATGGTTCAAAACCATCATTATAGATGGTTTCTGACCCGTCTGAATTTATGTGTCTGGATAACTCTGTGATAACAGGCGATTATAACAAATGCCTCTCGAACCATCTGTGATAATTTACAACACAAACAGTTCTAGTTAAAAACCGTCTGTGATAGTCTAATATCACAGACTGTTCTAGTTAAGAACTGTCTTTAATAGTTTATTATCACAAACAGTTCAAGTTAAGAACCGTTTGTGATTGTGTTCTCATATTCTCAAAAATAGGCCTTCTTCAATTCGTCAAAATTATCTAATTGCACTATAAAACAGCACAAATCAGGGAATGCAAATAAACCAAAGCAGGCCTATTTCTGAGAACAAGTCCTTGTGCAATAAACTTTGGCGCCATGTCTTCATTATGTAATAAAATATGAATTTCAACAAGTGCCGAAACACTAGCTATCCATCAATCATCACAAGAACTAAGACATCACACATACGAGCATTAAGATTTACACGGCTGAAACACTAGCCATCCAAAAATTTTAGATGGCGGATATATCACCAGTGATGAAAGAGAGGCGGTGGTAGTGTGACCGTTGTGTCACGACGGTAACACTGCGCAAGACACTCTTATGATACTTAGAACAAGAGTGCCTTATGCAGTGAATTGTGGCATCACAACCAGAGGTGGAGGAGCTCACGGTGGTAGTCGGCGTTGTCAAGGAGACGGGGCGCTTCGGTTTGAGGGAGGAAGCAGGAATAAGGAGTGAATGAACTAGGAGGAGACTTAGAGTGAACTTGGCAGAAAGGGAGAGGGGGAGTAATAAGGAGTGAGAGGTGGGAGAAGACGGTGCCTACCGTTCAATACGGAGAGAATGAATGTGTGAGATCAAAATCTTGGGAGAGATGCCAAAGATCGGTGATGTGATATATCACAGACGGTTCAGATTAAAAACCATCTATGATGTATGCTGACATCACAGACGGTTTTTAATCCCAACCTCTGTGATGGTATCACAGGCGATTCAGATAGTTTTTAACAAGAACCGTATGTGATAATTATTTATCACAGACGCTTCTAACCATCGCTAATAGCGTAGATGGTCACCCTTTTAAACTGTCTGTGATAATTGCAACACCGATGGTTCTCTAGAACCGTCTGTGATGAGACGTCTAGTATAGCCTTTTTTATAGTAGTGATTGACCATAGCAGATAAACATCGTTCTGCGACATCAAAATGGAAAACATAGACATTTTTGTTTTGATTTCAATCTCTCGCCGGTTGTCATTCTTTCATTAGTTGTACCATGTCTATTTGTTAACAGCATCACCTTCATTTTGTTTCAAGCTTGATCTCCAATAAGTTTTCTATCGGTTGCTCCAATATTAAGTGGTGAACTTGTCAAGACATAAATATATAAATCCGGACTATGTTGTGTATTTTATACTAGTTCAGCATCACACTAGTGTACACAGTGAAAACATAGATAAAATATTGATTATGATCATGATTAACTAAGAAAGATGCAAATATTATTAATTATCAGAATAGCGACCTTATGACCAAGCTTACAAATATTAGCCTGAAGGTCCTAACAAAAACTAGTAGAAAAAAAATAAATGCAGTGGCCATTCGACATGCCTACAGGCAATCGACTATGGAGCGGAGTCCTAATCCGTGAAGTTGTTGAAGTACTCTTCCTCGAATACCTCTGTCTGATATGGTTCTTCCTCGGCAACTGAGCAATAGTGGATATAAATATGAGTACATAGAGTATTCAGTAAGTCATTTATAACAAGATGCAATATATAATGATGCAAGGCTTACCAAATGATGGCTAAGTGGTTATTTTGCAGAAAGCAATAATTTAGAGTAAATACAATAAATAGATTGAAATGAACTTTGAAATTGATTATTAAATAAATAATTCAAACGAATTGAGTAAACCACAAGTGAATTGTTATTCACTTCCCAACCAAACCCAACCAAGGTTTTATGAAATTCTACCCCTCGTGTGAAATCACCAAGCATTGTCTATAACCGAGGACATGGTTATTCAAATAGTTTTATATTCCACAGAGGTTGCACAACTTTACCATATGATATGATCAACTTGTAATGTATGCTCAACAACACACTTCCTTAGATGTGCCGACCAAGAAAATCACAAGAAGGCCTTTACAATGCTCAGCCTCAACTCGATTATGTCCGCTAAGGTTTCACTGCCAAGTTGACTTTGACCTAGTTGGTAAAAGCCCTCTCTTGCGCCAATGTAAGACAATGGTTGTGATCACACCCATATTCATGTCAATGATGGAATCAAAGCTGAAATATCACAAATTAGGTAGATAGGTCTATCCCATACTAGACATGTGATTACACGGTAAGGCTCAAATCAATGGCGCATAAAATTAAGTCCTTAATTAATACCCAAGCGAGGCATCAACATGCCAATGTGCTAATAGCACCCATTTTACTGCACAATCATTCACCCAAGTGAAAACCATTTTGTTTAACCAACATTAATAACACAACCATGTCATGGTTCACAAATTTCATAACTATGGATACTACCATGATTCAATATCTCATTAAGTCAAAATTAATTAACCAATCAACATGTGATGATGAGCCCAACTTACCAATAATCATGGCTAAGCATACTAGACGTACAATTAAGTGTATTGCATCACTAGATAATTAACCATCATATGGTGACAATAGAATCATAACATTCAAATTATCAATAAGGAATTAATCAAGATTGGTTAATAACTATCAAGTACAAAGGTTTGTAGTAAATTAGCAATGCATGATAATTTAAAACAAAAATAAAAATAGTTAGATTAAAATAATAGGTTCAACATGGTCAAAGTTCATGACTTTGCTATGACTTTGCTAAGTTACCAATTCTTGGTCTCAAATTCCTGTTTCTGCTCCTTCGAAGACGATATCTAATGAGAGAGAGAAAGTGAATGAGATGCAAATAAATTCAAACAAAATACAAAAATAATAAAACTAGAACTAAAAGATAGATCTTACTTTGAGATGAATTTAGAAAGAATAATCGGGTCAATCAAAGTTTGGACGGAGGAGAATGGGCACTTGGAAGATTGATCGGCTGAAAAAATACTGAAAATTGAGAAAGGCTACTGTGTTGTGGATCATGTCTATCTACTGTGTTGTGGATCAGGTCTATAGACCATGGCTTGGCTCACGGTAGACTTGGTCTATGGAATAGTGTACCGATGTGATGACATGGTAGATTGGTTGAGGTAGCATGATGACTGGTATGACACATGTGCACTATGGTTGACATTTCACTTGTGTGGACGATGACTCAGCTACTGACGTGGTAGGGCACGTTGGTGAGGTGAGGTGGTGATCTGGGTCTTGCGTGGCACTAGCATGGCAAACACATCAGCTCATGCGCTGAGGTAGCAAAGTGACGTGGTGGGGCATCCTAGGGTTAAGGTCATCCCGCTGATGTCGGTGCTAACGTTAACAGTGGCGGAAGCGAAGCGATGAGGGAAGCGAGGCGGCATGGCGGCATGGTGCCTAGGCGGCTGCACGGCACGGTGGAGTGGCACAGCTTGACAGCGGACTCTGACGAAAGACGATGGTGAAAATAGCTCACCGACGGCGATGGGCGAAGGAGAAGAAGCCCAACAGGCTCGGCGGAGCAATGTGAACTTCGGCAACGGTGCTCAAGCGGTGGTGTGATGCTTCGTCTCCAGCGCAAGGCAACAAAGTCGAGGCGGCTCGAAGTGTGAGAGCTCAGGGCACGGGGTGGGGTATTTATGGCGCGATGAAGACGAGTTTGCGACAATGATAGCAACAGAGTTCATGGCGGCCATGATGTGGCATCCATGTTGGTTATGGTGATGACATTGTGAGCGAGGCGGAGGAGGAGGCCAGGTTGAAGATGAACAGTAGCTTCGACAAGTGGGGCCTACTGTTAGCGGCAGCACGGAGGACAACACGCGTGTCGCACGCTGCTGGGTTGGAGCAAGCAGGCCGCGGGGGAGAAGACCGCCAGGCCGAGGCAAAGCAGGCTATGTAGACTGGGCCAAGCTGGGCCGCGTTAGGATGTAGATAAGCCAGTGCACAAAAGAAGATGGCGCGCAAGGTAGGCCACACGGAGGCGGCCGCACGGGAAAAAGGGCTGGCTGAAAAAAGGAGATGGGCTGAAGGAATAGGATTTCAGCTCGGAAAAGGAAAATCTAGATTTTTTAGAATTCCTAATTTCAGAAAACAGAAAAAGGAATTGAGCTCTAGAAAATAGCAAATAAATCCAAAAAATCAAAGAAAATACAGAAAAATTCCTTACAACACACACAACCCAAATAAAATAGGATTTGAATTAATCAAAGTTTATTTTACCCATATTAAATCTTTTTAATTTTAGAGAATTGAAATTAAGCTTTAATCAATTCAAAAAAATCCAAATGGTTATTTTTATTTTAAAAACTTTAAAAAGGTATAGAAAAACAGTATGTTATAGAACTCATGCTAGATATTAGTTGTTATATTGATCAACTTTACTAGCTCAAACTTAGCTATTTCTAATGTATATTTATCTTATTGAGAGATGACCGTGTATGCAACTTGACAACTTTAAATTGCAAAGAATGCTTTCATATTTGGATGCCATTTTCATCTTTCGTATGATAGACATATTGGAACTTGGAATGGGGTATCCAATATTTATTTGAAGAATGGAGTAGAAATTTCCTTACTATAGATAATAAGATGCATACAAGAGTTTAACAACTTTTAGAATCTACAATACGCAAGAACTTACTTGAACAACTCGGTATTCATACTACAATAGAGCTAATTTTTTGTTTGAACTGATATGATACTGGTTAGGTACTTGCCCTAAGTAAATGGAAAGAAACATTATTTATCCACCTAGTAGCCTTGACAAAACATCCAAAACTGGGAACTATTAGGACCATCTAAAATTAGAATAAATGGAAGATCACCCAAATATTATCAAATAGTATTGCTAAGAGCAAACATGATCATCTGGATAAAAATACAAAAAAGCTCAAGAAGCAAATTAACACACAAATTGATCTAGTTAGGATTCTTAGAGTTTTTTTTTGTTGTAGTAACGAAACAGTACTAACCTTTTTATTAAAGGAAATGAGAAGTAATCTTACTCTTACCAAGTGCAAGCCACCAAGAGGTAGAAATCATGTACAGTCTAGATTTTTTAGGTAATTTTAATCTAAACTGGAGTCTAAATTGAAGCTTTCCACATTTTTTTGGCTGTGTACAGTATACATTTTTTAAAAAGAAAGGATAACTACCTTACTAATTGTTCCTTCTTTGCATTTGTACCATAGGTCTATAGAAGCAATGGCAACATTGCACAAAACCTCATATTATTATAAAATAAAGGTACGGTGTTTCTTTGCTTCGACCATTATAAAACTGTTATGTGAAACCTAACAATGTGTAGGACCAGACTAAAAAACCAAAATTAATTTGAAAACATAGCAAATAAAGATTTGCTATTCTCATTTGCTCTACAATATGACCGTAAATTAGATACGACCAAAGACCATCAGAAAAGCCACTGACTACATATTTCACACATTAGCAAGGACTAAATATGATTGAAATTTCATCATATTATGGGTTAATATCAATCTTCCCGTAACTTAACATGAACAGGCTGGAAACTTTAGGTAATAATCTAGCATTGACTATGCACCCTGAGAGCAATGAAATCCAATGAGAAAACAAGAGATACGAAAGAACATTATCAAGATGAGCGTGAAATGACAGGTCACTAAACTCACCTCATGGAGTTTTGTAGTCGAAGTAAGTCATTGTTTGCTTGCATCCCCTAAAAGCATATTGTCAAGAATTATGGATGAAAAGAAAGTAATCAGTGCTCATCCCTGTTAGAATTGCACAGGGAAAAATTATAGATAGCCTAATTGATTGTTGCAATCAATGATTAACCGTTCTAATGTAACTTGTATGGTTGCGGGAAAAGATAAAGAGGCCTGGTCACAAAGGGATAAAAGAAATAAAAACCTTGCATCTATGGTCTATCATTTCAATAGTGCAGAGCAAAATATAGTAGAAGTTACATCAGAAGAATTGCGCAGGTAGCCTCACTGATAGATGCAGTGCAAAACAAAAAATAAATAAATATAATATAACAATAGAACCACAACATCCATTCAGAAAAACACAACCTCAATGAAACAGTAAACGATAAGTGGAATTTGATCATTCTTCTACAAACATAAAAGGGAATTGACCACATAATGGTTCAGCACAAAGCTACAACAAAGTTACTTCAAAATTCCCATGACAATCTACATCTACATTGGTAAATAGACATAAAAGTTCTAACCAAATTATATCCCACAGCCTAGTAGTACACACCTATATGTTTCTCTGGAATAATTGATTGGCATAGTGGCATCATAAGATAGTTGTCCATAGAGAAGTCTTAGTAGGTTCCAAAGAGAGTGTGGAACTTGCCTGCCCTGTTGATATGTTATGTTAGCATAAATCCCCACGGAAAAATTTTCTACCTTGGTTTAGATATGCACTAATTTATGTCCTCATCTTACAAAAAAGTTAATACAGAATGCATGCAGAACAACATGCTTTGAGTTAGCTGCAAGTGTGTCTATTTTTCTTAAAAAAATTGCTATATTTTCTATTACAATGCCTACCTCAAACTTGCTATATGTGCGCTTCTCCAAACCACCTTACCCGAAATTGTGCAGTTGCATCAAATGTACAATGCCTACAATCAGGTGAGGAGTTTAGTTAGCATATCATACTTCATACCCTTCTATTTCTTAAGCTTTACTTGGACTAAAGATCAGTTTGAAAAATTAGCAATACACATACAATCTAATAGAGATTTTATTACTTGTTTGTTTTACTTCAACTAAAGAATCCTCCCAAAAAAATCCAGACTGTACAACCGCACGAGCCTATTGCACACCATGCCCTAGTTAACAAATCCAAGTAAACAGATGAAATCAGCTTTATAAATACTAACAATGACAAGGAAAAGGCAGAAGTGTTATCCTACAAAAATGAGCTCTAGCAAGAGTTGATAGTTATGCAGGGCATCAGCCATATGGAAGTTGTTGTACTGTGTAGAGGAACACGCCTCTCTAGCCCCACAACCGGCAGGGACGCCGACATGTAGGAATTTCGATGTAAGCAACCCATGGCCATCCATAATACATCCACCCCTTACACCACCTAGTTACCTAGGCAAGATCTAGGGTGCCTAGGCAAGAAACATGACCAGAGGCGAAACCAGCCCAAGTCCAAGGCCCGAGCTGAGCCAGCTGCTTTTGGACCGACTCTTAGGTTAACTCTGTTTTTTTTGTGATTTTTCATGAATTTTATATGGGCTTTGGTTGCTAGGCCTCGGGCTATAACCCAGGTAGCTTGGTCCTTCCAGTGAGCAATTGATCTCTTTCTTCATAGCTTCTGTAGCTATCGGAGAAAAGGATTGTGAGAATTTTTGGGGCGGTTTGAAGGCACCATTCACTCCCCCCTCTGTTGCCAGTTCGGTCCTACACGCTCGCCAAAGTGGCCTCCCCATTCTCCACCGTCGTCGCTTGGCCTCTGCGCCACCATCTTCGCCTGCTGGGATACCGATGTTGACACTGATTTTGTCATCAAACACAAAGAAAAACATGAATAAATAAATAAAAATAATAAATTATGCAGTTGCATCAAATGTACAATGCCTACAATTAGGTGAGGAGTTTAGTAAGCATATCATAATTCATACCCTTCTATTTCTTATGCTTTACTTGGACTAAAGATCAATTTGAAAAATTAGCAATACACATACAATCTAATAGAGATTTTATCACTTGTTTGTTTTACTTCAACTAAAGAATCCTCCGAACAATCCAGACTGTACAACCACACGAGCCTATTGCACACCATGCCCTAGTTAACAAATCCAAGTAAATAGATGAAATCATCTTTATAAATACTAACAATGACGAGGAAAAGGCAGAAGTGTTATCCTACAAAAATGAGCTCTAGCAAGAGGAGTTGATAGTTATGCAGGACATCAGCCATATGGAAGTTGTTCTACTATGTAGAGGAACACCCCTCTCTAGCCCCACAATTGGCGGGGACGCCGACCTGTAGGAATTTCGATGTAAGCAACCCATGGCCATCCATAATACATCCACCCCTTACGCCACCTAGTTACCTAGGCAAGATCTAGGGTGCCTAGGCAAGGAACATGACCAGAGGTGGAACCAGTTCAAGTCCAATCCCCGGGCTGAGCTAGCTGCTCTTGGGCCGACTCTTAGGTTAACTCTGTTTTCTTGTGATTTTTTATGAATTTTATATGGGTTTTAGTTGTCAGGCCTCGGGGTACAACCCAGGTAGCCCAAGGCCTGGTTTCGCCACAGAACATGATGCCAAGAGAGGAGTAGAGCTGATGATATAGCTGGTGATCAGTACTCGGCAAAGGGCCAATCTTGGGTTGATTATGGCGTGTTGCCATGGTTGTGCCTACTGGCTTCCTCTGGTGTGGTGTGCACAGAGGAGGCATGTGGTGCCGATGCTATCGTCCTGATACGGCTTGATCTCCTCCTTGCCCTTCCCATTATCCACCACCGTCACTTGGCCTCCTCAATAGCCTGTGGACTGCCCGCTCTCCAACGTAGCGCTCGCCAAAGTGGCCTCCCCGTTCTCCACCACCGACGCTTGGCCTCTGCGGTCACTGCCATCTTTGCCTGATGGGACTCCAATGTTGACACCGATTTTGTCATCAAACATAAAGAAAAAATGAATAAATAAATAAAAATAATAATCATCATTATCATAATTAAATTGATAAATTATGCTGATGGCTAAAATCCATTACGACCGGTTTAAAGAAACAATACATGAAGAATAAGGAAGGAAGAGACACCAAAAGATACGTGTGATCAGTGGCTACGACCACGGCAGAACGACCCTACGACTGGTTCACTGTAGTTTCGACCAACCGATGATCATATGCAGATATCTAACAAAAAGTATAAATCGACCGTAGCATACATGGGTTGCGACCACGTTGGTTTTAGCTACGAGATTTCCCATTGATATCAGTGTCGGATTTGCTTCACACGGTCGTGAACGTTGTGTACTCAGAAAGCCCCTTCAAGTGCCTTGAGTACTTGGAAGGCCTTACAGTACTTGAAAAGTGAATAGTACTCGAAGAGTGAACAGTACTCAAAAAGTGAACAGTACTCGAATGAGTAGTACTCAAAGTGAGCAGTACTTGAAATAAACAATACTCAAAAGTGAGTAGTACTCGAAGTGAGCAATACTCAAAATGAGCAGAACTCAGAAAAGTGAACAGTACTCAGAACGAATAGTTGGTGAACAACTATATTTCAACCACGCCAGTCGATCATGTTATTGCGACCACGTTGGTCGACCATGATATTTTGACCACATTGGTCGACCATGATATTTTGACCACATGGTTCAACCATGATATTTTGATCACGTTGGTTGACCACCATATTTCCACCATGTTATTTTTTACCACATTGGTCGACGGTGATTTTTCGACTACGTTGGTCGACCATGATATTTTCAACCACGTGATTCGACCATGATATTTTGACCATGCCTGTCAACCACCATATTTCGACCATGATATTTTTGATCATGAGCAACCAATCGGGAAAGAAGGTGAAGTTCTTGATCTTTTTCTTCCCTCGCCTTCTGCGCTTGGGTTCAGCCATCGCAACACGAATCAAGGAGCATTCTCCAAATCCACTCGTCGTCGCCCTGCGGTTTAGCCATAGTGGTACGGATCAAGGTGCTTTATTTTGTTTATGTTCTGGCTCTCCTTGGTTCAGTCCTGTTAGTGGATATAAACCAAAGAATGAGTAATTGATCCCTCGTCTCTTAAGTTTGGTCCCTTCAAATGTATACAAATCAAGGCGAGGCATGAAGACTTCATCTCTTCAGTTCGGTCGCTTGCAAACGGATACAAACCAAAGGTGAGAAGTCGGAAGAGCTCCTGTAACATCCCAAATTTTTGCTAAAATAAAAATAATAATTAAATAATAATAATAAAAATTAATTTAAAATAAGTATTTTTGTGCCTAAGTTTTAAATTTGGATTTGTCCTGAATTTCTGTTTTTGAAAAAGCAGGATTTGAAAAGCAGTTTCAGAAAAACCTAAAAGTATTATTAAATAAAATGATATCTTGGTTTTGTACAAAAATCTTATGTCAAATTAATTATTTGGTTTTATTTGGCCTTTATTTGGTTTCTTGGAATTTCTGGAGTTTAAAAATCTATTTTTGAAATTAAAAAGTATTTTAAGTATGAAAATTAAATACCAACATTAGTTGAAAATATATTTTTTAAGTTCCAAATGTCTCCAGGAGATTCTCTGAATTTTTCTGAGATTTTTGGAATTTATTTCATATTTTTCTGAGGCTTATTGGAATTTCTGTGCTTTTCTGAAAAACCCAAAAATCAGAAAAAGAAATAATCTCCTCTCCCCTCCCCTCCGGCCGCCACGTGGATGGCCAGATTTGCGCCCACGTCGCCCGCCGGATCCCGCCTCCCCCTCTGCATCGGCCGCCACGCGTCGGCCCGATCTCCCCGCCTCGCGCTCGGCCCATCGGCGTTCGCGCCTCTCTCGCCGGCCGCCGGCTTCACACCGTCGGCACACGCGCGCTCCCCTCTCTCCTCCTCCTCGGTCCCACCGTCACACGCCCTCTTCTCTACCCGTCTCCCTACCACCCGGGCCCGCCTGTCAGCCACCCCGCCGCCTTCTTCCACCCCGGTCAACTTCCTCGCGCGCCCGCCAACAACCGCCGCCCGCCGACCCGGCCACCACCCCGCCATCTCCTCGGCCACACCGCCCACCAACGTGCGTCGCACGCGCCGCGCCCCACCTCCCCGCCTCTCTCGCACCCGTCGCCACCCCACGCGCCCACCTTCTCCCCCGTAACCGCCGCCGCCCACTCCTCCTCTCCGGCGACCGATTCCCGCGCCCCTCACCTCTCCAACCTCTATAAAAGGGCTCCCCGAGCTCCTCCTAATCTCGCTCCACCCCACCCCGCCCTCCTTTCCTCCTCCGCTAGCCCGAGACGTCCTAGCGCCGGCCACCTCCCCTTTTTGCGCCGGTGAGCTCGACGGCGAGCAATCACCGCCGCCTCCGTCGCCCTCGCCCTCGTGCCCCGCTGTCGCCTCCTTCGGCCTCGCCGCACCCGTGCGAACCCCCTCCGCCATTCTCCCGGGCCCGAGCGCCACCGAATCGCCATCTCCACCAGAGACTCGAGCCGCCGTCGTCCTCCTCATCGCCGGCCGCCGTCCACGCTCGTCGAGCTCCGCGCCAAGGTGAAGAGAGTCCCCCTCCCCCTCCTTTACCTCCCCCCGCCCTTCGCCGCTCGCCGCCGGCCACCGGTGCGCCGCCGCCATTGTGCCGGGAGCTGCCTCCGGCCGGCGCCGCTCGGATGCTTGCGTGGCAGCTGGTGTGGCGCCGCGTCAGCGCCACTCGGCCCCTCGTCTGCCCCGTCATGCCACCCGTGCGGCCATGCCACCTCAACCCTCCCTCTGGTCCATGGACCTGGCTCATGTGGACCGGGCCCACATGTCAGCCCCCTCTCCCCTATTTTCCATGCAAAAATAATTCGTCCGAAAAATAAATTCCCAGGGCTGACGCAATGCTGACGCCATAAATCCAATTTTCTTTATAAAAATAATTCCAAAAATCCAGATTTTCCATTTTCTCTCTTTTCAAACTTCCCGGAGCCCATTCTCCTTCGTTCTAACTCCGATTTGGCCCATTCAAAATTTTAAATTCATCAAAAATTCCCCTCTATCCATTTCTAGCCTCAATTCAAATTTTTGAAGTCAATTTGAATTTAATTTGAATTTATTTGAATTTGGTGGGTTATTTTCACGTGTAGACTTCGACGATTCGGGAGATTTCTTCGGCGAAGATTCAAACAAATTTGAAGAGAAAGGCAAGTCACCCTCCTTGATCATGTTGATCCCAGTTTTCAAAATAAAACTATGTTGTTTTAAATTATATTGCATGCATACTTTTGTCCAACGTATTTTAATTCTGTTTCAAATATAGTTAATGCCTATTTGTTAATTCCTCCATCGAATTTGAATTCCTCAACACCTTGTCACCCTAGAATCAAACTCTAGTTAATACATTAGTGTTGGCTAGAGGAATTTTATATCAAATGCTTAGGCTGCTTAGATATAATCTTGTTTTGGGTTATTTTTCACATAAAATGATAACCCTTTTTACATAAAATGTTATGTACTCTTGACTTTGGTGAGTCAAGGAGGTTTATGAAATATTTTGAAAACAAAATATGAAACTGGTTTAGACTTAGGCAATTGGTTAGAGTGGTGGGTGCAGGCATGCCCTGTTGGTTGGAGCCGCAGCGGTCGATTGTCGTGCGGGGTATGTGGTTGGGCCTAAGTCGATTAAGGACCGGTGCGTGAGCTCTGTTGCAAAGCCCTAACGTACTACCACATGGTCGTACGGACAGCCTGGTGAATAATTTGCAAAGTCCCAACCTGAGTCAAGTTGTAGGTTGAAAGTGAGCGTGGTTGGTGCCATGTGAAGTCTCACTTGGGCGAGCGTGGTGAAGCCATGAGAAGTCTCGTCTAGGCTCAAGAGGGGGTCCCAGTCTAGTGGATTCCTTACTGGGGTGAAACCTTAGAGTTGGCTCGACCAGGTTGAAGGCTTTGCATTGTAAAGGTCTTGTCACGACTCCTTGCCGCACACCAAAGGAAGTGTGTAACTCGCGTGGCACAAAAGGATGATCGTGTTATGTGGGTAAAGTTGTACAACCTCTGCAGAGTGTATATCAGCGTTGATATGACGGCATCTTGATGCGTTGCCTCGTTGGAAATGAGGTGCTGAAAGCATTGAGGGAAGTGCATCCTAGAGTTTGCGATGCACACCAATCCGGTCCCAATTGCATCATCAACTAAAAAATTTAGTCTATTATTGGCCTACAATTTCGAAAATGCCCTGAAATTTGCAAAAAGGTGTCACGAATGTCAGGTACATGCTGACTTCATCCATCAACCACATGAGCCACTACATCCCACTGGCATGTCCTGGCCCTTCAAAATGTAGGGGATGGATATAGTCAAACAAATTCAATTGCCATCGTCCAAAGGACATAAATTCATTCTTGCAACGACCAACTCTTTCTCTAAATGGACAAAAGCCATACCATTAAGAGAAGTGAAGGCGGAAAATGTGGAGAATTTTATAAGAACTCATCTCATATATTGCTTTGGCGTCCCTTCGCGGATTATATACGATAATGGGTCACCATTCAAAAACAGACAGATAGAAAACTTGTGCATAAAATTTAAAATAAAGCACCATTTTTCTACAGCATACAATGCAGCAACAAATGAACAAACTGAGGCATTTAACAAAACCCTATACAAATTATTAAAGAAAGTAGTCTCAAAGAATAAGCGAAATTGGCATGAAAAGCTTCTCAAAGCCTTGTGGGCATATAGGACCACGACACGCATGCCAACTGAAATGACTCCTTACTCCCTGGTATATGGAGGAGAAGTAGTCTTACCGTTGGAACTACAGATTAATTCTTTGAGAGTCTCCATGCATGAGAAACTCTCAGAAGGGGAAGCTACTAAATTACGATTTGAGGAATTGGAACGTCTTGAAGGAAAACGATTTCAAGCGTTACAAAACCTATAAGCGTACCAGGTTAGAATGTTATGAGCTTTCGATAAGCGCCTCAAAAGAAGGCCATTCAAACAAGGAGACTTAGCTCTCGCTATTATTTGCCCCATGAATATCACACATTTGATGTAAGGAAAATTTGAGCCTAAATGTGAAGGCCCTTATATCGTGAAATAAGTTTATTCTAGTGGCACACATAAAATTATTTCCACGGACGGTGAATATTCTCCACCGCCGATAAATGCAAAATTTTTAAAGCGTTATACACTTGAAGTAAAAAAACTCTCACTCCAAAGCCTTACGAGCTTAAACTGTGGTGCAAAATAAATATATATATAAAATATATAATCACTTCAAAGCCTTACGAGCTTAAACTATGTCGCAAAATAAATAATGTATAAAAATATATAATCGCTCAAAAGCCTTACGAGCTTAAATCATGGCATAATATATATATATATATATATATATATATATATATATATATATATATATATATATATATATATATATATATATATATATATATATATATATATATATATATATATATATATATATATATATATATATATATATATATATATATATATATATATATATATATATATATATTCACTGTAACCACATGAGATATGAGATTAAAGTGTGGTATAAAGAGTTATACTCCAATGCGTCGTGAGTTTCGACCATATGGTGTCGACTATGGTGGTCGACCATGCTAGTTCTGTCCTGTGCTACTTCAGCTATGCTGGTTGACCCGAATATCATGACCACACTTATCGAATAAAACATTTCAACTACGCTGGCTCGACAATGATATCCCGACCACATTGGTAGACTAGAACATCTCGACCACGCTGGTCAACTAAAACAGTTCGACAATGCTGGCTCGACAATGATATCTTAACCACGCTTTGAAACATTTCAACCATGTTGGTCGACTGAAACATTTTGACTACGTTGATCGAGCATGATATTTCTACCACACTAGTTGACCTACGTTGGTCAACCGAAACATTTCAACCATGCTAGTTGACCAAAACATTTTGACCATGCTAGTCAATTGAAACATTTTGATTACGTTGGTTGAGCATGATAATTCGACCACGCTGGTCAACCAAAACATTTCGACCACACTGGTCAACCGAAACATTTTTGATATTTTGACCACGTTGATCGATCAAAACATTTTGACCACACTGGTCGTCGACTGAAACATTTCAACCATGTCAGTCGACAATGATATCTCGACCACGCTGGTCGACTAAAACATTTCGACCATGCTGTCGACCAAAACATTTTAACCATGCTGGTCAACCGAAACATTTTTACTACGTTGGTCGAGCATGATATTTTGACCACACTGGTCAACCAAAACATTTCGACCACGCTGGTTAGCCGAAAACATTTCGACTATGCCAGTTGACCATGATATCTCGACCACGCAGGACGATCGAAAACATTTCAACTACGCAGGTCGACCATGATATCTCGACCACGTAGGTCGACCGAAAACATTTGACTACACTAGTCAGCTATGATATCTTGACCACGTAGGTCGACCGAAAACATTCGACTACACTAGTCAGCTATGATATCTCGACCACGCTGGTCGACCAAAACATGTGGACTACACTGGTCGACCATGATATCTCGACCACGTTAGTTGACCCAAAATATTTCAACTACGCTGGTCGACCATGATATTTTGACCACACTGGTCAACCATGATATCTTGACCACACTGGTCGACCAAAATATATCGACCACATAGGACAATCATGGTGTTCTCTTCAACGTGTACTGAACTACGCGCTTGCTCGCACGTGAATGACTCGCGAGGTATGCACCTCAATCTAATAGCACTCGTAAGCATGCATTATGCAAAGGTAGTGTGCCCATATGCAAAAACAAGCATTTCCGTAAAAAAAAAGGGACGCTTACAAGATTAAAAGATAAGATTGCAAGTCGAACGATAAATAACCAGTCTCTTATGAGCATGAAGTCCTAGGGCATAGATAAACTTCAATGTGACGTTCATCTAGATAGGTGACCACAAAAAACAAAGGTTGATAACATGAGCATTCGTTTAGCCCGTAGACCATGTGCAAATCGGTCAAACAACATGATGCATGTCTCCTACTGATCAGCTTCTTTGTTGTTAAAAGACAAGAATGGTTCCATTTGGATAAGCACTTAAGATATGAAGGTCGGTACCTTAGATTTGCATATAGGCACAACCAACACATGCATGGTCCATATATGTAGTACACGGCCCTAAAACATGTTCATATACATGTCGAGCTTCGAATCTGAAGACAGATATTTTTTGCACCCAAACCTCGAGGGGGTATCTGTTGACACCGATTTTGTCATCAAACTTAAAGAAAAAACATGAATAAATAATAATAATCATAATTAAATCAATAAATTATCCTAATGGCTAAAATCAATTACGATCGGTTTAAAAAACAATACATGAGAGATAAGGAAGGAAGAGACACGAAAAGATACATCTGATCAATGGCCATGACCACGGTAGGACGACCCTATACTGGTTCAATGTATATATTATTGGTTCATTGTAGTTTCGAATAGCCGATGGTCATATGTAGATATCTAACAAAAAGTATAAATCGACCGTAGCATACATGGTTGCGACCATGTTGGTTTTAGCCACGAGGTTTTCTGTCGACATTAGTGTCGGATTTGTTTCACATGGTTGTGAATGTCGTGTACTCAGAAAACCCTTTCAAGTGCCTTGAGTAATCAGAAGACCATAATTCTCGGAAGACCCTTCAAGTGCCTTGAGTAATCAGAAGACCATAACTCTCGGAAGACTTCTTTGATTGCCTTCAGCGTGGAAGACTTCGATAGTGCTCGAAATGAACAGTACTCGAAGTGAGTAGTACTCCAAATGATAGTACTCAAAGTGAACAGTACTCAAAGTGAATAGTATTCGAAATGAATAGTACTAAAAATAACAATACTCGAAATGAACAGTACTAAAAAAAGTGAACGGTACTCCAAACGAACAGTTGGTGAACCACTATATTTTGACCACGTCGGTCAATCATGTTATTTCGACCACGTTGGTCAACGATGATATTTTGACCATGTGGCTCGACCTTGATATTTCAACAACGTTGGTCGACCACCATATTTGACCTGTTATTTTCGACCACATTAATCGACGGTGATTTTTTGACCATGTTGGATGACCATGATTTTTTCGACCATGTGTTTCGGCCATGATATTTTAACCACGCTGGTTGACCACCATATTTCGATCATGATATTTTCGATCACATGTTCGACCATGATATTTTTGACCACGTAGTTTGACCATGATATTTCGACCACATTGGTCAACCAGGATACTTCGACCACGTGCTGTCGACCACATTGTTTTCTTCAATGTGTATTGAACGACGCACTGGTCAACCAAATGCATACATGGATATTTTTCCCATGCGATAGGAAAGTGGTGCCATAACTACATGCATGCAGAACCATAATACTCGAAAATCAAAAGAATGTCTAGAAGTCCCAGATAATGCATGTTCAACTACCGTCAACCGCGACTAGAGTAATGCACGTTCAGTCAAGTAATCGATGGACGTAGTCCAAATAGCCCATGTCTTGCCATGCCCACGTCCAACACATGTATATGCATGTGCATGCCGTAGGGGCAGTTTTAAAAAGAAAATTCAGCGAAAAGAAAATCAAAGAGAGGAGTTGCCATAACTTCTCTCCATGAACCACCCTCTCATACTTGCTCTATAAAATAGGGCGTAGGGTGGAGAGAAGGATACAGGGATATACACGTGAACATGGATGGAGAAGCTTCTGCAAGAGAAGAAAGCACTGAGCAAGCTTGGGAGAAGAAAGAAAGGGCAAGAGCAGCCAATCGACAAAGAAGGTGAAGTTCTTGCTCTTCTTCTTCCCCTCACCTTCTATGCTTCAGCTCGGTCATCGCGGTACGAATCGAGGAGCATTCTCCATATCAACTCCCCATCGCCCTGTGGTTTGGCCATCGCTATATGGATCAAGGTGTTTCATTTTGTTTATGTTCTAGCTCCCCTTGGTTTGGTCCCATTAGTGGATACAAACCCAAAGAACGAGTGCTTAATCCATTGTCTCTTAGATTTGGTCCCTACAAATGGATACAAATCAAGGTGAGGCATGAAAACTTCATCTCCCCGGTTCGGTCCCTTGCAAATGGATATAAACCGAAGGTGAGAAGTTGGAAGAGCCCCAATTTCCCCGATTCGGTACTCTCAAATGGATATGAGTTAAGAGTGGGTATATGCTAAGATGCAATACAAATGCATAGGGAAATCACTTAAAGAAAACAACCTTTACTTTGGTTACATACATACGGGCACATGGCATTCACGAGCACTCAAATGTCGTAGTTATGACCATCTTCAAAATTGTGTAGCTACGACCATCTCCAAATCTGGTAGCTCCGACTATCTCCAAAATCCTAGTAGCTTTGACTATCTCTAAAATACCATAGCTACAATCTGCAAAGCTGATAGCTATGACTATCTCCAAGCTCCAATAGCTATGACCATCTCCAAATCTTGTACCTATGACCATCTACAAATCTGAAAGCTATGACCATCTGCAAAGCCGACAACCATGACCATCTCCAAAATCCGGTGGCTATGGCCATCTACAACTACGACCAACAAAATCAGTGATGACAAATTGAAGAGCATTTTTTATTACATTTTGTAATTGTCATGTGTTGTATTTTGTTGTAATACCTAATTTTAGTATTTCATTTTCAATTAAATCAACTTGTCTATAGTGACGTGGAGGTGGGTTCGTGCCCATTTCACGTTTTCTCGTCATCAGTTGATGGGCACAGGGAGGCGGTGGTCTCTCAGGGCGAATTTAGAAGTGGTAACCAAAGACACCACACAACAGGCACACACACAACGGAGAGAAAAGCAAGATAGGATGGAGACTCGAGCCTGGAGGAGGAGGATGGCATGGCACGCAACTTTGCCTGCTACGATTGCCTCTCCACCATTGTCGTCTCCTCTCTCCTCTATCACCCTTCACCTCCACAACCCATGGATCATCGGTCTAGGAGACGGCAGCAATGATGCAACCTAGGGCAAGCTACAGTCAGTTGAGTGTCCACCTAAGGATGGCAACAATAGAATAAAAGACGAGAGGAGGGAGTGGCGGGGGCGGAAATGGGGAGAAGGCAAGATAGGGGAGAGGAGGATCGGGGGCCAGAGTGGCCACGACAGCGTCACCCAGGCGAAGGAAGTGGGCAGGAGGGAGATGGGGTGAGAGGAATGGGAGGGTCTAGGGTTAGGCATGGGCTGGATCGCACCTTGCACATGATCGAACGACCACAAATGTTTAGAACTTTAGCAAAATTCAATAAACAATAAGGGGTTTTATGCAAAAAGGCAAGTGTAAATAGTAAACCCATAGGCCGTTGGTTCGGTCGGGGTCTCACCGCAGTTTCAAAATTCATGGGGTTTTTTTTTTGCAAAATCAAGGACATGGGGGCTCCCAGTTCCATCCACTTTAAGAGAGGTAATATATCTACCATGTTTTGTGTGTCAATTCCTACATAATCTCACTGTTGCTATAGAGCTTTCCCTTAAATTCCCCAATTGACCCTTTTGAAATTTTTGTGGGTTCATTATATTTAACCCCATTGTTCCATACTATTATTAACTTCCTATACTGGAAGAGATTACCACAAGAAGGGGTATTTCATATTAGTATTAACTTCATATGGTTTGCTTTACAGGAAGAGAGATAACTTAGAATTAATATATAGTTAATAGGTTCCGCCAACATAGAGAGATTTACTGAGAATTAATATATAGTGTTAGAAACTTAGTTGGGTGTTTCATAGAGATTGTTGAGTTGATTTAGAACCAAAGCACACCAATCATGCCATGCATTTTAGACAAAACAAGAATGAAACTAAAAGTGTAGGTTAGCCTTAGAATATCATAGCATTACCCTAGATACATGGTGATATGGGGGGTGCCCGATCTTTACGATATAGGATCGATATTGATAACTTGATTTGTGCAACCTGATAAACCGATTGCGCCAACCACTATCAAAATAGCAACCAACGACAAAAGAATTCACCAAATCACATGCTCGTGAGCCTGCCTAGCTACCCGACCATATAAAAGTAGACGTGATGCTCCTGCACACAACTATAGACAATCCTATCATACACGGTTCGGAACTGTCATCACAGACGGTTCCTGAACCATTTGTGTTTATGTGTCAGTGATAATAGGTGGTTATCACAGACGGCTCCCAAGCCATCTGTGATAACTTACATTACAGACGGTTTTTGAGAAAAAATCGTCTGTGATAGTCTATTATCACAGAAGGTTTTTATAAAAAACTGTATGTGATA